>CM032624.1:42291445-43491445 GCA_019097785.1 Fraxinus excelsior | reverse complement strand
TTGTTGAACTCAACAAACCAAAACATGTGGGGCAATGAGAGTCTTAATTTAGGTGCAAACTCTATGATCTCTGATGCTTTTGTTGGCTCGGGAATTGGGAATACTAGCGTAGTCGGTGGTTTAGGTAGTATTGGGGGAACTTGGAGCTCCTCCCCCATTTCAGCTCAAGAAGGGGGTAATGGTTCTTTAAGTAGAGGTAATGTTGGTAATTATGGCAGCAGACAAAATAGCAGCAGACAAAATAGTTTTGGTGGCTGGGGAGGTTACGATAGAAACAATATAAGCAATGTTATCACATCATCATTTTTTGCCGCAAACGAGGTCCAAGATGATGGTTTTGGGAACTTATATGGTGCTAATTCAATTTACGATGATCCTGCCTGGCGTTCATCCTCCCCAGAGCTAGAAGGATCTGCCTCCTTTGGTTATGGGCTCAGGACTGCAGCTGCAGATGTTACACCTAAAAATTCTGTTGGTTATGTTGGGAGTGGTTATAGTGTTACGACTAGGTCAAATAGAGGTAAATATTTTATATCTCGACCCTACTCTATGCATGCTGTAAATTGTTTATTGTGTACATTCCATACCGATGTACTAATTTGTTTCTGATTGTTCATCAGGAATTGCTGCCTAGGACAAATTGCTGTAAGAATACTGTTAAGTTTATAGTAGGTGATGATATATACAAGTTTTACCAAAATGGAGAACCACGAATTACTCATATTCCCTGGTGGAGGCTTTTCAGGCTACAAGCACACTTTAGAGGGGATCAAAGTACCTGTTCTAGAGAGTCAGCGACCCGGTCACCAGGCTATATCTAAGGATTTTCGTATAAGGTCTAAAGTCGAGCTTTACAATATAGTTTTTGTTTCTTGAAAGTTGTTGAGAGTTTGCGGGACATAAACATTTTATCTTTGCATCTTTGGTAACATGGTATGACACGAGAGGAACGTTTCGTTCCGTCTCTTCTGTAATGCCATCATAGTTCCCGGTTTGTGCTAGGTTTCTTGTTCAATTCTTGTTGGCAGATTGAACAGAAGGTTTGATTTACTGAGCTATGATATTAAACTCTAATTTACTAAATTGAGTCATTTTTCATGCATTTATGTTCTTCTCCTTGCATTGGATTATCAATTTTGAGTGGTAGAAATTTGAAACTTCATCAATCTACGTTTTTTCCACTTAGATTGGGCTTATCATATTCTCCCATTTAGGTTTTTGTTCTAAAACCATTGGTGCTAAATACCATTGTTCTTAACAAAAGGTCAAATGCAACCATTTGTAGGATACGGGCTATGATATATCAATTCTTTGTTACAAGTACAGAAAAAATTTGACAGAATTCTTACAGAAAGACACTTGGCAGTTTTTCATTGGTTTTTGACACAACAAACATAGAAAATGAATCATACAAATGCTGTCAACGCAACACCTATATAATTTATGTCATTAATTTTCAGTACCTATGGAATCATTCATATCAATATTAATAGTATTAGGTCATATACATAGAGCAATCATTAAGGTTTTGACAAATTATAGGCATTAAAACTACTATGCCATCAACCCAATTGAAGCAGAGGGTTAGTTAATGGATTACTAGTTCATCCAGCGGGCCAGTCATTAAAATGGTGGGTCATATTGAGTCCAAAGTTTAAATTAAAAATTATTTTTAAAAAGAAATACAAGGGAAAAAAAACATAATAAGTTTAAAGTTAATGTCTTATAATTTAAAAATTAATCTCAACAAATTTAAATAAAACTATTATCTCTTGAGTTTTTTCTTCTCTCTCTATCTTTTTAATGTTTGTATTTGTATTCCTACCCAATCTAATTTATTTTATAAACTATTTGGATTCTCTACATCATTGTTTCAATTTATGAACTTCCTTGAATGTTTTATACTATACTTCTAAAAATTATATTGAATTAGTTAAATATTAAGTTAATTAAAATAATTAATAAGTATTAATATTAATATAAATTCTTTTAATTTTTATTTTTTTTAGAGAATTGTAAATGAAGAATTGCATATTGTGAGTAATAGTATTACACAACACTCATTGCATGTTTGCCAAGCACTCAAGTTAAAATATGAAGTAAAAGATTTGTCACATTACTAGCCCCTATAATGTTAGAAATATTTCATTCTGGCATATGAAGTTCTAGATTTAACACTTTAGTCCTCCTATTTCATTTTTATTGCACTTCGATCCTTTTGAACGATAGTAGACCCAGTCCAGTCATTGAGGAAGGCTTGATACTGTTTAAGTTATTGAAAATCAGTATACCATTTCTTTTATTTCAAGTATACAATCGAAAACAATAAAAAAATTTAAAACTTATTTTTGACCTTGTGTTCAATCTGCCAATAAGAAAGAATTGAACAAGAAACCTAGCACGATGAAATGCTTGTGTCTCAAACAGTTATAGATCCAGAAATCTAGATGAGCAAGAGCGGTCGCTAATATAAAGGAAAAATAATAATTCGACGAAACCAACCCAGGCGGCCGCAGAGCTCGTCAGGTACCGGCTCCGCCCCTGTCTCCATAACCAATTTCTCATCTCAACAAATTTCAAGAAACCAAAAACTACAATGAAAAGCTCGACATTTAACGTTATACGGAAATCCTTTGCAATTTCCTGGGGACGGGTTTCTTAGAATAGGCACTTTAATTGCCTCGAAAATGTACTTGTGGCCTGAAAAACCTCCACCAGGGAATAAGACTAATTCATGTTCTTGCTATGCTACAAAATAATACTAAAGTCAATAAATCTTAAATAGCTGGATGCAAGCATAAACTCACAGCATCATCAAAATTTCTAATCCCCTTGGAGTCATTTACAAATTCCAATATAGATTCTACCCTGGTACAGAAAAATAAAAACTGTTCATTACAATTTCAACAGTTAGAATAAATAAAGTTACAACTGAAAATGGTGTAAAGGGCTTGAAAGAATCAGAAATCCATGGAGCTGGAATTTCTTCATACGGGTACAGATCAACAGAACTCAACAGCAACCGTTCTTTGATTGTGCATCCACTTCTTCACTCCCATCAGCCTGTAAAACTATGGTTTTCCCATTTGCCATCCAGCTGGGATCTTTGCGTTTGAGTTCTTGAGATTGAATAACCTTCCGACTTAAAATGTTGTAAATCTCTTTGACCACCGTCTGAAAGGCAACAGCAACATTGGAGGAATCTAGAGCTGAAGTTTCAATGAAGAACAGGCCTTGTGCCTCAGCCAAATCTTTGCCTTCAGCAGTTGTGACCTCCCGAGCATCTTTGAGGTCGGATTTATTTCCGACGAGTATGGTAACAACGTTCATGTCAGAATGAGCTGTTCCAAAATTAACCACTCAAATCAGTGTCTGGTATCATCAATTAGAAAAGCAAAATGTTTAACAGACAACTGTAATATAGCATCATGTAAAATCTATACATCAACAGTAATAGCAGGCTAAACTGTTCCTGGTTCTACTACGTACATCAGAAATAAGGATACAAAAATGACCAGTGCATCAAGCAGAATCACAAGGGAAGACTCCAGCACCATTGTGATAAATATAGAAATTCTAGGGATTTAAAATTAATACTTCTCCGAATTTTATATTTTCGGAAAAGAATAGCACAATAGAAGAAAATTTTAATCTTTAAGGTGGAGAATGACAGTTCTGATATTGATTGTAACGAGTAGCTTGTGGAAGGAGTGTCCTAGTGTTTCCCAATGGAAAAGCATAAGTGCATAAATAAAATGAAGTGAAATATAGAATGTCAAGTTGCTTACTCTGAAGTTCATTAAGCCATCTGCCAATGCTATCAAAGGTCTGGCGTTGACTGATGTCGTAGACCAGAAGAGCTCCAACTGCACCTCTATAATATGCAGATGTAACAGCCCTAAACCGCTCCTGACCAGCTGTGTCCCAGATCTGAGCCTTGACTTCCTTCCCATTTATTTCCATCTTCTGGGTCTGGAACTCTACTCCTATAGTTGATTTTGAATTAGGGTAAAACTCATCTCTAGCAAATCTAGCCAGCAAGTTTGATTTACCAACAGCTGAATCACCAACCAAAACGATCTTGAAAAGGTAATCCTGGGTTTGTTCCTCTTCAGGGGAATGTGCCATATTTCAACCTTTTAGCTACACCCTAGCAGACCATATTTACCGATGTATATAGACAAACTAACTAAATCAATAAGAGGTAAACACCAAAGAATCAAGCTACACTTCTTTCCCAAAATGAGGGATAAGGTTCTCAGAAGAAACTCAGAATAGGATTCAGTTGCACAAAAGGTAGTAACTTCCACCACTCTAAAGTGAAAGCTTTCCTATGAGCCCTCAATGCAGGTAAAACTTGTTATCTTAGATTCCAATCCGGTCCACCTGAAAAGGTGAAAGGTACCTGCTTATCAAGCAAGCATTAGAAACCAAAAGTCCAAAACTTACAAAAAGAATTCAGTACAACTTTATTTTTTAAACTGCAGACAAAATAAGATCACAGTCGTAGAATCGTGAATACAGAGGTCTTTTCAGCATGTCTATTTATACGTGTTCTTTGTCCAGGAAATCCTTTCTTACATGTATTACAACACACTATTAATATACATAAATTTCCCATGCAGAAAAGATACTGGAGAATGTCGACATTCCTGATATGTTAGTTGGCAGAATTTTCCACAGAAAAGTCTGTCCATGAAGATCTAAATAGTCCCAGTGCAGCCATGATCTCTTTAGCACTTTATGTGCGAGTGTTCATCTAAAGGTCTTAAGATAAAATAATGAACCAAAGAGTTAAAATGTAGGCAATTTTGATAAATACAGATACTAATTCAAAAAGGTATTTCTACAAAGCTAGATGTCCAAGATACTTCTACAAAGCCACCCATATCTGTTATTCTGAATATAATAGATCTGATTTATTCAGCAAACATTATATCAATATGTGTTCAGAATAGATCCACTTAAAAACACAGCCGTACAACAGTCAGAATATGAAGTAAAATTTGAGAAGACACACATATACACCGACAAAGAGTCAGAAGCACCATATTTTTATTATGAAGTCAATGAAGCTATTAGATGCTATTCTAATTATATCTAGTGAATAATACAGTTGTCACATAAACCAAAACAAAATTAATTTTCCATCACCAGAAGACAAAATCTTGTATCCAGAGGGCCTAAAATAAACCACAGTGTGTCACTTGGAACAGAGACATTCTCCTCGGTGCACCCTGATTCATTACATACATTTGAACAAAGAATAGCACAAAAACTCTTCATAGAATTAACTATGCAAAGTTTGAACAGGTGCTACTCTCTCGTGGATGGCCATCCATCACATATTGTTCTTAATCTACGATTAGCAAATGCTCCATCCGCCTACACTTTAAAGACCCTTCTCTCCAATATTATAGATAATCTTCATCAATGTTCAAGTAAATGATTCTTCAAAAAAGAGAAAGGTCCACAATTACCAGCTTATAATCATTATCAAGGTGAAAAAAAGGACGTCCTTAACATAATGGGGAGGTTTAACAACAGTATGGAAATGCAAATATAGATAGAGACCACATGCTCCAGCCAGAATAGTTTCTGGTCAACATTTATCAAAATCTCCCAAATGTTAATTGACTTGAGATCTAGCAACAAATCTTGCATCAAAGTCAGTCAAGGAATCACGAGCAACACAATCGTGACAATATTCAGACAGAAGATTGTACAATCAGACCCAGACAGTGCACAATGTCATAGATCATACGGGTGATAGAACATTTTAACAACAATTTTCGCAGTCGAACTAAGTGAAGAGCATTCAAAGTGATCCATGTTTAACGAGATGAATAATTTAAATGTGAATATCACATCAATAGTGTGATCACATAACATATACTCTTTTCACATAATCTCCACATAATATGCTTCAATGTTTGAACAGCTCTCCTCTAGAAATTAGAAAGCTATCTTCTGAAGAATGTTAAACGGCTTTTAGTACATCTAATACTGTTTCTATTACATTAACATCGTCTCTTTATTCGAAATCCATAAGCCTAAATTCCCAATAACTGAAGAGCTTAGACAAAAGGCTATTATGGCTTTTAACGCTCACCAATTAACAAAACAAACACAATACCCAAAATCCAATAAAAGGACTTAGCAATTAAAGATTGAATCTTTAAATAAAAAATATATTGAACGAAATTTTGTTTGGACCCTTTACGTCAAGAAAATGGCGCGTTAAAAGCTAAAATAAGAAAATTGTAACAAAAAAGTTTTTTGACACGTACCCACTTCTTCGATTAAGGACTGAAACGTTTTGCCTTAATTTCCATCCCTCACAGGTCGTGATCACATCAGAACCGTTCCAAATGCACATCAAAGGAAAAAAATTTGCTAAATTTTAGTTTTTCAAGAATATGTTATAGTGAAGAGAGGGATCAAATAAACGTTTATGGTTCTGGGTTTTGGAGAGACCCGAACAAGGCTTCAAGAACTGATCAGAGAAGTGAGCAAAATGGAAAGAAGGGGAAGCCAGATTTACGGGTTATTGCTGTGCAGAAACAAACAGACGCGTCAACATTGACGAATAAATATCGACCAACAAATTTTACTTTCGGCCCACTGGACTATCAGGTTAGTGGCCCAATTCTATCCTGTTAGTGTATGTTATATTTCGGGTCTGCTTCTACTTTTAGGATCTGTTTAATTGGAAGAATGAAATTTGGTGGAAAGAAAATGATTTCAGGGAATTGAATTGTCTAGAATTTATTTTAGTGCAAATTATCAATTAATTATGTTTGATTTGTATAATTTTTCACCTGAAAAATATTGAAATTTTGAATCTTTTGGTGTTCGTTTGACTTTGTTTTTTATGAAAATTGTCCATTAAATGGATAAGATTTGTTACAATTGGGGATAGAATATGTTTCTATTGCCAAAAAAAAAAAAAAAAAATTGCCTAGTAAAGTTTTTCCCACCAAACTCATGGAAAAAGTTTTTTCTCAAAAACAAAGAAAAAGTGGAAAACCAATTTCATAGAAAATTTAGTAAATCAAACATGCAAAAAGGTGGAAATGAAATTTAATTTCCATTTTCCATGGAAAATATAACCCAATCAAACATGGCCTTACTTCTTTTCGTAGAAGAGTTTTCCGATGAAGTTATTTTAGATTTACTTTTTGTATGATTTTTTCTAATTAAACAAAATACTTATAAAAATTATGTAAACACGTACAAGAGCAGCTTCTTAATTTTAGAAGTATCTTCAAGTTTTTTAAAAATCCTGTCAAACATACACTTCGTTTAAGGATATGTTCTATCGTATTCTGTTATAAATTGTGATAGGAGTGAAATTTAGTAGACTATTGTAAATCTTTTTCACTCAAATTGACCTTTAGTTTGCGAGGGGTTAATTCAAAACGACTTCAAAAGACAAGGATTGGGAATCAAATGTCAAAAAATTGGAATTCTAGAACAAAACGTGTTATAGTAAGCAAAGCACCATAACCACATTCAAGTGTGTGTTGGGTTTGGGTTAATAGGGTTGTCACCCTTCGAAAGGACAATATTCATAGCATGATTACAACTTCATATGTTGGGAGTCCACACTAAGAGTAGCTAGTAAGGTCCCCGCCCTCAATTAGCTAGAGCTTGTTTGGGAGTGATTTTTTATGGGAAAGAATTGATTTTGAATAGTGATATGTTGGGAAATGTGTGGTTGAAAAAGAAGAAAAAGTTATCGATGTGATGGGAAATATTATTTTATTGAAGAATGTGTGGTTGAAAATGAGAATTGATTTACTGTAAAATTTGGAGAATCCGTACCAAACGGGCCCATAATAAATACTAGTAATTTAAAACGCACGCAAAATTGATCCTTCGTGTCGAATGGAAAATGTTACTTTTCTTTCAAAAAAAAAAAAAAAAAAAAAAGTTGTTAATATAAGAGAGGTGACATTAATTGCACGGCATACTACCCATGCTCTCTCTCACATTAAGTTGCAGTGGCTTGTCCAACTCATGGCAGGACTCGTGAGTAACAACGCCAATTAATTAGCCAGTGCATGTTGCGCTGTAGCTACATTAACCGAACCAGTGTAAACAGTAAGGTTGCAAGCGATCTCGTACTATAGCGTTTGTTTGGAAAAGATTTTTTTGAAGTGAATAAGTTTTCTTGGGATTGTGTGTGTTTCGTAGAATGTGTGGGCGAAAACGATTTCAGAAAAATTTCTGCCAAACAAAGTTTTAGATGAGATCCTAAAGTTTTTTTTAGAAAAAGAGTTAATTTTTTTTCATCAATAGTAACTAGAATAATTTAGTTTAATGAATTTATTTTAAAAACGAAATTTTCATCAATAAATAAAGTAATAACAATATAAAAATTAGATATCGATCATAAAATAAAATAATTGTTTAATTTGATGGTATTATAAATAAATAAAAAATTATATTTTTACATGTCTGTCGATAACTTATAAAAATAAAAGTAAAATTCCGTTAATCATACTGATGGGACAATGTCGAAGATATATACAAATGAAGCGTTGTGGATCATTGTTATCAACATTGCCATCATTGATCGCTAATGGAAGGGAGTTGATAATCACGAAGAAAATCATTGTCGTCGATCTCTCCAAATCACCGAATATATTTATTTTCCTCGTAATCCCGAAGGAAATATCGTCAACAATCACCAATTTTCATCCTTGATCATTTGTTCCAATAATTTTTTTTTATCATTATTCACGAAAATTTCCTTTCTTCAATTTTGCTTTATGGCATTCATGTTGCTTGAGCCACTACATGCATACATGGTTGGCTAAGTTGTCCTTTCCTCTACTTGTTTGATAGGAATGAGTGTAAAATAATAGACAAATCATGTCAACTTAATATATCTATAAATTTCGAAAAATCGACCGATTAATTTGAACAACTACAAAGTATTTATATTTAGAACGTAAATGTAAATATTTCATGATACTAATCACCGTTCTCACTCATTTTGGAGCATAGGGGTGGTGGGGACGATGAAGGTGGAGTGGGTTTTACAAAATCATTGAAATTTTTGTAAGACAAATTCAGTGGCGGACGCAGATTAGTTGTTGTTTTTTTATTATTATTTTATTTGTTTAAAGTGGAGAGCAAATTCACCACGTTACATAGTTTTAATGACAAAAATAGATGGAAGGACGTGATTTGCGACTAAGTCAAAGGTTGTGATATTTGGTGCTAAAAATATGTTGATGGTATATTAGTAACCGATTTTAATAGTTTTAGATGAATAGTGCAAATTTTCCTATTCTCTTGACTTTGTTAAAAATGCTTTTTATGCATAGTATTGATCTGCCATTAGTATTTACTATTTAAATCTCATGTTATTAATTTTCTCCTTTAGAGTAATAACTAACAACACTTGTAATTATTTGTATTAATAATAATATAGCTGAGGATATCAATGTCAAGATGGCCGAGTTGGTCTAAGGCGCCAGTTTCAGGTACTGGTCCGAAAGGGCATGGGTTCGAATCCCATTCTTGACATATTTATTTTTTGGCAGATTTTTGTGGGCTTGGACTTGGATTGGGCCTGGAGAAAAGAACTCATGAGTTTTGTAAGCCCACTGTAAAATCAGCCCTTGAACTCCCTTTCTATTGCTGAAATTAAGCCCCTCTCCATTATAATTAGATTTTGGGAAAAAAATGTATTTGCAATCGTGATTTTTTGAAGAATATATTGTTAAAAAAAAAATAGGAAAAGTTTTGAATTTATGTGTAATATCTTTTTATTGGAGAATGTGTAGTTAAAAGAGAGACAAAAATGAATTTTAAAATTAATGGAGCCCAAACAAGGCTAATTAAATTTACCCTACTTTAATTAAACTTCAATTTTATACCTTTACTTTTTTATGACCTTTCTTGCAAATACCAACCCGACACAATCATCACACATCGCCGCCCCCGCCACTATCATCTCTTTGGACATGGATTGATAAGACACTTGTCCAAGCTAGCACTGATATTGCAATCGTGACCTCTCATTGGAGCCACATTCGTCAGATCTTCCTAGATAGCTTATTTTTCCATCGTCGAATAGTGTTCCAAACATCTCTTCCATTTTGTCGACCACGGTTGGGGAAACATAAATGGACAGGTTAATTTTTTGCTCTGAAGGTTAAATCAAATGAATATTGAAGAGTATATTGCAAGCATATTGCACAAGAATTGAGATCAATCAATCATTTCGATATTCATATGTTGTTTGCTATCAGTCTTTCTCCAAAAAGACCATTCCAATGTTATCCCCAAAAAACCATTTTGCATCAAAAAATGGTGCAAACTCCCTCCAACTTTTTAGATCATCTCCAGCGCTGCACCAAATTTTGCACCATTTTGTATCGAATCTTGCACCAAACTAAAATTCATCTCCAACCATTACACCAAATAAACAGTGTTTAATCATTTTCTTCTCTTTTTTTATTCTTCGTAATTTATTTATTTATTTTAGAAATATATAAATTACTAAATAAATAATTACGTTAAATTAAGAAAAGTATTAAATTCATTAATAAATATATTATTAAAACTTAGTACAATTAAAACATATTAAATTACTAAATATGAAGTCGAAATATCATTGCAACTTAATTCTTGAAATTTGTATGTTCTTAACACAAGTTTATTTTAAATGCAAATAATAATAATAATATTGATAATATCCTTAATAATAATAATAATAATAATAATAATAATAATAACAATTGTATTAAAATTATATAATTTAAATGACACAAATACCCTCCAATCATTCTTTTTACAAATAAAAAGAGGGGCAAATTAGACTTTTGCACATTAGAACACTTTTGCACCAAATTTTGTACCATTTAGATGTTTTGGTACTCCCATTGGAGTTGTTCTCTCGCCATCTCCAACGCTGCACCAAATCTTGTACCAAATTAAAATTCATTTCCAATTACTACACCAAAACTCACACCAAATGAATTGTGTTTAATCATTTTTTCTCTTTTTTTTTAATTCTCATTTATTAGGAATATTATTTATTTATTTTAGAAATATATAAATTACTAAATAAATAATTACGTTAAATTAATGAAAATATTAAATTTATTAATAAATATATTATTTTTAACATTTCAAATTTAATTTAAATGCAAATAATAATAATATTAAAATTTTATAATAATAATAATAATAAATATATTATTTTTAACATTTAGTAATAATAATAATCGTATTGAGATTATATAATAATAATAATAAATATATTATTTTTAACATTTAATAATAATAATAATCGTATTGAGATTATATAATAATAATAATAAATATATTATTTTTAACATTTAAATTTTATTATAATGCAAATAATAATAATAATAATAATAATAATAATAATAATAATAATAATTGTATTAAAATTATATAATACAAACGACACTAATATTCTCAAATCATTCTTTTCACAAATACTAGTGGATGCACGTGCAACACACGTGCAACGTTTTTATTTTAATCTAGATTAGTATAGAGTTTATTTTGTCATAAATTACATATTGATAAGTTAAGAAACAGAAATTTCAATGAGAATGAATTGTAATTAGATGGCTGCATAACCTGGTTGATTAAATACTATAGGAAGAGTTATATATGTAAGCAACAATTGATTAAAACCAAAAGACAGTGACCATATGCTATGGATATAGAAAAGAACACAACATAAGTAATATTTGCATTAAGTGAAACCACAAACATTTAAACTGGTGATGGATGAACATGTGCTTTTAAAATTAGTACAACTTGTTGGTCCATGTGCAGGAGCAAAAAAAAGGCTATAAAGTCATATCTATTACAGCCTTCAAAACACTTATACTATCACCTGTCGTGGTTCTTTGGTACAAAATTATCCCATGTAATAAACCATTTCATTGGACAAAAGATAATTTCAAACAAAAGAACAAGAAAATGCTCTATTGCATTTTTTTGGTGGATGCTTGTTTGTCTTCATTGGTGGTGCGTTTGTCGACTTTCTTGCTGGCAGGACTTGCGTCATCAAGTTTATGGAAAAGGGACCTGTTTACACAAGGAGATGAGGTTGGGAGAAGTGATGCTGAATCTGCCTTCTCGACTTCAGTTACTGGACTTGTATTTTTTCTGTTGTCTAAGTCTTCAATAGTTGGTTCTCTTGTAGTTGAGTCAAGCATGAAGATGATTTCATACTTATGGTCTGATGAGCTTAATTGTTTCTGAACGGCAACGCTGAATTCAGTGGGATTTGGTAGCAATAGTATTGCCTTCACATAGAATGCATGGTCTTTATCAATTTTTGCACGGACAATCTCACTAATATTTGGTGGAGTTTCCTGGAGAGGTTAGAAACATGAGTAGTAACTAAAGTAAATTTGTGAGTGAAAAAAAAAGGTCAGCGACCCTTACAGATGTTGTTTGGTCCATCAAAACCTCAGCACGACATTGCAGAATATTTTCAACTGGTTTGCCCATAGCTGATGCAGTAAGAGATCCAGTTGAATCATGTAATTGAACATCTACTCGTGCTCTAGAATATTATGAGATAGCACCATTAGTGTAATAAATGAGTTTTAAATAATTTTGGTTGGAGAATTAAAGATTGTATCACTATGAAACTAATGTGCCAAGTGTGCAGAATTCACAATGGTTTTTTTTTACCTCGGTATTGCTATTGAGCTTTGAGACTTACAGAACCTGCAGTAGTATGTCTCACCGACCTTAGTAGCATTTGAAATTCTGTTGCAGTTATCACATGATAGATACCAAAAGGAGGTTTTTTTCATTTCAACATCGGCTGTTGCTTTTACCCAAAAATATCTTTGCTGTGAATGAAGCAGGCTAGATTAGACAATGCACAAGTGTTCTAGATATGTAATATAAACCAAATAAATGGATTGTAAATTTGTAGAAAAACTAATTCAAACGAAGTTTGAAATGATTTACCAGATTTAACAGAGATTGGATATCTCTAATATTAGTGTATTTATCCTCAGATGGAAGAGATGACTTTGATGGTGTAAGTGCAAGATATGGTTTCATCAATGTGATTTCATTTAGTTCGTCCATGTTTTCAGCAATCCTTGCAGATTATATCATGGGTTTAAATACAAAGTTAGTTATCAGGGAAAAAAAATTATGTAAGAAGCTTAATTCTATTAGAATGGAAGAGCAGCATCTGAAAACATCAAATGAAAACAGTTTAATTCCGAAAAGAAACGAGTAAAAAAAATTCAAAATCTTCGTGAATTATGGAGTGAAAAGTGGGCTACTTATGGAATGTTTAATCTGAAAAGATGAAAGACTTATAATCAACAGTCTACATGTATTGAAAAATACAGTCATAATCAAGTGAGCATTTCTTGTGCAGTGAATGATAGCAAAAAAGTTAAACGTTTAGTAGAAGACAGATTATTTTTCTAAGGGATCAAAGTAAATTGGAATGCTAATGTTAAAAGAGGTCTGAGTAAAACATTAATAATTATAGAAATCTATGCGAAAGTGTAATGATTTATCAAGAAAGGGATAATACAGTAGAGTTTAAGTCATGTACTGAAGTGATTTGAATTGGAAAAATGTAATAGAAGATAGATATTACCATGACCTGAACGCTGTAATTTCATCAAATGGATAGTCAATGAAGAAGTAACTATTGGTCTTTGTAGATAGAGACAGGCCTACAGAGATGAAGGAAAGTGTAAACGAGGTTTTTAAGTTATTTTATATATATATACATAAATACATGTAAGCATCTGCATAAACTAATTTTTTTACTGTAATGTAACAAACAAGTAAGATGCTATATCCAAATATAAATTTAGGAAAAGATTCAGCAAACAAACCGTTGAAAGATGAAACTTTCAAATGATTAGGACTGGTTTTTTTGATATATTGTTTGCAATAAGAATGCATTCTCGCTCCACGAAAGCTTCCCACATTGTCAGGACAACTGTTTCAAATCTGCCATGCATTTTAAAAAATGAATTATATATCACAGTCTAAATAAGCTGGATTTAAAATATAACAAAACAAAGTAAACATCAACCTTTTGTTTATAAGAACAATGTCTTGAACATATACTTGCCCACCAGCTCGGGTATATATGAGCCTCTTGGGTCGTATGTCAATAGCAATTGCAAGTACAGCTATAATAGAATAATATGTTAGCATGAAACAATGATGAAGAAAAAAAGATGGAAGAAAAAAATATGTCAAATTGATGATACCTATGTCGGTATCAGTGTCCATGTATTTTTCAAAGTCATGAAATGGAGTGATGTGGAATGTTGAAAACAATAGTGCATCATTGTTTCTTGTATTTCCTCAATCCTAGTTGTGCCGGAAATAGTCCACTGTACATCACCACACAGTTTATAATCGCCTTTTCGATGTCTTACATATGCATTGGAGATCAAGTATGTTTTTCCAAGGGTTAGTTCATTTTCAAAAGCTGAAATGTTATTGTCCCAAATTGTCGCATGAACTTTGTTTCCCTGTTCAATTTTTTGTTGACATACAAATGTGGTCAGTTAAGGGACTGTCTAAAGTGCAATAAAGAATACAACAGAAAAGATGATGTGAACACATTGTGAAAAAAGAAAATTTCACAGTAAAATGGCTAAACAGGAAAGTCTTATGAAGTGTATATTAACTATGTTATACCTTTTCATCCATAAGTATAAAGTTCTGGTATTTTGAGGGGATGTGTTGAGCTGTCCTTGCTGGTCCCTTTTCAGCAACAAACACTTTAGCTGTCCAAGTTCTTTGACCAGGAGAGATATCTGTAATGAAACTGTATTCGCTTGCCATTGCTTGTGTGTGATAGCAATCAATACAAAGGAAGACAGAGTTAATAAATGTAAAAACAATTGTTTTAAGTGTTTTGATAAACTTAAAGGAACCTGAAATAAGTGGCATTAAATGGATATAGGAAGATAACCTGAAATAAATACAACTGGAAAGATGTTGAAGAAACTGTCTGAAGATGAAGTCTCTGATAATGGCTTAGTATATTTTTTTTGTGATTTGAGAAGATGTTAGTGTTAGATATATATAAGCAGGATGATGACAAGGTATGTGGTATTGAGTTTTTTTAATAAAATAATTAGGTAGTGCACCATACTGTTTTGTGAGGTCAGATAAAATTGAAAAATGGTAAGGTGCGTGCAGTACAGCCTGTGTTTGTGTGGGGTTATTTTTTTGGTTGTATAAGTGCAACATCCTCTTTATTTTTTGTCAAAAAACAAACAAAACAAAAGTCAGATCTGTAATGAGACTTGTGATGATGAGACAGGTAAGAATGGGACAGTGGTAAGGTGAAACACAGACTTACTTTATGTCCTTCAAATCTGACAGGAGCTGGTAAAGTTGATAGATTGTACTGACAAAGATAATGTTGCAAGTAACATGCTAAAGATTTTGCAGATAAAAAATATTTGAGCATAGTAGCAATCAAATCTTATTGATTTTTATGTAGGATAATAAAAAAAAACTTAGGGCACATGAATTGTGATACAATATGAATTATTGTTGTTCACAAGAAAGGAATGTGCATACCTATTTTCCTTAGTGTTGCACCACAAGATGTTTCACATGAAACAAAAGATGGGAAACCAAACCTCTGATTTTGGAATATCAGCACGAGCTTTATAGTAATGCTTCCCTTGAGATCCAGCCCCATCTAGGAGATCCACTGGAATTTCCCGACTGAACATAAGTTTGTGCATAACTAACCATGTTTTCGCATAAAATAGGTAATTGGCCTGCCGTTCAATGAAAATTAAAATTATTGTTGATTAGGCCAACTGAAGAGTTCTTAATAAAAGTTTTTTTTTTTTGAAATCCAAACATGATAAAGACAACACTAAAAGCACAGATAACTGACCATTTTTCTTTCCATATTTGTTCTCTGACATTCCAACAGATGGATAAATAAGAAGGAATGAGCATTCAGGAAACAAAAAATAGTGAAGAAAAGAAATAACTGTTGGGAACTCTAGACATTTTATTCTAACTGATAATACATTTTCACCACAAAAGAAGAGAGCACTTCTGTAAATGCATTTCATGAAAGAAGCAACCATTCCATCTCCCAAATAAAAGAAAGAAACTAACTGAGAAGAATAAATAAGGAATTTAAACTGAATATTTCATGCAATTGCAAAGAATTCTCAATCCAATTCCTCAACCTACCTAGATTCAGAACCTGAAACCATTCCCTCATTCTGTGCCTCCCGCATTTCAAAACAATTCAGTTAGATATTATTTATTTCACTCCCAAAATTTTCCATGCTTTCATTTTTTGCAAAGTTATTATGTAACGTGCCTTAGGAATGGTAGCAGCAGAAAATTGAGGCAAGGTAATCCCACCTATTACATCTTTTCCCTTGGACCAAAATGAACGAAAAGCAAGGAAATAATATCTAAAACAATTCGTCGAATTTCCTACAGAATAATCTCAAAATTATTGAATTTATTTCCTACAGAATCACCTCAAAACAATTTTGTGTTTATTAATTTCTTGAATTATAGAAATGTATTTCAAACATACACACAACAATAAAAAAAAAAAAAAATTGGTACTAAAAACTTAAAAAGAACCTTAGAATCATGAGAAAAACAATCTAGATCTTAATTTACATAGCAAGAACGTAAATAAATTACACAAAACGAACAATCTTCTTCTAGAAAATGAACAAAAAGCAAGGAAATAAGAAAAATAACCTTACCTTTTTCGACCCACCCAAGATTCGAGACCTTTCACGACGATAATCAACTTAGACAGGGAAAAAATTTCGAAAATTAGAACCCCGTGTCTCCATCTGGGATGGAGACACACCGGTGTCTCCAAGCCTCTTCAAAAGTGCCGGATCTCTGATCCAAATCAAATTATTAGACATGTAAATTACAAAACAAACACAAAGATTAGAAATTCTAATTTTAAGTAGCCAAAAACTGAAGAACAAAAGTTTATACTCTCAATATTAATATCATAAATTATACATGAGGTTAGCATCTTCAGAGAAGATGAGACGAAGACTGAGTTTCAGATTCCATGAAGTATGTGGTGGATTTGGAAATAGAACATAATTTTTGTTCTAAGTTCACTTCTATGTAGGATTTTGTAAAGCATTGACAAGAAACATATATAAATTCTTAGGATTACAAAATTTTCATTTCAAGAATCTTTTCAATTTCATCAGCTAAGCTGTAACTCATCAATTCTCCCCACCATAGTTATAGGATAATAATGCACCAATTCAGCTTAAAGGAACAATAGATCTTTTGATTCTTTGAACACAATCATTTTCAACAATCCAATTTCTCTAAAAAAATATTGAAAACACATACATACACACAACAAACAGCACCCCTTTTTTGAAAATCAATCACATATATGTATGCTGCAATAGGACCAAATATTTTTTCTTTAAATAGGTCATGTTTCAATGTTTCCAATCTAGATCTAAATACACGAGATATTAATTCAAGTCTATTATGTACTTCATCGTTGTGACGTAATTCTTGTTTTATCTCAGGCCAATTAGGATTACAAGTTATTGTTAAAAAAATATCAGGTTTTCCAAATCTCTGAACTAAAGCCATTGCATCCATATATCTTTTTTTCTTATCTCTAGGACCACCAGCGAAGGACGATGGTAAAACAATTTTCTTACCAGTTTTATACCCTCTAGTTTCCCATGTTCCAACAGTATCAACAATCCCTTGGTATAATTCAGCTCGTATATGTTTTTGGTTATTTCTAAAGTAATCTAATCTAGATGTTTCAATTTTCACATACATGTCAACTACGTATTGCTGCAAAAGTCTACCAACATGAAGCAACACGGAGTTACTCGAAGTCCTAATTTGTAATTTATAACAATAGTACTCCCGACAAGAAACTTGGGATCTTTTCTTCAGTTTTCTAACCTCTAAAAAAAAGTAGACGATATTTCAAATGGCATATCAAACTAAAAGTTAATCACATCATGAATGGGTAAAAGACAAGAAAAAGTCGTATTGACATGCCTTCATTCTCTCTCTGTATTAGTTCTTCTGCAGAATTCATATTTCTAATGTCAATTACATCTTCGACTGCAAGAAAACAAGAAGCATGCGTTTTAGAAATTCTTTTAATGCCCTCGTGCCATCCAGGTTCACCATAAGGAAACAATAAAGGGTACTGAAGAGGATCGTAACAACCAAAGTAATAATGCACTCTATGAGATGATCCAGAATGACCAAAAATTGTTATGTCGCGAACCCTAACTTCTGCAGTAGGGTCTTCATCAACCCAAATTGCAGCTATTTGAGATGATGTTGGAAGATTGTACACCCTTTGATCGAGTTCAGGATTACATCTTATCTGTATTTTATATGACTCCAAGGCTCCAATACTACTTAGCGAACGAAAAAATTTTGAGTAAGGATTAATACTTAAAATATCTATCAATTTTTGTAACATTGCTTCCGAAAAGCGATTAGAAGTATTCATACGATTTTGAATCTCATTTTCAGCATCATAAAAATATAATTGTAAATAGCTTGGTTTGCCATCATGTGGTAACAACGGATTTATGTAGTGATACACCTGACCCTGAACTCTAAAAGTATAAATTCCTTTATTCATCCTACACAAATCAGTGTCATATTTTACGCCGAAAGACATGAAAGCAAAATGGTTATTGTAACTTCGACAAATAGTCTTAAATTGTAAAGCTTCAGGTGACGACGATGTGTACAAATTGTACAAATCAGATGGTACAGTATTAAGGCAAAGCCTAATTTTTCCATCAGAACAACAAAAAGTTTTAGGTTCTTTGAATAATTTCTTTGCATTACAGTAACTACAAATCGTATGTGATGGTAGAATGTAAGGTTCAATTGGAATTGCAGGTAACTTTAAGGTCAAAATTTGTTCAATTTGTTTTTCATATTCAATTTCATTGTTAAATATAGCTGTAGTGTCAGCACAAGATTCAGGACCTAGGACTATAGAGCAAGAAGCGAGTGCTTCAGTACCACACAAGACATTGTCACCAAAGTGCTAATCTACAATACATAGATTTCAATCAACTTCATTTACAAGCACATATATAAAAAATACAACATTACGATCAATTTGTATAAAATAAGATAAAATTCTAGCTTCCAAGAAAACATGATTTGGAAATAATAATGTTCAATCTAAAAGGTAAAAATTAGATTAATAACTGGACCAAACATTCTAATGCGACACGCCTCTATTTTATCTTATTTTTTAAAAGCATCAAATTGTTAAAAAATAATCTACTCATTTTCACACATTTTTCATTGTTTGCATCCATAAAAAGGAAATCTTAAAATTGAGATACTACATTTTGTATGAAAATATCTAATACTTCATGACGTACAGTGTAAAAAGAAAATCCACATTCAATTTAAAGAACATGTACAATAACTACAACTCTATAAAGTAATAAAAATAACCTACATAGGTGAGTTCTTGTTGTCCAACACATCACAAATTTTGGAAAACAAATAATTTGAATACAATATACAATACTTTAACTCCATAACAATAATGAAAACAACTTAGACATTGTGTGATTTCGGGGAAAAATAAGAAATGTTACATAATAAAAATTGTCGTCAATGAAGATATCCAAAAACATGAACGACTTTTATGTGCGAAAAATTTAAAAGTAATTTACCTTGTAATTGTGATGCACGTGAAGGCCGACCAATACGTCTTTTCTTGTTTCCTTTGATTTCCTTTCGCTTTGCACATAATTCTCTTTGTCTCTTATTTTGCATTTCTTTTTTGTTTGTCATAAAAACTTTCTCAAGTCCACCATCATTGCGATCATTGGAAACAGATGCCTAACGAGAATTAGACATTACCTACAAACATAATAAAAAAAATTAAAAAATGCTTTCAAATGTCAAAAGTAACATTTCATTATTTTGATGCAAGGGAACATAAATAAAAACCATCAGCTCTTCTACATTGACAAATGTAATAAAATAAGATAATTACAAGCGATAGCTAAAATTTGCCCACCCTTTTGCATCAGTACACACTCAAAATAATATCTGATTAATCATTATCTTGGTGCAAAAGTAATACTTTAATAGAAGGCAATTTCAATTCTTCCATCAAAAGAATCTCAACACTAATTTCAATCTGCTAGCATCTTTGGATAACTTTAAAGGAAAATCATAGGGTATTTTGTTCACTGCTTTATTGAATAATTGAATGTTCACCAAGTAAATAACACATAGAAAGAACCCTAAGACTCTTTACTTGCATTCAAAAAGTGGCATGCCAGGAAATAATATGTAAAACAATTAGGTGAATTTCCTATATAATAATCTCAGAACTATTGAATCTACTTCCTAAAGAATCACTGAATCATCGAAATGTATTTCAAACATACACACAACAATACCGAAAAATACAACTACACAATAAAAAAGAACCTTACATTCACGAGATACCAAGTTCTAGCTTGAAGATATTTGCATAAAAAATTCAATCATAAAAGGCGTCACTAAAAATTGGAAAATGAGTAACAAAGTAACAAATGTAAATTAACAAGTGAGATAGAGGAAATATTAATATATTTTCTTCAAACATGCTATTTGAGTATTATAGTATGTATGATGCCCACATCCACCGGATCCGAAAAAATCCTCACCAAATCATTCGTCATTCTATCAGCAACCAAATGGTAGCAGCTGTAAGTCAGCCCTTTTTATTATCACAGGCAAGTAAAAGGAAAATTATGTATTAATAAATTGATATATTTGAACTAAAATGGCAACTGGTTCCATCCATACATTAAGCATTCTATCTCAAATAAATAAGTAATCAATATTCAACGAAATGAATAATCATATAATAGATTACAGCATTAACAATCACCCAAAACTAAAAATACCGTAGCACAAAAGGTAAAAACAGGTCCCTCTAAATTGTTATACCTGCGTTCTTCTTCTGGTCAAGGCGTAACCCTTTTCAACCTCGTTCTTCTCCTGTGTCCAAGTAAGAACATAAATAAACTACAGAAAATGAATAATCGTCTCTTGGAAAATGAATGACAAGCAACGAAACAAGAAAAAAAATATTACCTTTTTCGACTTACTCAAGATCTGAGCCCTCTCACAGCGAGAATCAACCCAGACAAGATTTTTTTTTTGGAAAATTATAACACTGATAACCCAAAAAAAATGGAACAAAAGGCACACGGCGATTACAAATGGCTAGGTCGACCCAAGGAAGATGATGAAAAGACAAAAATCGAAACAAGGTGAAAAAAAACAAAGATCGAAGGAACCCCCCCAAGATCCGAGCCCTTTCACAGCGAGAACCAACGCCGACAACGAAAATATTTCGAACTGATAACCCAAAAATGGCGACAAAAGGCAGACAACGACTAAACAAAGCTAGATCGACCGAACCAAGGCCATGAAAACTCAAAAATCGATAGTACTCGAACAATAAAAGATCGAACGAAAAAACACGAAAAGGAAAAAAAAATATAACACCAATAGATCTAAGAGGATGAACAGACAAACGACCCAAATTATATCACCTCAGAACCGAAGTAGGATTTGCGGGAGATACAAGATGGAAGACAACGAAGAGGCGGTGCAAAACGAAGAGGAAATGGAAACAACGAAAACAAAGAAGACAGAGGACAAACCCTAAGACAACAAGGTCGCGCGACTTAAGGTAAAAAAAAAAAAAAAAAAATCTAAAACGGCGTCGTTTTGGCGTCTAAAAGCGTAAAAAAAACGGTGTCGTTTTGGGGATATATTAGTTTCTACAGTGACAAGCTCCTCACTCTTTTTATATGTGTAGGAAAAAAGAAGGGCAAATTGGACTTTGCACCATTTTGGTGTTTTGGTGCAAAGTGAGTAGTAGTGCAACAAAAGATGGTGTTCCATTAAAGACACATTTGCACCAAAATTTGGTGCATTTTGGTGCAATGGTGTCTCCATTGGAGATGCCCTTAGACCATCTCCAATAGGGGTTAACGCGGTTCGGTTTGGGCGGTTGTGTCATATTTTCAACTCAAACTATTTTATGCGGTTTGAAATTTTTTCAAATCAAATCAAACCATTTTATTTTTCGAATCAAACCAAACAAAACCATAATTTGCAGGTTGGTTCAATTTTAATCTGCAGTTTACCTATCGATATTATAATAATATATTTAAAATAATTTAACATATAAGTTTAAACGAGAACTAATAATGTTAAATATTAAATTACATTCATCTTTTCCACGAAACCCGTGAATAAATTATTTTCAAAATTGGTTGATAAAAAATGTTAATAGAACAAATATATATTTCTTTCTTTTTATTTACCTTTACTTGTTTGCCTGTCATGGTGTTATATAGTGGTTAGTAAAAAATAGAGTCATATTCTGCTATAATAGTTTGGTTGAAACTCATTTTGTCCTACTAGTAATATGAAAAATAAGGACTAAACATGATATGTTTAAATGTACAAAAAATAATAAAGTTTAGATTTATTGAAAATTGACAAATTTCATTCTCTAACGAATTTATGAAAGTAGAATGTAGTGGTGCTAGTTAGGTAACTTTAACATTTTCACACAATCAATACGTTATATCCTTCTTTCTTTCTAAACGACAAACAATTCATTAATTACATAGGCACACAAATAGTCATTTTTTAAATCAAAATCACAACTCACAAATGTATAATAAGTTAAAAAAAACAACAAATTAAAGAAAGAATAATGAAAAAATGACTTGAATGAGAATCTAAAACTTATTAAGAGAGAAATAGTGATTCGGGTAGAAATTAGTAGACTAACAAGCAAAAGGTAACTAACGATTTGCGATTGGGATCACATTTTATTCAGCAGTGGCAGACAAGCATCAAATGTTTGAAAAGTGGGAGTTTATGTAGCTTCTAAAGTTGTGGGCGTGATTTGCTGTTGTAGTTTTATTGTATTATGATTTGTAATGTTGAAAATAAATGTCTTTTGTCATATGATTTAGGATTAATTTTAGTTTAGATTAGATATCGGGTCACAACGTGTATTGTGGATTTATAAAACTATCGGTCAATAATGATGAACTTAATTTACTTTATATGATTATTTTAATGAGTTGATTGTAATTTGTATTGCTAAATTGATATTTTTTTTCTTCTAAAAAGTGAAAACTTTAAAATTTGTAAGTTAATGAAATTAATTTTTTTAATTAAAAATTAAAAAATGGTTTGGTTTTATGCGGTTTTTGAAAATTGAAATATAAACCAAACCATTTTGAAACTGTTTGGTTTGGTTTGAAGGAAAAAAATCGCGGATCCACGTGGACCCAAATCAACGGTTTCAAACTAACGATTTCAGTTCGGTTTGCGGTTTCATGATTTTTTTTTTTTTTTGTATCCCTAATAATCTCCAATGTGAGCACCAAACACCAAAATGGTGCAAAATTTGATATTTATACCAAATCTTGTACCATTTTGGTGTTTTGGTGCAAAGTCCAATTTGCCTCTCTTTTTATTTGTGAAAATAATGATTGGAGGGCATTTATGTCATTTGTATTATATAATTTTAATACAATTATTATTATTATTATTATTATTATTATTATTATTATTACAAAGGATATTATTAGAATTATTATTATTATTTACATCTAAATTAAATTTGAAATGTTAAAAATAATATATTTATTAATGAATTTAATATTTTCCTTAATTTAACGAAATTTTGTATTTAGTAATTTATATAATAAATAAATAAATAATATTTCGAATAAATAAATTACTAAGAAGAAAAAAAAAAGAGGAAAATAATTAAACACTATTCATTTGGTGTAATGGTTGGAGATGAATTTTAGTTTGGTGAAAAATTTGGTGCAGAATTGGAGATGGCCTTAGCACCGTACTTTGCACTATTTTGGTGCAAAATGAACTATTTTCCACCAAAATACAATTTTGCCCTCTCACTTTGCCAAAATAATAATAATAATAATAATAATAATAATAAATAAAAAATAACTAAGGGTATTTGTGTCCATTTTTGTTATACATTTTTTAATAAAATAAATTGTTATTATTGTTATTATGATTAATTGTACCATTTTTAATGACATGATTTAACATTTTCTTATTTGTGGTGTTTTTATTAATTGTATTATATTTTTAAAATTTATTAATGGATTTAACATTTTCGTTTATGTTTGATGCACATTAAAATGGAAAGAACGTAATTTTTTTTTTTTTTTTTTTTTGGTGATGTGAATATGTGATTGCAAAAAAAAAAAGGGAAAAGTTATCAATGTGATGAATAAATATTATTTTATTGAAGAATGCGTAATTAAAAATGAATAGAAAAATGAGAATGAAAATTAATGTAGCTCAAATAGGAGCTTAACGTAATTATTTATTTAGTAATTTATATACTTGTACAATAAATAAATGGTTAAGAAAAAAAAATTAGAAAATGAATAAACCACTGTTCATTTGGTGTAATGGATTAAATGATTTTTAATTTGCTCCTAGATTTGGTGCAAAACTTGCGTTAGATTTTGATGCGATCCCCATGATAAACGCATCATTTGAGAAAAAAAACAACACTAACTACACAATCAACTTTGAGAAACAATCTCATAAGAGTTACGAATATACACAGAAAATATTTGCATACGACTTAGTTTTTCCACCAATCCTATCTCACCTCAGCCTTACACCCAGTTTTTCTTCCTTCATTTTCAACAGTCCAATTCCTTATGTTGCAGTATCTCACAATATTTGCACACGACTCACGACTCAGTTTATAGGAAATTATCTTTTAAGTAATTATCACATGTTCTCCATATGCTTCTAAGTAACACCAAACTCGAACGAACAATTTGATTTGACTAAAATTCAAAGGAACACACCAATTTTAAGATCAATGGTCTCACAAGTCACCTTCTTGTTAAAGGTAAATTCCACGTGTTTCACACGGTTTTTGGATCGCTAACAATTAAAAGGGGAAATCAGACGATTGTGTAAGGAACACACCTCTTGAGACAAAGTCCCAAAAATGAGTATTTTTATTGACGAAGATTTACAATCGGAGATGAACAGAATGCCTCCAAGGGGCGCAAGCACACGAGTACTAAAAGAAGGAAATTAAAGTTACACTAAGAAATTGAAATTACATATTCTCTGTTGAGAGTTTTTTATTCGAGCTTTTTCTCTATGTCTCTTCTTCCTTTTATACTGCTCTGATGGTTTTCTTCGTGGTAAACCGTTTGAAAACTGCTTGACTAATCCATAACTACCCACTTCCCTCACCGTGGCTAAGCAATCGTGGAACTGTCATATCTAACTGCTGCCATCATGTTATTGTCGTTCAACTGCTCCCAACTGGACTCCTAGAATTGTGGATCGTAACGAAAGTGCTCGATATCCGTTTCAATAACAGTCGTTCTGAGTAAATACAATGTCTGACGTGGCTACAACCTTGGGCGATTCGAAGGTCTGGGCGATAATAGATTCGTCGCTTTAGGCGACGGTAGAGTATTCCATTCGCGCAGATTCTGGGCGTCGCGCCGGCTTGGGCGATGCCATTACCAAATTAGCGGACTTTTACTTCGCCAATACTCCAACTTGGGCCTTTGTCCTGATTTCTTCAATTTGGCTTCACTCCTTGGGCCATTCGGATTGGACTGCACTTTTAGTGAGTCAACAATTACCCCCCAATATGGCAGAATTAATACCGATTATTAATTTTTACCATATTCACTTTGCTCCAGCGACATTTTAATTCCCAAGAATTTCAATCATCATTTCTTTCTACTTGCCTAAAAAAGTGCAACGCTACAAAAACATTTATAAACCCAAACGACACGCCATTTCACAGTACCATTAAACCACGTCTCTGCATTTTGCGCTCCTTCCTCACTACTTTCGCTGTCCATCTTCTTGCTTCTTTGCTAAGTTTTTCAAGCCAACTCCAACAAGCTTGTATCTTGTATCTAATGGCGTATTCACAAACTCAATCTAACGGCACCTTCAGTTTTGAGGATTTTTCCAAAACCTTTTCGCTAAGTCGTACGTAAACTCAAATCCTCTTACACAGATTAAACCTGACCTTAATGAGTTCTATCTGGGCCCATCTTTTATTGATGCTGAATCGGTTGGAAAGGCGGCGGTGGGTCAGCTATTCCCTTGCACTGGACTTCTTCCTTTTCTGGACTCCCTGCCATTGAAGCCAATCCGCGAGAAAGGTATTCGCACTTGGCCCAAAACTGATCCTAGTTTTCGAAGGTGGCATGCACGTATGATAAATCATGGTCCCACCAAAACACTTTTTGATCGTGCTAAAATTTGAATTTATTAGAAATGGCTCTTCACCTCCCTGTTTATGACCTAGTGTTTTTTCCAATCGCCCTTAGTTTCTGATCGTCTGAATATAACACTTTCATTTTTCCCCTTGGCCCGATATCCATTACCTTAAGGGATGTTGGGGCTTTAGTGAATCTTCCACCTTTGGGCGACACCATCTCCCCTAACATTTTGATTTATGGTGTTGCCCCAAAATTTGACAAAAAGATAGCTGAGTCTTATTCAAGCATGCAAGTTCATTATAATACCTCGGTCCCTGAGCCTAGCCATGTTGAGCATGTCGCCTTCCTTCAGGTCTGGCTTTGTAAGTATGTTCTTTGTGTTCCCAGTCTGAAACCTTCCATGAGCTATTTGCCTCTGTCCCATGAATTAGCTCGAGGCAGACCCTTGAATCTGTGTTCCTTCTTTTTGGCCGCCTTTTATAGAGGTATGGCCTCTCTCCAATTCCAGTTGAGGAATGATGCATCTCCTACTGGCAGTGGGCCTTTATGACTTGCTCAATTGTGGTTGAAATCCTATTTCCCACAATTTGGCGTTCCGACATCCCCTCATCACGAGGTCAATTGCTATAGGCTATTCATTCATCAACTAAGCCCTGTAAATATGTCCAATATGGACGTTTTTACGTTCTTTTATACTTTGAATTCGACACTTTCATTCTTCCATTTTTCTCCTCATAAAATCCCCTTTTACGTACGACCTCCTTCTACTCTAGCCGAAGCAGACAAATCCGTATCTGTTTGGGTTCAGTTTTTGGTAGGAAGAGAGTTATTTCATGACATTGTCATAGGGACAAATGCCAAAGCGGGGGTTGAGATATATGCACCCCAATTTTTTGCTCGCCAACTTGGTTTTGGCCAAATGTGGTCCGTTCCTCCTTGTTATTCTAGGAATTTGATAGAGCGTTTTTACACCATCAATAAAACTGAGGCACAAGTCATTCATACCCATAACAATCTCCTAACTCAAGGTTTTGCCTATGCCCCTTTCAATTCTACCGCTATCACACATCTCCTTTTTGACCAATTGTGGCCGTCTGTGAAAAGTAGATTGTTTTCAACTGACGCCAATCGTGCCTTCCATTTGCTAGACAGAATGGATCCTCTTTCTGTTTCTCCTATTCCTGCTATCCAAAGGGAGTATCGTCTTCCAAACCAAATCGCCCAGGCTAAAAGATTTGGCCATGACTTTCTTATTATAAGACTTAGCCATCCTTTGCTTTTGAATTTACAATCTATCTAGGACGTCTAACTTCAACTCGTCCAATTCCAACAAGTTTTGAACTAGCGACTCGGTATACTCTTCATCGCTTAGCTTATATTGCCAACGCACCATAATCGACTACACATTGATTTCCATAGGCAAAACGACCTCCTGTCCATAAGTAAGTTGGAAATGAGTAATTTTGGTACTTGAATGGGGCGACGTTCTATAAGCTCATAATGCCTTGTTTAAACACTCGTGCTAGTTCCTGACATTTTCACCTATCATTTTCCTTATGATAGTTTTTAGAATCTTATTAGAAGATTCCGCCTGCCCGTTAGATTGAGAGTAATAGGGCGTGGAATTTACTAACTTAACTCCAAATTCACCAAAGAATTCCTTCACCTGATCCCCATTCAATAAAGGTCCATGATCTACCATCAAAATTTGTGAAATTCCAAATCGATAAATGATATGATCGCAAATGAATTCTATAACACTCTTTTGGGTAATTTCCTTTAAATGTATTGCTTCAACCCACTTAGTGAAGAAATCTGTTGCAACTATTACAAACGTGTGTTGCTGGACGATGGAGGTAAATCTTTCCTATCAAGTCTATCGCCCAACCCTTGAACGGCCACGACTTGATGATATGCGTCATTTCTCTTGTTGACGCTCTTTGTATTGGGCCATATTTTTGACATGCTAAACAACTATTCGCATATTGAACACATGACTCTCCCATTTTGGGCCAGAAATACCCATTCCTAACAATTAACCATCGCATATTTTGGCCGGCTTGACGCGCTCCACATATTCCTTCATGCACTTCGGCCATAATTGTTCTAGCTTTTTGCACACTTACACATTTTAATAACACACCATCACGACGTTTCTTAAACAACTCCCCATCTATCAATGTGTAATTTAGCGAACGTAACTTCATTTTTCTACTACTTCCTTCGTTAGGCTCTTTAAGGAACCCCTTAATCTCGACACTCCAATCCATTGCATCTCCATCTTCTATGCACCTAATCTCTGCCTTTCTTACCCTTCTTTGGACTACTGGCAATATCACTCCATATTCACAGGTAGATTCCTAGTTTAGCGCTTTTGAATATCCTGACGCCATTTGGGCCAACTCATTTGCTATGTCATTGTACATTCTATTAACACATTGAAGCTCTACTTGGTCAAATTCTTCCAACAATTCTTGGGCGATTTCATATCGACTTATGATGGAGTCACTTTGGCATTTATAGTCACCAATCAATTGGTGAATTACTAGTTGGGAATCGCCCATAATAATCACATTCTTTATTTGCATATCTATCATCAATTCTAGACACACGATTAAGGCTTCGTATTCGGCCTGATTGTTGGTACACATCCTATCCAAAGCGAATGCGAATTTGTAACATAAGGCTACTCCTACACCTACTCCTTTGGAAGTCTTTGATCCATCGAAATATAATATCCATGATTTTAATTCAAATGAATCAATCTCCAGTTCAATCTCTTCAGGCATGTCAAGGCATGGATGATCGGCCAGAAAACTATTCAATGTTTGACTTTTAACTGCCTTTTGGGGTACTATTTTATTTCGAATTCGGACAGTGCTAAAGTCCAAAGGCCTACTCTTTGATGCAAAATAGGACGAGAGAACATGTATTTAAACAAGTTTACTTTAAAAATCAAATAAACTGTCACATGCCGTAAATATGCCCTTAATTTTGTACACGTGAAAGACAATGCGAGACATAATTTCTCGATGGCAGAATAATTACATTTGCATGTTGTAAATCGCCTACTTAAATAGTAAATGGTCATTTCTTCACCAAATTGGTCCTCTTGCGCGACCATCCCGACTATCGATCCCTGCTCAGTCGACATGTACAACTTCATTAGTCGTCCTTGGATTGGGGACACCAATACCGGTGGATTCGTTAGATATGCCTTCAGGCTTTCAAAAGTCTTTTGATGCTCTTCCTCCCAGACGAATTCGTCCTGATTTTTCAACTTTAAAAGAGGCGAAAAAGCTTTTGTTCGCCCTCTTGAGTGAGCATCTGGCTAATAAATATTGGGCGATCTTCCTCTTCACCACCAATATTCACCTTGATCAGGGGGTCCTGTGCTTAAGCGTATCCAGACTTGACGTTACTTATTGTTTCATCGTCCATACTTCTTGTAAGCGTTTCCTCCTCCAAACAATCTACCTTATTAACTCTTTGGCGAATAGTCTGCTCCATCTCGAACACTGCTAATTTGTCTCACAATGCTTTTAGTGCTGCTTTTTCTTTCGTCATGTTCTTACATTCTTCATGAAAGCCATCAATTTGGCTTTAAAGGCCTGAATGTCGACCATTTGACTGTTGTTGAGAACTCATCTAAAGTTCTTTGATTAGCCTTTTGCCAATCATTGGCTCTTCCAAGGCCACTATGTTTGACCTCATTTGATTGAACATTTCGGTAAGCGCATCGATTGAAAATGGCTCCTCACTTTGCGCGACAATTTGGGTTTCTTTCCCGTCTTGAACTACTCTGATATGCCCATAATTCCCTTCGTACATAAACCTTTCTACTGAGTTTGCTTCTGCCATAAAAGGCCTATAATCTGCCTGCACTACTTCTTCTTCGCCTTTATCATTCCAGAAAACCAAGCATTGGTGGAGCGATGAAGGTATATATCGACTTCCATGGATCCAGTCCCTTCCAAGTAACACGTTGTAACTAGTGGGACCGTCTATTACAAAAAAGACTGTAGTTCTGGTGGTTGTTCCTACAGTTATGTTAAGTGGTATAACTCATTTAGCCGAAGTAGCTTCCCCGTTAAAACTCGTCAGGATAACTTCTGTTGGAATCATATCACTCTCGGTCTTGACTACTTTCCTCATCATTCTGGACGGAATAGTGTTTATAGCCGCCCCATTATCAATGAGTACCTTTGCTACAGGCATTACATTGACTAAAGCCTTCACATACAACGGCCTCAAGTGTTTGGTTAACCTCATGGCCAGCCTTTTGAATATGACTTTCTCAGCAGCATCTATTTCTACTTCCTGTTTGTCATCTGTTGAATTACTCCTTTGGGATAAATCCACGTGTAGCATGTCGCACTGGACTCTTTCTTCCCGGACCTTTTCTTTCCCCTTTTCTAATGCTTCTTCTCTAGTTACCCAGCCCGTGGGGAGAGGCATTATTCTCGGAGGTGATCCGTACTTTTCAGAGCGAGGCACCCCCTTCTTCCTCTTGGGCGTCCCGTACAGTACATAAAAATCGAAAGAAAGCCCGGATGGTTCTCCCAACAAGTCTACTTCACGAACTCCCTCTTAATGTAATTGTTTCAACAAGGTGTTGCGCGACACTCTTCTTTTCCTCTTTTCTGCCTCCAGATCGATTTCTTCTTCAATGTCGATCATGCCATCATCTTCTTCCCCATCGTCTGCCTCCTTAGAAATTTGCCATTCATCACATTCCAACACACATGCTTCTTCTTTGTTATCTTCCCCTCCTTCTTCTTGTTTTCTTTTACTCTTGAACTCATCAGCTAGTAAATAATTATTAGCCAGGACAGGAGGTAACGTACCGAATTGGATAGTAAGAGGTTGGTCCGGATCTTCTTCATCCCTTTTATCTCGCTTAAATCTCGACCTTCCGGATGAGCTTTCTGGCAACTCCTCAATTGATTCACCTGTCCCGATTTCTTCACTGTCTTCGAGGACATTTTGATCGGTTATTTTGGGAAATTTAGGCGCCTTAGGACGTGGTAATCCATGTTGTTGCCTCATCATTCTTCCATAATTGCGCTGAAAACGCATTTGTTGCGTTCTGGTCATCTCGTTGAAAGGTACTACCCTTCCTGCATCATACTGGAATGAATGCTATACATTTGGTTGGTGAGGTTGTGGCCTAAACGTTCTCCCCTGATTGGTTGGCCTGAACCGCTTCTCTAAAGGCGACCCCCTATAGAACGACGTACCTCGCCCTCTAAAAGGCTTAGCGTTTGGGATGAAATCAAGGCGATTGTGATGCTGCCATATCTTTGGCGATTTTGCCTTTACTCCCACTTCTTCTTTACACCTCGCACAAAGGACGTCTTCTTCCTTCTTATGTTCATTCCCTTTGATACGCTCAAAAACGCTGGGATGAGGTCTGGGATCTTCCTCCCCATCATCAATAACCAATTTCAATTTTGGTAACTTGTCTTCGAAGCCGGTTATCACCATATTCACCCCTAGTGGCTGTGGGAACGAGTTTTCATCCACTGCCATCTTTTTCTTTTCTTCGAACGTGATTCATCCTGATTCAATAGCATCCTATAACACATGACGAAAAACCAAGCAATAATTAGTCATATGTGACCATGCATTATGCCATTTACAATATTTTTTACCCTTAATTTGCTCAGGGTCTGACAATTTATGTTTATCGCTCAACTTTATTTGCTTGTCCTTATATAACTTATCGAATATAATGTCAGCTTTAGCAACATCAAATGAAATGTCCTAGCCTTTTTGTTTTCGCTTCTTACAGGTTCATCTTTGCCCAACGCTCTAGGTTTAGCCATTATGGGACAAGCATATGCATCTCCCTTAACTAACTCGGCCAAACATATTTCAGCTTAATCGTAATATTCATCGTTGACGGCATGAACACTGAAGTTTGGGTCTTTATAATAAGTACTTTTATTAGAATTCTTCATCTGTTCATCCTCTCTTATTAATCGCTCATATCTGATTACATTCGCGCTAAGTTAGAACAAATCCAGGAACTCCCTATCCTGGAATTTCTTATTTAAATCGAAGCTCAAACAACTTTGTGCGATTTTAACAAATTCCTTCTCAGGCAGAGGTACAAAACATTTACTCCTGGCTGTTTTGAACCTTTGAAGGAAACCTTCTGCCCATTCGTTGGGCATTTGACGTAAATTCGCCAAATTGGCCAGAGTGACTTCAGACTCAATTTTATAAAATTGAGCATGGAATAACTGCTCCATTTGTTGCCATGTTTGAACGGAATTTGCGGGCAGATTAATGAACCAGGAAAAAGCTACTCCCGTTAACGAACTAGGGAACAACCTCAACTTATGATAATCATTCACTTCACCACTTTGCAGTGTGAATCGCCCTACATGCTCTAGGGTAGACACTTCTCCCAAACCAGTGAATAATGAAAATTCTTGCACCTTGCAGTGTGAATCATTCACTTCACCACTTTGCAGTGTGAATCGCCCTACATGCTCTAGGGTAGACACTTCTCCCAAACCAGTGAATAATGAAAATTATGACACTTTGTACCCCCTAGGCCATGGATATGCTTGGTCTATCCAATCAGGATATGATTTTGTGTATGTTGGCCTAATGACAGGACGTACTCCAACAGCCATTTGATCCTGCACAATTTCCATTATTTGATTTCTCAACATGACGTTAGGATCATACGAAATCCCTACGGGTTGGTTGATTTACGTAAGGCCTGACAATTGGCCCTTGGTTGGCCGCAAAAGTGCCATTATTTGGGTCATTATGGCCATTGAATTGAGTACTTAACCCATCATTAGCACTTAGGGTGTTTTGTCCATTGTTCTGGCCATTATCTCTTACGCTTGAATTACCCCCCAGGTTTATAACCACGTTATCACCATTCAAATTTAGCGTTCCAATGCCCCCTTGGTTTGAGGTAGATGGACCGAAAAGTGGTTCTAAACTTTGACATGATGGGTTCAAACCAGGGAAATTGTGTGGCGATGTATGTCCTACTGTCGTCCTAGTTTGAAAGTGACTCCCTATGGGTGCAACAGGTTGACATATTTGACCTACTAACTTGTTCATGATTTCGTTTAATGTACTCAGTTGTTTAGCCATATTGTCATAATGTATGTTCCCATTTTGAACGAATTTTTCCATATTATGAACATTTCGTAAGTTTACCTGTTCAACGATATCTTGCGTGAGTTCCCCAAGCAATGCACGCATAGTGCAATGACTCAACTCTGTCATTGGCTCGTAACGACCGTGACTGCTCTGGACTCTGTCCATCTGTTCGTAGAGAGTTTTGCTGCTCCTCATATCACTCGATTACAGACTAGACTACTCATTGACCCGTTGGTTCCTTATCGGAACTTTTATGAGGCATAATGTTTCAATTTTTGTATCTTCACTTACCAAACACCAATCGCCTCATTGGGATTGCCAAATTGTTTCGCACGGTTTTTGGGTCGCTAACAATTAAAAGGGGAAATCGGACGATTGTGTAAGGAACAAACCACTTGAGACAAAGTCCCAAAAATGGGTATTTTTATTGGCGAAGATTTACAATCGGAGATGAATATAATGCCTCCAAGGGGCGCAAGCACACGAGTACTAAAAGAAGAAAATTAAAGTTACACTAAGAAATTGAAATTACATATTCTCTGTTGAGAGTTTTTGATTCGGGCTTTTTCTTTATGTCTCTTCTTCCTTTTATACTGCTCTGATGATTTTCTTCGTGGTAAACCGTTTGGAAACTGCTTGACTAATCCATAACTACCCACTTCCCTCATCGTGGCTGAGCAATCGTAGAACTGTCATATCTAACTGCTGCAATCATGTTGTCGTTCAACTGCTCCCAACTGGGCACCTAGAATTGTGGATCGTGACAAAAGTGCTCGATATCCGTTTCAATAACCGTCGTTCTGAGTAAATACAATGCCTGACATGGCTACAACCTTGGGCGATTCGAAAGTTTGGACGATAATAGATTCGTCGCTTTGGGCGACAGTAAGGTATTCCATTCGCGCAGATTCTAAGCGTCGCGCAGGCTTGGGCGATGCCATTACCAAATTAGCGAGTTTTTACTTCGCTAATACTCCAACTTGGGCCTTTGTCCTAATTTCTCCAATTGAGCTACACTCCTTGGGCCATTCGGATTGAACTGCACTTTTAGTGAGTCAACACCACGTTTAGAGCAAACCGACACTCACAGGTGGTGCAAAAGTAAAAAGACAACAAAAATATATACCTACTCCTCGCCAGTGCCAGCTAATGAAATCATAACGAGACGAAACCCACAAGAAAATGAAGGATTAATATTAACTCACCAGTCACCCCCCCAACTAATTAAAAATCTGTTGTGGGGTTGCTGTCTGTCTGGCTCTATCATGCATTCATGCTGGTAGTACCATCACATTTCAAGTTGCACATAATTCAGTAGACAAAGTGTCCCTACCTACAATTGCTTCATTTTTAATCCACTTTCACATGGCTGCTGTTGAGCCAAACGATCTGAAATGAACTCTAACCGCTCTCTATGTTAATTTATTTTTAGCAAGAATTCTGTGAAAGCTATCTCATATAAGATATAGGAGATAGTATACCTTAAATCAGTTTCGAGGTGCAAGAAAACAAAGAGGAAATAGGTGCAGTAAGCAGTCAAGTGACTTCTGTCTTCAAGATATGCCTTTGAGGAGGGTTCATCTGAGAATTTCGGTGTAAGAGAGCTTCTGCCCCAACAAGGGACGCCCTAATCAATAAAGAAATCTGTTCGAACTTGTTTAAACTACAAGTTTGTGATGCATATGAGAGGCAAAGGAGGAGGTAAAACAAACAAAGCTCAATCATAATCAACCTTCTATAGCCTAGATCAGGTCAAGCTCAGAAGAAAATTTCCCATTTATGGGAGAACGAATAAAACCTTACATGGAATTTGATCACTGAAATAAAACACCACAGATGTGAATGTTGATAACCCAAATTCTCAGCAAACAAAAACAAACACTAGGTAAACAAGCTCCACCCTTCACAGAGACAAATATCTGACAATTAAGGGGATACAGATATACAAACCAAAAAGAACATAGTCGACTAAAATACAACTAGAAGGTCAGCTTCTAATCATTTTCAACTTTTTTTTATCATATACTCCTAAATGCTTGACTACTCTGTACAAATCCCATCAAAACACTTGACATATACATGTCAACAACAAACCATTTACCATACGAAATTATACAGAACAATTAATGTGAGTCTTTATGGACTCGAAGTAGAAGCTTCTTGTCTAGGTTCTCTCAGGTACCCAAGAAGTGTTTCAGCCTGCCAAACACAACCATACACCGTCAATATAATTCTTCCCATGAAAACATCATTGGGTCAAGAAAATCTTAGCTTTCAACTCATTGTACCCAAAACTACAAGAAAAAATATGGTAGAGCATCACCACCACTGAAAGCAACACTGCAGCAATTAATTCCCTTTTTTTTATTTATTTATGATGCAGCAACTAATTCCTTTGTAGATTGTACTCGTAATCTAATAAATGTTTAATAAACAAAAACGACAACAGTAAACATCCATCTCAAGATCACATCATAAACAATTATTTAATAATCAAAATTATTAGTTCTTGGTTTTCAAGTTCAGTATCCAAAATATTATCATCAATAATTCAACAAGCTCCATACAACTTGCTAGACTTTCTGTGCCACTCGTTCAATGATAAAATACATAAGCACCATGATTCATACACAGTCATTAGATCTGCATACACATATCAAATGCATAGCTACAAAATTCATGATCACTGTTCTTGGACACTAGAATTGTGTGCCAGAATTAGATCTATAACAGACTCCATTCAATTTGACATTCACTTTTTAACATATAAATCCAAGAAGCCAATTCAATGGTGCAGAACACATCAATTTCATGGTAAAAATAGCCAAACTGTTTAAATAATTTAAGGACAATGCGTTCGAAAACTCACCTTATGCTTAGCTTTAGCTGTACCAGTCTGTGACAGGGCAACAAGTGGTGGGATGCCTCCCTCCCTAACAAGCAATCCCCTGTTCCGAACACTTTCCCTACACAACAGTAACAAAGTCAAAACCGCAAATTCCTTCCCCTTATTGCTCCCATCCTCGATTGCCTCGACCAGTGCCGCAATACCACCTTCTTCTATGATTGCCTCCCGTCCCATCTCAATAGCAGCCAAGCTACTCAGCACCACCATTGCCTTCTCGGACAACCCCGTCCCCTGCTCTCCCACAAGCCCCACCAACGGCCTCACTGCCCCCGCGTTCACTGTCCTCTCCTTATTCAACCTCACCGAGCATAACTTGTACAGCGTTGTTAGTGAATCCTTTTTTCCTCTACTGGACCCGTTTATGAGCAGTGCCACTAACGGAGGTATTGCGCCGCAGGCCCCAATAGACAATTTATACTCTTCAATCAGAGCCAAGCTTAACAAAGCACATGCTGAGTTCTGCTTGGAGGTTTCAGTGCCTGTTTTTAACACATAAATTAAGGATTTTACTGCACCTGCATCTGTGATCACGCTTTTGTTGCTTTCAAGAAGGGAGAGATTGAGTAAAGCTGTGACTGCGTGTTCTTGAGTCATCGGATCCGAGCACCTGAGAAGCGAGATCAAAGCGGGTACTGCACCCGATTCTCCAATCAAGGCCCGATTATCAGCCCGATTTTTCGCCAAAAGTCTCAATTTAGCAGCTGCTGATCTTTTAATTGCAACAGAGGACGATTGCAACCCGTCCACGCAGAGTTTTACAGTAGGCTGAAGATCTTCAGGAGAAATGCTTTCAATAATTTCTGTGGAAAACGTCTCTCTCTGCAAAAAGCCCGAACACGGTTCGGGCTCCGGTTCCTGAATAGGTCTTTGAACCGGGCCAGGATCAGGGAGGCTCGCAAGGCGTTGGAGCTCTCCAGATATGTCACTGGAGCAGTCGGAGAAGTCGCTGAAAGCTTGGGAAATGTCAAAAAACTCGTCGATTTCCGAAGAAGACGAAGCTTTCGAATTAGTGGACGATTTATTGGCAAGCTCCCCAAGGTGAAGGTCTATGACCGAGTCGGTTAGATTTTCAGAAACGTTGCACGATTGGTCGTAGATGGGAGCAGAAGGGTCAGTCTGGAAGTGTTTTGAACGCACAGTACGCATGGAGCGGCCCATCGAGCGGCTGATACTGGCGGAGGACGGCGGCGGAGTGTAGTAATAAGGCCGCGTTCGGGGAAAATGATTAGTAATGTTGGGATTGGAGTGTGAATGAGAGCGTGAATCTTCTAAAGAAACCATGACAGGTAAAACCCACGACAAGCTAAGCCTTATATTTGAGTAGTTCCTCAAATCCTTAAAGCATTTCAAGAAACTTTCATGGCTTGTTAATCAGGGTTTTAATCAAATTTGAGAAATGAAGGATTTTTATAACTGAACCGTATATGGATTGGATGAGTGGATATAGTTTATCAACTGTGGGACGCACTAAACTGAATGGACCCACTGCAGTTTTGAGTCGGCAGTGGCTATTCCTGTGCGACTTCCATTTCTGAGGAAAATGGAAGAAGAGATCAATTTCTTGCGTTTGGTTGAAAAGAAAAAACCGGGAATGAGCAAAAGTTGTGTTTGGGACTAGCTAAAATGAAACTCCATTTGTCCAATAAACTAGCTTTAACCAAAAGACACTATTTTAAGACTTTTTCTTCCAAAAGGAGATGTCTATTACTTAAAAGTGCACTACAAAAGATGTTTGTCGCAAAGATAAATTTACTTAAATGCTGAAAAATAGTTTCTTGTCAAAGATATAAATCCGTTATTTTCAATTGAGAAAAAACATTAAAAAAATAATATATATATATATATATACACACACACTAATTAAGAGGGGCATCAAGTATGGTTTTGCTGGCCCCTAGATTCTGACATGCTTTCAATTCTTAATTGAATATTATTGACCTTGGAATTCGGCGAGGCACATGGTCCACAGTGAAGGTGGCAAAACCCAAACCAACCTATGAAAATCGATCGACCCGACCCGACCTTGGTTGGGTCGATTTTTTGGTGTTTCTATGCGGGTTTCGGGTTAAGCTACCGGGTCGGGTCGGGTGTGGATTAAGCAAAACAACCCGGTAGAACCCACACCGACCCGACCCGACCCGACCAACATAAAAAGATTTTTTAAAAAAAAGCGACTAAATATAAAAGGGAAGTTGATCTTCTTTTCTTCTACACTCTCCATCCCGCCGTATAGAGTTTTCAGTCGATCTTCTTTACTTTTGAGGTAGGCATATTGTCTAATTGTTTTGTAGCTTTGAACGTAGAAAATAGAGCATATCTTGTTAATGTTCTCAAGGTAGGTTATTTTTCCATTTTAAGGGTCTAAAAGAATATTTTTTTTGGGTGTCTTTGTTTAGATTTGATTGAGGCTGATGTAATTTGTTGGTTATTATGAAGAATAAGCTTCAGGATCTTACTGGGAAGCACTTGGATGTGCTAGAAAATCTATATCCAAATGTGAGGAAGCGTGTTGATGTGCTCAAGGATATTCAGACATGTTCTTGCACCTGTTTCTTTGTGATACTTTCACCTATTTGTTTGTGAAGCTTGAAAGTTGTTTTGTTTAAGTAGCAATACTCCAGTTGAATAAGTTGGCTATGAACTGTTAAACTTAAGAAAGAAAAGTGATTCAGGGTTTGATTAGTTTAAACTAGTGTAAAGTATTATGCTACTACTTGGTTCTGAGGTAAATATGTAATATATTGATTATATATGCGGTTGTTCACGTTTTGTAGTTCATAGTTGTTCACTTTGGTTGATAAATCACTTATAGTTTTTTAATGAATGAATAATAACACTAGAAAGTAAGATTATGTCCTATAACAACTAAAAAGTAGAGAGAAATGAAGAGGAAACTTGAAACTTGAGAATAAAGCTTCTAGGGCAAAGTATTTGTTAAGAGAGCAATAGGTCTCATTCATAAGATAACTCAATTGTGCTCTCGCGAGAACACGAGTACTTCAATAAAGTATAAGCTTTAAGGTTGGTGTAACTCTAAAGTACCAAAAGATAATATCACCCCTATCGTACTGTATGCCAACTCGTGATTTCTTTCCAATGAAGATGAACCTTGGTAGAAACACAGGATAAAGAAGTTTCCATGGTAAAACTGAATGAAAACCTAATTGGTGCTTCATGGTTTCAACGGTCCAAGCCAACTTTGCCAAGCATCATAGATGCTGCTGCATCAAGTTTTCTACTATGGAAGCTAAGAAATGGGAACATGTTAGGCAGATGCAATGTTTACTCAGCTGCCACAAGTTTACTATATTAATTCTGAGATGCAATATTTATTCAATGGATGACTGTATTAATTGTATTTGGGTGACTTTTTATTCAAATGGTTGTACGTTGTATTAAATATTAATCTTATTTGGATGATGTATTGATTTTATTTGAAATATATGATAATAAATTACGCTTTGTCCAAGACCAACCCAACACAACCCCGCCGACACTTGATTGGGTTGGATTGGATTGGGTTGAAATTAGATCAAACCAACCATGTTGGGTTGGGGGGAAAACTAACCCAACCCAACCCAACACACGCCCACCCCTAATCAACAGGTTTCGATCACCTTCCAATCTACCTAGACATTACCTTCATTGGGGAAGCAAGAGATGTGTGGGGAAATGGCTAAGGTTTAGAGTACGTACCTTTTGTAAAAAATAAATTCACACGTGTAGAGCAAAAGAAATGGACCGAGAGGAGTTAGTGGATTGAGTCCAAGCTCGATAAGAGGTTGTTTGATTTGATCGGCCAAGTTCAATTGACATCATCGATGTTGAGTTGATTAGTGTCTGATCCCCTTTGTCACATGTATACCACGTAATTAATAATTATTGTAAATCGTGCAATTAAATTATGCTTGGACCTATTGTTTGGACTCTATGGTTGATGAGTGTGATTTGGTATATGATTTAGCATTTTGCATTCCAAGTCTCATAAAGTTCCATGGTGGCAGCGGGGTTGGGAAGCACATTTGGCATTGCTCTTAAAATTAAATTGTTTTGAGTAATGCATGTGGAACGTTAAATTACAAATGGAGTTAGTTTGACCGTAATTGAGGGTGGATTAAAATGGTAGGATGGGGTAGGGTGGGTGGTTGGGGAGATGAAATTATTTAATTATTTTAATTGAGATTTATTTCTACTTTTTCAAAAGTTATGTGACTTCATTCATTTATAATTTTCCTTTTTTTTTTTTTTTGTTATTTGACCTCTTTTTTTATTTAAAGAAAATGACAGTTATCAAACTAATTAATTAACTACTTCATTTGAATTTCAAAATCTACTTAGTAGCATTCTTCTTGTCATTGATTTTCACGAAATTAATCGTTTTATACACGCGGTTCCAAACCTAACCAACACCAAAAATAGTTTAGCCTATGACTTGGTGAATTTCGATTAAAGTTAATATGCCCACTCGTATTTATTTGATAGATATACTGATTAGAATTTTGACTTGCTTCGACTATGATGTCATGTTAAATAGTAAAACTTTGAATTCTCTATTATTGAGTTTAGAACCGTACTTCTCAATATAATTATAAGTCAACACAGTACGTTCAACGAAATTATAGAGTAACCTCGTAGAAATGTTAAAAAACGATAAGATTAACTGAACATTGCGTATGCATTAAGATGCAAAAATTAATAAAATCATGCTTATACTATCAATGAACACATTACTTTTGTTGAGTCATACTCTCAGTCTCTCACCAATAGTTGAATTGGTTGTCTAAATAAATTTCGTAGTGGTACGATGTAATTATGCTCAAGTCATTATTACACCATATGTAGTCTACTTTTGGAGAGTTTCTATCCAACCCCTCACGAATTCTATTGCGTTTCATAGAATTCGAACCCAAAACATGTCTTACGAGAAACTTATTAGGATCATGGTACCAATTGAGAAGACGAATACTCGTCCAAAGTGAAATAGTAGTATGATATAACAACTTGAACACAGATTAGGATTGCAATGTCAATGTACCAATTGTTGTCACGTCGCTCGACTAGTGCCTAATCTAAGTAAGAAGGACAGTATCCCAACTCAAAAATGTCACTGCTTTCATGGCCATCTAATGAGTTTGACAAGTAAATTTTTGGTTACTAGTCTATACCACACAACTAGCAAAATACTAATAGGAAAATGTAGAAGTAGTTGACCTAATTAAGAATAGCTCAACAATTAAGTCAAATTTAATAATTTCTCCAACCTGAGCTTTTTTTTAAAATTTGTTTTGATTCTCTGATTACGTTGAAAAAAATTATTGTTTTGACTCTCCGACAACGCTGAACAAACTCTACCTACTACAATCATGCTTCATGTACATAAGCAATTTTCACAGAATACTCACATGAGTATTCTGGTGAACCTCTTATGAAAATAATTTCCGTAAATGAGGAATAATTGCCTAATTTTTGTCGGGCAATTTTTTTATTTACTTTTTTTCTTTAATTGTTATTTTAAATGCATCATAGAAAGGGTTAAAAATGTTTTAAAAAGAATAAGTCAAATCTTATATATTGATTAGAACTTTGCTGCACAATCAGAAAAAAAAAAAAATCACCAGAATTGCAACAGACCACTCACACAAGGGTGGGGCCCGCACAATTTTTTTTTCTTTTTAAATACACGGTGGGGTCCACATTTGTCTCTTTTTTGGTGCAATTCTAGTTATTTTTTCTGTACAAATACTTTTTCACTATTGATTATTGTAAGAGAGTGACATTTTACTCTTGAAAAATCATGGAAGAAAGTTTACACGCTTTCTGGATAATTATGAGTCTATTTGAACTCCATTTTTTTTTTTTTTAAGAATGAATTTTGGAATATGTAATTGAAAAATAAAGAAAAATTTTGAGTTTACGTATAATAATATTTTATTGAAAAATGTGTTATTAAAATGAAAAGAAAAAAATATATTTTAAAAATAATACGGTTCACCGTAATTGCTAAAACCGTTTGATAGCATGGCGTTGGAAACAAAATCCCGCGTTCGAGAGAGACAGGCCACGTCCTGTGTCATCTCTGGTATCAAAATTTTGCATTAAAGGATATGTATTGAAAAGTGTTTCATTGAACCGATCTAGTTTCTTCCAAAACCCGTGATTGTTGACTGGTTACATCCGAATTTAAGGAATTTTCTCGCTTGAGAATACTAATATTCGAATTCGATTATTCGTTTGTTTTTAATTTTTAGATTTTAATAACATATGAAGCCTTAAGATTCTATTTTAAACCATCAACTTTCATTAAGAAAAATAGTTCACATAATTTATCACATTTGTGAGAATGCTTGTGTTCTTACTAAGGGTGAACACGATTCGACTTGGACGATTTGTGTTATATTTTTAACTCAAACTATTTCATGCGGTTTGAAATTTTTTCAAATCAAACCATTATTTGTGATTTGGTTTGATTTTAATCCGCGATTTACCCATCAACATTATAGTTATATGTTTAAAACAAGTTAACATATACATTTAAACAAGAATTAATAATGTTAAATTACATTCATATTTGTTCAAAACTCAATATATAAACAAAAAGACAAAAACATAGTATCAAGTTAGCATCTAGCAACAAGCACTCTAGATTTTACAAGCAATATTATCGGAATAAATACAAGAGTACTGACCTCTCATTTGATAAAAATTGAATAAACATCCTCTATTGTAACACATGATCAGGCCTCTATATGATATGCAAATATCAAAATATTTGTTAGTCCTTATTAATGATATTAAAAAGCAACTAAAGAACAATATGTATAAAATATCAAAATTGATAATAGAAAATAAATGTCACTTTCCACAGCTTTCTCAGAGTCATATAATATTTCTACATCATCCAAATATTGACAAAGCACTATAAGACCTTTGATACTATGCAACCAATTCTTCGTGCATATTAAGACATTAACCATTTTCCCACTCGATGAACTCCTAAAGGAGTCAAGAATCCGACCACTCGTGAAAAATGCAGACTCTGAAGCGATTGTAGATATTTGAATTGCTAATACATTTTTGGCAATTTTAAAGAAAATTTTGTACTTGTGCGCATTCAATTTCCACCAAATTAATACGTTAAACTTGAGATCGGTCAAATCTTCACAACGATCAGACAAATAATCAATGAAATCATTCTTCTCGGATTTCATGTTTTGCATAAGTTTAGCTTTAAAAATAGAAGGAATCTGTTTAGAAAGATCGAAAGTAGGTTGTGAAAGACTTGAAATACTATTTTTGGTAGCCTCCTTTGATGAAGCTAATGATGAAGTGATTGGAGTCGCCATTTCTTCATAACATGGGTACAACCTGTGGAGTGTCTCTTCAATTATTTTTAACAATATTTTTGCAATTTCTACATCATAAATAAGTTCAAGCTCGACTTTAAGAAGTTCCAACTTGCATTTTGGGTTAAGAACTATTGCAATGAACAACAATTGATTAAACTTTTTAACATGACCCCAATACTTATCATATTTTTCCGCATACTAATTGCCATGGGTCAAGAAACAACGAAGGAAACTAAGCTATGGAAAAAAAAACAACACGGTGATACAAGAAGAAAGTCATGGAATGAATTCTCCAATACCAAAATTTATAATAAATTTTTGTACATCGTAATATTAGCATTTAGCATCATGAATAAATAAATCTCACAATCTATTTAAATTTTCAATAAAGCAATGGTGGATTTATATCTTGTATTACATTTTTTACTGATGTATATTCATTTGCTAGAATATAGACGAATGAGGTCTTAAAACATGAAAACGTGAAATGCAAAGCACTATAGTCAACCTATTGATGTGGAATGTTTAGATTAACCAAAGCCTAACTAGGTGAGTACTGTATTGTGCGCTCAAGTGCAAACAGCATGAGAAAAATATCAAATAAACAAAAGAAAAATATGGTTATTCAGCATTAAATAACAACAATAAAAAAATGACACCATTCTACATCTACTAAACTAAAGTGCACGTACACACAAACTAAATGATCAAGTCTACATTTTATTCACTATCTTTACTCAATTAAAATATTAAATAATACCACTATTCATTCAAAATTAAGGAAAAATGAGAAAACGGAAAGAGAAATTCCTTCATAATTCTCTGCTCAAATCAGTTCTAAATCTCCTTTTATGTTTCTAGAGAGAGAAAATTAAGGGTTTTGATCACGATTTTTAATTTCTCCTTTATAAACAAATTATGAAAAGTAGTTTCGATACACAAGGAAAAGAAAGAGAGGCTCACATTCATAGTCACAGTTAGTGGCGGTAGGCAATAGCGGAGAAACAGAGTCGACAACAGCAGGTCACAAGCATCAAGTTGGCACTGCGTGACATATGTCGGTGCTGCGGGATAGAGGGAGGGAGCTAGGGTATGGTAACTTTGGTTTGCTTGTGTTTTTACAAAGGTATAATTGCATATATGGCTGGACAACATTCACAATTTCACGTTCAATTCATTTTGTAATTATAGGCCTAATTTTTTTTTTTATTTTTTTTTTAACGAAGACCCAACTAAATACTAATGACAATGACTTGTTTGTTATGCATGAGTTATGTTAATTAAATTTGTACCCTCCAAGAAAGTATACTTTAAATTCTAAAAACTATACTTTAATAAAATTTATATATGAGAATTTATAATTTAATAAAAATAAATTTTTAATTTTAAAAAGTGCAGTTCGGATTGATTTTTATGATTTTTAAAATTTGAAACATAAACCAAACCATTTTGAAATGGTTTGGTTCGGTTTGAGAGAAAAAAAATCGCGGGCCCATGTGAACCCAAACCAACGACTTCGATTCGTTTTGCTATTTCGCGATTTTTTTGTACAGCCCTAGTTCTTACATTATAATTATATGATATGATTGTAAATATGAAATATATTTTGCAAAATCTTACGTAAAGTTGAAGTCTAGAATTTAGTAGAATTATAGAAATGGTAAGTCTTAGATCCACCCGTAAAAAGGACTTGATATCATATATATATTTCATGTATAATCTTTCTTCAAATGTTTATTGCACTTAGTTACTGTTGGAAAAGTCATCGGAGTTGGAAAAGAAACACACCAAAATCAGCAACAATCTGCAACAAACCACGACAAAACACCGGAACAAAATGAAAGACTCGAACGCATGATCACTGCACTCAAACTATATTTTCCCCCTCACGGATTGAAAAGGACGCTTGAAGGTGTTCTGATAAATGATTTGAAAGATTAATCAAGCCTTGTAATGAATTACCACTCAAACACTAAGTGTAATTCACCAAAACTTGAAGAACACAAAATTGATTTGAATATGATGAATACTTGTTCTTTTGGAATGATAATTTTTGTTCATGAATTAGGCTATAGTTTTTGTATGTTTTTTCAACACATCTTAATGATCATAAATCACCTATATATGGCCATGAATCATCACTATTAGAAGTGATGCCAACAACCCTCTAAAAGTCACCAAAAATCAAAGTTAAACGGTCAAAAACAGGCCTCCAACGGTCCAGAAAATTGGTCTATGCGGTCGCATAGACCAAACCCATGCGATCGCATGGTAGAACCGGGCACCAAGTCCTGGTATGTGGACATGCGACTGCATGGTTCACACACGCAGCCATTGATCCATTTTCCATTCCACATCCGATTTCCTTAATTCTGAACAACAATACAGCAATCCCCCACTTGCTCAAAATTAAATGAAATCTCATATTTAAATATACTATACTCATGTATAAGGAATATCTTTCAATTTGAATATAACCATAATGTAATTCAAACAAAATAAAGTCGGAATCAAAGGTAGCATGGAGCTTTGAACAAATTATTCCCACACACATGAGTATCACGTGTTCTCAAGTTTCTCAAACTCGCTTAGCGCTATAATAGTCTTCACTCATCATTTTCAACAAACTTTTAAGAGAAAAACTCTAATTCTCTATTGAGGCGACACCGCCTCGAAGTTTATTTAGGTGAAGTTCTTCCAATATATTTGTTACTTTTAAAAATAATTGTACTTAGTACTGAACTTCATTAAGAGTTTCAAAACTCATCCCTCACTCCAGTAACAACCAACATTATTATAACTAGGATATGGTTATTGCGGATATTGATAATGCTGAAATTATCCACATATCGAATGATTTGTTGATACCCTTTGAATCCGTGAATTACCTTTTGAGTAATGACGGTAGAGTTGCCATCATTGGTGTATTTTTAATTCAAGAGTTTCAACCCTATCCTACTCTAAGTAAATTTTACTAAGCCTTTTTTTGGTACACATTAAAATTTACATTCTCATTCTTCTACTCATTTCACAGATTTTTCAATAAAATAATATTTTTCATTACATCAATAATTTTTCATTCTTTTTTAACCCTACATTCTCCATCAATCTACTATTCCAGAATATATTCTTCCAAAATAATGTGGCTCAAACACACCCTAAATCTCTATTTAAAGGTTTAGTTAGAGGATCCGCCAAATTTTCAATCGACTTTACATAATTTTGGGGGAATTATCTCACTCTTGATTAATTTCCTTAAGTAGTCGCGTCTTAGACTCATGTGTTTAGACTTTCCATTGTATACCTCATTGTATGTCTTTGCTAACGTGGGTTGATTATCATACATGATAGGTATCGAAGATGTATTCTCTGGTCCCAATGGTATCTCATATAGGAGATCTTTAAGCCACTCAACTTCCTTCCCGATTTTCAATAGTGCAACAATTCAGATTCCATAATTAAGTGTGTTATACATGTATGTTTCTTTGATTTCCAAGAAACAACCCCTCCTCCAAGTGTAAACACCCTATCCAAAGTAGATTTACTTTCTCATGTGCTAGATATCCAACTAGCATCAGTAAATCTTTCCAATACAACAGAGAATTTTGTATATTGAAGACTTAAGTTCTTGGTTTTTTTAAGTATCTAAGAACTCTTCCATGACCTTCTAATGATCATTGCTCAGATTGTTGGTAAACCTACTAAATTTATTGCATAGGTTATGTCCGGTCTTGTGCATTGAACTGCATACATAAGACTACCAATAGCATTTGCATACTCCAATTGAGCAATAGTCCTTCCATCATTCTTTATTAGTTTAGAGCTTGGATCAATTGGAATATTATATTCTTTCATGTTCAAATGCTTGAATTTGTTAATCACATTCTCAACATAACGTGATTGACAATGATGATAACCCCCATTAGTCTTAGAGACTTGGATACCCAAAATGGTATCCACATGTCCAAGATCATTCATCTTGAATATGAAAAATAGAAATATCTTCGTTTCTTTTATCCCGTTTATGTTATTACTAATAATCAACATGTCGTCAACATATGAACACATAAAAATAGCATAATTATCACATATATCAGTATGAATTAATCTAAAATACTATAAGTCCTATTAACACTTTGATAAGACTTCTTAATCATTTTGGATTCTATACATGTTTTACATTTATATACAATGTTTTCATTATATGATATCATGTCACATTTCAACATTTTTTTCATAGTACTTTTACTTATGTGATCTAATCTAACATGCCATAATGAAAATGAGTCAACAATGTAAGCAAAATCAACTTTATAATTAAAAAATTTGTCAACAGTACAAAGTTTGGCCATTCATTCACTAGAATAACATTTTCCAACAAATTTCTCATTTAGGGATAGTACAATTTTATTGGATTCATAAACACATTTTATGTGCGATTTTCTCAAGAGATTTCTACTCACTAGATTCCTATTCATGTCGAGAACATGAAGTATATTGGTTAAAGTAACGATTTTTTCGGAAATGAAGATGATATCGACATTTCCCTTACCAATTACTTTTGATCAGACCTCGTTGTCCATTTGAATCTCTTGGTCTCCATCAATTTTATGATAAGTCTTGAATAATGACTTATCATATGATACATGCACAGTTGCACACGTATCATACCACCAACCGAGAATCTTTCCCTTAATAGCATTGATTTCACTTATTATTTGTGACCACGACAAATCAATTCATCTTCTTGACGCATTTGCTGTTTCGCCTTGATTGCTTCAGTTTCTTCACTTGATGATTCTGATAATGACGTCAAGTCTGGATCAAGAATATCAAAAATCTTTAGTGTTGTTAGTAGGAACTTTAAATTGTCTTGCCACCGCGTAAAGTTCGTCCCATCGAAACGATCCAGGTGAACTAAACCCTGATTCATCAATTTTATCATTGCCATAGTTGTTTCATTCTCCATCGCAGGAAAAATATGGTTTGAGAATGTTGGAAAAGGCACCAGAGTTGGAGAAGAAACACACCAAAATCAGCAACAATCTGCAACAAACCACGAACAAAACATTGAAACAAAATGGAAGACTGAAACGCGTGATCGCTGTCCTCAAACTATATTTGCCCCCTCACGAATTGAAAATAATGCTTGAAGGTATTCCAACAAATGGTTTGAAAGATTAATCAAATCTTGTAATGAATTAACATTTAAACACTAAGTGTAATTCACCAAAACTTGAAGAACACAAAATTGATTTGAATATGGTGAATACTTGTTGTTTTTGGAATGATAATTTTTGTTCATGAATTAGGCTATAGTTTTTGTATGTTTTTTCAACACATTTTAATGATCATAAATCACCTATATATAGCCATGAATCATCATTATTCGAAGTGGTGCAAAAAACCCTCTAGAAGTCACCAAAATTGAAAGTTAAATGGTCAAAAACAGCCTCCAACGTTCAAAAAATTGATCCATGCAGTCGCATGGTAGAAACCATACCGGAGCATCAAGTCCCGGTATGTGGCCATGTGATGGACCATGTGGCCGCATGGTTCACACTCGCAGCCATTGATCCATTTTCCATTTCACGTTCGATTTCTTTAATTTTGAACAACAATACAACAATTACGGAATCAGGATTCGAATTCAATGAGATCTAGTTAACTATGATTTTTTTCGAAACACAAAATATATTAATTAAATATTAAAAAGAAAAAGAAAATCTCAAATCTCAGTGAGGATCAGGATCCTACTGGCCCCACTTCCCTCCGTCCCTAGTTTGATAGGTTGGCTTATTCGATAATGACATTTATAAAGTTGATTTCTTGATGTATGATATTAGAATATATTCAATACATTGTATCAGACAACATTATGCATTAGCAAAAGCAATATTCTAAAATATTTTCTTTCTTTAATTTTGTTTTCTTTATGCGACATATGTAATATGTCAATATGTCATTATCATATATTATTCGTTCACTGTGTAAACAAGTAAAAATTGAAGATAGGAATTTCAAAATTTTCCAAAACCTCATTTGGCATATATGAAAGTAGTGTTATGTCGATGATTATATTATCGTACATATAATTTTTGAGTTATAATCGAAAAATTGCTTGATCGTTTTATCTTTGAAAATACATATTCCCGTAATTTAATTATAAGATTTTTTTTTTTAAGCTCAGCGGAACGTGCACTTCTGTGCAAATTATGCAGATCAATTTACAGCACTAAGTTTGTCACTCAATCCATCAAAATATGTCAACATAGAAACCATTTTTGGGTTGACTGCAAATTTCCAGAACCTCCCTTTTGATAGTTCCATACATGAAGAAAATAATAAGAGCATGTTTGGAAAATATTTATAAATAATTTAAACTACAACTTTTAAAAATTAAACGATAGATAAATGAGTAGCTCTTGTGAATGTCTCTAGGCCCCTATTTGGTGTCCATTATTTCAAAAAAAGAAAAAAAAAAAAGAGTTATGAATATTATTTTTGGAAGAATATGTAGTTAAAAAGTAGGGAAAAATTTTAAATTTATGTACAAAACATTTTATTATGTAAATATGTGATTAAAAATGATTATGTAGCAAAATAAATTTTAGAACAATGGATACCAAACGGAGACTAAAATTAGCTTTATGTGATGAGGGGGCTTTCACTTTGACCACCACATGGCCTAGTGGTGACAATCAAGCCGAGCGACTCGTCGACTCGACTGCTTGGCTCGTACTGTAGCGATCCACGAGCCGCTCTGGCTCGTCAAAAAACGAGCCCGAGCACGAGCCGAGCAGGCCGGCTCGGTGGCGAGTCGAGCCTGCTTGGCTCGTTTTTGACGAGCGGCTCGTCAATTTTTTTTTAGAGAATGAAAGTTAAAAAAAAAAAATTCAAATAGGCGAGCTACGAGCCGAGCAGAAGCTCGGTTCGTTTTATAACGAGCCACGAGCTCGAGCTTGAGCTCGTAGGCAACGAGCCGAGCCGAGCTGGCTCGGTTCATTTGCCACCCCTAACATGGCCGGTTAAGTTGAGGTTCAACCTTTTTCTTTTTTAAGTTGTTTTTCCGCAAAGTCTGAAATCGAAGAGTGCATGTATAAACCACTCAGGTTCAAGTCCATAACCAGTGACAATTGCCCTGAAGATTCGCTTTTCGTTATGGTTCCAGTAGCCAAAACATAGGATAATAGATTATGGACAATTTACAAAAATACCCTTAAAGTTAGAGATCTTTTGAAAAATCATTTGAAAAGTATTTTAAAAGTACAAAAAATACTATATAAAATTAAAAAGTGACACGATGTCATTTTTTTAACATTGTGTCACTTTTTTTAAGTTAAGTGTCATCTTTAACTTTTATTAAAAAGTGATGTTTGTCACTCAAAAAAGTGATAGGAAAAAAACGTAAAAAATAGCGTGTAAAATTAAGCGACGCAATGTCATTTTTTTATAGAAAAAAAGTCATGCAACGTCACTTTTAAAAAAAATGATGTTCGTTACTAAAAAAATAAAAACTGATGGTTGTTACTAAAAAAAAAGTAACAAAAAATTCAAAAAAGTGACAGAAATTTTAAAAAAGTTAAAAACACTCAAAAAAGTAACAAGAATTAAAAAAGTGGCGAGAATTAAAAAAAGTGACAAAAATATAAAAAAAAATGACAAACGACAAAAGCTGGAAAAAATTTAAAACAAATAAAACAAAACAAAATCTAAGAAGAAACGTACAATGTCACTTTCTTTATCATGAAAGCTTAATTCATATTTAACACAATACAAAATAAATTAACATCTAAAATAAATCTTATAAGCAAATTGAGAACTTAGCTAAATACGTATTGTTATATTATAAATTAATTGTGTATTACATTTTGATTAGAAAGTGGCACGATATTCTCTGTCAATTTTTATTGAAAGGTTACAAACATAACTTGACTTTTTTAGCCTATGTTTGGTACCGATTAAAATGTTAACCACATATTTCATCAGTCTCACAATTTTCAATTACACATTTCGTCATTTTTTTTTTTATCAAAATCTACTGAAAAAACTGAATTTAAATTCCACCAAACATAGATTTAATATAATATTTGATAAAAATGACTTTATCCTAGTATATTAAACTCCAATCCTGAAGGCAAAAAAATAAAAAAAATAAAACAAAATGATAGTTAAATGAAATTCAAAGTAAGTAACGACAAATGCATCTGCTTCAGAAAGCTTAAATGATATCTATTTTTGTGGCATTAAAATATGGAAACAATTCAAAAAATTGACAAACATTAAAAAAAAATGACAAAAATATTTAACATCAATCAAATAGATCTAGAGGATTGTTAATTTTCTTCTATATGTTCTCTCTTTTTTTAAATATGTTACATTTAATTAAATATAGAAAATGATTTTATTTTAAGAATACGACACCCTATAAATTCCAATGACAAATATTCAAAAAAAAAAAATTAAAAAGTGATAAAAAAAAGGTGACAAAAACTTTTAAAAAATGACAAATAATATTTAACGGCAATCTAAATAGCATTAACTTGTATGTCTCGTTAAAATTTAAAAATAGATCCATGAGATGGTTGATTTAATTTTGCATATTGTCTCGTGTTTCAATTCCACTAACTAGCATATTGAATTGGATTCAAAAGCAACTCAATAAAATGATAAACGTTCAAAAAAGTGACAAACATTCAAAAAAAAAAAAAAAAACTAATGAAAGTCACCAATTATAATTATCACCATAAAATGAGTTTGGAATTCCATCTACTCAAATACATTATCTGCTATATTATCTCTATAAAAGTTATATCGGCGCAAGAAATTAAAAGCTAAGCACTATTCATTAAAACATTTTAGCTGCAACATTTTCATTTGGATAAGAGTTTTACATTAACGGTTCAATTTTGACATTTGAAAGACAAAATTTCATATTTGATAGTTGTGTGTTAATTTGGATTTCTTTTGGGTTTCTGAAATAAATAAATAAATAAAATGTGAAGCATTCAAAAGTGAAATTGAAATTAAAGCCATTCGCAAATTTACAAGAAAATAGAGCTTAACCCCGAGTTTGTAAGCCTATGAAGAAAGTTTTCTTTTATTCATTGAAAATTCTTCAACCGAACTACTCTTCCTCTTCATCACGGTAGGTTTAGGACCACTGTAATCCCTTTCTTCATCCATGCATCCAAGATCTGTAATAGTGTTGGCGCTTTAAATGATGGAGTAGCATGGGTCATAGAGTATTTAATAGTGATAATGGTTTTTTTTTTTTTTTTTTATAGAGATAATGGGGTTGGAGCATATTTTGAGTTAGGGTTTGGTTGAGGTTGTAAATGATTTCTTTTCGGTAGATTTCACGTAGAGATTACGGTTAATTCGGATATTAACAAATAAATTAGTAATTTAGGGTATTAATCAAGAGGAAATTAAAAAAACCCAGGTGTTTAAAGAGTGATTTTCAAAAATCAGGTTTGAAGTTTAATTATTCAAAAATCAGGTAATAATTTTATATTTTAATTAATATGAAACATAATATTATTAACCCTAATTTTATAAATTCCTCCCTCTCGTCTCCTCCCTTCTCCCCCTCCACCTCTCCTCATCGTCTCTCTTCCTGTGCGCGACGCTACTAACGCCAACGCTGTCGTTCACAGCGTCACGACACTACTGTGAACGGCAGCGTCGCCACGACACAGCAGTGAATCCTTCAAAAAAATCAACCCGAAATAAATCTGATCTCGTTTTCGTTGGTGAAGAAATCATTTTGCCCCAAATTGAAATCAAGAAAATCATTGTTAAACTGAGTGCTACTTTATTCAGTCTGCAACAATCTTTCAGACCAACGGTTAGGGGTGGGCGTGGGTTGGGTTGGGTCGGTTTTTCCCCCAACCCAACGTGGTCGGTTTGGCATAAATTCAACCCAACCCAACCCATGTAAAGATTGAAACTCAACCCAACACAACCAAATGTCGATCGTGTTGGGTTGGGTTGGTCGGGTTAGGTTGAGAGTTGGGACGACCTATCAACAAACATTAAAGTCACCAAAGTACTAAATTTAAAACAACATTAATATATTGCGTTAAAGAGAGATGTATTGGAAGAGATATCTCATCCAATATTGATGATTTGGTGAGACGACGCCCGTCACGTGAGAGAGATGATGGAAGATATGTTAGTGTTTTTTTTTTCTCACTTTTTTTGACCGAGTCTCTCACTTTTATTCTATTTTAGTTTGGCAAAGTTTTTTAGTTTTTTAATTAGCGGGTCGGGTTGGGCAGTTTTTGTCGGGTTGGATGGGTTAACCCCCAACCCGACCCAACCCGACCCAACCCGACCAACTTAACCTTGCCAACCAACCCAACCCAAGAAAAAAATGGAAAAAACTGACCCAACTCGGTCGGATTAGGTTGGGTTGGGCGGGTTGATCGGGTTGGGCGGGTTTTTGCCCATCCCTACCGACGGTGTTGCGAGTGTGTGTGCAGTGGGCAAGGATAATTGCAAAACACATTTGAGTTTGGGTATGAACATTCAATAATGCATCGGCTTGTGCTGTGGGCGTGTGTGTAGTGGCGGAGTGAAGTTGTGGTGATGGTGTTGCGTCAGGGTGTAGTGGTGGTGTTGATGCTTGTTGTAGTGGATTTAGATCTGGTTGGTGGTGGTGATAGTGTGTAGTTGGATGCGGCGGTGGTGCTGGGTGTGTGTTGTGTTGTTATTGTTGGTGGTGGTGGTGGTTGGCAGAGGCGACGAGATGAAGAGTGTTTGTGATAACTATTTGGTTGATTTGTGATCAACTGGATCGCGATCGGGAGTTAGTTTTTTGGTGTATGTGACCAACTCTTTAGTTCTATGTGATTAACCGTTAAACCGTGACATTAAAATTTGATAATTTGTGACCAACAACTTGAAAATATGTGAGCGATAGATAAATTGTTGTTGGGGGTGGTTGTGACTATGGCGGTGGCAGCAGGTATGTGACGAAGTGTTCGTGACCAATTATTTGGTCGATCTGTGACATGTGACCAAGTATTGGTGGGGTGCTGGGATTGTGGGACGGGTATTTGGGTGTCTGTGACCAACTATAAAGTTCTCTGTGACCAACTATTAAACCGTAACCTTAAAATTCGATAATCTGTGACCAATTAATTTGGAAATACGTGACTTCTGTTATCTATAATTTTTTTTAACTTGTGACAAATTCAAAATATGTGACCTATATTTGTACTTATTAGTGACTATTAAAGTCAATTGTGACTCATGAATATGATCTGTGACCAACAAATTTGGAAATATGTGACTTCTGTTATCTAATTTTTTTTTTTAACTTGTGACCAAATTAAAAATCTGTGATCTCTACTTTTTTTTATTAATAACAGACAGAAATCTGTGACCGACAAATTTTAAAAATATGTGACCTATACTCGCCGAAAATGGACTGTTCGCGGGAATTAAGTATCGTCGGAACGGTCGTCGGAGTAGTCACTGTCGCCGGACAGTCACCGGCAGCCAGAGTAGTGGGGGTGGTGGAGGTGGAGGTGGGGTGGGGTGGGTATTATATTACAATTAAATATTTAATTTAACATAATTGTAAAATATAATTAATCAATTAATGGAAAACTTGATTTTTGCAATTCTAAAATTTGGGACCTAATTTTTGATTTTGGGATAGATAAAGCATGAGTTATGAATTTTTCCCTATTAATCAATTCTCTTGGTTTTGGGCCGTACTTAGCCTAATTTCCTAAGATTATTCCTACGTAATCTTTATAATAAGAGGAAATTATGCTACACACCTCATTTTCAATAATTATTTAAAATATACTTTAACGTGGTTTTTTAACTATTAATACTGTTTTTTTTGTAGTAAAACCAAAAATATGATTACTTAATCTAATTATAGTAACTAATCTAATACCTTCAAAGGCTCCATCAATCACACCCCTTAATTAATTTACCCCAAACGTGCCTCTACCTAAAATATCACGGTATCCCCAGACTTCCTCTTCTCCTCAATCCCCAATTTCATCACCATTTTTTCTTTTCTCAATTCAATCACAGAGAAAGAAATATGCCAAATCCCTTCATCATACCGCATATAAATCCCTTATATCGCACTGTATCACAATCACCGTATCACACATATCCCCAATTTGATTTGATTCTTCCGTTGATTAGGATATCGCGTTCGGTTAAAAACCCCAGCCTCTGTAGAATAATATGCATTCAAAATCGCAGTCCCTAATTCGATTACCTAAGTTTTCCAACATGGATTCCAACAAAAATGCTTCTTCCATGGGCTCTGTATGGATACGGCTAGACGACGAGCGTACGCCGACCGTTGTAGTCCCAAATGGCCGTTTGTCCATGGGCTCCATCAAGACACATCAAGCAGTCGGTTCGTCCAAGTCGTTTGAGATTTCTGAACCCAAGAACGAACTAAGTGACACCCCATCACCTCGCACCCGTTCCTCCAAGTCTTATGAGATTTGTGAACCCAATAATTATCTCGAAATCACCCCTTCTCGTCGAATTACTCGTTCATTCAATGCGTCATCACAATGTCATGCCTCAGGCAACCGTCCATCAGTTCGAAGACTAGTGAACACAGATTTCAAATGGATGGGGACGAAGAACCCAACGATGGAAAAAGGCAAGAGGCCCGTTGAAGAAGAAGTACCAGGTCACAGCACCAAAAAGAAAAGGATTGTAAACAAAAACCTGTCAAAGGTAATATAAATGTTGATTAACTCTATTTGATCCATTTGTTGTAGTTAATATATTTTTTGGTTGTATATGTTGGATTGATTGGTCATTTTAATTTAGTTTAATGGATATTTTTTGATTAATACAGTAACATTATATATACAGATGAAATCTGATATGAACCGAAATTTAGAAATTCTAGATTTTTTTTTGTCATAAACAGTAATATTAATGTTAGGAAATGTGGGTCAAGCTCTAGTAGTTAAATACTAAGTGTGATGTAGAGTATTTTCCATTGTATGTTGCAGTGTTAAGTCTTTGGTTAATTGGAGTTTACATTTCATTGTCTGCATAGCTATTTTGTTTACATAGATTCACATTTAATGATGCACATGTACTCTGAGTTGTGATGGGGGTGAGAATGTATTGGTCAGTCAAAAAATTAATGTTCCCCAATAGGCATGTGTCATGGTCTTTTAGCATATTTGATGCGAAGTGTGTATCATCTAATTGAATATTTAGTCTATAACGTTTACGTCTTGGTCACTCTACATAAGGTTGGAGGATTTCTTAGAATCTAACATCTAATCTTATTCTTTCCCAATAATACAGGATTATAGATATTTTTTAGAACCAGAAAATAGAATGAGTGCCAGCATTAATTTGTTCTTCAAAGAAGACGTCATTTCAGATTTGAACAAGATTCTGACAACATCTCAGAAGGAAATATTTTCGCGAACTTGTTTTGGGCACTTCCTCCGCATGAAGTACATTCGGTTACAACACCAAACAATCCACAAAATGCTTTTAATGGAAGTAATGCAGTCCAACGATAATGAAATGTGGTTCAAGGTTGCCGGGAATCTCCTTACCTTTTCAATCAAAGAATTTTGTATGGTAACCGGGTTGCATTGCGCTGGAGAGGACAACTTAAACAACTTTAAAGCTGGTGATTGCAGACTGAAAAGGAAATATTTTGGCAACATAAAGAATGTTTATAGGAAGGACGTGGAACAGAAATTTCTACATCTTCCGCAGAACACGCCTGACGACGATGTTGTAAAGTTGGGCATATTATACCTTGTCAGTTCTTTCATGTACACGTCCCCACAACCCACGGTGATAAAACATGAACTGATGCGAATCGTGGACTCTTCGCACATGGACACCTTCCCATGGGGCAAGGAATTGTACCAAAACACACTCTACTACATGAATATAGCCCTCGAGAAGCCCAAACAAATGAAATGTGATCCCAAATCTACAATATCATATAGACTTTATGGCTTTCCGCTTGCTTTTCAAATATGGATCTACGAGTCCATACCACTGCTATCCGGTGTAGTGTGTAACAGAGTATCTCGCAATTTCCCACGCATCTTAAATTGGTCAACAGACGATTCACGTGTTACCGCAGCAGATCTTGATAAGATGTTGTACGACCTCGATCAGGTATGCCCTGTTAATATACTATTAAAGTTCACGTGTCCATATCTTTCAGTCCATAAAAAAAATTTAATTTTTTCAAGGTTACATTTCACATTTATTCATTCATATAATATATTCAGGTCGAAGTTATGGTGATACAACCTAGTGAAGTCGAGATAAAGGCAGGATACTTCGTTGGGATACACATCAAAGAACCCGCATTCAAATCAGTTGAGACTCTTCGCACTGATCTTGATGTTGTGAAGGTCCATCTTCACGACGTGAAAGGAAAAAAGAAAAAAAACACGTCGAAAGGCGATTTTGTCCATTGCTCCAAGCGGAATATCCGTGACGTATCAGATCAACGAGAGGTTAGAATTTTTCATTACAAGGTCGATATAAAAAATGCAACTTTTATATAATGAGAATCAAATTTTCTTTACTGATTTTACGATTTCATATTGTAAATACCACATACAGCCACATAGATCATACGAACGACCCCATGATCTTAAGCTAGTAGGAGAATTGCAGTTCCATGTTCTCGGCCTTCAAGATAAACAGAATGAAATAATAAATTTACATAATGATTTGAAGACGCACATTCAGCGCGTTGAGAGGTTCGTTGAACACAAGTACAGATGTTTGATGGAGGAGATTAGGCGAAATACTCAAAGTGACAACCATGATTATGGTAACACGTCTACTAATATATTGAAGAAGAAGTCAGCTGCGATGGAGACTGAGGTTACATACACGGCCCGAAATACTCTGTACATAATTTTGTTTCATCAATTATTTGTTTTATAGCATCTCTAATGTGTACCAATTTTTTCTCATAGGCACGAGAGGACGGGGGATATGGTAACACCCCTAACAACAATGTTGAAATGTTAGCAATGAAGGACGATAACAACTTGCCCCATCAAACTGTTCATGCAGTCGTGGGTGAGAAGAGTTCGAAAACTGTTCCATTGGAGACAAACACTCATGATGACATACATTTTACTGAGGAAGACCTAATTCAAGTCGACCACATTGTGAACAGTGTTCATTCCATGAAACATAAGAGCATACTACAGGTAAAAAAACACATTCTTTATGTAGTGCAAATGGAAATGTTTATATTATTGGTTACATTTTTAATATTTTTATGCACAATGAAAGTCATTTCTTTTTTATAATAACAAAGTACCAACATCAATAAATTTCATATGGTTTGTAGCACGTACTTCGAAACGATACACAACCAACGGGGCATGCAAATATGTATAGCAAGAAGCTTTTCCATCTAGATACAACACCTGACTGCCTGCTTGAGAAGTCCAGGCCAGTTGTATGTGGCATCCCGGCTAATCCGAAAGCACCAATGGTAAGTACATCTATCAATCATTTTGTATCTTTTACAACAATAAGCACTAATAGCTAAATAGAAATCGATTAGTGCTTTGGGTGCTGTTAATAAATGTGTAGTTCATGTTTCAAATTTCAGATGGATGGAGAACCTGCCCAAAATGTCATTTTACTCGAAACAGGGGATGAGAATAACAGCAATGAAGCAACGCCAACGGAAAAGAATAATGTAGTATCGATTCATCCGTTATGTAACACAGTGGGTCTGGTAATATAGTTCTAGACGTAGTTTTATTATTATTTTTTTCAACGATGTAATCTATTATTATTTCTCATATCCATGACTTTTACATTTATTAAATTTTTCCTGACTTTTACTTTTTTATTGCAGATCAACACACCAGGTGATCAAGTGAAAACACTTCACAAATTCAAGCTATGCACTTAAAGTTCTTTTTCTTAAGTCTTCATAAATGTATTCTGTTAACATCACACATAGCTGTGGCAATTTCAGGGACGAACCTTAACACTAACTATCGTATGTATGCTATCAAAGAAGGGATGGCACCACCTCACATAGACGATGTTGAGGCGTTTGAGAATTGGTTTCAGGATGGCTTCAGGGCAGGACAAACGTAAGTGTGTTGTTGATACAGACTACAGTATTGCATTCATGTTTTTCAGGTGTAGTTTATTAATCAATTTACATCATATGCATACTAACGTAGAAACTTCAAGTTTCCACCATCCAAAGACATACTCAACCCCCCTCTCCAATTCGGGCCGTATATGATCGACAGAAAGACTTGGTGGTACGAACTACGGCAACCTAATGTCTGTATGAGGGACACGGTAATATATAAGTACACAACACCTTGCCATTGTTAGCTCCAACTTTATATAGTCTTTTTTATACCACTGAATTGCCTGACTTCAAAATTTCATGCAGCACTTGAATGTATGTTTTTACTACTTTCGTAAAATGGTCAAGTTCAGCGAAGTGATATCCTTCAATGGTACAACGACTGATTCATTCTTTGGGTCGATGGTTCGAGCAGCATACAAAGCATGCAGTGAGGACATAAATGCTATTTCTAATTTCAGATCGTTGGTTGAGTATGCTAAGGGGGAATACATGCACTGCAACACTAGATGGGCCGATGTGGATAATGTTATCATTCCTATTATGATGGACAAGAAAGCTCACTGGATATTGGGACAATTTGATATCAAGCGAAGGTTCCTGAACGTATATAACCCCAATCGTGTGACTATTAGTAACAGGGTGGTGTTTTCTGACATTGAGGCCTTTGCATATGTACTTCCATGCTTGATGTTCAAGATTAATGCTTGGCAAGCAAGCCCTGCCGATCGTATAGGACTGGTGACACCTCTTGACGTGAACATCATCACTGACATCCCCCAAAGCGATAACGGGTACGCTTATTACTCTAACTTATATGTTTCCTCATTACAAGGTAACGTTATCTTCAATATTTTTTCATATCAAATCTTGAATGTGTTCAATAGATAAATGTGTTTCATATTTAGTATAAAAACTTGCCATAATATTTTTTCATGCCAGCGATTTTTTTCACAAGCTTTTAATTTGGTCAGAAAAAATTATATGACATGAACGTTGACATTTCACATATTGTTTTAAATTTGAATACATTTCTGCTTTATCTATAATCCTACTGCCATTTACTTATTTTTACCAGCATTCTTCTCTAAATGTGAACAGACAAGATTGCGGACTATACGTGATAAGGTTTGCCGAATACATCATAAATGGAGTTACTGATAAGGCGTCGTGGATGTTAGACCCAATCAAATATAGAACCAGTCTAGCATCTCAGCTTCTCAAACATGGATGTGAGAAGGTGATTGAAGCATACGACACCGACTTTGACTTGGTACCACGAAGCTTGAGGCGAGAGAGGAAGATGAAGGGACTGATGATCGAGTAGTTCAGTAGTCGCAGCTTGTTTATCCTTTTGAAAAATAAAAGATATCCCAGAGCCTAGTGCATATGATGTGTTCATGTGGTGTAGTTAGTTTTCAGTTTTTTGTTGTGATTTACCTGTGCCCAATTTTAAGTTTTGCGATGTTGTGAGAACGGCTATGCCATGACATGTGTTTCCTTTGGGTATATTAAATTAATAAAAATTGGGTTGATCCTAGTACATTTTTAAGCAAATATATTTTTTAAACATGGTAGGTCTCATATTGTGGGACACTGCAGCTAGTACAGGTGAATGCCCAAAGGATGGTCAACAGTTTTTTTCGTTTATTTCACTTGTTTCTAGGAATCTTTCTAACTTTCTTTTATCAGAGTTCATCACTCGTTCATCACCGATTTTAAAGTTGAAACATAAGAATGTATGTATTTATTTAATTCATGATCACTCAAAAGTCTTTTACAGTTTGCTTCAAATTATGGTTTAAGTTTTGTTTATGGTGTCTTAGACCAAAAAAATGAGAAGTTAGTATTTCAGAGTGCAGTTTCAACCCTGTAATGAAATTATTGATTATTTACGTTAGCATTGTGAAAATTGAATCTCGTTTGTGTTGTCAATACCCAGTAGTTTTAAACACTCGAATTAAATCCCTTTCATCTAACAATGCCATGTTGTTCTACTTGGTAGTTTGTAACTTCTGTATTGATTCACATGGTCAAATGAAACATGTTAATGCCGTCAACAAAAAAAATGTAGACCGTCAACAAGAAAATACGACATCGTGTGCTTAAAGTTTTGGACTGGGAAGGTTAACATATGCTATATGTAATGAGAACTTATTATTGAATTACAGATAAAATCAAAGGTCATGCGTCCCACAACGTAAAATGGGTAAATTTATGTAAACATACATCAATCATTGAATTATGAGTCGCGCTTTCGTTTTCTCACATGGCAAAGCGGGAGTGGTTGATTACATGTTCTTTTATTATGACCTTTCCCTCTACAACGTCCGCACATGATCGGATTAATGGATTCGAGCCTTGTCCGCCTCCTAGAATTCTTCGGTCGCCCAGCTGGTCTCTTTGAATTGGGTGGGAGGATATCATTCAGATTCACATCATTAACATTACTCCACTGTTCGCGACAACCCAAAGGAACAATGTCACCGGCGTAGGTGTCAATGTACGCTACCTTTGTGTTGTAATGTGCGCAATACTTATACGGCGACTCTCCATTCTCTCCTATCACCGCCAACGCATGTTTACATGGAACACCATCTACCTGAAAATGGTTACACGTACACGTCTTGTACGCCAAGTTTACAATATGCTTTGTACCATCATCTGTCACCTCATACAAAAACTCATTTGACGCTGAAACCTGCAACTTGTACCAAAATAATACATTACAAACATAGAGTTATTGATATTAATAAATAGGTAGATTCAATCTGTTCAACATTGGGGGCCATGCACACCCAAATAAAAATAGAATAATACCGAAATAGGTGTTACTTTTGATTTATGTGGTGTTTTACTATAAATTACAAATTGCCATATAAATTAGGATGACTTACCTTTAACCCCAGTGATCCTTGAGAATTCTCCCTTAGAATGTTCTCTTGCTTGCCAGCTAGTCGCGTGAAAGTGCCAACTGCGACATTTCGATTCTTATAAAACCATCCTTGTAACATGTGCCTTAATGCCTCGAACAGGTAATCTACTGGACATTGCTTAAGTGGCCTTACGGCCGAATTTACGGACTCTACAATGTTTGACGTCATTGCTGAGTAGCGATTACGGGACATATGACATCTCGCCCACTTGTGGAATCCAACCAGCTCCTGCGTTACACATGAAAAATAGTCAAAACAGTTTACAGAATGGCCATTATATTCTTCATGTAACAACACTTTTGTTAAAAAAAATTATCCCACGAAGACGATGTGTCCATTTTTTGTTTAAAAAAAAGTAAAAAACTATGAAAAGATGTACGTACTAAATCTTTTCGAATGCCCTTATTAATCTTATCAAGCTGCCTCATGTGGTACTCGAACTCATATTTCGTATACGCCCTCGCAGCTGAATTAAATGGCTTTGCAATGTTTTTGCCAGCATAGCCATACGAAGTGCGGAGGTTCTGTAACAGATGACGAGCACAAAATCCATGCATAACCCCCGGGTATATTGAATCGACGGCATGTTCAATGCTCTGATGACGATCTGAGACAAAACACATCTCATTGCGCTCGCCATAAGCTTGCTTGAAATTAGTCAAGAACCAACTCCATGAATCATTGTTCTCAGAATCTCCGATACCGAAAGCAAGGACGAATATGCCATTGTTTGCGTTTTGTGTGCAAGCGGTGAATAAACTACCACGATAACGTCCCGTGAGGAACGTTGCATCGACCACTACAACAGGCTTACAACTCTTCCACCCTTGAATAGACGCACTCAAGGCCATAAAAGCATACTTGAATTGTCCGAACGAGTCAACTTCTATGTTTGTTATTGTTCCAGGATTCTTTTCTTTCAGTTCGCTCATGAAATATGGAAGCCTTGCATATGCCTTCTCAGGATTACCCATAACAACCTCAAGAGCATGTTCTCTTGCCCTCCACGCTTTTCCATATTTCATGTTTACTCCATACATCTCTGCCATGTCGTTCATTATATCAATCGGAGTATATATAGTTCGTACGGATGTGTACTTGTGCTTAACACATTCTCCTATCAACATGTTGTTCGCCTGCCTGTGATCCCTTATGATGTTTTCCAAGGAGCAAGTATGAACATTCCTTATATAACGTATCTTGAACATATCCGTATTACCAATCTTGGAAGCTCTAAACTTCCATTCACAATTATCCATGAGACACTTAAGCACGTACTCCTTATGGTCAGATTTGTAGACCTTAAATTCAAAGTTATTACGGATAGCATATAGACTGAGAGTCTTCTTCAACACATCTTTATCTCGAAAAATCTGATTCACACATACAAATTGCACATCAGGCTTATTAGCTATATTTGTCATCTCTTCACCCTTGTCATCTGTAGACTCTAGCACTGATACCTCAATTCCTGATATCAAATCATTTGGAACTTGGTTTATAATAGTCAAATCAGACATCAGAATGAATGAGCCATTGACAACCTCAGATTGTTGCACACTTCGATTCAAAGAACCGAGTACAGGTACAATGTTTGTGGAGTTCAAGACATCAGTCAAGTGGATACGTAGTGCAAATGTTGTGATGCTTGGATCCTTACGCTTAAGCACCAAGTAAAATTGTAGGGAACCATCATTCGTAATACGGATTGGATACATACCCTCATCTGCACTATATTGAATATTGATACGGTAACGACTAACGTCGACCTCCAGTTCTTTCGATATCATATCTACAAGATTCACGTAACTGAAACCACTAGGAACAAGTAGACCAAATGTATCTGTTCCATGACTAACAAATACGTTCACTGCATCCATAATTCTCTACAAGGATATAAAAAATAGTATTGTCAAAAATTATGTAGACTTACTCTTATATTACAAAAAAAGTTCGTCAACTAGAATCGGTCACATTCAAGATATAAGTAAGCATTTATATTCCATATTAGAGTGTAAGATCGGCAACGTTACAAATACATCGAAAAAATATTTAGAAGTGTAATGAAAATTCACTAAAAAAAAAAAAGGAATGTGCATTCGGCTCAACGGTTTGCTTTTGTGAGTTGCAAAAATGTAAGTAACACACCTAGAGAGAAACACATGTCATGACATAGCCGTTCAACAACATGTGCAACAAAAATGTGAGAACTAAGAACACCAATCACAGACATGAACACATCATATGGACTAGACTCTGGGATATATTTTATTTTGCAAACGGATAAACAAGATGTGCCTATATAATTATGGTTGCTTCATCGCAACATTACATATTCATGGCAACCGGTCATTCGAATAATTTGAATATATGCAGATCATCAAGGGACATTCATACTATATCTAAAGACAGGGAAGTTACATACTACGATAATATACGAAGATTTCGAATTTTGTAGCATAACATACCAAATGAAAACTGATTACAGGTGACAGGTTTCTATCCGGGTGATATGAAGATTTCTGGTGGAGGAGATGATATGGCTTCAATGGATGAAAACCGATTACAGGTGATCAGCAAGGTTCCTGCAAGTTGTTTGTCTCTTGCTGTGTATTTACTCCGCGTTCGTCATCCATATGACAGCAGGTATTCATCCATATATTTTTCATTTTGAAAATGGAAAACTGATTATGGTATGCATTTATTAAAAACGTGTGAAGGGGTCATCCATTAATTCCATCAGTTACAAATTAGAGATTCCAATGTCAAATATGGTAACTAGTATATTTGGACATATTTTCCATTCAATCCAGTATATCTGAGGTAAATTCACGTCACAGGGTAATATGAGAATTACATTTTTTAACTGATGCATTCATGAAAAAAGCCCTTATAATAAACAACTACAGGCCATTTTACATTAAAAGAAACTGGGCCTGGCCCATATGATTACCCTGTAAATTCGAGTTTTTTTCTTCTATAATGGGCTTATTTTCTCCAGAATTAGTATTGAGAAAAAATAGGCCTAACTCAGGCGCAAATGATACCAAAACTCTGTCTAAATTATATTTAATCCCAAACCTTTCAAATGTGGCAAAACTGATCTCAAACTTTTTCATTTTTTTGCCCAAATACTTTCAGACGGAATCCAAAAAGACCGTTAAGTGTGCAATTCAAGAAACAAAAAGATAAAAAAAAATTCTTCCACTCACCCCATTAAATTAGGTAACCAATATGACTATTTATTCTCATTTATTTTTTTACTAAAAATCAGGTAGAATATCACAAAATTTAGGACTTATGCAGTTTCAATGTTTGTCTCTATTATTTGAAATTATAATTGGAAAATACCCTTTTTTGGAGAATGAATGGTTGAAAAAGAAGGAATTTTTTTTAATTTACGTGTAATATTATTTTGTTGGAGAATGTGTAGTTAAAAAGAAGAGCGAAAAAAATATAGTACAATTTTCATGAGGGTCAATCGGAGCTTAGTAGATCGAGTAGAAATAACCTACTAAGTACTATTGCTTATGCTAAACAACATTGAACACGATTAACCGGTGGATAAGTTATGACGGGTGTTATGAATTAAATTAAGAATTAAGTTACTTGTACACCACTTTTGACAACATTTCAGTTGGCATGATTTGATTGGTGAAAATTTGTTTATTTTTTTAAATTGTCCGTTAGTGTGTTGTCACGTGGCATGATGTAAAAAGTGGTGTACATGTAGCATGATTGTTGAATTAAATTTTTCGAATTGACGTGTAATGTCATTGTTGTGTAACACGTGCTAAACTCTTGTTTGGCTCTCTTTTTCAAAAACTTATTTTTTTCCCTCAAACTCATTTTCAACTAATATTTTATCAAATTTTCAACGAGATATTTCGATTTATTAACTTTTCAATCTTATTAATTAAATAAATACATTTTAATAGGATCTCAATGGAGTAATTGTGTTCAATTTCGTCACTCTCATTAACAAAAATCTATTATATAATTGTAAATAAATGATGATGATCATTTATTAAGCTCAAGTTGCACTTATTCTACTTTGTCAACTAACATCCACTCGTTACTATTGTCATTTAATGACGGTCATGCCATCGTAAATTGAATTGGATAAAGTTATTTTAGTTGAAATCAAATTAAAATATTGTCACTCGATTGAAATCAAATTAAAGTGAAATTATAAAATTTAATTGAACAAAATTGAAGTACAATTATCTGATTAAAATTAAATAAAAGTATAGTCACCGCGAATGGAATTTATCGGAGAATAACCGGAGAAAATTGACAAGGAATCAATTTTTAATGTCAAAAATGTCTTGTAGTAAATTGTAGAAGATTCTGGGTAAAGGAACAATCTTTTTCAGATTAGGACATAAATTTGAAAGAGTAGTAATACAAAATCTTCACGAAACCTTAATTTCCAAACCTTGTTCTTTGCATTCATGCAGACGACACACGTTCATAATCATATTCCCTTAGTCTCATTCTACGTGTCACGTTTTTAACTAAAGTTTAGTCATTTTCTTACCAGCCTCGAGCATAAAATAATGCCTAATTTACCTTGATGACAAAGTTTTTTTTTTTTTTTTTTTTTCTAAATTCAGACTTAATAATAAAAAATATACAAATTGTTTTCTTATTCAAATCTCGGTTTAGTTCCCCATTATTTGAGATTATAATTTTTTAAATAATATTTTTTTTTTAATAACGTGTGGTTAAAAAAGAAGAAAAAGTTTTGAATTTACGTATAATATTATTTTATTAAAAAATACGTGGTTGATGAGAAGAGAGTGAAAAATGAATTATAATTTTATTGGGGGTTAGACGGGCCAAGTGTATAATCGTGACGTCATGCTTACACAAACCATACGTCATGCTTCCCAGAGGTTTCGTCACAAGAAGAGTTGCTATAGTGGGCCAGATACAGGAAAGCAAGCTAATTTATATATATATCTCTCCTCCTCTATTAAAAGAGTGAATCCGCAGTTTACTGTTCATTTATGGCCTATTTTGGTTTTCCCTGTTTATCCCCAGTTTCTTAACAAATTCCTCCTCTCTGTCCTCTATCTATATAGGACAATCTATATATTAAAAAGAGTTACTGTTCGGAGGAAAAAAAGGGTGGCGCCGTTGCTTTTACCAATTAAAATGTAGGCGCCGAAATGCACTTTAGTTTTGCATGTTTGTTCAGTAAATACAAAATTAAATACAAAATGATATTATTTTGTAAAAACAAAGTAAAAACAACTTTAAGTGTTGGATGAAACAGAAAAAATTGCACAAAATAAAAAGTATTGTATATAAAAAATATATATATATATCACTCCCTCCGCGAGCGGAGGACTGGCTCTTCTCGCGGAGGGCATAGCCTTCGCGGGCGGATCCCGAATGGGAGTACCTCCGCCAACGGAGGTAAACACCTCCGCTCGCGGAGGCATTGGCCTCCGCGAGAGGAGGCAGTGCTCTTTTGCGTTTAAAGCATAAACGACGGTGGTTGTATTCTTATATAAATAGTGGAAGAAGAACCTCCTCGCGCTGAGGTCCATTATTATTTTATTTTATTTTTTACTGTTGTGCTACCAATAAGTTACAGTTTTTTATTGTTGTATTAAGCATTTAAAATTTTCAATGGAAGAAGAACCTCCTCGCGCGGAGGTCCATTATGATTTTATTTTATTTTATATTGTTGTGCTATCAATAATTTACAAATTTTTATTGTTGTATTAATCATTTAACATTTTCAATATATTTTGTTCGTTCTTCCTCCAAAATCATTTAATAATTCTACTTATTTACAAATTATAAATACAATTTCACTTATTAATATATATACTTGGAGTTTTTATTTTTATTTATTATAAACTATAAATACAATTTCAATTATTAATAATCCTAACAGTTACTATTCCTTTTTATTTAAATAAATTAGTTTAGTTCATGTTTATTTATCGTTTATTTAAATTAATTTAATTCAGGTCTGCTTTATTTTAAATTTCATGTTGGAATTGGATATTAAATATAAAGAAGAAGAAAAAAAGCAGCAAAAAAAAAAAAAAAATTGAATTTGAAAGTCTCCGCGTGCGGAGGTTCTCCGCACGCGGAGGATCTGGGCCTCCGCGTGCGGAGGCTTCAGCGGAGGTTCCAAGCCTCCGCATGCGGAGGCCCAGATCCTCCGCGTGCGGAGGTTTGGGACTCCGCGCGCGGAGGCTAATTACTTTGTTTCTCTGCTTTTTTTTTTTTTTTTCTAATTTTGTGCTAATAATTTACTCAAGGGAGATGTGATACTGGGTTTTGTATGATTGATAAACAAGGATTAATTGGAATGGCGGCAGATTGGAGCAGATATTGTTAAGAGAGCATTGAGTTATCCATTGAAGTTAATAGCCAAAAATGCTGGGTTAAATGGAAGTGTTGTGATAGAGAAGGTGAGGCTTGACTCAACTGCTTTCGTGCCATGTTCAAAATTAATCGTTCTAGAGCTTGTATCTGAATTGTGTTCAATTGACATGAGATTCTTTGTTTAGGTGTTGGCCAATGATAATCCTAAGTATGGTTACAATGTCGCAACTGGAACATACGAGGATCTAATGGACGCTGGCATAATTGACCCCACAAAGGCAAGTTCCTTTACTGCATCTTGTTTCTAAACATCAAAGTGGTATGAATTTTAATTAATATGGTTCAACTAACTTGTTATTTAGCACGTTAACTCAGTTTTGATGTTTATTTGTAATTAACTGAGCATTGACATTTAGTGTTCCATCCTTAAATCGTCAACGTGTAGTTTAATGAAAAGTTGGGCATTTAATTACTTATTTCTTCATGGATCATGTAGCATAAAAAATTCTTGATAGAGATCTCCATTGGAAGAAAATTGATAGATTTTCGTGTTGATAATACTCGTGTTATGTTCTCGTATTCTGAGGCCTCTTTCAAATGATTAGCGTATTTTCAAGGTTAAAATATAGTTATTTCGTTGCGAAGAAGGGAAATTAAAAGCGTTGTCCGATCAATAAGGGTTAATATATAGAATTGTGTAAAACGGTTAAAGGTCGGACTTCCTGATGATGATTGACGGCGGGGGAGGGTCCTGAACCCTAAATAAGTTCTGTTTGCTTTTGTTTTTTTTCACTTACTACATCTTTAGGAATTCGATTAATGCTCATTGGAAGTGAAACATTAATTTCGTTTTAAGTAAATGATTTGAATACTCATAAATAACACAATAACCTCTTACATTTTTCAGATTTTGTTTAGTAGTAAGAGAGTATAATGTTGTCTACGATACGATATATAAGGCCTTTTACTCCTAATGTTGAGCTTCTGGTCCCATGATGAAGATGGGCTGAACTGATATACACTGTATTTATGTTTTTTTAGCGGGCATGCTGATGTTTCTGGGACTATAACTCGTAGGCTCATGTTTTTCATGCGCGATTTAGTCACTGATATGGTGGAACTGTCAGAAATTCTTATGCGAATCAAATTGTTCAGTTCTCCTGTAGTTCTGATATTTTCAGCTCTTTATTGTATCTCCTAATTCTGTATTCTATTTTGATCAATCAATATGATATTTAAGGTTTTTGTTTTACGTTGTTATTATCATTAAATAGCACGCTAATAAACATATAATAAGTACAAAACTCGTGCATCGCACGAGGCGCAAACTAGTATCTTATATAAGTGTGTATTTTTCTAGTTTTTGTTATTTACCTGTAAAAATTCCCATACTCATGGGAGACTTGGAACATACAATTTTTTGTTCATTCCTATTGAACCATCCACAAAACACAGTAATTTTGGAAGAAACTTTGGCTTCGTAATGACTAAGAGTGTTAATTGGAGCAAAACGAGCGTCGACATGATTCGTCCAACTAGCAAATTGAGCAGTGATTTGACCATACGAGCCATGCATGAGCGGGCTCACATGACGAGCGGGCCAAATAGGGGCAAGGCCATGAGGAACAAATTTTTTCTACGGTGCTGATACATAGAAAAAAATGGGAACGTTACATATATAAGGTGGTTGCAAAATACAAATTCAAAATTAAAAAATTCAGGTTTGTAATTATCGTCGTGTTAAGTAGATATTATAATCAGATTAAAATTAAAAAATTAGCCGTCGTTGTTGACTTTTATTAGACGAGTAAGACCCAATAATGATTATATTTTCAATTTTAATTGAATTTTGAACTGTACCAAACAAGCTCTAAATTCTATTAATTAAATATATTAAGATCACAATTATATTGATCACATTTACGTAATTATATGTCATTACTTATTTATCTGTCACATATTATCAAATTAATAGGTTACACATTATTTTTCGGTCATAAATAAAAAAATTATAAGTTACAATTTATTTATCGGTCATGAATCACAAATTTTATATGTCACAACTTATTTCATGGTCACAAATTATCGAATTAATTGGTCACAACTTATCAAATTTTGAATCATGATTACATAATCTAGTCACAAAACACATTTTTAAGGTCATATTAATTATTGGTCACAACACTAAAATAATTGATCAAAAATATTTTTCATCTCACCCCACCATTGCCGCCGCCACCAACATGCGCACAGTCAAGCGCTATGTGAAAGGCAGCTTCAACAGTAGCATCGATGTTGATGCGAACGAAGCATGAATCTGCTTTTGGAGAGAGAGAGAGAGGTTTGAGAATCAAATTTGATGGGTAGATGAAAGTAGGGTGTGCATATAAATTAATATAATTTTATAATATTATTATTAATATTTAAATGTGAAATTATCACCTGATTTTTGTATAAACAAATCTTGAATTTGATTTTTGAAATTGGAACTTAAACCTGTCTCATATGAGTGTGTTTGGTAGAGATTAAAATCGGATTAAAATTAAAAAACTAGCCGTTATTGTTGACTTTTATTAGACGAGTGAGATCCAATAACGGCTATATTTTCAATTTTAATTGAATTAAAATCTATACCGAACAAGCCCCCTCCCTATGCCCTTGGGTCGAATCTACAGTAGGTAAACCGAGCGACTCAGCTCATTCCATTTGACACCCTAATAATAGCTACATCCAAACAACTATTTACTCAAAGAATGATCTCTACAAAATTGTCGATTGACTCCGTCTAGGCATAGTAAGTTGGCAAGGGATCGGAACCATCGTGAAAAGCCGCCAAATGTCCTATAAATTTTTCCTCTTCATCATTTTCTTTTCATAAAAAAATCAAAATGGAAGGAAGAAAGATAACCCCAAAAACTGTCTGCATGCAAAATGGCAAAGTATGACTATCACTATCCTTTCTTATGTATTATTAAAGATTCGGATAAAAGATTACATCAGAAATCATGCCCAGTTGTCTCTTCGTATAAAAATCTAAGTTCAGCCAATATCATCATCGTATTACACCAATGTGTTGTCATTTTATTGGAATTACAAGGTTATGTCAAAGATAAGAATCATCTCCTCTAGCGTCACACACGAGATCAGCACTAAATTCAGACAGTAAATTTTAATGAGCAAATTTTGTTGCCCCCCCCCCCCCCCCCCCCCCCCCCCCCCCCCCCCCCGGTTGGAGCCTCATTTTTGGGCCAAAAAAAAAAATTTAAATAGTTTTTCGTTAGAGATTGTGCGATTAAAAAAAAAAAAATTCAATTTACGTGTTATGCTATTTTAAGGATAACGTATGATTGAAACTGAGTTTTGAGTCGAAAAAAAAAACCAAGTGTCAGTTAAGATGCGGTGCAGATAATTGGCACTGTTGGATCCTTAGGGCGTGAGGCTGGCAAGATTAGGATTTAGTTTGAACAATTATACTGACCGAGACCACACAATAGAGGGTGGGTGGGGAGAGTTTTGGCAATATTTTATCCCACCCCATGTGAGATAAAATTCAAATTCGTAAATTTCGTGATTTTTTTCGGTACTTAGAGGTTTATACATATAAAATACACCTAATCCAACATATTATTTTATTTGATACCTGTCCACAGTAGAAGTGGTTGACAACTTGACACTCCAACCTAAGACAATAATTCAAGAATTTATTAGTATTTACCCATGGCTGATTGGTCAGGTCTCGACTAATACCCACGTGCTATGCTACAAAATTGTACTACTATTGTAGTGTGGGTGCGACGAGACATCTAGTTAATTATGTCGATCTAGCGCCAATGGTTATACTACTCGATAGGATAAAAGAGAAAAATAAACTATCTAGTACATGGTATAAAAAAGTTCTCGAAAGTGAAAAGAATACTCAGTCTTGATAACCAATGCAAAGTGAAAGAATCTCTACAAAATAATGTGAAAAATTGAAGTTTAGGTGTCGAAATATAATTCTATGCGTCGGTATAATTGCACTTGAAGTTAGACATTGAAAAATGTAAGTTGTTGAAACCTAAGCACGGAGATATTAGTAATTTGACAAGTGCGGAAATCTCGCTCACTAGCCTAAACGATGAGCAAAAATACTCGAACGCGAGAGCAATGGATCACCAATGAACAGATGAGCTCAAAAGGGGGAGTGGGGCCAAATCCCATATAAACCTGGTACTTTTTCTTTAATACAGAACCTTCCTCACCAAACTGCAACTACTCATGTCCCATAATTAAGTCTACAACAAGAGAGCCCTTCTGTCCATCTTTATAGTTCTCATAAGTTTCTTTTCTTTCCAAAAATCAAATCATTTTCCCTGCCTCTTCAAATTCCTCATTTATAAATTCAAAAATTAAAGCTGATCAATTTCTATTATTCCTCTGTTAACTACAAATTTCCTGCAGATCTATAGGGGGAGGAAAGAAAACAAAATGTTAAGAGCCGTATTGATTTCTTGTGTTCTCTCGTCTCTGTGTTTATCATCATATGCTCAATCATGTGCAAAATACAACTTTGCCAGTAACCAAGTTTTCAGTTCCTGTAATGATCTCCCATATTTGAATTCATTTCTTCACTGGAATTATGACTCCTCTTCGAAAACAGTTAGAATGGCCTATCGACACACCGGTGTCACGGCTTCTAAATGGGTCGCGTGGGCTATTAATCCAAGGTCTCAAGGCATGGTTGGCGCACAAGCACTTGTCGCTTTCCAGAAATCTGATGGAACCATGAGAGCTTATACATCACCTATCACTACTTATCAGACTCGGTTGCAGGAAGGAGATTTGATCTTCCCAGTTTCGGATTTATCAGCAGTATATTCAAAGAATGAAATCATTATTTTTGCCACGCTGAAGCTGGAAAACTTGAGCTCTACTGTTAACCAGGTTTGGCAGGATGGTCCAATTTCAGGAGATGCCCCTGCAATGCATCCTACATCTGGTTCTAACGTCCAATCCGCGGGGACCCTAAACCTTCTTTCAGGAGAGTCAAGAACAACAGCTGGGGCATCAAACTCCAAAACAAAGAAAAGAAATGTAAGTTCTTAAATCCTTATACGACCACCTATTAAATTATTCTCAGAATGAAGAATCCAGTTTTTTTAATGGAGTAATTCTAAAAATTATGTATTCACAAAAGAAGATACTTTTGCCCTTGATATTTATAATTAAAAAGTCTACACAATTTGACTATTGGTTAATGAATATGCAGATTCATGGAGTACTGAATGCACTGAGTTGGGGTATCTTGATGCCTATTGGTGCTTTATTCGCAAGGTACTTAAGGGTCTTTCCATCTGCTGATCCTGCTTGGTTTTATCTTCACGCAACTTGCCAAACCTCGGCCTACATCATTGGAGTTGCCGGTTGGGGTACCGGTCTCCAGCTAGGAAGTCATTCTCCTGGAGTTCAATACACGTCCCACAGGACCATAGGAATAGTTCTCTTCTGTCTAGGAACCCTCCAGGTAATTATGAATTTCTTCAAATACTTTACATCTAAATCATTCTCAGATTTTTTTTAATGTCTAACAAGAGATGGAAATGAAGCATACTAAGGTTGGTTTCTGTTGGATACAGGTATTTGCTTTGCTTCTAAGGCCGAAAAAGGACCACAAATACAGATTTTACTGGAACATCTACCACCACTCAGTAGGATACGCAGTCATCATCCTAAGTATTGTCAACATTTTCAAGGGGTTCGACATATTAAATCCTGAGAACAAATGGGAGAGAGCCTATATCGGGATCCTGGTGGTTCTGGCATTTTTTGCTGCAGCATTGGAAGCTTATAAGTGGTATGTAGTTGTGAAGAGGAAGAAAACTGCTGCTTCTCAGAAGATGCCTAATAGGGTTAATGGAACAAATGGACATGGAGCTAGGGTATGAAAAGTAGGGTTGTTCAATTTGCTCATATCTTTCATATTTTTGTGTTGCCGTATCTATGTATACTTTTTCCATTAAAGGTGATGATGTTAGGTTGCTTGTACTGGGGATAGTTTAGAGATGATACAAGTTTTTCCCTGTTTTTTCATTATTGATGTAGATTTTCTGTTGAAGATTTATATATATCTGTTGTTTCTTTGATGCATCAGAGTGCATTTAGTATTTGTCCAGCATCTTTTACATTTTCATTTCAATTTTCTTTTAACAATTCGTCCAAAGAATTCGCCTACGTTTCATGTACGGCAAGCGATAGAAACAATTTTTTTGATATTCGAGAGAGGTTAATTCAGCCAAGTGACAACCGGTATATTTTATCAGTTTTCAAAAGTCCCTTATACCCATTTTTTATGAACTATCATGAGCTAATTTCTTTTTATTACTGGTGCATATATTGCCTTAGTTTGGCACACCCTTCATTCTCCTGGACAAAGTATATGTATATTTCAATTTTTCATGAATGGATCCAAAAATGACTAATTCAAGCAGCACCTCAAATTTTACATGTCAAATCAAACTACCTACTATCCAGGAAAAAAATCAAACAATATACCATCTCTTAACTCATTGCAGGCAAAGAAAAATGGATATGAGAGAAGATCATTACACGGTCTTAATTGCAGGTCCAGAAGGAGAAAAAACAAAGAGTAGAGGGGGAGAGAAGAGAATGGATTTCACCCCAACGAAATCAACCATAGAATTAGGCTAAGAAATGATCCAACTTGGTGTTTTATGCAATTCAAATTTTACAGTATAGAGCACAGCTTGAGTTCTTAGTTCAAGAAGAAGAAGTTGTAAATACATCACATGTATTTCGACTAAAGATTCTCTAGAAATCCTTCAGGGGAAGCCAGTACAGTTGGACCATGATGCTTGCAGAAAGCAAATAGAAACTAACTTGTAAGAAGTTTCTGAAATTCTTGTGCATCTCTCTCATTCTGACTGTTGCAATGCCTTGATAAATACTTCCTTGAGAAGAGGATTTGAAGCTGCTATTCGCTGAGATGTGATATCGAATTCCTTGCCGGATCTGATTACAGAAAGTGTCATGGTTCAGACATGCCAACTCTGACTATGAATTTCAATGCCATACATATAGTCGATGTGGTTGCAAGTGCAATTCAAAATCCACTAGCAAGTAAATGTTTACATAGGATTATTAAGGATGTTTAGTCAATAATGATATGCTCAAGTTAATTTGTAAATGAACTGAAAAGTTTTACTGGGCACAACAATGGACTTGTTCAATTCATTATAAGAAACAACAGTTTCACCATTATGTATGGCAAGAGAGCCAATGGAGAATTAATCTTAAATGTAAATCTAAACTAAAACTAATCGAAATGAAATTTGAACTTAATCATAAGTCCAGCTCTATTTACTAGTCTGAGCGAGATAGGAGTTATTAGAAATTTATATTTGATGGAAAGAATTCCTAAGAGTAAACTACTTGAAATTATCAATACTTATGGGCCTTGTACACTGTAAATAGAAAGCAAAGAATCCGAGAATTCATGAATGTGAAAAAAAATCGTAGTAATCGAATGCTAATATTTCAATGACTAAAAGCTGTGTATCCAAATACTACTGACAATCATAATAATCGAATGCTAATATTTAAATGACTGAAACCTGTGTATCCAAATACTACTCAGTTCCCATTAACAAACTTTTCTTCAGTATTTTTTCCTTAAAGGGAAAAAGGTGCTACTTACGGATCAAACAGAACTCCTCCAGCTTCAGTTACTATAACAGCACCAGCTGCTATATCCCTGGACAGAGAAAAGAAATTAATGCATGTTTGGTATACTGTATTAAATAGTACTGTTTAGCACAATAGGCAATAACAAGCTCCTGGTAATTTATATCAAGATCCAAAATTGAGCATTTTAAAATCTTACCAAGGTCCTCCGAACCCAACTTCATAGAATAGGTCAAGCCTTCCGCATGCAATCCCGCAGAGATTCAATGCACAAGAACCACTCATCCGAAGTGACCTAACCTGGTTGTATGAAAACCGATGTTCTGAGCTATATTCCTAAAACGTTAATTGAGAATATGATTATGAAACCACCACTTGTTTACCTTGAAGAGCAAGCTATTGATTCTATTTGTAGTGTCATCCACAGTAGACTTGTCACGCTTTGTTCCTACCTGTCATTTCATCAGGCGAAGCTTGATTAATCAGCTTCTATAACTAAAATTAGAAAGGTAAATTTCTTCAAATTTATAAGTCATACTATTGAGCAAAAGTTGTACTGTTTAGAATATATTACAGAAGCAAGAATAATGTTCCTATTTTAGACTACATAAAATATTAAGAGAGGGACAGGAAAAATGGATGTTATCAAGGTAAATTGTGAATTTTCCACCCTTCCACTGCTAACACTTCTTCTACTACAGGATCGTATAAACAGGCCCAGCAAATTTAGAGAGTAAAGTGGCCAGGAGTTGGGTAACTTATCCTTTCCAATTTGCAGGTTGACATTCTAAATTATAGAAATGTCTGTTTTGTAACCAAAGCACTGTTCAATAATATGTTCAGCTGAGTACCTCTGTTGCAAGAAGGGACTTCACAAGCTCAGATTGAGAAGATACTGCAGATTACAGAACATAGGATGTCAACTGAAGTGTAAGATGAATGTTCAATAGCATAAGCGAGACTACATGAAGTGGAAACTTGCCCTTGATAGGTTTTCCATTCAGAAAAGCGCCTTTTCCACGGACGGCAGTAAAGAGCTGAATATTAATAACAAATATTATATATGCTCGCTAGCAAATTCCACAAAGAAAAAAATACTGCAGACATAGTATACAAAAGAATTTCTATATTCAACATATCAGTACAATAATGCAGCAAAGGAGAAAAATACGAAAAAGGAACACAAAACTCACTAATCACTTAACCGGTCAGTTCCAATTTACATCAAAAGGCTCGTTTCATTGCAAAAAGATGCTACAACTCTCAAAAGATGGCATGAAACAGAAATCATTGAGCATAATACAGTAACTCTGACCACAAGTTATAAGTTAAATGATGCAGATAACCTATTATCTCAACCATTTCGAAGAAGTACTTCAATTTCCTTGATTTTTGTACTTCCATATGCAATTTGCGGAAACTCTCAAATTATTAGAAGTTCAATAGTTTTACCTCATCCATTACAGGGTTATAGACAACACCAACAGTTGGAATTTGTCCAATTGTCAGGCCAATAGAGACACATACAAATGGAAACCTGAAATTGAATGAAATAACTTTGAAGCTTAACATGGATGAAGAAAAACTCCCCCATAACAAATGAAATGAACACAAGACACTTGCCCGTGCACAAAATTAGTTGTTCCATCCAAGGGATCAACGATCCAAGTTGGTTCATCAGTCAATTCTGAAGCACCACAAGCAGCCGTGGTTTCTTCCCCAATGAACTAAGATGGAAAAATTATTAAAAGAGTTGTGAAAATCAAGTAGTTAAGACTTGAGAATGTGCATCACATTTTACCCATATAGAAACAACCAATAAATTCAGCTAAAATAGGAAACAATGCAGAAGAGACAAGATCTAACCTTATGATCAGGGTAGTGTCGTTTGAGAAAATTGAATATGACTTCTTCACATTTCTTATCAGTCTCTGTGACCAAATCCACCTACAATTGGAAGCAGTAGACTTATTAGCATTTATAAATCAATAATATCATTTGTAGCAGCAAAAAGAAAAGAACTTATATTTTTAAGGCAATATTTTTGCAATAACTGAAATAGCCCTTCTCGTCCCATGAACCATCATTGGAGGTGCATGGCCCTTTTTGTCACATGAACCAATGAACCATCTTCAGTAAATACAGAATTAATATTCCAATCTATCGGATTTGTTTTGCAAAAATGCTGACGATTTTTTGCGAATTTTGGGTGCTATAGTTTTTCACAAGATATAAAAACCCCTCTATTCAGATATTTTCTGTTACCTACCCTTTTGGTTAGTTTTAGCCACATGGCTGCTTCAGTTCTATCTCCACCATCATGTATTACCACCCACCGCAATCTTGTGGTAGACAGCTGTCCTATGGGGCACTGGGTAACTAAGCATGATATTCCACTAATCCTCTACACTTCCTACAAATGAAGTTCAAGATTTCTAAAACTGTTGTCCTGCATCAGAATTCTACTGATAAGAAAGTTTACCAATTCACTTACTCGCTCTGCCCCCATAAACTAGCTCTTCTCAGAACCCAGGGGAAAGACTAAAAGCTGTTTCCTGATCTTCAGTAGCTCCTTCTCATGATGCATCAACTACCGTCCAATTTGGTTTAGGGAGGGGAAGATTGGGTATAGAACTTCAGTTAATCAAGCATCTAGATAGTGCACCATCATTAGCCACCTCACATCATGGCATAATGCTTATAATATGGAATTTATTCATGTACATATACTAGGATTTATAGGGTGATTGACAAAATCCCATTATCTGGTTATTCATTTATACTCCCCTTAACCACCTGCAGAATTTTATGATTTTCCATATAAGTTCAATTATAGAGTCCCCAATTCAGCAATTGAAAAAAAAATACTGTTATCAGTAACTAAGATGATCCGCTCCTCACACGTGATGTAAATTAAATTTTTAAAAGCATCCCTTTATGCATAATTCATAAATAGTAGAATTTTTCATTATAATCAGTCAAGATTTTACCACGCCTTTGTGCTCCACGTGCTTTGCCTGATAGAACCCTGAACGAATGATCTGTAAACCAGAAATTTTGAAGTAAAAAGATTAATTGTAAAAATTCATAGTATAAAGAATGCGGCCAAAAACTGATAAATCAATGCCGAAAGAAACGCGACTCTAGTAGTAGTAAACAAGGGATTTGGATTTGCGAACTAATGTCACCTCTCCAGCACTTTTAGCTGCATTCACAGCCTGGACCAAGAACTCCTCCACTGAATCTGAGCCTCCACAAATCCAATCAAGCACATTAATAAATATGTATGCACACACTCATTCGTGAATGGATGCGCATATATATATATATATATATATATATATATATATATTGAAGTGAGATTAATGGATTCCTACCTTTTTGTGCCATTTGTTTTTCTTGAAGATCGGGTGATGAGAGAAAAGACGACTATATTTTAAATTGTAATGGTTGATGAAAACGAAAGAACGAGGCCAATTATTTATAGGTGATTTGTGGACTTGAAATGTCACTCGGATTTACACATGAACAGTTGCATTCATTCACGGTGGCACTACAATTAAGAATTGATAAAAGATTTCCAAGAAATTGGATCGCTACAGTTTTATTTTAACAGAGACGGAGGCTCACAGAATATGCCAGGCCAAGAGGCTGGTTTATTCTAAGAATACTACACGATGTTCCAGTCCCATTATTGATGAAAAATGTGTAGTTAAAAAAATTGAGATATGCGACGAGTACAAGAAAATTTGCAGGAAGACAGACGTGCACTTTTTGTGAAAAAATTGATTTACATGCAATATTATTTTATTGAAAAATTTGTGGTTGAAATGATGTTAAAACATTATTCAAGAATACATTTTTTTTTTCAAAAAAAAAAAATATTAGGACTCAAACATGGGCTATATTTGAAATTATGTAATTTATTTAATTTTACTAGGGTAACATAATATTATTTAATTATTTTATTTAATGATATTTAGTGATGGATATTATAATTACTAAATAATATTACTCTTATTCTAAAATTTTCTTAAATCTCTTTTTTTTTAAAACAAAAAATCATTTTTAATTAGACTTTCCGATCCACAGTTTTTAGCAACTTTAAAATCAAATATTTCGTTAATTCTTATCAAAATCTATTTAAAATCTGAATTTTTTACTGGACCAAATATGGAGGATTAGGTTTTTTTTTACTAAACCACATATGGGTGAATTTTTAATCCTCCACAAACCAGGCAAGAATCAAGCATGTATAGATACGCATAACACGTTGTGATAAGAGAAAAAGTAGGTCACTTTATCCCTAACGTCGGATTCATGAAGGATATGCGCATTTTTCTGCATTATGCTTGAGGACAAACATTCGCCTCTGGACAATAAGCCCTTGGCACTGCATCCAACACATGCCATTAAGCAGGCTGGCATTATCAATTTACACTCATTATCATATTCGTTTTGTTTCTCTTTTCCTGAAATTATTTCAAGTGAGCTCAGTTACAAAATTGTACAGAAATTGAATTGATAAATTTATAAATGAAAACAGAACTAGAACGTTTTTAATCCTTTTTTTGCATCAACGTTGCGGCTAATAACTATTAATTCACAAATATGTATATTGGAAAAAGAAACCATTAACTGGAATCACCCATACAACATTGCCATCACACTTGGACAAATGATTTAAAACAAACCGATGAGTATTATTTTGGTTCGAGCCCAGCAATTTCTTTGACGACCAAGGCTTTATCGGCCTCAAACTGTTCGTCCTCTGTATCAAGAGAAATCAAGATTTAGAAAATTGTTAAATATGCATATAGAAGACTATCAGTATGCATTCTTTACTCTTGTACCTTTCTCGGTTTTAAAATCAGCAAAGAGACGTAGAAGTTTGCTTCTATTTGTGACAAGGATGCTAACAATATCCGGGGGCTTGTTCTGATTAGCTGCAAATAACTGCAATTTTCATGTGGGGTCAGAACAAAATGTACAGTAGCCAATTCTAATCACCTATGCAAGTTTTGTCAAGTATTGGCCATACCTTAAAAACATGAAAGGCTTCAATCTGAATACTCTTGCTCGACTCCTGACAGAAAGCAGAATAAACCATTTAACAAATAAGACGTTAGTACAATTCCAGATAAAATCTGTTCTTCACATCTTTTACGGTCTTCCAAGTGTGATCAATATAAATACTGAAAGAAATGACATAGGACTTTTTCTGGTTGAGAATGAATCTCAAGTTCTGGGCTTTTTTATGCTGTAAAATGTTCATTTTATGTATTCCGTTCTCTTTTTACTACTACTATCTATTTTTCCCAGTTCCTCCCACACATGGCGGTAGAGAGGGAAGGAGGAAAGCAGGGCATTTGAATCTGGAACCAAGAAGGGAATCATACTCTTAAAAGATTCATAAGGATCCTCAAGTTATCCCGTGAGCTAACATATCGAGTCATCACAGCCGAATTTGAACGGTCCAGTAAAATATCTCCCAACAGCTGCAAAAAGGAATAACACAAATTGAGTCAAAAGATATGGCGTCCATTAAAAGTATAAATCCTACATTACTGATCCACCATGTTGTAGATGAACCCCTTTTTTCTCTCTTTACCTCCCACATTATTCTCTCTTTTATTATTTAACTATCACTGTTCAATGGGTTGGTGGTGTTTGGGTGGTGGGGGGTTGTATTATGGGCAAACGTAATAAACCCAAAAAGAGAGCACGAAATGTCTTGCCTTGACAGCTTGCCTTCTAGTAATATAGTTCGTGGATTCGAGAAGCTTTGAGTTATACTCCGCAAAGAACTATCAACAGAAGAATAGGAAATGGTTAAAAGTTGAGCTAAACCGGGAACACAAGTAACAAACTTTCAATATCCAGCTCTAAACTAAAAATTTAGAATTTAGGCACGTAAATGCATCACTATTTCAGCACCACGTGGTCACAAGAAAAGCAGAATTATTTGTAACCATCATTAAATGAAAAGAGAGCTTAGAAACAAGATCATCTCCAAGAGACTTTTTATCTTTAAAAAGCATCTTAAATTTAGAGAGTAAAATTTTTAACGCTCCTACAAAATCTTTATTTTTCTTTGTCATAAAAACATTTGTTGTTTTTCACTAATATATACATATTTCAAATGTCAATGGCCAATAAATTCAACTACGTTTTGAATAATCTAAGAAATGGAACATTGAAATTTGCAACTTATTTAGGGTTTGTTTGAGATCCATTTTTTGGGAGAATAGATTTTGTAATAGTAATTTTTGGAGAATGTGTAGTTAAAATTATGGAAAAAATTTGGGGTTGTGTGTAAAATTATTTTATTTGAAGAACGTGTGATTGAAAATAAATTAGGGAAAAAATGAGTTTTTTAAAGGATGGAACTCAAACAGTGCCTTAATGCAATCATCATAAAGTACGAATAGAGAGTTGCTTCCTATTTAGAAAATTAAAATAGAGTCTGTTGGCACATAATTTCAAGGATTGGCTCTTTAAAATAGAGAACATCTTACGTTTAAAGAATCTCTTAGAGATGCTCTAGGAATTTAATAGTGAACAAGCGACAGGCAAAAAACATTGGAATGAAGAAGATAGTGTCTTAACAAGTGTACGGCAGTGAACGGGTGAAGATGCTTATCAACAATGATGCAGTTCACTTAAATACAAGCCACCTACCCAGTCGTAATTTTTAGAAAGAAATTCAGCTACCGTTGACTTATGCCTGGTCAACAGTTCCTGAAACGAGGCAGAAGAAGATGCGAGTTGAATTATGGTATTCCCAGCTCAATGCCGGACAAACATTATAATGAAAAAGAAATAGCAGAAAATCAATATATGTGAGTAAACCTCCCATATTTGCTCAGCTATGACAAGGCAGAATTATAAGTTTATAATTTCAGAATACAGTGGCTTCTTACGGATTAAGATGACAGATACGTGAGCAACAGCAATAACAGAACTTAGCGTAAGCAATATACCCATTCTTCAAATAATGCAGTGTACATACCAGAAATTTAAGCCCCTGTTTGATTTTGATTGAATTTTAGAGAAGTGATTTCGTGAAAAGTATCTTTTTGGAGGTGTGGTTGGAAATGCGTTTGAGGAAAAGTCATTTTGAACAAATCAAAATCAAACAAGAGCTAATATTCCCTTTCATTAAGGACTTAGGATGTCATTAAAGAAAATAGGAAAACCTGTGCTGTAGCCAGTGGATATATGCCATTAATCAAGCTCCCTAATAAAAGTTGAGTCACCAGAAGAGACTCTTAAATTGAAAATGAGACTAATAACAAGAATCTCATAGACAACAAAACTAATAAAAACCTCTCCTGCACTCCCACCCCTTTTTTCCTCCTCTTCTACATCTGGACAGTGGGTCATGGGGATCTAAACCAATAATTTTTTATTTTGTTTTTTAAATTTTTGAATGAAAACCAAAATAAAAAATAAAATTTCAAGAAAGAGTTCATAGATAAAGAAATTCACTAATTCAATAAGGACTTAACCTTGAAAGTGGCAGCAGCATCAGAAGCTATATCAAAATTTGGAAGTTGTATGTAATCAAAAAACTTCTTCATGTGCTCTGATTCCAAAACATACCTGTTAAAGCAAATAACATTTTAAAATTAAAATAGATTCAGCATCAAATTCTACTTACGCACTAACTTGAAAAAAAAATAATAATAATAATAAAAAAAAAAAATTCAACGTGTTACGAAAAAAATGCCTAGAAAATATTGTATAATTGCCTCATCCTAATCAGATGAAGAAAAATTGAGATATTCACTTCAAAAAACATTGTAAGTGCATCTATCAATCAACATCCCCAGAATGCTTGTGTAACAGAAAGACTCGGTTATCTATTTTCTTCGCGAAATGTAAAGTGCCAAAATTAATTTCATGAAGCTCGAAGACTTGAGACAAACAAATATAGAACACAGTTTGCATTTCACATCTCGCTCATTTTTCACAATAACCCAGTTTCTTGTTTAATAGACATATAATGTGGGGAAAAGGCAAGGAACAAAGAGTTAAACAGGTTTATTAACAAGAATAAGACCATAATAGACCAAATCAGCAATTACTGCTGACTAAGTGAAGGGGAGGACCCAACATTTTATTTGTCACCAACAACCAACCCTGATGATCACAACAGAGATAATTCAAAAAATTCTTCATGTTAGTAAGATCTAAAACACTAAAAGAATGGGCTACTACCATAATTTATATTTAATTTCAGAAAATAATGCATAGCATGGCAGTATTCTCAGAAGACCAGTATTTAAATTAACTCAGATGGACCTCCAATTAATAGTCAACTTTTTGTTACTATAAACAAATGTCTGAATTAGAACATAAACAAATCGTTCGCTCACCTAGCAACACTTTGGTGGCGAATGCACTCCCTCAACATTGCACCATAATGTAATGCCAAATCTGTATTCTCATACCTACACGGTCCAGTAGCAAAGTAAAATAGAAGTCAATCACCAGTTTAAGAAAATAGGCTTTTAAGCAGTATCGGAAAATGGGGAGGCAAAAATGAAAATTAACGGCAGCCTATTTGGCCATGCTCAACAAGGACAGAAAGGTAACTTCTTAAAGGGAACTCTCACCAAGGGCGATACCAGTAAGGAAAGCAACAAAATAACACTTCTAATCTCTCTCTTCAGCCATAATCTAGTTAATTTTTTTGACAGCGACATAAATATGGTTCCTTGAATCCATATAGTTTTATGCATTTATTTATATTATGGGTTTAAAAAACTCACATTGTTTGAAGGAAATTTTTTTTCCGAGTCGGTCTTTTTTGGTCAAGATTTTATAAATAATAACATATTATACACCAAAATTCCTCAATTTGACAGCAAAAGTGAAAGAAGGTTAATGGAAGTTTAAAGCTCAGGACCCTCGGATAGAGTATAGATATATACAAGTATCCAGTTAGAATCACTGGTGTATGATAGCTTCAGATTTATAGTTTTCAGGGAAGTTTGTACTAGGTTACTTGATAACATTAGGCAAAAAGCAAAGCTCCATCTCACAGTAAAGAAGGCATATACAAAAACAGAGGCTAAGAGGACTGGTGGAAGAAAGTAAAGTTGTACATTTATTCCCCTCACAGAAGCAGTTCAAAATAATGTAGAGCTAATAGTTTTCAAATCGTTAGTGGAAAATTTTTATTAACGGGTGCTACTGCACCTCTCGCATTCACAGCAGCAGCGCAATCCCAGTAGAGGGGAGAGGTGGACAAATTAACATGGTTTCTTGTGGTTGCAAAGGATTTGTCTTTATTAAAACTTTCAATAGATATAGAGCCTATATCAAATAGAATTGCAAAAACATGATTGATGTAATCAACTCAAAGGTGATGGGAATGAGGCTTGGCTTCTTTTGTTTTGACCAAACTATCAGAACTCTATAAAGTAAACTGCTCACAGAAAGGAAGGTGGAGGGAAGAGCAATAGTGTGTGAGAGAGAGAGAGGTGGACTACATAGAAGTATTCCAGACTCTATACCCTGTTTCAAATGAAGAAAAGAAAATGCATACGGAATATTTCCTCAGGTAAAAATTAAAACAGAAGTTCATATATTTAAGAAACTTTTCAATTATTTTGCTTCTTCAACAAGCAAGAAAGCTGTGTGCTTATGATTTACTAAGGGATTTAGTTGATTTTCCCATTCTCCAAGTTCCTAAAGATATGGAATATAGAGAAAATTAATTCAACAATTCACAACCAAGAAAGACATCTTGCCATGTCTGCTTACCCTGCTATCAAGGTATCCATTAGATCAATGTTTTTTTCCAAGTAATCACAAGCAATCAATCGTGATTGAACCTGTTGCCTCTGCAGATTTGCAACAACCTGAGTAGCATCTTTGCGGGTCTGCAGAAGTATATCTTATTAGTCATCACAATTATCCTTATCAGTCATCACAATAAAGCAAACTAGGCATTGCAAATGTAACTTCAACAACATACATGCTAGGAATAGATTGGCCATTAAATCACTCTCATCAGTCAGTCACAAAATTAATAGAAACTATAACTATGTAGTATTCTGATAAATCTTTGTGCTGAATTGAAAAAATCATATCACATTACTTCTAGATTCAACTTTGGGAGACATGTAATTAGCAGGCGTAGAGTGTTCTCTCTGAAAAACTCCTGAGTCAACTGTGTGCAAGCTTCTGGGATGGGCTCAGATTCACTGTCGCCGTAAAGTACTGACTTCAGATCGCGGATAAGTTTGCTCAACTCCATCATCTGCAAAGGATTAAAGACTGATTGAGCAACAACAGAGCTAAAAATTAATGGTTTTCATAAGCTAATAAATTTACACTTGGCATAGCAATATGCATCAAACGCTGCAAACAAACTTTATAGCGCATTGGACGGCTATACTTTCCTTATGCAGGTTTTATCTTTTTTATAGAGGTGAAATGCTCAACTAAACTAAAGCCACTTAAACTTCTCACCTAGTGTAACATGATCAATTCGTATCATGAATAGACACCGATCTCAGTAGACTATGGGCTCCCACGGTCAAATAAATCAAACAATCAAATAAATTAAAAATCATTTTTCGCTTTCATACGAGAAAATAACATAAAAAGCAACTTAGCAAGACACCTAAAAAGTATCCACTTGATTCAGATCCAATCTTTTTCATGATGTGTAGAATAAAACGAGATAAAAAAAACGAATAATGCGCCCCCAAAAGAAAAAGAATCGGGAACCTTCTCTTCGCGCTTGCTCTCCTTAGTATCCGTCCCGCGATCAGCCAAGATGAGGAGATCACGGGTCTGGCGAACCAGGTCAGCAGGCGTCTTGGGCTTCGGCTTGAATAGTGCCTTCATCTTCGCGTTCTCGCCAATGCCGTCGGTGTTTTCCGGCAGTGGAAGCCTCCTGACCACAGCCTGCGACGCCGAGGCACTCTGCGCCGCCGGTTGGCCACCGGTTGACAAACACCCTCCTATTTTTCCTAACTTTTTCCTTCCCCACACCACCTTTAATGATCACTATGACTAATTCACGACTCTGTAACTTAGGGTTTCAAATTGCTTTCAGTTGGAGCCGATTTTACCAGAACTTTGGCATTCCTGCTTAGGATTATTCGCGGCCTATTCGAATCCTCATTTATATAGGTGTACTCATCCAGGTAGTAGGTCACTCCCTGATTTCTGTGTGATCGTAACGAAACGGATATATAGAGATAGAGATATATGGGGATTAGATTTTTTATTTACTCTCTCTCGCTCAGTAGTTTGTGACTGGTATGATTGGGTAACTGTTTTTCGATATTTCTTACGAGTTATGCTACTTGTGTATATAATAATGTCCACACCCTGAATCCATTTCGAATATATTATATTTTATTTGAAGTGAGTCATCCCCGTGTAAGTATTGTGAACACTATTATGTACAATAAATTATGTACATGTAGACAAACTCATTTCTTATTAAGGTCATGTTCTGTACGATTTAAAATTCAATTAAAATTGAAAATATAGTCATTATTGGGTCTCACTCGTCTAATAAAAATCAACAATAACGACTAATTTTCAATTTTAATCCGATTTTAATATCTACCGAATACGCCCTGAGTAACGAAGTGAAAATTATTAGCATACATATGACAGTTTGTGATTTAACGACTACAAGTATCTCTACTATCAATAGTATTACTTTTATATTTAAAGCAAACTTCTATATTTCAACTACAAGACTTTTCCGTTGGGCAAAACTCGTACTCTTTGTGAAGGACTTCCCTAACAAAGTTATTTTTTAAAGTTCCTTTGATAAGATTTATGCTTTTTATAGAAGATTTTCCTTTATAAAAAAGTTCTCTTTCAAAATAGTCTTTAGATGAAATCACGTTGGATTAATTTCACCTAAAAGTTCTCCTCACTAGAAAAACACTTTATAAAATTAATTAAATAGGTTAAAAAACAACTTATTTAGATAAAAAAAAGTTTTATAAAATAAATCAAACGAATTCAAAATCAACTTTTAATCAAAAGTTCATTTTAGCTTCTCAATAATTATATCGAACATGTCTTTAGGTCAACTTAATCTAAAAACTCTTCTAATTAACAAATCACTTTTAAAATTATTCAAATACGTTCAAAAATAACTTTTGACTTTTTAAAACTCTACCAAACAGACCCTTAAGGTCATTGTTGCGAACTACGGTCAATATTGAATAGTCCAAACTTTCATATATTAAAATCTCGTCGATAAAAAAAAAATGCAAAAATAAAGAGAAGTCAAAATTGATTATTTTTGTGGTTTTGAGTATTCGATTACGCCATGGTCCATGCCTACAAAAATTTCATTAATTATGCCATTGTTGAAGTCAATTGTATACATTAATTATGCAAAGTCATATATTTTTCTTGTCGACTTTAAAACCTTATTTCGTGATAAGAAGAACGTCCACTTATTAATGAACAATTTTTTTCTCCTTGGTGAGGATTAAAAGGGTATTTTGGTGGTTTGAGGATGGCGTCCGTTGCCGGATCGATGGGCCGGAAACTTTTCAGTGAGATCGGAGGTGCATGCCAGAGATGATTCACATGTCAAGCATAATTAAAACATCCACAAGGACCACACCTTTTTTAAGATCAATGGTCTAAATTTGACGGATATATTGAAGTAGGTCATTTTTATGATTTTTTTCTAGATACATCTTATGCCACTTGGGAATTCTTGTTGGTTTGGTTTGGTGCATCTTTGGTGGAGATAGGCCATGTTTGGCTAAGAAAAAGTAACATGTAAAATTTTCATTTTTTGATATGTTTTTGAAGTTACTCTTATTGGGGAAATGTTTCATTGTAAAATAAAAATAGCTTTTATCTTTTTTTATCTAAAATTTCATTTTCTTTTTTCCTTCTTTTTGTTTTAGATAGCTTCTGAATAAAATTTTAAAAGTTTGGGATTGTGGGTGACACGTATAAAAAACTTGAATATAATTTGTAAAAAAAAAAAAAAATAGGATCACAATTGCAATTATTCATTTTCGATTTTGACAAATTTTATTATTTTTAAGTCTAAACTAATGGAATTGGACAACAATGAGGTAAATTGCACTTCAAAGTTCATATAGAGGGTTTTTTCGCACCTCAAGTGATGTATTCGGTGCTCAAAGTTTCAAATAAGTACACTTTTTGTGATTTCTAATAAGTACGAGATATACCACATATCGTCATAAAGTTTCAAATAAGGACACTTTTTGTGATTTCTAATAAGTACGAGATATATCACATATCGTCAAGTATGCAAGAGATTTTCTGTTATTAAACCATTTGGATAAGGATTTTACTTGGTGTAAAGGGCCACACGGCCCGGTCACAGGCCCCCATAAATTACAGGGGCCACATTTGCTTTTTTCTTTAGAATAATCTCGTAAAAGTACTAACAAGATAAATGCCATGTGTCATATAACTAGGGGGAATGTAAGGAGATTGGGCCCAACCCATTTTCATTTTGATGGGTAAATTTTTTTAAAAATATATTAGCCAAGCTTGATTTTTTTTTTTTTTTTTTAATCCGATTCTAAATCCACATTGCTTAGAAATATCTAGAATTACAATTTGATATGGATCCTCAAATGGAAAAGTATCACGTGTTCAAGAAAAGTAAAAAGACTAAAAAGCCCATCAACTTGAGAAATATGTAAATACCTTGAAAAAATCACGAGGAAAATAAGCAATTTTAGAAACCCCAATCAAATTCTTCTCTATGATTTACTCGATGGTAGCTATCACCATGTTGTCGCTCTTCTAGAGATCCAATGATCGAAAAGGACACAGAGAAAGAACGTACAAAGAGGTGGTAAGAAACTTGTTAGCTTCCATTTTTCAAATAATGCTAGACATACATTTTGGATGACAATTTTTTCACTTTCCCCCTATATGGAAGAAATTTGGGCAGTGATGTGATGATTGTGATCAAAATCAACGGTGTAGATCTAGCTAAATAGAAAAGTGTAAAAGATCCAGTTTGGCACATTACCTCCTGTCCTGGCTAACAACTACTTGTTGGCCGATGAGTTCAAAAGCAAAGGAAAAGAGGATAATGAGGAAGACGCATGCGTGCTAGTCTGCGATGAAGGCCAAACTTCCAGAGAAATGTATGATGATGGCGAGAACGATGGTATGACAGATGTTGAAGAAGAGATTGATTTAGAAGCAGAGAGACGGAAAAGGGGAGTGTCGCGCAACACCCTGTTGAAACAATTGCACCAGGAAGGGGTCCGCGAAGTGGATCTATTGGGAGAACCATCGTTTGATTTCTATGTGCTGTATGGGACGCCAAAAAGGAAAAAGAGGGTACCTCGCTCTGAAAAGTATGGATCGCCCCCTAGAATAATGCCTCCTCCTACAAATTGGGTAACTGAAGAAGAAATATTGGGAAAAGAGAAGGAAGAGACCCAAGGGAAGAAAGCTCAGTCCGATGTGCTGCACGTTGATCTATCACCAAGAGATAGCCCGCCAGAAAATAGGCAGGAAGTGGAAATAGACGCTGCTGAAAAAGTCATCTTCAACAAACCAGCGATGAGGTTAACCAAACACTTAAGGCCACTGTACATCAAAGCCTTGGTTAATGGTGTACCAATAGTAAAAGTACTCATTGATAATGGAGCGGTTATAAACACCATTCCAGCTAGAATGATGAGGAAATTTGCTAAGACAGAAAGCGATATGATCCCAACGGAAGTCATTCTTACAAGTTTCAATGGTGGGGCAACATCAGCAAAAGGAGTTATGCCACTGGACATAACTGTAGGGACAACCACCAGGACTACTGTTTTCTTCATGATAGATGGTCCTACCAGCTACAACGTGCTACTAGGAAGAGATTGGATCCATGGCAGTCGATGTATTTCCTCATCACTCCATCAATGTTTAGTCTTCTGGAACGACAAAGGGGAAGCAGAGGTGGTACAGGCAGACCATAGGCCCTTTGTCGCGGAAGCGAATTCAGTGGAGATATTCATGTATGAAGGGAATTATGGGCCCGTCAGAGTTGTTCAAGATGGGGAAGAAACTCAAATTACTGCCCAAAGCGAAGAGCCTTTCTCAATGGATTCACTCACTGAAATGTTTAATCAAATGAGGCCAAACATAGTGGCCTTGGAAGAGCTAGTAATTGGCAAAAAAGAGGCCAAACAACCTTAAATGAATGTTCGACAACAAAAACAAAAGGCCGAAGTCCAGGCCTTCAGAGCCAAGCTGATGGCTTTCAATAAAGAATGTGGATGTATGAAGAAAGAAGAAGCGGCGTTAAAGATGCTGAAGGACAAATTGATAGTGTCCGAAATGGAGCAGAGCTTGGATTGGGAAGTTTATAAAGTGGATTGCCTGGAAGAGCAAAATTCTCTGAGCGACGTGGATGATGAAGCGATGAAAATCCCTAAGTCAGGATATGCGCAAGCTCAAGACCCCTTGGCCAGGGTTAACATTGGTGAAGAATGAGAGGATCGCCCAACGTTCGTTAGCCAAATGTTGCCTCACGAGGTTAGTAACAGATTAATCGCTTTATTGAAAGAATATAAAGACTGTTTTGCTTGGGAATATGAACACATGCCTGGTTTGGATAAAAACTTGGTAGAACATAGGTTGCCGACTAAACCAAATTTTAAGCCTCATAAGCAACCTCCTAGACGTTTCGCCCCCAATGTATTGCCAGAGATCAAAAAAGAAATAGAGCGATTGCTAAAAGCGGGTTTTATTAGAACGACCAGATATGTGGAGTGGTTATCCAATATAGTGCCAGTATTAAAAAAGAATGGCAAGTTGAGGGTATGCATAGATTTCAGGAATTTGAACTTGGCTACTCCCAAAGACGAATATCCAATGCCTACAGTAGACTCTCTAGTAGATTCAACTGCAGGACATGTGATGTACTCTTTTATTGATGGATATTCGGGATATAATCAAATCTACATAGCCGACGAAGATATACACAAAACTGCCTTTAGATGCCCTGGGTCTTTAGGATGCTTTGAGTGGGTAGTAATGCCGTTTGGACTAAAAAATGCGGGGGCAACTTATCAAAGAGCAATGAATCTCATTTTTCATGATATGATAGGCAAATTTGTGGAAGTTTATGTAGATGATGTAGTGGTCAAATCTGTTAAAGAAGAAGACCATTTTGAACAACTGCGATGTTCATTCGAACGAATGAGGCAGCATAAACTAAGATTGAACCCTTTGAAATGCGCGTTTGGCGTGAATGCAGGAAATTTCCTTGGATTCCTGGTACATAAAAGAGGGATTGAACTTGATAAGAATAAAGCGAAGGCTATTTTAGAAGCTAAGGCTCCTAATAATAAAAAAGAACTGCAAAGGTTTTTAGGCCAAATCAATTTTCTAAGACGCTTTATATCCAATTGTGCAGGGCGAACGAAAGCGTTTTCGCCTCTCCTAAAGCTGAAAAATCAAGACGAATTCGTCTGGAAAGAAGAACATCAAAAGGCTTTCGAAAGCCTGAAGACATACTTAACAAGCCCACCAGTGTTGGTGTCACCAATCCAAGGGCGGCCGATGAAATTGTACGTGTCGGCTGAACAAGAATCGATAGCGGGAATGGTCGCACAAGAAGACCAAGTTGGCGAAGAAAGGGCGATTTATTACTTAAGTAGACGGTTAACCAAATGTGAATGTAATTATTCTGCTATCGAGAAGTTGTGTCTCGCATTATACTTCACATGTACAAAATTAAGGGCCTATTTACGGCCTGTAACAGTCTATCTAATTTCCAAAGTTAATCTGTTCAAATACATGTTTTCTCGCCCTATTTTACACCAACGAGTGGGTCTTTGACTTTAGCACTGTCGGAATTCGAAATAAAGTATGTGCCCCAAAAGGCAGTTAAAAATCAGGCCTTGGTTAATTTTCTGGCCGATCATCCATGCTTGGACGTGCCTAACGAACTAGAACTCGAGGTTGATTCATTTGAATTAAAACCATGGGTTTTATATTTTGATGGATCGAAAACTTCTAAAGGAGCAGGTGTAGGAGTGGCTTTGATAAATCCTTTAGGGGTTTTCTATAAGTTCGCATTCACCTTGGACAGAATCTGTACTAATAATCAAGCCGAGTACGAAGCCTTAATTGTAGGCTTGGATTGATGGTAGAAATGAAAGTAAAGAACTTAATCGTCAGGGGCGATTCTCAATTGGTGATTCATCAATTAACCGGCGATTTCAAATGCCAAAGTGATTCTATCATAAGTTTATACGAAATCGCCCAAGAGTTGTTGGAAGAATTCGACCCAGTAGAGCTTCAATGTGTTAATAGAATATACAATGACATGGCCAACGAGTTGGCCCAGTTGGCTTCTGGCTATTCAAAGGCGATAAGTTGGGAATCTATCCACGAATACGGAACTATGTTGCCCGTTGTTCAGCGGAGGGCAAGAAAAACGAAAATTCAATGCATAGAAAGTAGGGTCGCACTGGATTGGATAGATGAGATTAAGGAGTCCTTCAAAGAGCTTGGTGGGCGAATTGATAGACGAACGAAATTGCGTTTATTGAACTATGCATTAATAGACGAAGAGTTGTTCAAAAAACGTTTTGATGGTGTGTTATTAAAATGCGTGAACTTGCAAGAGGCTAAGACAATTATGGCCGAAGTGCATGAAGGGATATGTGGAGCCCATCAGGCTGGCCAAAAGATGAGGTGGATAATTATTAGAAGTGGATATTTTTGGCCAAAGATGGGTGAATCGTGTGTTCAATATGCAAAAAGCTGTTTAGCATGCCAAAAACACGGTCCAATACAGAGGGCACCAGCAAGCAACATGGCACCCATTATCAAGCCTTGGCCGTTCAAAGGTTGGGCGATAGATTTGATAGGGAAGATTTACCCTCCATCGTCCAAACAACACACCTTTATTATAGTCGCCACGGACTTTTTCACCAAGTGGGTTGAGGCAGTCCCTCTAAAGGAAATCACCCAGAAAAATATCATAGAGTTTGTCCGAGATCACATCATTCACAGATTTGGGATCCCACAAACTTTAATGGCAGATCATGAGACTTCCCTAAATGGAGATCAGGTGAAGGAATTCTTGAGCGAGTTTGGAATTAAATTGGTAAATTCCACACCGTATTACGCTCAGTCAAACGGTCAGGCAGAGTCATCCAACAAGATTCTGAAATCTATCCTAAGGAAGATGATAGATGAAAATGCCAGAAATTGGCACGAATGCTTGAACAAGGCCTTATGGGCTTACAGAACGTCGCCCCGCTCGAGCACCAACATCACGCATTTCCAACTCACTTATGGGCAGGAGGCTGTATTGCCCGTAGAAATCAAAGTGCAATCCATAAGGGTGCGTCGGCAGCACGAATTGAACGAGAATGAGTACAAGGAATCGTTGGTTCAAAATTTGTTAGAATTAGACGAATTGAAGTTAGACGTGCTAGACAGGTTGCAAGTTCAGAAACAAAGAATGGCTAGATTTTACAATAAGAAAGTTATAGCCAAATTCTTTAATGCGGACGAATTGGTTTGGAGGACAATACTTCCTTTAGATAGTAAGGACCCAAAGTATGGCAAATGGTCGCCAAATTGGGAAGGGCTTATAGAGTGAAGAGTGTGTTGCCTAATGGAGCTTACCACTTGGAAGATTTAGATGGTACTAGGCGCATAAGATTTATTAATGGTAAGTACCTGAAGAGATATGTTCCATCCCTTTGGGAAAGTGAACAGATAAACACTTGAGTGATAAAATCGCAATCATAATATAACCACGCCAAGCGACGGCAGTTAACAAACTGGACGATCACGTTCTGATAGCAAAATAAATAGAATATATACGTAAATGGTATGATTACAATTGTGATGTATTCATGCCGAACGATGGCGGTAAGTAAAATTGGACGATCACGTTCTAAGAAAATCAGAGAGAACAAGGCATATTCAAAACAAAGTCCTTTATTATCCAGTGCTCCTTACAAACCATTCTTTACAAAAATTAGAAGACATAGGCAAAATACAAGGCGATACACGCTACAAATTATCCTCTGACTGAAAGGGACAGAAAGAGTAAAACCAGCACGGCCAGCCTTTCAGTCTATGGCCGTAAGAGGGTGAACTGCCCCTGCATCCTTCCCAAACGCATTGCTGCAGTGGTAGACAAGGAGAAGCAACCCTTCAGCCTATGGCCGTAAGAAGGTGAACTACTCTTACAACCTTCCTAGATGCATTGCTGCAAAGGCAGGCGGAGAGGAGCAGCCCTTCAATCCGTGGCCAATTAAGAGAGTGAAATGTTCCCTACAGCCTTCCTAAAAGCATTGCTGCAATAGTAGGCGAAGAGAAGCACTCTCAACAAGCAAACCGAGGGCAAAAATCTTGCCTCGGTTTGACATTTCCTATACCTCCCATACCAAAAGTGATGTCAAAACGAAGGAGATGAGTCGAGAAACCCATCCCTGTAGAAGGAAAAATTGTTGGGAAACGACCGGAGTGCCATGCAGTGGCAGGAAACTCTGATGGTGGGAAATTGAATTTGAGAAGGCATGAGGATGAAAACGATGAGTATAAACAGGCATATTTATAGGGGTTGGAAGATCAAAAGCCGGAATCTGGAAGGTCACATTTATGACCAGTGAGTGAAACCAATATGGATCAAACATTTAGGGAAGAAAACTCAAATGCCAAAAGAATATGCATGAATGTTGGCACAAAAACTGAGTACGAAGAAAATCGGCGATCAGGGATAAACACCACTTCAAAATAACTATTCATTAATGATGATAAAGACATCAGATTACATTAAATAAAGGCAGTCAGCGCGAAAAGTTACAAAAATTAGAACAGTAAATGTTCAATTACAAATCGCCCCAAGCTGAGCGCATCTGTTGCCTAAGTCTATCCCACTCTTCGCCTTGCCTGGAGGAAAGGATACCAAACTCCGCCACCAAGTCATCGTCAACCTCCAACTTCTGATACTGCTCCAATAAAGATTTGGTTTTTGCAATTCCTTGGGATGCAGTACGCCTCTTAGCAGCTATTCTCGCCATGCAATCGTTCATTTTCGCTTGCAGCTCTTTCATTTCAGCAGTCAGGCTCAACATCAAAGAGTCTTCCACTACAAGTTCTGAAGAAACCTCAGTTAAGTCAGCATGGTTCCTGTCAATTTCCTGGAGCAAAGACTCTTTCTCAGAAGAAGCGCAAAGATATTGGGCACTTCTGGTCTTCAATTCTGCGTTTTTGGCCAGCAAGGAAACGATGTCGGCGTGAAGAACCCTCAACTTCACTTTAAAATCAGTAGAAATGCTGAGCGATGGGAGTGAGAGCACTTGCAGTAGGTTCGCACTCAACATGTCTAGCTTGGCCTTTTGCTGAGCAGCGCTGGCACGGCCGATCTCCATATCCATGAAGGAAACATACTCAAACAGTGCCTGTTTGAGAAGTGTCATGTCCTCGTGCGCAGGAATGGAAGACGATGCAGAGGATGTTTTCATGCGCGCCCAAGAGGTGAATAGGTCTTGGATAGAGTTGAGAATGTTATCAGATTCCTACAAAAGAAAGTTGCCAATATTGAAGGTTTCTCTACACAACAAAGCAAAATCAGAGATAAGAGCGCAGTAAAAAGACCTCATCGCCGGTGGTTGGAAATTCAGGAGCTCCCTTTATTTCTTCCATCACTTGAGGAGATTTCCCTTTAGCTGGGCAAGGAGGACCTTCCCCACCAGACGAAGACGCCAGAGTCTCTGCACATGTCATACCGCAGTAAATCAATGAAAACAGCAGCGATAAAGAAAGGTCAAAGGTATCAAAAGTAAGCCTTACCTTCTAGGACCACGCTTGGGGGGTCGACACTCTGAGGAAGGGGATCGACTGAAGACGATGTTACTGGAGCTTGATGTTTGGGCGGCGCAGCCTTGACAAGAAGGGATGAGGAAGAATCGGCCAAAACCATAGCCCCAGAAGGAGAATCCTTCTGGAAAGAAAAGCAAATCATTATCGCATGAAAAGAAAACAACTTGTGCAGTAGGTGAAGTTCAGTTACCTTTCTCCTTATGATGAGGGGAGCGTCATCATCATCATCTTGCAGGGATATTACGGTCGCAGCTGGCCGCTTGCGACTAGGAGCACCTTTAGAAACGGTAGGCTTCGAAACTGGGGAGCGCGTAGAACGCGAAGGGGACGCAGTGGAAATGGGAAAAGTACCCTGTTTATCTAGGAGGTGGAAAGCGCGATTCGCATCAGTTGAAAATAACATTTGCTTCACTGACGGCCACAGTTGGTCAAAAAGAGGATGAGTAGCAGCAGTATGATTGAAGGGAGCGAAAGTAAAGCCGGTTGCCAAAAGTTTATTACGGACGTCGATGGCTTGGGCTTCTGCCTTGTTAAGAATGTAGAAGCGATCCATCAAATTATTGGAGTAGCAAGGAGGGATAGGCCACATTTGGCCAAAACCAAGCTGGCGAGCACAAAATTGAGGCGCATATATCTCTACCCCCGCCTTAGCATTGGTCCCTATCAGAATGTCATGAAACAATTCTCTCCCTACTAAAAATTGAACCCAAACAGGCAGAAATGTATCCGCCTTGGCCAAAGTAGAAGGAGGCCGCACAAAAGGAGGGATTTGCTCAGAAGGAAAAGGAAAGAACGAAAGGGTTGAATTCAAAGTGTGGAAGAAAGTGAAAACATATCTCATGGACATATTTACAGGGCTCAGTTGATGAATAAAAAGCCCATAACAGGAAACCTCACGAGGAGGAAAAGGTGGAATACCCAGCTGAGGGAAATAAGATCTCAACCACAATTGAGCAAGCCATAAGGGCCCGCTGCCAGTGGGAGATGCACTATTCTTCAATTGGAATTGGAGCATGGCCATGCCCCCTATAAAGAGCAGCCAGGAGGAATGAACATAAGCTCAAAGGTCTACCCCGAGCCAACTCATGAGATAGGGGCAAGTAGCTCATAGAGGGTTTCAAGCTAGGAACACAAAGGACATGTTTACAAAGCCAGACTTGGAGAAAAGCGACTCGCTCAGAATGGCCAGGCTCAGATACAGCGGTGACATAACTGCCATGCAGGCTCGAGTAAGACTCAGTAAGCTTTTTATCAAATTTTGGGGCAGCCCCAGAAATTAGCATGCCAGGAAAAATAGTATCGCCCAAAGGCGGAAGATTCAGCAAAGCCCCAACGTCCATCAAGGTAATGGTCATGGGACCAAGAGGAAAAACAAAGGTATTGAACTCGGGGGGACCAATAACTTAGGGCGATTGGAAAAAGCACAGGGTCATATGTTGGGGGGAAAAGGGTAATCTCCAATAGGACCAGAATTTTAGCACGTTCAAAAATTGATTTGGTGGGACCATGAGCCACCATACGTGCATGCCACCTACGGAAAGATGCATCAGTTTTAGGCCAAGTACGAATACCTCTATCATGGATCGGCCTCAATGGCAAGATTGCGAGAAAGGGAGATCCTCAGAGCACGGGAACAAATGACCGACCGCGACCCGTTCGACGGCTTCAGCATCATTGAATGATGGACCCAGATAAAACTCGTTGCGGTCAGCATTGGATTGCGAAAGAAAAGACGGGTTCACATATGGTCTTGCAGAAGGGTCTGGAAGTCCTCAAAACTGAAAACATTGTCCGAAGAAGTTTGAGAAGTAGTCATTACAGCACAGAAAGTGGTTTGTTCTTGAGGATTGGTTGGTCTAAATCGAAGGTTGCCGCAAGGAAGATGGTGAAATGGCGAAGAAAGACGTTATGCCGCAGAAATGTGAATGAAAAGGATGCCGCGTACTTTTGGGGTTTTAAGGGTTTATAACGTCGCAACTTTTCGAGCACTAGAACGCAAGCGACGATTGAAATTCTGGGAAGTTCAAATATTGCGGGAAAGATACAGAATGAATATGGCAAAATTAATGATTAGTATTAATTTTGCCATATTGGGGGGTAATTGTTGACACACTAAAATGCAGCCCAAAATCGAAAGGAAGTCCAATTGATAAATCCAAGGTAAAGACCCAACAGAAGCCAATTAAAAGGCCAAGAAGAAAAGCCCAAGTTGGAGGCCTGTGGAAAAACCTGAATATTGGAAGCCCAAGAACAAAGGAATACCATCGCCCAAGGTTGTAGGACGCCCAGAGGCCGAACAAAGATAGTACGGCACAATCGCCCAGGACGACAGCCTCATTGTCGCCCAGAACCCCAAGTCGCCCAAAATCAAACAAGTCTAAAGGATACAGTTTGGAAGCGGTTGGCAAGTAAACCCGGCACGATCCCACGATCCAGGAAGCAACAAAGGTAGTGGCAGCGGTTACTAAGCAATTACTCCCCGAATAAGTGATTCCTCACTAAAAGAGTGGGCGGTTACGAAGGATACGAAGCAAGTCTGAGCAGTTTCGATAACCAAGGGATGCTCAAGAAGTATAAAAGAAGTAACGTCATAGAAGAAGGAGACCGAATCAAAAACTCTCTACAAGAGATCATGTAATTTTTATTCCTTAGTTTAAATTTAATCCTTTTTCAGTACTCGTGTGCTTGCGCCCCTTGGAGGCGTTTTGTCTACTTCCCAATTGTAATCATTCACTGGCATACGCACCCCTTTTTGGGACTTTGTCTCAAAAGGTCTGTTCCTTACATAATCGTCTGACCCCTCTCTCTCGTAATTATTGGCGGGTTGCAAAAAACGCGCGAAAACACAATCCACGAGAAAATTTAGTCTATCACCGGAATTCCGGTCATCGAGCAACGGTTAATTTACCGGGGTAAACAATTGCAGTGGGAGAATACTCTGTCTGAGTGTAATGTCGATCCTTGTCATGATTTCGAACTGTAGTCGTTTCCAAGACTAAGCAATTCTCTGTCAGAGATATTAAATTTATTCATCATTTGGACTAATTGGAACATTTTTTCACTTCTAGAATTTCCGATCGAAGGATAGAAATGTGTAGAGTTTTTGAATTGAAGAACCGCAGTATGGATTTTCTGAAGTTCCTCAATATGGGTGAAGAGTCTAGACTTGTGTCGTGCTTGGCGGTCTGGGTTCTCGGCTTTACCTCAATAAGTCGTCTGAGTGGTCCAATCGCCTACCATCTTCTCACAAATGCTTCTACAGGTTATGTTTCCCAGCTTTTCCTGCCATGTCTATCATGCGAAATCGACTTCATGTCATTACTCAGTAGCATGTAGGTTGCTGCTTTGATACTTGGTGACAAACTAGCTGCAATTTTTGACAGTGCTTTATATTGCTCATAGAAGATGCAACTCTTATCTGCTTTGGAGCTAGACCATGTAATTAAGGTGTGTTGCCATTGTGTTCTCTTTAATTAAGATTGAAATTTCTGGTGTCCCTTGTCAAATGTTGATATCGGTTAAAGTTAATTAATGAGCCTAGTTGGTGCAGCAAGCGAACGCGGAGACCGAAGGTTAATTTGGCACGCCCAGTGGGACAGTTGGTGTTTGGTAAGTGAAGATACAAAAAGAGAAAAGATATCATGCCTCATAAAAATTCCGATAAAGAACCAGCAAGTCAAGGAGTAGTCCAGTCTGTGGTTGAGCGATACGAGGAGCAACAACACTCTCCACAGACAGATGGACAAAATCCAATCAGTCACAGCCGCTACGAGCCAATGACAGAATTGAGCCCTCGCACAATGCGTGCATTGCTGGGAGAACTCACGCAGGATGTCGTTGAACAGGTAAATCTACGTAGCATTCATAATATGGAGAAATTTACCCAAAACGAGAATAGGCATTTTGATAATATGGCTAAACAACTAAATACGTTGAATGAAATCATGAATAAGTTGGTAGGCCAAATATGTCAACCTGTCATGCCTATAGATAATCACTTCCAATCTAGGACTATCGTAGGGCATACCTCGCCATACAACTCTCTTGGTGTACATTCTGGCCCAAGTTTGGAGCCACCTGTGGGCCCTTCTACTTCAAACCCGGGGGGAAATGGAACCATAAACGTGAATAATGGTAACACTACGTCCAACCTGGGGGGTAGTACCACCATCAGAGACAATGTCCCAAATATTGGACAGAACGGGTTGCGTACGAATGACGGTTTAAACACTCAGTTTACCGGTTATAACAACCTGAATAATGGCACTTTTATGGCCAATCAAGGGCAGACCACTAGACCTCCCACGAATCAGCCAGTAAATCAACTAATGGGGAACCCATATGACCCTAACGCTGTGCTAAGAAACCAAATTATGGAAATAGTACAAGATCAAATAGCAGTTGGGGTACGTCCGGTGATTAGGCAAATTTACACCAAGCCATACCCTGATTGGATAGATCAGGCATATCCATGGCCTAGAGGGTACAAAGTACCGGAATTCTCACTATTCACTGGCCTAGGAGAAGTATCTACACTAGAACATGTAGGGAGATTCACGTTGCAAAGTGGTGAGGTGAATGATTACCATAAGTTGAGGTTGTTCCCAAGTTCCTTAACAGGAGTAGCTTTTTCTTGGTTCATTAATTTGCCAGCAAACTCCGTCCAAACTTGGCAACAAATGGAGCAATTATTCCATGCTCAATTTTATAAAACTGAGTCCGAAGTTACACTGGCCGATTTGGCGAATTTACGTCAATTGCCTAACGAGTGGGCAGAAAATTTCCTACAAAGGTTCAAACGGCCAGAAGTAAATGCTTCGTGCCATTACCTGAAAAGGAATTTGTCAAAATCGCACAAAGTTGTTTAAGCTTTGATCTAAAGAAGAAATTCCAAGATAGAGAATTCCCAGATTTATTCCAACTTAGCGCGAATGTCGTTAGATATGAACGACTGGTAAGAGAGGAAGAACAAATGAAAAATTCCAGTAAAGGGACTTATTATAAAGACCCGAATTTCAATGTTCATACTATCGATGATGGTTATTATGACCAGACCGAAATATGCTTGGCTGAGCTAGTAAAAGGAGAAGCATATACTTGTCCTATGTTAGTTAAGCCAAAAATAGTAGGCAAAGATGAACCTGCAAAAGGTGAAAACAGAAAAACGCGAGCGTTCTCGTTCGACATAACCAAAGCTGATCTTATATTCGATAAATTATATAAGGATAAGCAGATAAGGTTGAGCGACAAACACAAATTGCCCGACTCTGAACAAATTAAGGGTAAAAAGTACTGTAAATGGCATAATGCATGGTCACATGCGACTAATTATTGTATGGTTTTTCGCCATGTGTTGCAGGACGCCATCGACTCAGGACGAATTACGTTCGAAGAAAAGAAGAAGATGGCGGTGGACGAAGACCCATTTCCACGGCCACTAGCAATGAATATGATAACGACTGGCTTGAAAAATAAACTGCCAAGGTTTAAACTGGTGATTGATGACGAAGAAGAAGAACCCAAGCCGCTTCCCAGCGTGTTTGAACGCATCAAAGGGAAAGAGCCCAAACAGGGCGAAGATATTCTGTGCGACAGGTGTAAGCACGAGTTGAAGGCGAATACAGGGTCATCAATGACACGGCCATCCCATCATCGGCCTGATTTCGTATCAGTCGCTCAGCCCGTCAGGGAGCGAAGAATGCCGTTGTATGGAGGAATGCATAGAGAAAGGGGGTTTGGGTCGGCCGGTCAAAGAAGAACGTTTAGGCCGCAGCCTCACCAGCCCAATGTATGGCATTCGTTCCAGAACAACGCAGGAAGGGTAATGCCGTTCAATGAAATGACCAGAACCCAACAAAGGCGTTACCAACGTAATTACGGGCGGATGATGAGGCAACAGCAAGGGGAATCACGCCCTAGAGCGCCCAAAACGCTCAGAATAGCCAACGAAAACGTTTTTGGAGATAGCGAAGAAACAGGCACTGGTGAATCAATGGGAGATTTGCCGGAAAGCTCATCTGGTAGATCGAAGTTTGAGCGAGACAGGAAAGATGAAGATGATCCCGAACAACCTCTAACTATCCAGTTTGGCACATTACCTCCTGTCCTGGCTAACAACTACTTGTTGGCCGATGAGTTCAAAAGCAAAGGAAAAGAGGATAATGAGGAAGACGCCTGCGTGCTAGTCTGCGATGAAGGCCAAACTTCCAGAGAAATGTATGATGATGGCGAGAACGATGGTATGACAGATGTTGAAGAAGAGATTGATTTAGAAGCAGAGAGACGGAAAATGGGAGTGTCGCGCAACACCCTGTTGAAACAATTGCACCAGGAAGGGGTCCGCGAAGTGGATCTATTGGGAGAACCATCTGGTCGATCGTTTGATTTCTATGTGCTGTATGGGACGTCAAAAAGGAAAAAGAGGGTACCTCGCTTTGAAAAGTATGGATCGCCCCCTAGAATAATGCCTCCTCCCACAAATTGGGTAACTGAAGAAGAAATATTGGGAAAAGTATTATGAGAATGTGGGGGGGGGGGGGGGGGGGGAGATCTGGGGGCAGGGAGGGGGGGGGGGGGGAGAGGGTGAGGGAAAGGGGCACAAGTCGCGACGTGCTGGCAGCGTTGAGGGGCAGGGGGGGGGGGGGGGGGGGGGGGGGGGGGGGGCATCCGGGCATTAATAAAACAACAACAAGAACACCTGATAATGTAGGCAGGATGGGTATTTGACGATAAAGGGCTGAAAAAGTCATAGGATAATATTAAGTGAGTGGTTTGGGGTTTAATTTAATATTTATGGAAGATATGGTAAGCTATTAGAATTGGGTTGATTGGGTGGTACAATTGTGTATATGGAAGGAGATGTGAGTTTTGGGGGGAGGAGTTTTCATCAAGGATTCACCTGCATAAAGGAGGAGAAGTTGCGATGAAAGATAGAACAAAACAGAAAAGATATGATAAATTAATTCATTCTTACAAGTTTCAATGGTGGGGCAATATCAGCAAAATGGGTTATGCCACTGGACATAACTGTATGGACAACCACCAGGACTACTGTTTTCTTCGTGATAGATGGTCCTACCAGCTACAACTTGCTACTAGGAAGAGATTGGATCCATGGCAGTCGATGTATTCCCTCATCACTCCATCAATGTTTAGTCTTCTGGAACGACAAAGGGGAAGCAGAGGTGGTACAGGCAGACCATAGGCCCTTTGTCGCGGAAGCGAATTCAGTGGAGATATTCATGTATGAAGGGAATTATGGGCCCGTCAGAGTTGTTCAAGATGGGGAAGAAACTCAAATTACTGCCCAAAGCGAAGAGCCTTTCTCAATGGATTCACTCACTGAAATGTTTAATCAAATGAGGCCAAACATAGTGGCCTTGGAAGAGCTAGTAATTGGCAAAAAAGAGGCCAAACAACCTTAAATGAATGTTCGACAACAAAAACAAAAGGCCGAAGTCCAGGCCTTCAGAGCCAAGCTGATGGCTTTCAATAAAGAATGTGGATGTATGAAGAAAGAAGAAGCGGCGTTAAAGATGCTGAAGGACAAATTGATAGTGTCCGAAATGGAGCAGAGCTTGGATTGGGAAGTTTATAAAGTGGATTGCCTGGAAGAGCAAAATTCTCTGAGCGACGTGGATGATGAAGCGATGAAAATCCCTAAGTCAGGATATGCGCAAGCTCAAGACCCCTTGGTCAGGGTTAACATTGGTGAAGAATGAGAGGATCGCCCAACGTTCGTTAGCCAAATGTTGCCTCACGAGGTTAGTAACAGATTAATCGCTTTATTGAAAGAATATAAAGACTGTTTTGCTTGGGAATATGAACACATGCCTGGTTTGGATAAAAACTTGGTAGAACATAGGTTGCCGACTAAACCAAATTTTAAGCCTCATAAGCAACCTCCTAGACGTTTCGCCCCCAATGTATTGCCAGAGATCAAAAAAGAAATAGAGCGATTGCTAAAAGCGGGTTTTATTAGAACGACCAGATATGTGGAGTGGTTATCCAATATAGTGCCAGTATTAAAAAAGAATGGCAAGTTGAGGGTATGCATAGATTTCAGGAATTTGAACTTGGCTACTCCCAAAGACGAATATCCAATGCCTACAGTAGACTCTCTAGTAGACTCAACTGCAGGACATGTGATGTACTCTTTTATGGATGGATATTCGGGATATAATCAAATCTACATAGCCGACGAAGATATACACAAAACTGCCTTTAGATGCCCTGGGTCTTTAGGATGCTTTGAGTGGGTAGTAATGCCGTTTGGACTAAAAAATGCGGGGGCAACTTATCAAAGAGCAATGAATCTCATTTTTCATGATATGATAGGCAAATTTGTGGAAGTTTATGTAGATGATGTAGTGGTCAAATCTGTTAAAGAAGAAGACCATTTTGAACAACTGCGATGTTCATTCGAACGAATGAGGCAGCATAAACTAAGATTGAACCCTTTGAAATGCGCGTTTGGCGTGAATGCAGGAAATTTCCTTGGATTCCTGGTACATAAAAGAGGGATTGAACTTGATAAGAATAAAGCGAAGGCTATTTTAGAAGCTAAGGCTCCTAATAATAAAAAAGAACTGCAAAGGTTTTTAGGCCAAATCAATTTTCTAAGACGTTTTATATCCAATTGTGCAGGGCGAACGAAAACGTTTTCGCCTCTCCTAAAGCTGAAAAATCAAGACGAATTCGTCTGGAAAGAAGAATATCAAAAGGCTTTCGAAAGCCTGAAGACATACTTAACAAGCCCACCAGTGTTGGTGTCACCAATCCAAGGGTGGCCGATGAAACTGTACGTGTCGGCTGAACAAGAATCGATAGCGGGAATGGTCGCACAAGAAGACCAAGTTGGCGAAGAAAGGGCGATTTATTACTTAAGTAGACGGTTAACCAAATGTGAATGTAATTATTCTGCTATCGAGAAGTTGTGTCTCGCATTATACTTCACATGTACAAAATTAAGGGCCTATTTACGGCCTGTAACAGTCTATCTAGTCTCCAAAGTTAATCTGTTCAAATACATGTTTTCTCGCCCTATTTTACACCAACGAGTGGGTCTTTGGACTTTAGCACTGTCGGAATTCGAAATAAAGTATGTGCCCCAAAAGGCAGTTAAAAATCAGGCCTTGGTTAATTTTCTGGCCGATCATCCATGCCTGGACGTACCTAACGAACTAGAACTCGAGGTTGATTCATTTGAATTAAAACCATGGGTTTTATATTTTGATGGATCGAAAACTTCTAAAGGAGCAGGGGTAGGAGTGGCTTTGATAAATCCTTTAGGGGTTTGCTATAAGTTCGCATTCACCTTGGACAGAATCTGTACTAATAATCAAGCCGAGTACGAAGCCTTAATTGTAGGCTTGGAATTGATGGTAGAGATGAAAATAAAGAATGTAATCGTCAGGGGCGATTCTCAATTGGTGATTCATCAATTGACCGGTGATTTCAAATGCCAAAGTGATTCTATCATGAGTTTATACGAAATCGCCCAAGAGTTATTGGAAGAATTTGACCAAGTAGAGCTTCAATGTGTCAATAGAATATACAATGACATGGCCAACGAGTTGGCCCAGTTGGCTTCTGGCTATTCAAAGGCGATAAGTTGGGAATCTATCCACGAATACGGAACTATGTTGCCCGTTGTTCAGCGGAGGGCAAGAAAAACGGAAATTCAATGCATAGAAAGTGGGGCCGCACTGGATTGGATAGATGAGATTAAGGAGTCCTTCAAAGAGCTTGATGGGCGAATTGATAGACGAACGAAATTGCGTTTATTGAACTATGCATTAATAGACGAAGAGTTGTTCAAAAAACGTTTTGATGGTGTGTTATTAAAATGCGTGAACTTGCAAGAGGCTAAGACAATTATGGCCGAAGTGCATGAAGGGATATGTGGAGCCCATCAGGCTGGCCAAAAGATGAGGTGGCTAATTATTAGAAGTGGATATTTTTGGCCAAAGATGGGTGAATCGTGTGTTCAATATGCAAAAAGCTGTTTAGCATGCCAAAAACACGGTCCAATACAGAGGGCACCAGCAAGCAACATGGCACCCATTATCAAGCCTTGGCCGTTCAAGGGTTGGGCGATAGATTTGATAGGGAAGATTTACCCTCCATCGTCCAAACAACACACCTTTATTATAGTCGCCACGGACTTTTTCACCAAGTGGGTTGAGGCAGTCCCTCTAAAGGAAATCACCCAGAAAAATATCATAGAGTTTGTCCGAGACCACATCATTCACAGATTTGGGATCCCACAAACTTTAATGGCAGATCATGGGACTTCCCTAAATGGAGAACAAGTGAAGGAATTCTTGAGCGAGTTTGGAATTAAATTGGTAAATTCCACACCGTATTACGCTCAGTCAAACGGTCAAGCAGAGTCATCCAACAAGATTCTGAAATCTATCATAAGGAAGATGATAGATGAAAATGCCAGAAATTGGCACGAATGCTTGAACAAGGCCTTATGGGCTTACAGAACGTCGCCCCGCTCGAGCACCAACGTCACGCCTTTCCAACTCACTTATGGGCAGGAGGTTGTATTGCCCGTAGAAATCAACGTGCAATCCATAAGGGTGCGTCGGCAGTACGAATTGAACGAGAATGAGTACAAGGAATCGTTGGTTCAAAACTTGTTAGAATTGGACGAATTGAAGTTAGACGTGCTAGACAGGTTGCAAGTTCAGAAACAAAGAATGGCTAGATTTTACAATAAGAAAGTTATAGCCAAATTCTTTAATGCGGACGAATTGGTTTGGAGGACAATACTTCCTTTAGATAGTAAGGACCCAAAGTATGGCAAATGGTCGCCAAATTGGGAAGGGCCTTATAGAGTGAAGAGTGTGTTGCCTAATGGAGCTTACCACTTGGAAGATTTAGATGGTACTAGGCACATAAGATTTATTAATGGTAAGTACCTGAAGAGATATGTTCCATCCCTTTGGGAAAGTGAACAGATAAACACTTGAGTGATAAAATCGCAATCATAATATAACCACGCCAAGCGACGGCAGTTAACAAACTGGACGATCACGTTCTGATAGCAAAATAAATAGAATATATACGTAAATGGTATGATTACAATTGTGATGTATTCATGCCGAACGATGGCGGTAAGTAAAATTGGACGATCACGTTCTAAGAAAATCAGAGAGAACAAGGCGTATTCAAAACAAAGTCCTTTATTATCCAGTGCTCCTTACAAACCATTCTTTACAAAAATTAGAAGACATAGGCAAAATACAAGGCGATACACGCTACAAATTATCCTCTGACTGAAAGGGACAGAAAGAGTAAAACCAGCACGGCCAGCCTTTCAGTCTATGGCCGTAAGAGGGTGAACTGCCCCTGCATCCTTCCCAAACGCATTGCTGCAGTGGTAGACAAGGAGAAGCAACCCTTCAGCCTATGGCCGTAAGAAGGTGAACTACTCTTACAACCTTCCTAGATGCATTGCTGCAAAGGCAGGCGGAGAGGAGCAGCCCTTCAATCCGTGGCCAATTAAGAGAGTGAAATGTTCCCTACAGCCTTCCTAAAAGCATTGCTGCAATAGTAGGCGAAGAGAAGCACTCTCAACAAGCAAACCGAGGGCAAAAATCTTGCCTCGGTTTGACATTTCCTATACCTCCCATACCAAAAGTGATGTCAAAACGAAGGAGATGAGTCGAGAAACCCATCCCTGTAGAAGGAAAAATTGTTGGGAAACAACCGGAGTGCCATGCAGTGGCAGGAAACTCTGATGGTGGGAAATTGAATTTGAGAAGGCATGAGGATGAAAACGATGAGTATAAACAGGCATATTTATAGGGGTTGGAAGATCAAAAGCCGGAATCTGGAAGGTCACATTTATGACCAGTGAGTGAAACCAATATGGATCAAACATTTAGGGAAGAAAACTCAAATGCCAAGAGAATATGCATGGATGTTGGCACAAGAATTGAGTACGAGGAAAATCGGCGATCAAGGATAAACACCACTTCAAAATAACTATTCATTAATGATGATAAAGACATCAGATTACATTAAATAAAGGCAGTCAGCGCGAAAAGTTACAAAAATTAGAACAGTAAATGTTCAATTACAAATCGCCCCAAGCTGAGCGCATCTGTTGCCTAAGTCTATCCCACTCTTCGCCTTGCCTGGAGGAAAGGATACTAAACTCCGCTACCAAGTCATCGTCAACCTCCAACTTCTGATACTGCTCCAATAAAGATTTGGTTTTTGCAATTCCTTGGGATGCAGTACGCCTCTTAGCAGCTATTCTCGCCATGCAATCGTTCATTTTCGCTTGCAGCTCTTTCATTTCAGCAGTCAGGCTCAACATCAAAGAGTCTTCCACTACAAGTTCTGAAGAAACCTCAGTTAAGTCAGCATGGTTCCTGTCAATTTCCTGGAGCAAAGACTCTTTCTCAGAAGAAGCGCAAAGATATTGGGCACTTCTGGTCTTCAATTCTGCGTTTTTGGCCAGCAAGGAAACGATGTCGGCGTGAAGAACCCTCAACTTCACTTTAAAATCAGTAGAAATGCTGAGCGATGGGAGTGAGAGCACTTGCAGTAGGTTCGCACTCAACATGTCTAGCTTGGCCTTTTGCTGAGCAGCGCTGGCACGGCCGATCTCCATATCCATGAAGGAAACATACTCAAACAGTGCCTGTTTGAGAAGTGTCATGTTCTCGTGCGCAGGAATGGAAGACGATGCAGAGGATGTTTTCATGCGCGCCCAAGAGGTGAATAGGTCTTGGATAGAGTTGAGAATGTTATCAGATTCCTACAAAAGAAAGTTGCCAATATTGAAGGTTTCTCTACACAACAAAGCAAAATCAGAGATAAGAGCGCAGTAAAAAGACCTCATCGCCGGTGGTTGGAAATTCAGGAGCTCCCTTTATTTCTTCCATCACTTGAGGAGATTTCCCTTTAGCTGGGCAAGGAGGACCTTCCCCACCAGACGAAGACGCCAGAGTCTCTGCACATGTCATACCGCAGTAAATCAATGAAAACAGCAGCGATAAAGAAAGGTCAAAGGTATCAAAAGTAAGCCTTACCTTCTAGGACCACGCTTGGGGGGTCGACACTCTGAGGAAGGGGATCGACTGAAGACGATGTTACTGGAGCTTGATGTTTGGGCGGCGCAGCCTTGACAAGAAGGGATGAGGAAGAATCGGCCAAAACCATAGCCCCGGAAGGAGAATCCTTCTGGAAAGAAAAGCAAATCATTATCGCGTGAAAAGAAAACAACTTGTGCAGTAGGTGAAGTTCAGTTACCTTTCTCCTTATGATGAGGGGAGCGTCATCATCATCATCATCTTGCAGGGATATTACGGTCGCAGCTGGCCGCTTGCGACTAGGAGCACCTTTAGAAACGGTAGGCTTCGAAACTGGGGAGCGCGTAGAACGCGAAGGGGACGCAGTGGAAATGGGAAAAGTATCCTGTTTATCTAGGAGGTGGAAAGCGCGATTCGCATCAGTTGAAAATAACATTTGCTTCACTGACGGCCACAGTTGGTCAAAAAGAGGATGAGTAGCAGCAGTAGGATTGAAGGGAGGGAAAGTAAAGCCGGTTGCCAAAAGTTTATTACGGACGTCGATGGCTTGGGCTTCTGCCTTGTTAAGAATGTAGAAGCGATCCATCAAATTATTGGAGTAGCAAGGAGGGATAGGCCACATTTGGCCAAAACCAAGCTGGCGAGCACAAAATTGAGGCGCATATATCTCTACCCCCGCCTTAGCATTGGTCCCTATCAGAATGTCATGAAACAATTCTCTCCCTACTAAAAATTGAACCCAAACAGGCAGAAATGTATCCGCCTCGGCCAAAGTAGAAGGAGGCCGCACAAAAGGAGGGATTTGCTCAGAAGGAAAAGGAAAGAACGAAAGGGTTGAATTCAAAGTGTGGAAGAAAGTGAAAACATCTCTCATGGACATATTTACAGGGCTCAGTTGATGAATAAAAAGCCCATAACAGGAAACCTCACGAGGAGGAAAAGGTGGAATACCCAGCTGAGGGAAATAAGATCTCAACCACAATTGAGCAAGCCATAAGGGCCCGCTGCCAGTGGGAGATGCACTATTCTTCAATTGGAATTGGAGCATGGCCATGCCCCTATAAAGAGCAGCCAGGAGGAATGAACATAAGTTCAAAGGTCTACCCCGAGCCAACTCATGAGATAGGGGCAAGTAGCTCATAGAGGGTTTCAAACTAGGAACACAAAGGACATATTTACAAAGCCAGACTTGGAGAAAAGCGACTCGCTCAGAATGGCCAGGCTCAGATACAGCGGTGACATAACTGCCCTGCAGGCTCGAGTAAGACTCAGTAAGCTTTTTATCAAATTTTGGGGCAGCCCCAGAAATTAGCATGCCAGGAAAAATAGTATCGCCCAAAGGCGGAAGATTCAGCAAAGCCCCAACGTCCCTCAAGGTAATGGTCATGGGACCAAGAGGAAAAACAAAGGTATTGAACTCGGGGGACCAATAACTTAGGGCGATTGGAAAAAGCACAGGGTCATATGTTGGGGGGAAAAGGGTAATCTCCAATAGGTCCAGAATTTTAGCACGTTCAAAAATTGATTTGGTGGGACCATGAGCCACCATACGTGCATGCCACCTACGGAAAGATGCATCAGTTTTAGGCCAAGTACGAATACCTCTATCATGGATCGGCCTCAATGGCAAAGATTGCGAGAAAGGGAGATCCTCAGAGCACGGAAACAAATGACCGATCGCGACCCGTTCGATGGCTTCAGCATCATTGAATGATGGACCCAGATAAAACTCATTGCGGTCAGCATTGGATTGCGAAAGAAAAAACGGGTTCACATATGGTCTTGCAAGAAGGGTCTGGAAGTCCTCAAAACTGAAAACATTGTCCGAAGAAGTTTGAGAAGTAGTCATTACAGCACAGAAAGTAGTTTGTTCTCGAGGATTGGTTGGTCTAAATCGAAGGTTGCCGCAAGGAAGACGGTGAAATGGCGAAGAAAGACGTAATGCCGCAGAAATGTGAATGAAAAGGATGCCGCGTACTTTTGGGGTTTTAAGGGTTTATAACGTTGCAACTTTTCAAGCACTAGAACGCAAGCGACGATTGAAATTCTGGGAAGTTCAAATATTGCGGGAAAGATACAGAATGAATATGGCAAAATTAATGATTAGTATTAATTCTGCCATATTGGGGGGTAATTGTTGACACACTAAAATGCAGCCCAAAATCGAAAGGAAGTCCAATTGATAAATCCAAGGTAAAGACCCAACAGAAGCCAATTAAAAGGCCCAAGAAGAAAAGCCCAAGTTGGAGGCCTGTGGAAAAACCTGAATATTGGAAGCCCAAGAACAAAGGAATACCATCGCCCCAAGGTTGTAGGACGCCCAGAGGCCGAACAAAGATAGTACGGCACAATCGCCCAGGACGACAGCCTCATTGTCGCCCAGAACCCCAAGTCGCCCAAAATCAAACAAGTCTAAAGGATACAGTTTGGAAGCGGTTGGCAAGTAAACCCGGCACGATCCCACGATCCAGGAAGCAACAAAGGTAGTGGCAGCGGTTACTAAGCAACTACTCCCCGAATAAGTGATTCCTCACTAAAAGAGTGGGCGGTTACGAAGGATACGAAACAAGTCTGAGCAGTTTCGATAACCAAGGGATGCTCAAGAAGTATAAAAGAAGTAACGTCATAGAAGAAAAAGGCGAATCAAAAACTCTCTACAAGAGATCATGTAATTTTTATTCCTTAGTTTAAATTTAATCCTTTTTCAGTACTCGTGTGCTTGCGCCCCTTGGAGGCGTTTTGTCTACTTCCCAATTGTAATCATTCACTGGCATACGCACCCCTTTTTGGGACTTTGTCTCAAAAGGTCTGTTCCTTACATAATCGTCTGACCCCTCTCTCTCGTAATTATTGGCGGGTTGCAAAAAACGCGCGAAAACACAATCCACGAGAAAATTTAGTCTATCACCGGAATTCCGGTCATCGAGCAACGGTTAATTTACCGGGGTAAACAATTGCAGTGGGAGAATACTCTGTCTGAGTGTAATGTCGATCCTTGTCATGATTTCGAACTGTAGTCGTTTCCAAGACTAAGCAATTCTCTGTCAGAGATATTAAATTTATTCATCATTTGGACTAATTGGAACATTTTTTCACTTCTAGAATTTCCGATCGAAGGATAGAAATGTGTAGAGTTTTTGAATTGAAGAACCGCAGTATGGATTTTCTGAAGTTCCTCAATATGGGTGAAGAGTCTAGACTTGTGTCGTGCTTGGCGGTCTGGGTTCTCGGCTTTACCTCAATAAGTCGTCTGAGTGGTCCAATCGCCTACCATCTTCTCACAAATGCTTCTACAGGTTATGTTTCCCAGCTTTTCCTGCCATGTCTATCATGCGAAATCGACTTCATGTCATTACTCAGTAGCATGTAGGTTGCTGCTTTGATACTTGGTGACAAACTAGCTGCAATTTTTGACAGTGCTTTATATTGCTCATAGAAGATGCAACTCTTATCTGCTTTGGAGCTAGACCATGTAATTAAGGTGTGTTGCCATTGTGTTCTCTTTAATTAAGATTGAAATTTCTGGTGTCCCTTGTCAAATGTTGATATCGGTTAAAGTTAATTAATGAGCCTAGTTGGTGCAGCAAGCGAACGCGGAGACCGAAGGTTACGAGTTCGAATTCTCTTGCCAACACTTCCTCGGTCGAAACCGTAGCACGGTTTACATCTCCTATGTGGTTTGCGGGTTACTGCACATGAAACATGGTTTACCCAGTGCATACTCACAGTAGTCGGGCCTCCGTCCCCTAGGGGTGGTAGGGGCTCTGCTAGCGAGTAGCGGCTGCGGATTCGTACGTAAAAAAAAAAGTTAATTAATGAGAAGTCAAGAATTATGAAAGTTCAACAATGCGTGTTTATTTGAAAATCTATACTTCTGATGAAGGAATTGCCTGAGGTTGGAACAAAGACTGAACTGATCAATACTGGAATTTTACTGGAAGGTCTCTTAAGAACACAAGAATTGTTTATTATTCATCAATCGGGAGAAAACAAAAAATCTTAAGCTAAAAAATTAGGTGCGGAATGCGAATGGATCCAGCCCAAAGCCTCAGTGAAAACTTTTGACATCTCTTTAATATTATTTATGGTGATATGGGATAGAGGGGAAGTTCTCATAAGGAGTTATTACTCAATAAAAAAAGGAAAAATTCCATTTAATAAACATAATTTATAATTATGTTATTCAAGTCTAAGGATCATTTCCATAAGAAAACCCATACTCAGTTAAACACTTCATTATGCATCACAATATAAGACTTGGACCCAACATACTAATATTATTTCTGATTTAAAACCCAATACAAAACACTAAAATCTTAACTCATAATATGTAAATAACAAACTGAAGAAAACAATAGAAAATGAACGTAATTAACCAACTTTGACATGCTGGATAAAAGGACCCGAGCACTGCAACGCCTTCTCCAGTTCCACCATGCATGAGCATACTCCTCACTCTTTCGCTGCCGGCACCACTGCTTCTGCTGGTTTCTCCTCCTCTGCAACTGCTTCCTTCACTGGTGCATCTTTGCATTCAGGGGCTTCTTCTTTAGTCTCCTCAATAGCAGCCTCCTTAGGAGCTTCAGCCTCTACTTTTTCTTCCACGGTCTCTTTGGGCGTAACTTCTTTGGTCTCATCTTTTGCCACGGTCTCTTCTACTGCAACCTCCTTAGTCTCGGCTACAGGAGTAGCAGGTTCCTCTGCTGGTGGTGCTGCCACCTCTTCTTTGGTTTCTTGCTTTTGTTCCTCTGTCACCACCTCAGGAGCTGGTGGTACAGCCACCTCTTCTTCGGTTTCTTTCACTTGTTCCTCGGCCACCACCTCGGGGGCAGGTGTTGCAGCCGCTTCTTCTTTTGAGGCCTCTACAACGGTATTCACTTCCTCAGTTTTAACAGGCTTCACTTCCTCAGTTTTAATGGCCTTCACTTCCTCAGTTTTAACGGTCTCTGCTACTGGTGTTGGAACTGACACAACCTATTGCAGGCAGAATTTTTAATCTTGAGATAATAGAAATACTGATAAAAACGATCATCGTCCATTTTCTCCGTCATTTGTACCAACATTTCCCTTCGTAGGGAGTAAAATTGATTTTGAACGAAAAACCTTATTACTTATTTACTAAAATACTGATCCTTTTTCTATGCTTAGCAGAAAAGTATATTGGATGAATACACACACAAGTATAGAAAAGAGATCACCATTAATCTATTTATAAAACTAGCCAATTTCGATTAGTGGTGATGATATCCTGCCCACGGTGAGTAGGAGTTATTATGTCCACTGTGGGTGGACAACACCTAGCGTTGTCATGTCAACAGTGGGTATATGACATGGTAATACGAGACGTTGTCACACTCACAGTGGGCATAATAACTCTTGCTCACTATGGGTAAGAGATCGAACCTGTTCTGATTAGTGCATGAATTTTAGACAAATTCATGGGAGATTATCAAGATCGGTATCGATCAAATTATCAATCTTTAATAATATAAATTGACATAAGAGTCGACTGCTGGAGCTAAAGCTTCCGCATATTGAAGAACGAATTTAAACTATATCAAAAAAAACTTGATTGATCTGGACCTGGTTGCTCTAAGCAATCTAAAACGAGAACTCGATCAAGATTATGATCTATCAAAAATACAAATTTCAAGAAAACATTGTTATATGTTCAATACCTGAGCTGTGGCCATTGTGATCGAAACTGTGGTGATGAAACTTGGAAAGAAGCGTTATTTGCTAGTGAATGTGAGTGAGGATGAGAAGAATAATAAAGTTGAGGGCTATTTATAGAGGTGCAAATTAATGTAAAGTGCATTAGGCCTATGTCTTTGTCTAGTTGTAAATGGTTTTACTTTACAGAAAATTGTTTCAAGGATGAGATTTATTTTCTTGGTGTTTGTTTTTGAATGGGCAATCCCACATGGTGGAGGCCATTTTGCATGTAGTTATCATACCTGGCTCATTGTGTGTTCTGTGCAGTCGGGTACCTAGGTGACTACCATCATCATGTTATCATGTTCATTCAAGAATTTTTTAATCTGCTTGATACAGATTTTAAGTTAAATTATTATTATTATTCTTTTTGTATTTCGTTTGGCTTATTTAAATTTGTCAATCTTTTCAGTGAGACGAACCAAATGTCCGTTTGGCGTGGCTTTTAAAAAAGCGAAAAGGAACTTTTGACTAATTTTATAAAAGTGTTTCTTCTAGTTATATTATAAGAGTTTTTTAGAAGAAACTGGTCCAACGTGACCTCCTCTAAAAGCACTTTTCGAAATAGCAAACTCAAAATTTAAAATAACTTCCTTCAAAATCTCTTATACGAGAAGTAAAAGTTAAATCAAATGACATGTCAAACGAATCCTAAGTAACTCACACACGACGATTGAATTAGAAGGTAGAACGTGTAGAGTCGTCGCTGAAAAAGGGTGAAACAGAAAATTGCAATCAAATTACTAAAAGCTTCTAAATGAATTTAAGCAGCCTTTGTGAACAATCAAAATTATTAGAACGAGATTTTAAAAAAATTGTGTTTTCAAGAGGAAAAAGTATGGAATTCTACCAATAACGTAGCTTTACTATCGTTTTCGCAAAGCCGTGCAGATTACGGATTTTGTTCCATCTATTTTGATAATTGCATGAATGCTGTCTTTATACTAGCATACATAATGATTGATATGCCACAAATTTTGTGCCAAACCTATACCGAAGAAAGAGTTTGCCCATTATTCGTGGAGATTCAAATCAGATTTTTAATAGATTTCGATAAAATTTGATGAAATATGTGGTAAAAATGTTGTGAATTCCATGAACTGTGTTGCTAAAATTAATTGTTGACTTTAATTTAGATTAAAATTTAGATTCAAGTTAGAAGTTACGTCTACCTATCTACGCATGGATAGTCCATGACTTGTACTCTATCTCTAGTGGTCGACCTAGTAGAAGCTTCATCAAAATCGATTAGTCACTTTCAAATGCCTCTTTACTTTTGTTTATCTTAGCCCATGTTTGGTACATAATTTTCAATCTCATTTTTCTACTCATTTTCAACCACACATTTTTCAATAAAATAATATTTTTCATCACATCAATAATTTTTCCTTATTTTTCAACCATACATTCTCCGTCAATTTACTGTTACAGAATACATTCTTCAAAAATAATCTTTTTGTCACCAATACACGTTACTCGTAGGGTAAGTTAGCTTCTCGTAAGAAAGAATGTGATGTAAGTCTATTGAGTCGTGTTTGTTTACCGTATTAGAAGAGAGAGTTTAATTATTATTATTATTTTTTATTTATTTTTATTTTTATTTTTTGAGTTTTATTTCGATATAGTTAAGTAGTCTTGTCAAATAATTTCTTTTACCTAATCCCACCAATGTAAAATAATACAAAAGGGGTAAAAAAGTACAAACTACAAAGAATAAGAGCAAGAATTTTGTCACGAAATGATGGTAAACTACAAATTAGTAATGGGGGTCAAAATCAAAATGTTTAACCATTTGAAAACTAGGTAGCCAATTGATGATTGTCATGAAGCAAAAGCCAAGCGACTGGGACAAGGCCGGTCACTTAGTGGGACCCAATTGCCAAAAACCTAGTTTACGTACTCAATCACGGCATTGCTTCTTTCGTTTGCAATATTAAACGGTACAAAATAACATTGAGAATCTTAAAATATTTTACGCGCAGTTCGTAATTTTACTGCCTGCTCGAACCTCAGTTTTAGAAAAAAATGCATTTTGAAATAGTAGATTGATAGCGAATGTATGGTAAAAAAAAAATGGTTTTGAACTCCCGTATAATATTATTTTAATGAAAAATGTGTGGTTGAAAAGAAACGAGAAAAAAAGATTTTGAAAATAATAGAGATCAAACAAGGGCTCGTGTCATCAATAAATGGATTTTTCACTTTTCATCTCGAAGCTTTCAAAAAGAAGTGACAAATACATCCTCATTTTTTTAGCATAATTTATAACAAATATTTCAATTAAGTAGCAATACTCATTATTTTGTCCATGTTAGCCATAAAAGCCATTTAAAATGATGAATTTGTCACGGCCTTAAAAAAAGTAAAGATAAATTGCAACAAGAGTTCCAAACCTTTTAAAAAATGCAAATAGATAACAACTAAAACAATTGACAAAATATAAAAATAATTATTTAAAAACAATGAGTGGGATGGGGTGGGTTACTTGGGGAAAAAATGACATTTCTACTTTATAAATCATTTTCTCGTTTTAAATTGTTTTAAGTGTGATTTTGACACCCATTATTTCAAACAATCATGTTATATATACATTATCTTTTACATCATTATTTACATTGTACCATGATAACACACCATTCGACATTTAAGAAAAAAAAAAAACTTTTTCTACCCACAATTTTTTGAAAACAAAGAAGATGTAAATAATGAAGGAAATGAATGTACATTTAGCATTATAACACCACACAACCAATCTAAAACCACACAATCGTCGCGACCCAAAAACACCGCCACACCCAACAGCAGAAGAAGCCGGCGATGCAGCATCCAACCAACAACAGAGAGGAGGGGAAGAAGAGAGAGACGACGCCGCATCCAACCAACGCCGTCACACCCAATAGCAGAAGAAGCAGGTCTTCGGAGCTAGTGGGCTTGAGAGAGAGAGAGAGAGCAACTTTTTCAATTTTTTATGTTTGAAAATAATTTTTCAAAATGATAAAAAGAACATATCTTTAAGAATCTCAAAATGAACACTCAAAACACAAAATTCAAAATGAATTCAAAACTCAAAATGAAAAACTGGAACACGAATAGAACAACCCATAAGTCTTTGGTGGGGATGAAAATTAATTTTTTAGTAGATTTAATAAAAGTTAACTAAATGTGTGATTAAAAAGTTGTGAATTACATAAAATATATTATTAAAATTAATTATTGATTTTAATTTAAATTAAAATCTGAATTTGCTAAATAAATAATTTTGCGAGGAAATATTGGCAGCAATCAGCGTCCAAGAAACGGCTATCTCTGAAAATGAACACAAGTGGGTCCCCTTGTGAAGAAGCTTTCAGGTGGTATACTCTTGGCAAGGGACCCACTTGCTTGGGGTCATATAATCCACGTTGGATCATAGTCATCAACACAATAACTCATTGTGTGTGTCCCCCTTCTCTCCTTTTTGCTTTTGCATTCTATATAATAATGTTTATAATCACGTTACAAGCAAAAAAAATATTAATAGAAAATGTTTACAGACAACATATAACGAGAATTCATTGGACGTTGGAAAATAAAATAAAATAAAAAACGAATCAAATATCATCACGACAATATCTAAAGAAATTTTGTCAAGTATTCGTCTTTGTATTTGTCTATTTGAGGCTTTTTCCATAATGTTTCACCCTTGACTAGGTAAGAATCATTATAATTTTTTTTTTAAGAAACAGACTGACACACTTGCCCTTCAATGCTTGCAGGACAGCCTGTGGGCCCTTTTTCATAATTTTAGTGAACTCGATTAATTTGATAAAAATTAATTAAATGTATAATTTAAAAATTATTAATCCCATAAAATATATTGTTAAAAATGAGTTTGAAAAAAAAATTAAAAATAGAAGTCAAACATGAATTGTATTTTCTACAAGCATATTAAGACCCTATTTGATGGGCATCATGTAGAGAAATTAAGGGGAGAATAATATTTTGAATAGTGGTTTTTCGAAAAATGTAAGATTAAAAAGTAGAGAAAAACTCTGGGTTTACATGCACAATATTTTATTGTGTGAATATGCGGTTAAAAATGAGTCTTACCTTTAAAACAAAATTCTTTGATTTTTATACTCATCTTCAACTATATATTATACAATGAAATACCGTGCACGTAAATTTAAATTTTTTATTTTATTTTTTAATCACATCTTCTCTAAAAAATCAATATTTAAAATTCTATTTTTTTTTTAAATGATGACTATCAAATGATCACTAATCTCTAAAGAAGGTTAAACGGGGGGCTAAAATGAAGAATCAAAATCTTCCTAGCCAAGAGCTAGATTCTAGAAATAATATAGGCGTGGCCCCTCGAGGCATAGTTCAGTGGTGAAAAAGACTGGAGTGAGCCAGCTAAGCTACCAGCAGCAGTATGAGAGTTTGATTCCTACCTCTAACAAGATTTGGAATTAGACTTTTTGTAGGTACCAGTATGACAGTTCTTATATCCTAACCTGTTGAAACACATCTCTCGATTTACCTCCTCAAAAATGCTTTAGGATCGAGGCGGTGGGTACGCTCGTGATTGGGTTCAACCCTTTTAGAAATAATATAGGCGTGGCCATGCTGTTTTAGGTGGATATTCTCTGTAAAGATAAAAAAGTTGATTTGACAGATGGACGGTGGAGTGTCATCACCCTATACAAGACAGCCCCACGAGGATTTGCGCTGTAATCCGTGGCATAAACAAATAAGAGTATGACACGTGTAAAATTAAAAATAGGATCGCATCCAAGCGTATTATCAGTCCTTTTCCATATTGGCTACATATTCGCCCGATTCAATTTAGTGCATCATGTAAGGTTTGACATAATTAAGGTTAGATTGAGGTCCAATCTGATGGATTTGACATAATTATTTTTTTTAGAAATATATAAATAAAAAATTACTCGAACATTTATAAGCGTGATATTTATATGAATAAAGGCATCAAGACAAGCGCTAGGTGAAAAACGCTTTAACACCCATCGACAACCATTATTTTTAAACTATTTTTTCCACATTCATTTTTAACTATACATTCATGCAATAAAATATTCTACGTGTAAATCTAAAAAAAATTCCTACTTTTTAACCACACATTCTTCTAAAAATCACGATTTAAAACTCGATTTTTCCCAAATAATTGTTGTCAAATGAGGGCTTAATATTCTACCATGATTGTCCAAAAGCTTTAAAATTCGACTTCAAAACTCGATTTTTCCCCTTAATTGTCGTCAAATGGGGGCTTAATATTCTACCATGATTGTCCAAAAGCCTAAAAATTCGAAGCAGCAGCACTCTAGTCCAAGTGTCCAACGTTATCCTAAATCCATGAGACATTCCTTCTCTCTCGAAAATACGAATACTCAGTTAAGCCTTTATTTCACTGCTATAGTTTATTTAGGAACTTGGTCCACCATTGAAAGGGCTGTCCGTCTTTCCAAAATAAACTTCGAATGCTCTCCAATATTTTTGCCAAAAAGGTGGGGGACACAGGGTTATGCTAGTAAGAATGTCTACACTTACCTGAAGAAAAAAACCAGAAAGATTACAGAATACACACATAGCTTGACTGCTTGAGCCCCATTTTTTGGACAATATTTAGAGCCCGTTTGGTAAAGATTAAAATTGAAAAACTCACCGTTATTATTGATTTTTATTAGACGAATGAGACCCAATAACGACTATATTTTCAATTTTAATAGACTTTTTAGCTCTCCCAAACATGCTCTTAATTCACATGGGGTCCACCCCCTTGTAAGTATCGGTACAATTTCTATTAACAAAGTTCATGTACAAGCAAAACTTTTGGGAAATTAAACCTATTTGTACTAGATAATAGTACAACTCTCAAGTTACAACCAAATATCTTAAGTAATGTTATTTAGGGTTGTAACTTCAATCTATGCGTCATAAAATGACAAGTACAATTAAATAAGTCATTTGATTCCACCTTTCATTTAGCCTATTACCTAACAACGCATAGGCTGTGGTTATAACTCCAATAAGGCGAAATAGCATTATTCAAATATCTTATATCCTTCATGGGAGTTCTGCATACATAATTTGAACGAGGAAAATGGAGAGCGAACCATTTGTCAAAATTAGCAACTAGTCTCCTGGACAACGTCTTAGATTAAAAATCAACACGATTAAAAATACATGCAATAAGCTCGGAAGCCAATCTTTTTCACCCATTTCTGTGCCAACATATCAAGTTTGTGCCAACTTCAAGGCTTAAGGCAACGTGCACCAATAATGAAGTAACACCATGGAGAAGGTGTGAGGTTACAAGCTGGTAACTACCAGCTCTTGTAGTTCCTCAACTAACAAGTTTCTTCAACACGGCTTCTGCCCGCCGCTCAAATTTTGGCAAGGCCCATTCATGTTGAAAAATGTCTAGACTGTCTTTCTCCGCACCCAAACTCTGACCAGAATTATGCAAGAATTATAAATTAAGACACGATCATTGTGATCTTTTCCAAATGCGTATGAGAGATTAGAAGGGATATATCTTAGTAGTTGAGTGTGTGCGCCTCTGTATGATTTTACTTCAGAACGTGTAACATTACAATCTACTGAATTCTTTTCTGGAGCCCAGTTATCCTATATTTATAGACTCAAAATATGCCATATGACCACCTACCAAGCAACCAACACCTGTTCCGAAATTCACATAACATAGATAGCTGACAAAATAAAAGGATTTTATGCAAACTGGACAATAGGTTCCTACAGACAAAAATCTGTTTGCCAAGTTCGTATCAACCAGCTTATAACTGCAGGAGCCACAGTTGTGTGGATTTTGGAACAATTTTTAGGTACCTAGCTTACAAGCTATCACCTTTTTTGCCAAACATGCTCTTAAGTCAGTACAAATTCTCTGGTGGAACTTAAACAACTAATGTAAAAGACAGCACACGATCTTAATGATCAAGAAATGGCAGAAAAATCGTTAATATGCGTACCTTTGTCGGATCAAATCCAAATCCACTCATTTGCATCATGCGTTGTGTGTCATCAGTTGCTGCATCAAATAGACATGTTCAAGCTCGATCAGATTTATAGTATTTACCCCAATACTGAAATAAATAGCTGTGCAGCCATATGATTGTTATCTTTTATATGCAGGAAAAAATAAAGGAGCGCAATTAAATTATAAAAGATGTAGAAGATTAAGAGGTACTAACCATTTTCTTCTCCCAGAATGAGACTGAATAGACCTCTCAACCCAAATAGATTGAGGAAATACCTAAACAACAATAGTTGATCATCATATGCATTCCGGCAGTATTATAGGTAATAATCCAATGTAACAGCAATAATTTTTGCTAATGAGTCGGAAAAATACCACGAGCGACTGCTGACATAGCTGACATCAACGGTACTCAAATCAATTCCATTTTGTAACATTGACCTGAACCTCTGAGTGAGTGGAAATGGTATCTTAGCTGGAAAAAGATGTAGTTGCCATGTCAGTTAATATGGAGATTAGAAAGAAAACATATTAGGACAACATAAGAAAAGATGAAGTAGGTAATTCAAAGTGAGAAATTCCACCAAGAAAAACATAAATAAAACAGAGCGCCAAAGATCAGAGTTAGCTTGAAAAGAACGATAATGACAAGATCTATTGTTCAGTCAGATATACTTCATCCTTATTTAGTTGAAAATAAATATGCGATGACAGAAAGAAAAAGACCTGCCACAAATCCAGAGAAGAAAAAGTTAACCCATGCATATGTCAACGTCTGTCCAACAAAAGGTAAAACATATTAATAACATCAAATCTTTCTTTCAGTGATGTAGGCAACATCAAACCATGAGGTATGCAACACAAGTACCTGTGGTATGATCATTGAAAGATTCTTTTTCATCATATCCATAGCCATATTTGGATCAGAGAACATCTGTGCCTGCGGATTTTGGGCTTGGCCCTTGGGCACATAAAGTAATCCATTCTCCTGCAATGTCACATAAAACGTTTCCCCCATAAACTATTGCACTAGTTCTAGATAAATCTCTGATCTCCAACAATTAAAACTTTGATAACACGCGTGTTTAATGGTCCAAATCCATCGAAACCCTTATCAAGTTTAGACACTATAGATATTCATGGATATTACAATTAACAATTTAACATCCAAACACTTAAATTAATAGTCAGAGGAAATTACGCACCGGGTTTCTCTTTGCCTGAAATCAGACTTTACGAACAATAGTAAAAAAATGAAATGTTGAAATGTTATTTTTCTAAATTCCAAACTGAGTCACCATCTAAGAAACACGAACACGGACACGGACACATTACACAACATAACATGACAAGGACATGACTTTTCTATATAGTAGGACACAAGCATGCGGCCCTAGTAGGAGTGTATGTGCTTCATAGGTCACAATATTCTAAGTCTAAGCACCAGATACATAGCCCCTGTTTGATCCAGATTAAGATCCAATTTTAATCCAAGTCAAAGTCAATCAATCAATATTAACCACATATTTCATGGGTCTCATAACTTTTCAACCACACATTTCAAAAACTTCTATCACAACCCACTAAAAAATCTAATTTTAATCTACATCAAACACCCTCATAGTATCTAGAATCTATTTTCTTAGCTTCATATGACCATATTGATCATAAAATTGCTGAAAAGAAGACTGAAGTCAGAAGTCATAAACCAAACATTAGTTCCTACTTCCCAATAGGGTTAGACAAAACTCCTGAACCTAGCCTCCACCGAATCGAGCGGTTATTTATAAGTTAAATACTCGAACCGGTATTTGAATCGAGAACCGATGGGTTCGGTTCGGTTCTAGACGAAGAACCGAATAAAAATCGAATCTAAATCATTTTAAAATTTTTTTACATAGAATTAATTAAATTATTTTAATTTTTCTAAACAAATTAAATAGCCTAATTTAGTGATTAATGCTCCAACTCCCAAGCTAAGTTCATACCTAGTTAGCCCAACCCAACCCAACCCAATTTCTAAATTCAATTTTTTGTTTTCATTTTTTGGCCTAATTATTAATTTCATTTTTAGCCTACGATCTAGACATTTTTAAGTTTTTATCCTTCATTTTCCAATTTCGTACTTTTTTTCGGTAAGTACAGGTTCACTAACCCAAAATCATTTGACAAATTGAAAACAAACGTCTACATGCCCAAATCGAAGTCTCCGACTGTCGAGTCCGACTTTCCCTCTCCAACCGCCCATTGAAACTACGAATGAACATGTCATTAGTTGTATTGATGTAGTGCTGTAAATGTTAAAAAAATTAATTATGGTCGAACCGAACCCGAACGGTTCCATAATTATATTTAGACCCAATGGTTCCATTTATTAAATAATCGGAAATTTTGGTTCAATTTGGTCCTCTACATAACGAATCAAACCAAACCATGTCATACCTTAACTTCCCAACACTTTTTTTTATAGATAGTCCAAAAAATTAATTAATCAAATAAGAATACACAGGAAGTGTATTATCAACTTAAACAAGAAAGAAAAGACATGAAGTTAGGCAGCTCCTCTATAGGATTACTAGCCGCGATATTAAACCAACTATACAAAGTCAGATAAAAGAATTCTCTAATTTGCTCCGTGGTCCGAGTTTGGCCTTCAAAACATCGGTTGTTTCTCTCTCCACACACACCATATAATACATCCCGAGATAAGATTCCAAACAAGTTTGCTATCTTTATCACGAACCTTTTTCCTCCATGTCCACAACACGTCTTACATGCCTACAACACGTCCTTCATGCTTCTAAACAACCCCCAATCTATATTTTGAGAAGCCAGAATATAATTCCACATCCAACGAAAGCCGTCACAATGAATGAATAAGTGGTCATGCATCTTCTCATCCCTCCTACACATATGGCACCATTCAATTACATAAAAGCCTTTTTGACGGAGGTTATCCATCGTTAATGCATGTCCTCTCACAACCGTCCACAGTAGAAATGCCACCCGTGGAGGCAATTTACATTGCCACACCATCTTTCAGGAGAATGAAATCTCCACAGGTCCCAAAAGAGATTTAAAATAAGAGCGAAATGAAAAAACACCATTCTTTGCCAACCTCCATCGGCTATGATCATCCTCTCCAACCCGAACATTCACCTCGTACAAATAGGTTAAGAATAGTATATAATCATCCAGTTCCCAATCCTGCGAACCCCTCTGAAATATAATATCCCAACTGTAACTCCCATTGTGGATGGCTAAAACGTCATTTACTATAGCAGAGGACTCCATAGAAATGCGATGCATGGAAGGAAATCTCACCTTTAGCTGTATATCTCCACACCAATAGTCATCCCAAAATCTGATATTATTTCCATTCCTCACCACAAAACTCAATCTGTCCCGAAGGTCGCTCCAACTACGTCGAATATACCTCCACAAACTCACCCCGTAAGATCCACGACTCTCACCCGAACACCATCCCCTTCCATCACTCCATACTTCGCCCCAATGATTTCTCTCTAGAAGCTCTCCCTCTCCTCTCCAAACCGCTACAACCATTTGCCCAATAATGTCTTGTTAACCAAAATGGATCACCTTAATCTGAGGCCCCCATCCTCTTAGGAGAGTAAACAACTCCCCAATTAACCAAATGAAGTTTCATTTCCTCTCTCAACCCTGTCCATGGAAAATCTCTCTAAATCTTCTCTAATCTATTTGCCACTACAACAGGAATAGGAAACAGTGACAAAAAATAAGTAGGGATATTTGATAGAGTAGATTTAACGAGGATAAAACAGCCTCCCTTCCAGAGATATATACGCTTCTACCCCGATAACCTCATTTCTACTTTTTCCACAATAGTATTCCAATTATTAATACTTTTAAACTGCGCCCCTAAAGGGAGTCCAAGGTAAGACATCGGTACCTGCGCAACCCTACAACCCAAAATAACAGGTAGTTCCTCCACGTTAGTGACGTCCCCTACTGGAACAAGTACCTCAGATTTTCCCATATTTATCTTCAATCTAGACACCGATTCGAAGCATAAGAGCAACCGGCGTAAGTTCATGAATTGCTCCTCATCCAGTAAGTATTAATTGTGAAACATTTAGGAGTAATTTTCCCTTAATATTCAGGTAGGCAACCCAAATCTGTTAGGACTAAGGTACAGTTTGTTGTTGTAATTCAGCTAGGCCTAATTTCAAAAGGCCATCTTTATCACTATACAGTCCATACCCTCTCTTATGTCATATTTATTCAAATTATCCTAGTGTTTGCCTTAAATTTCTTACTCATTCCATTTTAAAGGTAATCTTACACAAATCTAATGTCGGTAGAACCAGGTCGTGGTTTGTCATTGACATAATTTTTGAGTTTGGATGTCACCTAAAGCAGTATTCCATTCTTTAGTTTCTTAGTTGATTGGGGCACAATCCAATAGATGCCTTTATTTCTTACCCTCTTATTATATATCCCAACCAGGCAATCACCAACATTTAATACAGCACTTCATCTATCAGAGGTAATTAGATTATATCTCTATTCTTCCATCTGTAATTATTTGTTTAGGTACACATCTATCAAAATTTTAACTTCATCTTTAATCAGAATTTACTACAAAGATTATTATACAATAGATATTAGAAGAAGGAAAGAAAAACACTTCCTACCTCGTTGTTGAAATAAACCCTTCGAGCACGAAATGATTTAGCGGGTATAAAATTCGCGGCCGCCCTCAAATTCCTTGCCCTAATTATCACTTGCCTAACAAAAGGAAGAATAAAAAAAAAGTGAAATACAAAGTAACTTACACACACCAATAGTTAACAAAGAACTATACCCTTCTTTGACCATTTTGGGATCGGGAACTTGATTGGAGGAGCGCATGAGCTTGGATACGAAATAACGGAGGATTCCTATGAGAACCATAACCACCGATAATGGTATCAACACCCAGTCTCTGATCGCCGTGTCCAATACCAAATCTTCCGCCATTTTTCTATTGAATTATGATACGATCCAATGGGAAAACAGCTGCTTCTATCTTCTTGTGCAGATCAGTTTGCGACTACGATGATTAGATGAATATTCGAAAGAGTTTAGGGCCTTCGGGCAGCTGTTAACAGACGGCGTCGCGACAACTACATTTTTCAACCCAATGATGGCCCAATAACATAGATGAAGGCCCAAGACAAAATGGGACATTGACACCACAAAAACAAATAAGGAACAATACATTACTCTTAGTTTTAAGTGGAAATTACACATTTCCCTACTTTTGGAGATCCAAGTTCTAAAATCAAATTTCATCTTTTAATGTTCAAAAATCAGATGTTTTAAATATAGATACAAATTTTTTATCTTTAATTAAATAATAATAATAATATATATTATATATACAAATTTCACCCCCTAAACCCTAAAATCATTTATCACTATCGTCTCCTGCCTTCTCTCTCCTCCCGCCTCCTCTCTGTTTCTTTCTCTCACTGCCTCCCTCTCGTCTCTTTCTTCTCACAGCCTCATCTCTCCGTCACCGCCGGTGTCCACAATGGGGAAGAAGAAATCGAGGTCCGGCCGCCGCACGAGCTCAACCAATCGCTGCGGTTCGAAGTTGCTCAAACTTATCACCCTCTCCTTTCCTCCACCGCTGCCGCCTCCTCCCTCCTCTCCCTCCCCTCTCCTCTCCCCTCCCATCCCCTCCCCTCGCCGCCCCTCTAGCAATCGCTGCTGGGAAACCAGCAGCGAAGCATTTCCCAGCAGCGATTGCTGCTTCGCTGCTGGTTTCCCAGCAGCGAAACCAACAGCGAAGCTGCTCTGCTGGTTTCCCAGCAGCGAAGCAGCAATCGATATGGTTTCCCAGCAAGCGAAGTCGCTCCTTTCAATCTGGTGGAATTCAAAGCATTTTTTTGTTTAATTTTTGAGTAGTCTAGTGCTGTGGTGGTGCGGTGTGTGGTGAATGCGTGCGGTGTGGCGTTGTCCCTCTAGATCTATGTGTTTTCGTGACTATTGGTGTGAATCGGTGGTGGTGCGTGTGTATTTAAAGTGTTGATGTTGAATCTGTGGCGTCGCGGTGGTAATGGTGGTGGTGTGGCCAGCGGAGGTGGGGTGCAGAGGCGTTCTGATTTGTGCGATTAGTGTAGCGGTGGTGTTTTTTGTTGTTGGAGGCGATGGACAGGGACGGTGGTTAGGCGGTGGTGGTTCGATTTTGTTGGTGATGGAGGTGGTTGTTGGTGGTGGCGGTCACGGTTTTGCATTACTGTTAGTGGTGGAGGTGGTGGCTTCCCGTGGTGTTTGGTGGTGTTGTGGTGGTGGCGGGGTGAGGTGGCAGTGGCTTTGGCGGTGGGCTGGTGCCGGGCATCAAAACGGCGCCACCAGCTCCGTTGTGCAGTGGCGGTTTTGTGGTGGTGGATCTTTGATGGCGGGGCGGTTTTGTAGCGGCAATGGTTGCTAGAGGTCACAATGAGTTGGTGTTGATGTGGCTGTGACCAAGGTTGTGACTTATGGCTGTGACTTGAACTGTGACCTGGGATATGACTTGTGACGTGAGCTGTGACCTGGGATGGAACTTGTGACGTGCGCTGTGACTTGGACTGTAAACTTGTGACCTATGCTGTGACTTGAGCCATGTGCCTTGAGTTTTGTGCTGTGACCTATGCCGTGATCTGGGCCATGTGAAAAAATATTGCGTGACATGTTCTGTGACCATTTAAAATAAATCTGTGACTATCAACAAAAATTGGAGTAATGTGTAAAAATATTCTGTGACGTGCTGTGACCATTTGAAAATAACATGAGATTATGAACAAAAGTGTGAATATATTGTGACCTGTGCCGTGACCAATTGAAAATAACTCGTGACTATTAACAAAAATGTGAAACATTAGCCTTCTCAAGTTATTAATCATTATAAAAAAATAAAAATGCGTTGTGACCTGTGACCTGAGCTGTGACTTGTGACTAATGACTTGTGACCTGGACTGGTAACCAGAACAGTCGCCGGAAAAGTCGTCGGAAAAGTCGACGGAAAGTCGTCGTCGTCGGAAAAGTCGCCAGAACGGTCGCCGGAATCGGAGCGATCGCCGGAGCGGTAGGGGTGGTAGAAGTGGGGGTGGGTTAATTAATTATATTATATATAATTATCTTTCTATATATTTATATAAATAAATATTTATATTTATATATATATAAATATAAATAAATATGTGTATGTATAGGTGAAATATCTTATTTTTGAAATGTGAAAGTTGTTTTGTCATTTTTGAAATAGTGTAAAGTAAAGGTAGGATTTATGTATTTTTCCCTAGTTTTAAATATGAGGAAATTACACCCAACCCTACTTTTAACTTACCATTTTCATAAATCCTTAATAAAGTTTCATATTACAAAAATCAGGTTTTAATTGATAATTAATATAAATTAATAATACAAATTAATATTTGATAATAATAATAATAATAGTAATATATATCAATCTATACATACACCCCCCCCCCAAACATCCAAACCCTAAATTAAATTACAACTCAAACTTTTCCCTTTCCCCATTCTCTTCCCCATTCCCTCCTCACTCACCGCCGCCGCCGCCGCCGCGCTCCTTCTCCTTCTCTCTTCGTCGAGCTGCTGCTAAGACACATCCACTACCACCACCCGCAAGACGCCGGTACCAAGAAGCGGCGATTTGAACTGTAGATGTTGCTGGAAGTCGACGTTGACTGTCTCTTCTCCGATTCTTCTTCCCTTTGTTTTGAGTGGTGTGGTGATGACAATTTGATAGTGGAGGTGTGCGGTGCGGTGGTGGGTGTTGCGGGGATGTGCACGGTGGAGAGTTTGAGGGGGAGTTTGGGATAATTTAACGATCCTTTGTTGAAATGGAGAAATCTGGTTGTGGTTTTGGTGGTTGTCTTGGGTTGGGTTGGTGGTGGTTTTGGGGTTTTTTCTTTTTTTTTCTATTTCAGATTGGGAAACGGTGGTGGCGGCGAGGTGGTGGTGTTGTGATGGTGAGATGGTGATGTCAGTTGCTATGGTTGTGGATCCAGATCAGATGCAGCGGTGGTTGTAGTGGTGTGTCGATGGTTGTGGCTATAATAATTTTGAATTTGATTATTTAGTGGTGTTTGGATGATGGTGGGGTGATGTTGGTTGTTTGTTGTGGTGGTGGTACGGTGGTTGTGGTTGGGTGGCGACTGCAGCGATGTCTGGCTGCGGATGGTTACAAAGATGATATGTGACCTAAAAATTGTGACTGTCACTCACAATTTTATTAGGTTGTAATCGAGTCATGATCAACAAAAGTTTTGATTTTGTCATCAATGAATAATCTGTGACTCAAGAAAGTTTTTAATTCGTGACCAAAAAATAATGTGACCTAAAAAATGTTAATTTGTGACCGTAATTTGATAATTTGTGACGGTATGATAAGTTGTGACCTATAATATTTGTGATATGTGACCGATAAAGAAATCGTGACTTTAATGTTTTAATTTGTGACCGTAATTTGATAATTTGTGACGGTATGATAAGTTGTGACCTATAATATTTGTGATATGTGACCGATAAAAAAATCGTGACTTTAAAGTTTTAATTTGTAATCGATGAACAAAATGTGACCTATAATATTTTTAAATTGTGACTATAAAATAATGTGACACATAAAAATTTTGATTTGTGATCAAAAAATAATTTGTTACTAATAAAATGGTTAATTTGTGACCAAATTGCATAAATCTGTGACCTTAATATATTTAATTAATAAAATATATAATTCATTACTTAAATCATAAATAAATTTTAATAAAAACCTGATTTTTGAAAATTAAAACTTATATCTTTAATTTTGAAATAGGGGATACTTAATACCTTACTTATGTAATGTTCCCTTTAAATATCACATTTCATAAATAACAAATTCATTAAAATATTTCAAATATCAGGTGATAAATAAATTTATTAAATATTAAAATATAATATAATATACAATATTATTTCTACCTAGGGCTGCACAAAAAAATCGCGAAACCGCAAATCGAACCGAAGTCGTTGGTTTGGGTCAACGTGGACCTGCGGTTTTATTTCTCTCAAATCAAACCAAACCGTTTTAAAATGGTTTGATTTATGTTTCAAATTTTAAAAATCGCAAAAAATCAAATCGAACCGCACTATTTTTAATTAAAAAATATATACTTTTATTAAATTATAATTTTTAGGATTTAAAGTATACTTTCTTGGAGGGTACAAATTTAATTAACATAACTCATGCATAATAAACAAGTTAGTAAGTTATTGTCATTAATATTTAGTTGGACATTCGTTGAAAAAATAAAATTTTAGGCTCATAATTACAAAATGAATTGAACGTAAAATTGTGAGTGTTGACTGGACATATATGCAATAACGCCTTTGCAAAAATACAAGCAAACCAAAGTTATCAAGTTTTTTCAAAAAGAAATTAGAGAACGGATTATAAGGTACTTCATATTGTCTAAGTTACCGTTTCGACGTGTGGATGATGAAGGTTTTCTGAGTTATACAAGATATTTTTTTTCCCAAAATTTGTGTTTCCTTCAAAGATGACAGTAGTCCAAGCCTCTCACAACCTGCTTTCGGTCTTTCTAAACAGTTTCCTTCCATTTTTAAAACTAAACTTATTCAAAACATGCAATTTGAAAAAAATGATTTGGTTGATTATTTGTCTGATTGTTGTGAAGATTTGACCGATTTCAAATTTAACATATTAGTTTGGTGGAAATTGAATGTGCGCAAGTAAAAAATTGTCTCTAAGATTACCAAAGATGTATTAGCAATTCAAATATCTACGGTCGCTTCAGAGTCTGCATTTTCCATAAGTGATCGAATTCTTGACTCCTTTAGGAGTTCATTGAATGGAAAAATGGTTGATGTCTTAATATGTACAAAGAATTGGTTGCATAGCAGCAATGGACCTATAGTGTTTCATCAATATTTAGATGAGGTAGAAGTATTGAATGACTTTGAGAAAACTGTGGAAGGTGACATTTATTTTCTATTATCAATTTTGATATTTTATGCATATTATTTCTTAGTTTATTGTTAATATCATTAATAAGGGCTAATAAATATTTTGATATTTGCATATCATATAGAAACCTCTAATCATGTGTTACAATAGGGGATATTGATCCAATTTTTATCAAATAAAAGGTTAGTACTCTTGTACTTATTCTGATATTATTGCTTGTAAAATCCATAGTGCTTATTGCTAGATGCTAACTTGATACTATTTTTTTATTTATTTTTGTCTTTTTGTTTATATATCGAATTTTAAACAAATATGAATATAATTTAACATTTAACATTATTAGTTCTTATTTAAATGTATGTGTTAACTTGTTTTAAACATATAACTATAATGTCGATAGGTAAATCGAGGATTAAAATCGAACCAAACCGTAAATAATGGTTTGGTTTGAAAAAATTTCAAACCACATAAAATGGTTTGAGTTGAAAATATAACACAAACCGTCCAAATCAAACTGTGTTCACCCTTATTTCTACTCATGTTACCCCACCTACCACATCATATCACCCCACTACACCACCTTCCCTCCACCTCTCCACCGAAGACGGCCATCAACTCCGGCGATCACTCCGGTGACTGCTCCAGCAATCACATGTTTGTATTTGTTTGGAGATATCCGACTAAATGTGACCAAGTTTGTATTCAATATGACTAAATGTGCTCAAATTTGTATTCAGCGTGACTGTCTTGACTAATTGTAACCAAATTTGTATTCAATGTGACTAAATGTGACCAAAGTTGTGTTCAACGTGACTGTTTGTGACCAATTGAATCTTAATTGTGATCGTATATAATCAAGTCATAATTAACACAAAATTGGTCACAATCAGTCACAGTACACACATATTTGGTTACAAACCAACACCGCAATCAACCATCGGTCATCACCACCATCACCTCAAATGCACCACCACTACCTCATCCAACTCAAATTCATGAATTTCGAACTAATGTTTAACTAAAACTCTTCTCTGCACCACCACTACCACCTTCAACTAAAATCCACGAGCACGAATATTACCTTCACCTCAAAACCGCACATTTAAGGGATTTTTGTTGAGGCTCACGTCAAGCAAATGCAGGAGTTCATCTAGAGAATCTAGAGGCTCAAGAAGCTTATTCTCAGCAGCAGCAGTTTATTCCATATTTTTATTTAGAGGTCGAAGAACGTTGTTGTGACGCTAGGATCAACAACGATGAGCAGTCGGTGCCGCTACCATCATCGCATGAATTTTTTTGCTCTAAATTCTCCATACTACACTCGCCGGTGTTTATATTCCCCAACCTAAAATCGCTGGCGCATCAACCTCTCTTAATGGTGGCGCCCCACTTCAGCCAACTACTACCTCACTCTATCTCATCATCTCCTCCAGCGCCTCCACCACCAACAACAATACCAACATGGCCAATTACCACCATTCATTACTAATTCTTCTGCTGTTGGAGCTACTGGTGGTGCGCCGTCATCGTCGTCGTCCACAGCCACCACTAGTGCTTCTACCTCCTCCACCATTCAGCCGTCGAAGCTTGTGGACGCCTCTTTAGCCATCGCCATCGGATCAGAAACCATTGTTGACTCCTCCAAGAAATCCCAAAACCAACTGCAAATTACTGTACAACCGCAAGAACAGCAAGTACAGACCCAACAACCGCCAAAAAAAGGTTACAAACTCAAAAACGATGGCAATTTCCTCACTGCAAAAACTTGCTACCCAAATTCCGAAACATCCTTGTTTTGCCCTATCCTATTGCTCTGTAATTGCCCATTTTTCGGCTTTCTCCGTTGCCGCTACTTCAGCTAAAGTCTCTGATCGACTCATCAAGCTCTTTGTAGTGGATTCGAATGGCATCAAGCGCTGGGTAATGGGGCTATCGGGTCAAACCCTCCTAAAGGCCTTGATCAATCAGGGTCTTAATCGACCCGGCTTCCCCCCGGCTTGAAGAGATCGACGTGTGCTCGGCCAAATGCGAGGTCCACATCGCCCAAGAGTAGCTTGAAAAGCTGCCCCCTCGCTCCCTTTTCTCCGACATCTTCACCGATGGTGGGGTAAGGGGGTTTGGGTTGCAGACGGCGATAATGGAAGGTAGAGGTAGAAGAGAGAGAAGAGGAGGGAGAGAGAGAGAAAAAAAAATGAATTGGGGGTGTCAGGATTTAACATCTAATTTTTGCAAAAAATTATTAATCACCTGATTTTTGATAATTAAAACTTAAACTCCTGCGTTTAAGTAATTTTCTCAACAAATAAATTGTGGAAATTACACTACACAACTATTTAAAATAAAATATTCAATTTTACATGTCACTAAAATTTATTTATGCAAATACTGAAAAATAGTAGTATAATTGATTATTTACAAATGACTGAACTTCTTAATTAACTTCAATTGTGGATTTAAAACTACTTTCTCATTCTTCTATTACCATAAGCCATGGAAGTAAGAGAGACAATGGTTGTAGGAGCATTTTGATCATAGTAGAGATATAAGTAAACACAATTCTTTGTTTTTCCAACAATTATATATTATTTTTTTCATTATTTTTCAATTAGCATATCTCTTTAGATGTCAATAGGTAATATATTCAATACCCACATTTTATTTTAAAATATTAAAATAAAGAACGTGTTTAACTCTTTAAAATGAAGAATATCTCACTTTTAGGTGTGTTTGAGCCACATTATTTTGAAAGAATGTATTTTATAATAATAGATTGACGGAGAATGTGTGGTTGAAAATGAAGGAAAAGTTATTTATGTGATGAAAAATATTATTTTATTGAGTAATGTGTAGATGAAAATGAGTAGAAGAATGAAAATGAAAATTTTAATGTGGTTCAAACAGGTTAGAGTATCCAATGGCGTGATTGGGAATTTTGATGTACATATTATAAGCGTTTATGAGCGAATCGATTTTAAGTGATTTTTGTAGCGATTTTTAAAATTGTCCAATTTATGCAAAGTGTTTATTATCCATTGATTCTTAATTTTTTTATAAAATAATAAAATTACGTATATATCCTTTAGTAAAATTTCCAATTTATAGTTTTTTGTATGAAATATTTTTTACTCATAAGTGATATTTTACTTATAGGTGATATTTTACATATGAGTTAATGTTTAACTTAAAAAATTAATATCTCCTTAAAATTTTAAGTTAGTATTTTTACTTATATGTATATTTTATAATTATAAGTGCATTTTATACTTTTAAATAATTTTAAGTGATTTTTCTACATATAATATAAGTAATTTTTCATAAGTGGATTTTTGTCTTATTAGTATTGTTATTTTATAAACATTTTTTTATATAAAAGTGCTTTCTTACTTATAAGGGTGTGTTTGAGCAACATTATTTTGGAATAATATATTTTGGAATAGTAGATTGATGGGGAATGTATAGTTGAAAAAAAATAAAAAGTTATTGATGTGATAAAAATATGTGATTGAAAATAAGTTAAATAATGAAAATGAAAATTTTAATGTGTATCAAACATGGGCTAAATGATTTTTTTAATTATAATGTAATTTTTTATTGCTTATAAATGATTTTTTAGTCAATATATTTTTATTTATAAGTTAGTTTAAAGAAAACGTTGATTGGAAATAATTATTTTATATAAGGTAAAATTAGAAAAGAATAAGATAATCATAATCCGTTTGATGGGTTGGGAGAACCAGTCAAAATTATACTACACCGATTTTGGGTGATTTTTAAACCATTCAAAATCGGTGCCCAAAAAAACTAGCAAATACATTTTTTTCAACCCCTCATAATCAGTGTCATTCAAAACCCGTCAAAATCGACGAGGAAAAAAAAACTCAAAGTTGTCCCTTAAAAATGAAGAGCTTCAAGTAGTGGTGGCAATGGGCCGAGTCGGCCATGCCCGCACGAGCCGAGCTCGTGGCTCGTCTGCCACGAGTCGAGCACCCGCTTGGCTCGTGACGCTTGGACGAGCTCGGCTCGTGCCCGAGCTCGCCTAAGACGAGCTGAGTGGCTCGGCTCGTCAAATTTTTTTTTTTATTTTTTTTTTATTTTTTAGTTATAGATTTATAACTATTAAATCATTAAACTTAAAAATATATATATATACACAAACATTATCTAATTTTTTTTTTAAAATATACATTTTTCAAAATATTCTTATTTTTTAAATAATAAGAACAAAATTGTATTTGTTAATAAATGAGAACCTTAAGAACAATATATTTAAACACGTTTTGTAAACAATTTTTTAAATATACTTTTTTCTACTAACATTGTTATTTTTTACAATTCCAAAAAAAAAAAAAGATAAACCATCTTCCTTTATCCGGGTTTGGGACCTGTTACTTCAATTTCGAGTAGGCAGAGTTAAAAATTGTACACGAACAACTTGTTACGTGTACAGTTTTTTTGAAAAAAATTATAAAGGTATGAAAATAAAATAATGTGATGAAATTAAATATCACTTACTTAGTTATATGCAATTTCGGCATATTTATCTTGAATTCGATAATTAGCGTTTTTCTAGTCCTTCACGCACATTAACGCCTCTAAAATATCTTTTTATAGTCGACTCCTGACCTCAGAGAGAACTCTTTTCCCTACACTAAAAGCAGATTTCGAAGTTACAGTGCTAACATGAGGTGTTAGTAGATCTTTTGTCATTGCAGAAACTACTGGCCATCGGCGTTCGTTATTTCGCCAGAATTGAAGGACATTTTCTGAACTTTTACAAGTTGCTTTGTTTAGTAGGCAAATGTTGACTAAAGTAATCAATTAATTCATATGGCAACACATTTAAATTTTGATTACGGCTGAAAGTTTGAGTACATGCAGTGGAAGCCAAACTACTACTATTACAACTAGAGGAACCACATGCATATGCAGTTGCATCAAATCTATACGAGTGCATACTTTCAAATAAATTCAAAATTTCAGTGTCGTCATCTATTATATTGGTAGGAGAAGTGTGTGCAAGTACACGATTAATATGTGTACCCATTCGTGAAGCATAAAATTCATACATTTCACGGAACGTTGTTTCCAAATTTCTATAAGTAATAGGTGTATTAAAAGTTAAAGCATTTGACATTTGATCAATTATAAATTTAGTACCCAATAAATTATATCGGGGGTCCATGACACATGCTAAAGGAAATAACATGGGTAATCTTTCTCAATATTTTCTAAATTTCAATTCCATAGAATATATAACAGCATGAAAATCTGGATCATTTTGAAATCTAGCAAAAGCTCTAGCAGTTATATAAAAATGTTCAAGAACCATATAACTAGTGTGATAATAAACACCAAATAATATATTTGTATACTCATAAAAAGTTGGCAAAATTATTTTTATTTTAATAACTATATTCCAATCGGATTCACTCAAAATAGTATCGTCTTCGTCTCTAACGTGCCTATTGTTATAAAATTCAGTAATATACGCTTCATAACATTTACATGATTTTAGTAATAAGTACGTGGAGTTCCATCTATGGCCTACGTCGGTAATAAAAGTTTTTGTATTCGTCATCCCAGATTCTGCACAAAAATCCTCAAATTCTTGTTTTCTACTAAGTGTACACGTGATATAAATGAGTGCATTCCTAATTCGTTTAATTTCATCATTAACGTGTTTTAAACCGTTTTGTACTATTAAATTTAAAATATGACATATACATCGAATATGAAATAAATAGCCACCGAAATCAGGATTAAGAATTCTATGCAATTTATCGATAACAAATTTATTTACAGTAGCGTTGTCGAACGTAAAAGAACGAATTTTACTCTCACATTTATATTCTTGAATTACTAACATAATAGCATTAAATATAATTTGAGCGTTGTACGGATACTCAACAATTTTAAAAACAATAATTTTTTTATGCATGACCCAAAGTGGGTCTATGTAGTGTGCAGTTGCAGCCATATAACCATCTTATTAATCCATTCCCACATATCTGAAGTTAAAGATATCACATCCCCATATTTTTTCAAATCCGAAATCGATAGTTGTTTTGCATTAAAAAAAATATGTAATTGTATCAGAACAAAGAGTATTTCGACTTACCCTTTGGTACCTCGGTTGAAGATATCTTTTGACATAGTTAACGAAATGTTAGCTGTATGCTATTGCTAGTGGCAACTCCGCCGCGGCAACGAACTTCATAATTCTCGTTCGAGCTTCCTCCTCCGAAAACATCTATGTAGAAAGTGGCGTAGTAGTAGCACCGGCTTGTGGAGTGCCAAATTGTAGTTGCGTTTGACCAGCTGGAAGAAGTCCATGTTTGGCCGAACATGATTTGTAGTGACGGTTGAGGTGGGTGGTTCCAATGTTTTTTTGCCATATCAGTCGTTGTTGGTAGTATTTACATACTGCTATGGTTTCTTGAAGTCTATCGACCACACGACCAGTGAGAACCAATTTGAAATGATCCCAACATTTTGTATGTTTCTTCCCCTTTTTCTTCCCGGTTGCATTATGAATATTTAATGTCGATTCTTCATTTTGTTCCAAATCAATTGGAACACTAGTTGGAACATCAATGTCATCCAAATCAATTGGATGACTATCACGAACGTCGAAATCTTCAATATTTTCTGAGATTGGTAATTCATTAAGATTGGAGAATTCATTCCCAAATTGATTTTGGGCAGGTGTTTGTGTTTCGTTCTCCATACCGAACAAGTTTTCAACAAATGATCATGAATCCATTTGTTATGAATAATAAAAATTGAATTTAGAAATGAATGAAGATTATGTAGTAGTTGTCGAACGTAATTGTAAAATAGTAAGAAATAATGTTAAAAAGAGAGTAGAAGATGATTATAGAATGAATGAAAATGAATATGAAATATATTCTTGATAATTGATAAATGGAATTATGGAGAATGTAAATTGTAGAGAGTATTGTATAGTAAATAATGAGATATTGATATTGGTGGGAAAAAATGATTGATTATGGTGGGTATTTATAGAGGAAAAAAATGTATGTGAAATTGAAAAAAAAAATTAATGTGACCAAAGCGGTCACTGAATTTTAGTTTTATTTATTTATTATATTATGACCCGAGCCGGCTTGTGGGCTAGTTTAGACGACCCGCTCGTTTGGTTGACGAGACGAGCAGGCTCGGCTCGTGGGTATGAATAGTACGAGCCGAGCACCCGAGCCGACGAGCCGCTCGACCCAATTGCCACCACTAGCTTCAAGACTCATCACGACCCACAGGCAAAAGGTTGTGGGTCAACTAAGTGAGGCTTGTATAGCTAGGCTCGTGACCATTAAGGAGGGGCGAACATGAGTTGGATTGGGTCGATTTTTGTCGTAACCCAAATCCAACCTAACATGATCGATTTGATCATGATTTAACCCAACTCAACCTATGTAAAGGTTGAAACTCAATCCAACCCAATCAAATATCGGACGGGTTGGTTTGGATTAATCGATTTGGGACAACTTGTCAACAAAAAACTAAAGAAGGTGGGTCAGGTTGAACAAATTTATAATTGACTCATGACTTGTATAATATTAGGTCTCTATAGTTTTAATGACCAAAAAATCTAAATTATTTTGGCACTTCATGCTCGAAAATGTTACATGGATATATTGATATTAAATTATATGAAGCTAAGAAATATTTTTGACAATTAAAATATTTTTTGTGTTGAATTTGTATTCGTCCAAGCAACATCATAATACTTGTAAAATTCATAAATATAGTCGGGTTGAGTTGAGTTGGACGAGTTTATTCGATTTTCATGAATCAACACGGAACCCAACCCAACCCAACCAACCAACCCACCACACAACCAACCCATACAACCCGTCTAAAAACAACAAAAAAATCGACACAATTGATAGGGTTGGTTCAGTTTGGATGGGTTCGGTCAGGTTTTATCCCACCCCTACTAAGCCCTGCTCGACTCGGTTCGGGACAGGCTGTGCTCCAATGCATACCTGATCACCCTACTCCTCTGAGCATGCCCACAAATCAACAAAAATATCTTACAAATGATTTGAGGGAAAAATAGAAATCAATTAAATGCATAAATTAATGAAGCTATAAATTGCCAGATTTCAATTTCATTTCCGACTCCGATAACATCTTTAAGCAGAGTTTATATCTTTCTTGAAGATCAACAAAATCTATTTACTTTAGTGATGCAATAATCCCCGAAATTTCTCATCCATCGTTCTGAAGGTTCACGAGAATACATGGGAATACGAATGCAAACCAGAAAAAGGAAATAAGGCCCCGTTTGGTTTATTTTAAAAAGTTGATAAAAATTTAAGTCAAATTCAACAATTAATTTTAACCATTCATTTCATGGGATCCAAACTCTTCAACTACCCATTCCGTCAACCATTTATCAAAATCTACTAAAATTTTGATTTTTATCTAAACCAATCAAAGGCAAAACTGATTACACGAGAGAATTAACGACTAATAGCTTGCAAAACATGTGAAATCTACATCACCAATTATATGGTGTTCACAAAATATATAATTCCGGTGAGTACTTCTATCCATTACAAAGATGTTAAGCATTGCTGTAATTACAAAATGATTCTTGCAAATAAACATTGTGTAGATCAGTCAGGTCATCCAAACAACTAGCTAGCTATAACCTCCAGATACCTACAAAAGTAAAACAAAAAGGGTCATCATATTGGACTCAAGTATTCCAGGAGAGAGCCGGATATGTAAGGTTGACTGATAGGTCTTTCCAAACGCAACAACTAAAAATAAAGTACGTATATATCCAATACAGAAATTGAATAACTAAGAATTTTCGACAGTTCCTGATGAGAGGCAAGAGAAAATCATGGAGAGCTTGGTCAAACTTGAATAGAACTTGGTAATATTAAATCGAACTTTACTGATGCACAAATACAAAACTAAAGCCATGAGAAACGGAAGACGATGGTCACATTCAAGCTAAAGTAGAATAAAGAAGCTATATGTACCTAATTGGATGAAAGAATTGATCACAATCCTAATTCCTTTTTTGAAAATAATAATGATGCAAATCTTCCTTTTGCACATTAGCATTTCCAATCATTTCACTACTTACCACTTCACATGAGAAAGCACCATCAACGCTTAAATAAATGACGGCGTGCAATCAACTCCTGTATTCCCAAAGAAGAAATGCTTTTACACCCTAAAAGCTCCTGAAGCTTTGCATCACAATGAATCGTCATTGAATTCAGAGGATCCTATACAAGACAAACCAGATAAGGAAGATTTTGAAATGCAAATGACATGTCCAACTTATAATCAGCACTCAGCACACAATAATCTAGAACTTCGCAAGGGTACACAAGCGCAAATTTGGCAGCATCCTATAGGTTTTATTCTAATAGGAGATTCAATGTCAATGAATTTGAGCTGCATTCTCACATATTTTTGAAACAGCTCATTGAGTATGGATGGGTGAAGCCCGCAAGTTAAAGAAACTTTTATTTAAGGACTGCAATGCAAGTACATGTACAAAATCAAATATGATTGTTATAATACATAAAAGCGAGTGAATGCACTGTGACTTGGCAAGAGAAACATATCAAATAATAAAAATTTGAAATCATGACCTATGTGTAACAAGTTCCAGCTGCCAACTAGCCTACGCCATAAAACGAGCAAGCACGCGTTGAGTTGGCCAGAGATGTGCATCAATTAATGAAATCCTTGAAATCATGACCTAGTTTGTAACAAGTTACAGCTGTCTACACCATTTTTCTAATTTACAAGCAAGCTCTTTTATATATAGATAACTGTGCCTGTTACTCAAGAAATTATGAGTTCCATCAAATATAAAGAAAAATTTACTTATCTAAGACACAAAATTTGCTCAACTGTTATATTAATACACAATTTTGTATGCAATATTTTCTTCACTTAGTAGCCCAATTTAAATTATTTGTTTGCGAAGTATTTTGACCATCAATAATAAAGTAAAGAATTTATTTCATTTAATGTTTGAAGAACTAAAATAGACATGCTAAAATGGAAGGCGACATAAACAAAAGGAGATATCAAAAATAAAAAAAATAAAAAAAATCATCAAGATTTGGAAATATGAAACTATGAAAGTCAATAACTAGGAATACAACAAATCAAGCCTTAATAGTACGTGTATGTGACTTCATCCTGCATTATTATTTTGATATTATCAATGACTTGTATGATGTCGGTTTGCTTAATTTTGTAAATATGTATTTAGAGTAATTATGATGACTCCTTAAGTAATCCCACCTCAAGCTTATTAACCTTTATGTAATCCCAAACACGTCCCAGTGCCACAGATTGGAGCATCTCCCTTTCTCCAGTGCCAAGAAATTTTAGAAGTGAATCTGATATTATAACAGGAGGAGGACTGCATTCCGTACTTCCCTTTTCAGGATAATCTTCAACCTTCAGTTTCTTCGCTTGACCAGATTCTTCTGCAAATGTTTGATTTGCATCCAACAATAAAGAATAAGGAAAGAACATCCCAGGAAATCATATATGTCAAATTTTCTCTCGTGCTCATCATACATACTTGTTGGATCAAGTGCCATAATATGCTTTGCAAGCAGCTTATTCATCTTGAACATGTCTGTGCAGTCCGTTTCAAAAACCAATCGCAAGGCATCATCACAGATAATCTTTCTCTTGTTACCTGGATCCTGAAGGTTGTGCTTCCTGATGTATGCCCATAGCTGCTTAACAATCTGAATCACAGACAACAGTCTACTTCAGTATTCCATACAATTAGCACCAGTACTGGATAATATAAACAATGATTGTAAATAATGATCTCGAAAAGAGGAAAACTGTTCGCTCTGGAGATCCAAACCTCAGTCCTCGACAATGCTGGCTCCCCAACAATGGCCTGTAGTTCAGGTGAAACGCCGCATACTTTGTTTAGACCACCTGGACCGCCTCTTCTTTTGGTTCGGGCTGGAGTGCTGAAATAAAAAGGTAAGTGAAACAAATCATTTGTCTCGTTTGGTTGTGGTGAACAATGAGGTTTATTCTTCACCAATTGCCATAGAAAGTGGCAATATCACAGCATTGGAACTTAAACCAAAACATTAACAGAAACTTTGCACAAGTGGAAAACACCCTCACCTACTGTTTTCAACTTCCAAACAAAATAAAACATATAACACTTGTTGGATAATAATCATATTAATTCATGTAGTTGCGTTCCGAAATGTAAGTAATGATCGTTAAGAATAAAAATGAGAACTTCAGGCATGTGGTTAAAACATTTTAAACAGTAAAATATCTTTTCACACAAAGTAATAAGACTATTAATATTCATCTAGATTATTACACGCATTAGGTTTCTATCCAATTTATTATTAGATCAGAAGAGATGTACACAGCATAATGAATTAGTGACAGCAGTAAAAAGAAATAACCTATCAGCCTTTGACAATTTACATTGGATAGCATACAAAAGCGCCCCATCAAACAGGAACACACGGGCATGGACTGTGCATGTGAGGATTTGTGTTTGCTTGTCATTTTGCTTTCCCTTTATCTCTTTGAGAGAGATTGTGTGTGTGCGTGCACGTGTTGGGGTTGGGCGGGGATGTTGGACAAGTTCATTTGGTAGTGAATGTATCTGTATCCAAATAATTTTGTGCGACTTAGTATCACTCAAACTAGATGGGCGAACACTGATCTAAAATGAAACAGTAAACATTATTCATTTCTCTCTATGGTATCCCCAACCAAAATTTTAATATAAAATGGGTATAAACACAAAAACAAATAGGCACTGAGACGATACAGAAGAGTGAAAGACTAGTAAGGCCTTGATAAAACAACTTTCCATCCATTTGATCTGAAAAACAGCTGAGCATTCATAGTTAAATGGATGAAGCTTGGTGTTTCCCAGTCAAAGGGAAAACTTGTTAAGGAAAGCCACCAGAAATTTCCATCTCTTCTAAAAACCTTCAGTAACAATCATTTAAAACGTAACATTCTAAATCCTATTCAATATATCTGCCATTGGCTAGTCTTGATTAAAAATTATTGATAATATAAATATCGATGTCAAATCAAAATGGCATAAAAATGCATTACATGTTTTGCTTTAAATAGAACATTGACGCAGCAGAGATGTGTGCTTTGTAGAAATAAATTAGAAACTGCTTCTCATTTCATGCATGAGTTAACATAAAATTATAAAAGAACAAGTGTACCTCCACAATAAACAAGAGAACTAAGTAAATGATGAATTAAAGATAGAATCACCAGTTCTTAACAAATTACAATAAGAATCACACTAAAGGAACAAAAATGGCAGTGTCAAACAATCACCACGCAATCTTACCTATTAAAAACCCTGCTCACTTTAACTACACCAGAGAAAATGGATAAACATGATAAATGAAACTTGACCGTCTATAACCCTGAGTAAAGCAACCACGAAAACACAACAAAATCTAAGCTTTTTGACGACGCCACTTCACTCTTTTACCAAAACCGAAACCCAAATAACACCCCGCGAAGGGCCAAGACCTTGTTTACAAAAACAAATTGGGCGAAAACACACCTTCCTTTTGGTGTTCCAGAAGCCTTTGCCACTACATTCTGAGCGTCAGCTCCAGTTTTCGCCACAGTTAGCGGTGGCGGCGGTGAAGGGGGTTGCACTTGAGGCTGTATCGGTGGCGGGGAGGGATTGTGCTGTTGGTGGAGCTGCTGCTGGAAGACGACATGGGCATGGATAAATTGTTGAGGGGGCTGGCTACAGTTTGGGTATTGAGTGTGAAATTCAGGGGCAAAATGGTCTTTCGGCACGGGTTCCGACCGGAGGAGGAGGCTAATCTGGTCCCTGATGAAGCCGGCTTTGTGGGACAGGTCTAACCCTAGCTTGGCTTCCAGCTGCTGAACGACGCCGTTTAGAGAAGTAACGGTGTTAGGGTCTGACTGACGAAGCAGAGTCTCCACTCCTTTCGCAATCTCTTGGTCCGTCACCATTGTTGTGGGTTTGCCTTCATAAATTATTAACTGAAATTAACTGATTCAAAATGTATCTTCCCTCTCTCTTCTTCTACCTGTCTCTCTCTTCAGAAGAATCTATCAGTGATGGTAAATTTGTAAAGTGGGGTCTTGGCTTTTGAAAAGATGGTTATCTTCACATTACTTTTTCATAGATAATTCACATTATCCTAGGGTGGACAAAATGTTCAAACCAAATCAGAATCAAATCAAATCAAGCGGTTTGATTCGGTTCTACCAAATTTTTTTTAATAATTTTGGCTCTTCGAACAAAAAATTATTTGGTTATAGTTTTTGTTCGGTTCTGATTCTAGAACCGAGAACAAAATCAAGAACCAAGCTTAATTTATAATTTTATTTTTTGTATGAATTTGATTTTATGTTAATTGAAATTGGCCCAATAGCCATTAGTTTGGTACAACCCATAAAATGTCTTTTTATTGTATATTGTACGGACTAATTTGCTTGACTTAGTTATTTTGTTACCACCCTTACCTATTAGTTTCGATTTTTAACTTTATATTTCAGTTTCATATTCCATTTTTATCATGTAGGTCTAACGGCTTCATGTAAAAAAATTGATTGGACGAATGATGAAAATGGAACTCGATATTATTAACTTCTCGCAATGACTCATTCGTTTATATTTTATTTGTTAGTTTGGACTTTTATGATCTTGATTATTGATAACTTGAACTTGCTAAATGTTTGGTACTTATATTTTTTTATTTAAATATATATTAGTAACTTATGGATATGATGCAAGTCTAGAAATTTAAGTAATACCCTGTAATGGTACTAGAATCAAACTAAATCGAACCAGAACCAAATGGTTCGGTTCCGCATCTTTAAAAAATTTATTTGGTTCCATTATCAAAAAAATCATTGGTTCATGATTCGGTTCTGTTATCTTGAAACCAGAACCAGATGGAACCGTGTCCACCTCTACATTTTTCAATTACATTAAGAGCTTGTTCGATCGTCATTTTTTTGTTAAAAACGCATTGTATAATAATGATTTGATGAATAATATATGTTTAAAAAGTAAGAAAAAAATTTGTATTTATTTATAATATTATTTTATTAAAGACGTGTAATTGAAAATAAGAGAGATAAATGTATTTTTGAAAATGAAAATTACATTAGAGGGGATATCACACTTCAAAAATCAGGTATGAAGTATACTTAATAAAAAATTAAGTGTCAATTTAATATTTTAATATTAATAATTAGATTACAACTTCAACACTCATCAAAACACTAACCTACAAAATTTGAACCCTGAATCATTTTAATCAATTCCCTCTCCCACTTTCCCTCTCGACAAAGTCGGAATCCTCTCATTCTCCCTGTCCTCAACAAAGTCGCAATCCCCTCTCTCACTCTCATTCTCCCTCTCCTCAATGAGATCCATCAGTAACGTCGTTGTGCGCACTGCTCAAAAGCACTGTGAACATGGTGAGCGCCAACGTCGCTGCAATAATGACCTTGTGCGTGACGGCATTGTGCGTGTTGCTCTACACGCTACATTCGTCATTGTAGCGACGACGACATGAATGTGGTTTTGGGGACGACAACGACATGGATATGGTGTTTCTTCCCTCCAATATGTCTGAGGCGACTCCACGCTCCAGTTATTGTTGCAGCAACGGTGACATGGTGTTTCTTTTCTTTGATCTGTTGTGGGTTGTTTTGGGTGTAGTGGTAAGGTGGTGATGCTGGTGGTAAAAAATTGGAGCTTTGGGGGTAGTTGGTGTTGGTTTGCAAATTGTGGCGGTGATTGTAGTTAGGTAGTGGTTGTTGTGATGTTGACAGCGATGGTGAGGTAGTGATGATGTTTACGATGTTAGTGGGATGGTGTTGGTGGTTGACGACGGCGTTGATGATGTAGGTAGTTGACGGAGATGGTGTTGTGTTGATGGTGGTTTTGTGGTATTAGTGGTTGTGGTGGTGACAGGGCGAGATGAAAAGTATTTATGACCAACTACATGGTTGATTTGTGACCAAGTATTGTTAGTGGATTGAGATTGAGGGTGGGGTGTAGGTGAAGTGTTTGGTGTATGTGAGCAACTATTTGATTATTTGTGATAAACTATTTAATTGTAACTTTAAAATTCGATAATTTGTGACTAAAAAAATAATGACCAACTAATTTGAAAATATGTGACCATTAATATATTTTTTGACCTATAATATTTTTAGCTTGTGATCAAAAAATAATTTGTGATCAATTAATTTAATAATATGTGACCAATAAATAAGTTGTGACATGCATATAGTGTGTAACTATGATCATTAATTATATAATCGTAGCCTTAATATATTTAATTATTTAGTTATTACTTGATATTTGAAAATTTAAACTTATCGTCTGAGTTTTGAATTGACGTATATTTTATACTAGAGTTATGATATTTTCCCCTTTTGAAATAATATGGACGACACAAGGGCTGAGCCCATTTTTGGTGCCCATTATTTAAATAAAACAGAGAGTTTTGAATATTATTTTTAGGGGAATGTGTGGTTAAAAAGTATGAAATTTTTTTAAATTTATGTGTAGAATATTTCATTGTATGAACATGTAGTTAAAAATGATCATGTATGATTTTTTTTTTAAACAACAAGCACTAAATAAGGGCAAAAGATCATTTACCTTTATTTATTATCATACTTATATTTTTAACTTTTTTCATTGTATTCTAATATTTTACCTTTCATTGATCCAAAAAATTTATCTTTAAATATGGTGTTCGTTCAAAAATGTTGTTAACATGTTTTAAACATTGTTATAAAAACTGGCTTGGCCAGTCGGGCTTTGACCGAGTTAATCGGTGATTTACTCGGCCTGGTTGACCGGTTTGATTGTGTATTGAAATCCTTTAACAATTTTTTTGATTATATATTTTTTTTATAGGTTTTTATGTAATGACCCGCCGATTGAATCATCAGGCTCTCGTTGAACCACTAACTCATTGACCTACTGCATTGTCCTGATCGAGTCTGTTAACTATGATTTTAAAATAAGGATCAAATAATTAATTGCTTTTTTGCATTATTTTTTATCTTTTATTTAAAAATACAATGGATAAATGAGTCTTTTATTCCGTCTTAAAGAAAATTTTGGAGAGAAATTATAATCAGAAACAATTTATATTAATTTAAGAATAAGAATGCGAAGAAAAAATGTTTGAGATATAAATATAATAATGTATAAAGATCATGCACATTTCATGCAATTAAAATGTTGTCTTATTATTACAAACTTCAGTATAAATATATTTAGCCTTTGAAAAATTCTAGATTAAGTAAAGATATTAGTCATTGACATGGAGATAAAGAGTAATTAAGGTGGTGAATCAACAAATTCAATACGTTTGAGCTACATTTATTTGAAAGAATATGTTTTGTAATAGTGACTTTTCTAAGAGCGTGTGACTAAAAAGTAGAAGAAATTTTGAATTTACGTATAAAATTATTTTTATTGAAAAATTGTGAAGTTAAAAATGAATTTTAAGGAAAATGAGTTTATAAAATGGGGCTCAAACAAGGGCAAATTGTCTTGACTTTGGCGACATGTTTGAATTACTGTAATAACCTTGTTGCATCTTGAATAGCGAAAATCTAGTATGGATTATTTAGGAAGAATAATACTATTTAGTCTTACTAGGGTTGCAATTCCATCCTGAATGACATTGATACGACATTAAATGATAAGTTGAGTTAAATAACTTATTTAATTTTACATTTTATTTGGCATTACCTAAATGAAAATTGCGACCTTAATGAAGTTACATAGCATTATTCACTTAGGAAATTGATAATGATTTTCTTGGTGCAGCGTTTGGCCGTTAGATATGATATTGGTGGGGTTTGGTAAACAACTAGAAAGAAATTGTTGGGATTATCGAGTGATTAGTGCTGGTTTGATCCAACGGACAAGGATTTATATATTTGAATTTCAAACATGTTTTCACCTATGAAGTAGTCGATTTGTTTCCACTATGACCTACTTAACTTCTGTGAAAATTTTATAGTTTGCGATTTTATGTGAACAAATGATCTTGTGACGTTAGCGATCATGGCATCAATAAAATCCTTTTTTTATTTTCTTCGAGACAACTTTTCTAACTAATCTTTAAAATTGAAAAAAAAATCAAAAGCTACCGCACACCTAGAAGTTAGCCTAAAAGAAGTGTTTAAACGTGTGCTTGGCTAGCGTTCATAAACATTATGTTTAAAAAGAATCAAACGCACTCACTATAATTAAATTCAATATTCAAAATATTTCAATATTCAATAGAGGAAAATAATATAATATTTTAGAGGGAAACTAATGAGAATAAAAGATATGAAAAAATAATAATTATCTTTCTAGTGTTATAAAATTAAGTGTTAAATATAAAAAATTTATTGGAGTGCTTAAGATTTTTTACTCTATAAATTTATAGGCGCTCTCTAAATTGTAAAATATAATTTTTAAAACTATAGAGTTTCTAAGAGATGTTCCGAGGGTAAAATAATAAGGGAAATATTCATTTATCCTATCTTTACTATATACTATTTCAAAAATAAGAAAATAACTTTCAAATTTCTAAAATCAAATATTTGACATATACATACACTATATATATATATATATACACACACACACACCCCATCTCCACCACCTCTACTGTTCCGACGACTGCTCCAATTTCGGCGACTTCTCCGATTCCGACGACGATTCTGGTGACTTCTCCGATTCCGACAACCGTTCCGACGATTTCTCCGATTCCGATGACATTCCGGCGACTGGTCCGATTTCGGTGACTATCCGATAAATGTGGCCTGTATTTTTGAACCGTGACTCTACAAACACATGTGACCTTGTTAATATTGATTTGTGACCTATAAAAAATGATTGTGATGTGTGTACTCAAACGTGTGACCTTAACAACTGATATTGGTCACAACTTATTTTTTTATCACAAATCAAGAATTTTATAGGTCACATGTTATTTTTCGGTCACGAATAGAAAGTCTTATGTCACAGATTATTTATCTATCAAAAAGTTAAAAATTTTATTGGTCACAACTCGATTACAAATCAATAAATTGTGAGTCACGGTCACAATTTTTAGGTCACTTATTATTTATCGATGACAAATCGAAATTAACTATGGCTATTTCAAAAGGCTTATTAGCACAAAACGTCCATACGTTTGACAGTTAGTGTGCAAAACATCCCAACGTTTCATTTTTTTGTATTTTCGCCCATATTTCAACGTTTCAGTGTGGAAAACATCATTTTCACTATTTTTCAGTATAAAATGACCAATATACCCTCAAATTTAAATAAAACAAAGAAAATGAAATGAAAAAAAAATTATAATTATACTCCCAAACTTTTTAAAAAGTGCAAGTGGGTCCAAAAGTCTTATTAAAAGGCTTAAGCACAAAACGTCCCTACGTTTGACACTTAATGCGAAAAACGTCCCTACGTTTCAAACATGTTTGTATTTGCTCAATAGTACAAAATGTCCCTACGTTTGATACTTATTGCGTAAAATGTCCTTACGTTTCATTTCTTTTTACATTTTCGTCCTTATTTCAACGTTTCATTGCGGAAAAACGTCATTTTCACTATTTTTCAATGTAAAATGACCAATATACCCTCATATTTAAATAAAACAAAAAAGGAAAATAAAAATAAATTACAATTATACTCCCAAACTTTTTAAAAAGTGCAAATGAGTTCAAAAATCTTATTAAAACATTCAAACCATCAATTTTTTCCTCATCTCTCAACTCCAATAGACATACATTTTAAAATGATTTTGATGAGCATTTTAACAATTTTTTTTTGTCACTATCCCACATTGGAAATTTATAAAACTATTGGAGTTAAGAGCATATATAAAATGCACAATCCCACATTGGAAGTTTATGAAACCTTTGGAGAGAAGTGTATCTATAAAATGAGCATGACATCCAATACTTCTACATGGGCTTTAGAATTGTAAATTTTGAAGCCCAATTATGGAGTTAAAATATTTTTAAATTAAAAAAATTCCGTTAGTTTTTCCGTTAAATCAAGAAATTCCGTTAGTTTTTCCGTTAAAACAACAAAATTCCGTTAGATAGCCACTTTATATATAAAAGAGATATATATATATATATATAATTAAAAATATTTGATTTTTGAAAATTAAAACTTGAAATCTGATTTTGAAATATAGATCTTAGAGAATTGGGTAATTTGCACAAATAATAAAGGAAGGCCCGTACGGTCGAAAATATGGGCTTTTAATGACTTCAAATCTCATGACTTCTCAATTTCAAAAATCAACCCAATTGTGTGGATTTTAAGTCAAACTCGTTTCTTGCTTAGAGCTTGGATGTGCATCATGGAGCCCAAATATTATTCTAGCATGGGCAAAATTGTCGGATGGAGTTGACGATAGGGGTGGGTGTAGATGCACGAGTCGAGTTGGGTTGATTTTTTGGACCAATCCAAATTCAAAGTCAATTGAGTTGATTTACGTAAATTCCACTGGAATGCTATTTTTAGACCGTCTCGACTCTCGATGGAGAACAAGGTAAGTGGGCATGCTGCACAAAAAAATCGTGAAACCGAAAAATCAAACCGAAGTCATTGGTTTGAAATCGTTGGTTTGGGTCCACATGGACCCGCGGTTTTATTTCTCTCAAACCGTTTCAAAATGGTTTGGTTTAAGTTTCAAATTTTAAAAACCACAAAAAACCAAACCGAACTACACTTTTTTTAATTAAATTATAAATTTTATTAAAGTATAGTTTTTAGGATTTAAAGTATACTTTCTTGGAGGGTACAAATTTAATTAACATAACTCATGCATAACAAACAAGTTAGTAAGTCATTGTCATTAGTATTTAGTTGGACCTTCATTAAAAAAAAAATTTAAGGCCCATAATTACAAAATGAATTGAACGTGAAATTGTGAATGTTGTCTAGACATATATGTAATAATGTTTTTGCAAAAACACAAGTAAACCAAAGTTATCAAGTTTGTTCAAAAAGAGATTAAAGAACAGATTATAAGGTACTTTATATTATCTGAGTTACCGTTTCGACGTGTGGAGAATGAAGGTTTTCAGAGTTATACAAGATATTTTTTTCCAAAATTTGTGTTTCCTTTAAGGATGATAGTAGCAAGAAATATATATAATTTGTTCATAAACGAGATGAAGAAATTGAAGAAAGAGTTTGTGTCAATATAGAATTTATTTGACTACTAATCGTTGGACGTCTATGCAGAATGTTAGTTATTTGTGTTTAATTGTTCATTATGTTGATAATGATTGGACACTTCAAAAAATGATTATAAGTTCATTCAAATCCCAAGTCATAAGGGAGATATGGTGGGTATATGATATGAAAAAATGTCGATTCCAATTATTTCACCATCGGCTTCATGAAAGGAAGTTACCAAAAATAGTAGTCCAAATCCATCACAACCTATTTTCGATCTTTCTAAACAAATTCCTTCCATTTTTAAAACTAAACTTATACAAAACATGCAATCTGAGAAGAATGATTTGGTTGATTATTTGTCTTATCGTTATGAAGATTTGACCAATCTCAAATTTAACATATTAGTTTGGTGGAAATTGAATGCGCACAAGTACAAAATTTTCTCTAAGATTGCCAAAAATGTATTAGCAATTCAAATATCTACGATCGCTTCAAAGTCGACATTTTTCATGAGTGATTCTTGACCCCTTTAGAAGTTCATCGAGTGAAAAAATGGTTTAGGCCTTAATATGCACAAAGAACTGGTTGCAGAGCAGCAATGAACCTATAGTGTTTCGTCAATATTTGGATGAGGTAGAAGCATTGGATGACTTTGAGAAAACTGTAGAATGTGACATTTATTTTTTATTATCAATTTTGATAATTTATGCATATTATTTCTTAGTTGATTGTTAATACATTAATAAGGACAAATAAATATTTTGAAATCTGCATATCATATGGAGGCCGAATCATGTGTTACAATAGGGGATATTGATCCAATTTTTATCAAATGAAATGTTAGTGCTCTTGTACTTATTTTGATATTATTGCTTGTAAAATCCGGATTGCTTGTTGTTAGATGCTAACTTTATACTATTTTTTTTGCATTTTTGTTTATATATCGAATATTAAACAAATATGAATGTTGTTTAAATGTACGTATTAATTTGTTTTAAACATATAACTATAATGTCAATAGGTAAAAAAAATCGAACCAAACTGCAAATAATGGTTTGGTTTGGTTTGGTTTGAAAAATAAAATGGCGCATAAAATGGTTTAAGTTGAAAATATAACACAAACCGCCCAAATCGAACCGTGTTCACCCGTAGCATTTAGGAAATTGGGATCATGATTCAAGCTAAGGTTTAGGTTCCAAAATTTTCAAAACTCGACTTAATGGGCTATAATAGGATTTAAAAGTTATTGAGCTGTGTATTAATTTTTTTTTTTTTGCAAAAGTCCAAAAAAATTAACAGTAATCCCCTGTTCCAAAGTTGTGCAAATAGATGCTTGCCCACAAAACTTAAACAACCTAAACGAGCATGAATCATATATTCAGCAAAAAGTCGTTCCTCAAACTGTTAAAAAGATCATCTTTTTCTTTTTTACCTTTTCATGGTTTTGCATTACGAGCATGATATTTTTTGGACATTTCTAATAATATCAAGTCTAATTTCTATTTTGGACTTAATTAACTAAGTGCTCGTAGATTTTTATGTATGCATACATTAGTTTTAGCCTGTTTGGCCTGCATTACTTTGAGGAAAAAATAAAGAATTTTATCCTTTTTTTTCAAATTATTGGGTCCCACTATCTCACATGCTGGTCAAATATTTCGACGGCCCCACTGTTCAACGGTAAGAATTTTTCTACAAATGGGCAACAAATGTCTAACAAACAGGGGCTTAATTGCAATCTTAGCAATTTTTTAAAAATTGTCTTACATAGTATTAATGAAGTGGTTTAAATTTGAATTGAAATTAAGTTAATCCACGTAGATTGAAGTTCAATGACTTAATTGTCATTGTAATAATAGTTTAGTGATCTCCTACAAAATTAACCACCATAGAAATGAAATGAATAACAATGAAACTTTGGTTTTGGTTGTAGCACAGTTGGCCAGTTGGGGGTGAGGATTTGGGGGTTGACGTCATATTCATTTTACCTAGGTATATATAGCAAGAGCAGAATTACCGGTGCAGAGAACCATGGCGCAGGTTCTGAGCCTCCGCCCGCCCCCGCCAATCCCTAACGCAACTCAAATCTCAAGCCACCAACCCGTTTCGACTCTGTCTAAACTGACCGCCCCAACTCAGCCAACTCGCAGCTGGACTTCTCTCCAACACAGCCTCAAGTGCAGCGGACGGTTTTCTTGTCTATTCTCTGACAATGGCAAAAAGGTATTTAGCTCAAATCTTCTCCTACACTTTACTTAATTTTGTTAAATTGCAATTTGAATTTTTTAATCTCCTTTTCTACTATTACTCGCCGTTCTGGATTTTGGATGAAATTAGAGGGAAGGAAAAATAAATGATGAAATCAATTTTTTCCGTACACAGATAACGATCAATTGAAAGTAGGCATAAACATGCAATTTGAGTGGGAAGAAGGAAATACTAATGTGTAAACGCGGTTATGATTAATTATCACTTTCTATATTGAAGTTGCGAGTAGTGATTGTCTAATTGTGCTAGGGTGAAGAGATGTAATTTTGGACAATGAGAATTTTAAATGGTTTGGGAGATTGTTACTCGGCGTTCTGGAATTTGGATGAAATTTAGAGGGAAGGAAAAATAATTATGAAATCAATTTGTTTTTTCTCCATAGATAGATAACGATCCCTCGAAAGTAGGAATGAACGCTCAATTTGAGTGGGAAGAAGGAAATACTGATATGTAAACGCTGTTTTTATTGTTAATTTTTTTGACCACTTTTTATATTGAAGTTGCTAGTAGTGATTATCTTATTGTGTTAGGGTGAGGAGAGATGTAATTTTGGACGATGAGAATTTTGAATGGTTTGGGAGATTGTTACAGGTAAATCTTTGAAATGAAAATGTGGAAATCTATCCTATTTGAATTGGCTTCAGCAGATGCCCCAAATGTTATTCAAGGTTAATGAAGCTGGTACAAATAAATATAAAAACTTTTGTGTAGACTGCATGTCAATTGACATTTTTTCTTTCTTAATTTACTGGTGCTTGCAAGTTCCATTATGCATGTCATGATTGTTTGTATAAATCTTTTTGTACTTTGGCTTACTCTTCATCGATATGAGGTTGAGCACCTAGCGGCTATTAGATTTGAATTTATTTTCTGCATAAGAGATCAGCAGATAAATTTTGAGAAAAAGTCTGCCTTCCGAAATATGATTTTTAGAACGTTGTTTATTCATGAATTGTGTTCAGTTGGGAAAACTAGGCCTCAATTTCCATACATGGTTGCAAAGATGTTGTTGCTTAACAGAAGTCAAAAAGATAAATAGGTGCATCACATTAAGCTGCAACTTTGAATCTAGCAAAAATGTGTGAAGCTAACTTCTGCAATTGCATCAATACCATCCATGAGGATTTCTTCTGATTATATCTGAAACTTAATGACTAAATATTGTTTACTAACTCAATTTTTGCTCTTTCAAGTTTTTATACTTTTAGTTAACCTGTTAGTTTGTATGTTCTTGCCTTTTAACTTTTTTTCATCTTTCACACATTATATTTTTTCAGCAACTTAAAATTGTCTTTACGCTTTAAGCTCTTATATTTGTACATCTAAAGAGATTTCTTTGATCAAACTTCAGCTTTCATCGGTTGTTTCAGCTCTTACTCAAGTGAATTTGTTTATGCATTGATATATATTCTGTTGCTGACACATACCTTTCAATACTATCTTCTATTTCTCGGCATTGGGTACTTTTAAGTTTCTATCTCGGTTCGCTATAGGCACAACTCCAGCTTGGCATTAAGCTAAACCTCATTAGAAGCAGATCACAGAACATTTTCAATACCTGTCAATAAATATTCTTTATGCGTGACATGTTGGAGCTAATTTGTATGAATGGATATCTGCTACCAATTACTCTCTTTGTATAATACGTTCCTATGCAAAACTATCCTGCTTTGACCGCTAAAATCAGCAATTTTGGACTGATGATTATTTTTATGGAAAGGGAATTTGGATGCATCAAATAGAAGAATAAGACTTATGGTTTGGAAGTATTTAAAAAGATCTGGAGGACTTATATGGTGGTGTGAGCATTTTAGCACCAAGTATCACTTCATTGTTGCTTTGTTATGTTTTCCTATTTTTTCTTGTCTTGTTAATTTACCTCGTGTGATTTTGAATCACAGGAACAGGCTAGAAAAGCTTTAGAAAGTGCCCTAGGTGGAAAGAAAGTGGAGTTTGAGAAGTGGGACAAGGAAATTAAAAATAGAGAAGAAGCGGGTGGAGGAAATAATTCAGGAGGAGGTGGTTGGTTTGGATGGGGAGGACGATTTGGTGGATCCAATGGTGATCATTTCTGGCAGGAAGCACAGCAAGCAAGTCTTACGATTTTGGGTATCCTGGTCATGGTAAGCACTTGTTCTAGCTCTTCTTCTGTGTCTTTTATTTGGGCATTTTTCCTTCTTGCCCCTTTTGAAATCTTATTCTTATATTTGTCTGTTCATCTACAGTATCTGATAGTTGCAAAAGGGGATGTATTACTTGCCGTCATTTTCAATCCTTTGTTGTTTGCTTTGCGGGGAACGCGGACTGGGTTCACCTTTCTGATGTCGAAGATGACAAATATGGTATATGGTCGTAGTCATACCGATGTTGCTACTATTCCTCAACAGGAAGTGACTGCAGGTGTTTCAGCCAAAGAGCGAGTTGTGGGGAAATGGGGAAGCGATTGACTGTCTTAGTTCTAGGTGCAAGTTGATGCAGCCTATTGTGAAAAATCTTCCACAGAAACATAGCAACATTGTTTCATACCGATTTTGGTACAGTTTAGCAAGCACGATGACTTCATGTTTAAAACTCTAGCGGAGTGGAAGATCTTCAATTGGTTGAGGGTGTTTGGTGTTGTCATATGATTTAGCTAAAAAAAATTGTCCTTCGTACTTTCCTCTTGTATGCACATGGTTGATAGAATAATGCCCTTTTGGTGCAAGCAATAACCCGTAAGTTTACGACATGTTTGGCAAGAAGGGTGGGATAATCCAAAAAAGAAAAATAAGTTGAAAATGCTTAGTGTGAATACACTATGAAATGATGGTTAGTGACATCTCACCATATTATCTGATTATGTTGGCATAATTGACAACAGGAAGAATAATAAAATCATGCTTCTAACAATCCAATCATACGTCCCAGTTAGAAACCTCGAGTCAAGTCTACTAGAGGTTGAAATGGAATCGAAATAATTCTTTGGGACCAATTAGGTTATTATTTCTCAATCAACATCTATGAGCCTGTTTGGTACAGTTATTTTTTCAATTTTAATCTCTATCACACACCCTCTATATTTTTAGAAGACTCGATAAGTTGTGTCACGAGATTTTACATATATACAAGTACTTGCTGATTTTTTTATTCTCTTTGGAGATAATTATGAAAATATCTGTAGATTGATTTGACAAAGTCAGTAATCAAACAACAAGAATCCCCTCTTAAAAGGCAAATATTTTGAACGGTAAAATATAGAATTGACATCAAGTTAGGACAACCGTTTTTGATAAGAAATAGTAAAGCCACATGTCTGTCCCTCCCTGTAAATCTTTATGTTAGCCACGTGAACCTTGATGAAAGCAAAGCAAAGAGGGGGCAGAGCACCTCAATCTGGAGTACAAGTGGAAGTTATAATTAGCTGAAATAGGGTGCATGTACTACTCATCCAATCCAATCCAATCCAATCCAATCATTGACCAATAAGAAAATGTCAAATTACTGAGTTACCTGTACATCCATCCAATCCTAGGCTGGCTGTGTTGGAGTCCCCTTGAATCGTGTTTTTTTTTTTGAAACTAAGTGACCTTCACGATCTCCCCATGCCATCCCACCCCCTACCCACCATTTCTCTGTTGGCGATTCATTTATTCACAACCACATGACCAATTCCTTCAGTTCATAAATTCTCTCGCTTTCTCTTTCTTTCTTGTAGTATTATTATCTTTTCTTGGTGTCCTTTTCCCTTTGGCTCTTAGAAGCCTTATCCTTTGTAGGGCTTGTTTATCCTTTCTTGAATTCCTTTTTTTACTCACTGTAATATGTTTTTATTACCCTCAATTTTGTTTCTTTATTATTCTATATAAAAGCAGATTCTTTTCTTTTTCTGTTTTGCCCTCTATCTCTCTGTTCTTTTCAGTTTCGTTGCATTGGGTAGGTGGGTGGGTTCTATTTATGAAATCTTCCATTCTTGAACCAAAACCTTGATTGTGATTGTTGATGTCTTTGGCTGTTGGAGCCATGGGATTTGACGAAAACAAGGAGGGTAAAGAGGGGAACCCAACAGGTGCAGATCATGCTGACTCTGAAATTGAGCCTGATACTACTGGGAGGGTTAGCAGGCAAATGAGTGAGGGTTCTCTGTATACAACTGAGGATGAAGATGATGAAGATACTGAGTCTAAAATCCAGTTGGGTCCTCAATGCACTCTCAAAGAACTGTCTGAGAAGGATAAGGTTTGTGTTTTTCCTTAATTTATGTTTCTTAATTTCCATTTCATTGTGTAATAATGTTTTGAGAATTTAGGAGGATGAAAGTTTGAGGAGGTGGAAAGAACAACTTCTTGGGAGTGTTGATGTGAATTCTGTTGGAGGTATTCTTTTTCTTTTTAAAACTTGTTTTTTCTTATTTTATATATTGCTTGTTAAAAGCTTGCACAGCAAAATTCATCAAATGTCGATGGATTTTGTTACATCTGTCTAGATGAAAGAATGTACATTTGGTAGGAGGAAAATCGACTTAAAATTATGGAACCTAAAGAACGAGCTTCAACATTTTCCCTAGGACCTAACCTTTTCTTTAATAGTATGTTACATGAAAATCATCCTCGGATTGGAGAGTATGCTATGACACTCAATCTAAACTAATCAAATGAGGTGGTTTTATTCCTCTATCTTTTTGACTTGCTCTTACGGGAACAAGGTCGAGAATTCCTTGAAAAGTTAAAAATTAGTAATCTTTTTCAAAAATTGAATGAATTTGGTCTTATATATACGCGAAGGACGGTAGGTCAATCTCACCGGTGAGCTAGAGATGGTATGGCAATCACATGGACACTCTATCAATATAAGTCAAATTGCACGATGACTCATGTTTGGTTGTGGTTATTGACCTTCTTTTGTCATCACTGTCTCATTGTAGAAACACTGGATCCAGAAGTCAAAATCTTGAGCCTGGCCATTAAATCCCAGGGTAGAAATGATATTTTGCTTATAATCCCTGAGAGTGGAAACCCGAAAGGCTCCTGGTTTACTTTGAAAGAGGGAAGTCGTTACAGCCTTAAATTTACGTTCCAGGTCAGCAACAATATTGTTTCAGGCCTCAAGTACAGGAACACTGTTTGGAAAACTGGCATCAAAGGTTCACTTTCCTCATATTCCGTGTTTCTTATTTAACATCGATGGATTCGTTGAAGTTTTTGATTGAAATTTACGCTTTCACAAACATTGTTTCAGTGGACAGCACAAAAGAAATGATTGGAACCTTCAGCCCTCAGTCTGAACCTTATACGCATGAAATGCCGGAGGAGACGACCCCATCAGGCATGTTTGCTAGAGGATCATATTCAGCTAAAACACAGGTTAATTCGACCATTGATCATCTCTTGTTATACCTGTCGAATTCTCATCGCTTTAACTCAAAACTTGGATACAGATTAAAGCTAGAAAAAAACTGTTATCTTCTCTTGTTCTCTTTATTGCTTTATGACACATGGCCTGTCAATATTTCATATCAGAAGCTTAAGTAATATGCAACTATCTGTAGTCGGATAGTTAGTTCAGAAAAGTTAATTTCTTAATATAGAAGAGCTCGATCTCACTATAACAGGTTAGAACTGCTGTGATCGTTGAGCAGTGTCTTCGGAAAATGAGTTCAGAACCTGAATTTACGTTTTGTTCTGCTCTTGTGCTAGTCAAAAAGATTACAAATCTCCATATTCTTTTACATTTTCAAGACTGGACGATACATAATTTCATTCTTATTAACATTTCCGTCTCTTTGATGTCGTTTGTGCAGTTTCTTGATGATGACGACCGGTGCTACTTGGAGATGAACTATACATTTGAGATCAAGAAGGATTGGCGGGCTACTGCATAGCTCGAGACTTGTTACTAAAAGTACTTTGTTTCTTTGTCCTAAAAAATGTATCTCATTTCGGTTTTGAGTATTTATGTCCGGTCTTTCTGCTGTGATCAGTGATCGCAGCAGCAGACTATGAGAAAGGAAAGGAAGAAAGAAATTGCCTTAAGATTGAGACGATGAGGCTGATTAATTCAGTTGCTAGGTTTTATTAATTTGTTGAGTATCATTCAATAATGTTGAACTTGACATTGACATTTTAAAAAAATCCTCTCTGTCTGTCTATCTATATTTTCTTAAGTCGTTTTTGTGCTTTCGAGTATTCTTACATTGTTACACGACATAGCTAAAAAGATTTTACTAAATTAATAATCTCGCTAACATAAATATAAATAATAATTGCTTAAACATGTAATGTGATACAAGTTATTTTTTGGCCCTCGTTTGAGAACTATTTTGAGAGAAAAAATGCATTTTTAAAAGTAATTTTTGAGGAATGTGTGGTTAAAAATAATTTTTTTTTTTAATTTACGTTTAATATTTTTTTATTGAAAAATGTATGGTTAAAAACAAGTTTTGAAAAAATAATTTTTTGATAAAATGGAGCTCAAACAAGGGCTTGGAAGACTAGGAAATAAGAAAAAGGACTGGGATAGTATAATAGAGAGAGTCAAGCCTCGCATAAATTTATTATTATAGTGACACTTGTTTGTAAAATTTTTACACGAGTAACAATTTTGGCCCTATATGGTTTGTATTAAAATTTCAAGTCAAAATTAACAATTAATTTTATTATACATTTAATGAGATTCACACTTTTTCAACCACATATTTCATGAGACTATAATTTTTGATCACATATTTCATCAATTTGTATCAAAATCTATTAAAAATCTTATTGTAATTTATACCAAACAGGGACTTAAAAATATATTCTTTTAGAGTAAATAAGAAAGTTATATACAAAATCAAATGCTCATAATATTTTTTCAATTCAATGTTTTAAGAAATATGAAATTAAAGTTGCTCGCTCTCTCTTTTGTATTCGAATCGATCTTATATGTTTTCATTTAGTATAAAAGTATGGGATAATTGAAGCAAAAGTCACGAATCTTTGAAACACCAGTAGACTTTCTCCAAACCTTTGATTTGTTGCAGTAGTCACTGAGTCACTCCTAACTTTTTCAAACGATTGTGTTTTTTTTCCTTATTTTTTTATTTAATGTGATAAATATAAAATTACTATTTTGACTATTTTCAAAATATTAAAAATGTGATCAAAGTTAAATTTATTGGTCAACTGACGGAATTGTGGATGGAAACCGTTAAGAAGGACTTCACCTGTAACGTTTGGAAATATTAGGGGTGACAGTTGCAATAAATCAAAGGTTTGTAAAAAGTCTGTCAGTGTTTCAAATGTTTGAAATTTTTGCTGCAATTATCCCTAAAAAGATTATTTAAAGTTAGGAGGCTCGAAAGACTGCATCGAGGAAACACTCATTAAAATGTCATCTAAATCCTAATCATTCTCAGTACGCTACTCCTAGAATAATATTTTTGTCAAAGTAGGTCATTCCATTGTGTATCGTTTTTACTAAGATAATTCAAGAGGCGTTCGACATCCATCACATTTTTGTAACATTGACTATAAATGACTTAACATAATTATTGTATATATTCATAAACTAATAACTACTCTAAAATAATAATTTTTTCGGTTCCAATATTATTTATATAAGTTTTACCGTAACAATTTGTTTTATTTTCTAGTAGGCTAAGAATAAAAGGTTTTACTAAGGTTCCTTTTAATAATTTTAAATCTAGGGTCAAAATGCAATTTTCGAAAAGAGGTATTAAATCTTAATTTTAAAAGGGGTTTTATAGTTATATTTTAAATGGAATTGACCTATATATTTCGATTTTGACCAAATTAAAATTATATTTAAAATTGATGACTTTATATGTTTGTTGAAATATTTAAATGTTGTTATTTTTGTCCACTTGAATTTTACCTTTCATATATTGAAATTTTGTTGCCAATTTCGTTTTCTCAATCACGTGAATCTTGCCTTTACCGAGTTGATGATTATGATTTGTTGCATAATTATTATTTTACGATTAAATTTTTCATGGGCTTTAAGACTATCCTTGTTTTCTCATTATGAGAAATATTTTGAAATAAAAATGAGTGGTAGCCGCCAAAGTGGCACACTCATCGTTGTTTATTTGATTTTCTCAAAAAAAATAAAAATAATAAATAAAAAATTGGACGTTAACATCGTAATCTAGAATTATTGCATATAGTATCTTACTCAAGGGTGTTATTATATGTAATTATTTTTTGAAAATTGGCATACAAAAAGGTTGACGAGTTTACTTGATCTAGAAATCTCTTTCTACCTTAAGGTGTTGGTGTTTTGAAAATCAATCCGTTTTGTTAACTAACTTGATTACGTGTTTTAAGAGTACCTTACAACGTATTATATTGTTAGCCCAAATGCGACTTTATAATGATGCATCCAGTCTCTCATTGAGTCATTGTAATAATGTTCACTTGATTTTGACTTTAATTACGGACTATCTAATTAGCAGTCCATGTTAATTAGATGAATATGTTATCATCCATTGCTTGCATGCACTATGTTTGGATGATATTAAATATGTTATTTTATGTTTCCACAGTTTTAAATGTCTAACCTCCATCGAGTCAATTGTCTACTATTGAAACATTGACTAAGAATAATTATATGAGATGGAAACGAGACATAGAAATAACACTTGATCTTTTTGGGTTGAGTTTTGCAATGGAGAAACATCTTTCGAAACCCATAGATAAAAGCGATTCTGAATATGTAGCTGAGTATGAAAAGTGGGAAATGGTTAATAGACTTTGTTTGAAAATTATTAAGCGCTCCATATTTGATTCCATTATGGGTGCTATTCCGGATAATGAAAATGTTAAATGTTTGGTGAATGTCATAGGAGTGAGATTTGTAGAGTCTGATAAAGTTAAAACTGGAGATCTGACTGATGAATATGAGATATGATGGTGCAAGTGAAGCCTTGACCTTAGTTTATTTTGAGTCTTGTTTTGTAGATGTTCCTTTAAATTCTTGGTGGTTAGACCCGGGAGCCAGTATTCATATTGTGAATTCATTACAGGGGTTCACAAACAATAGAAGCCAAGTGAGAATGAAGTAAGTATGTGCTTGGGAATGGAGTTCAAGTAAATGTTGAGTTTATAAGAGTAGTGAAGTTGTTTTTGGAGTCTGGTTTCTCTCTTGTTTTAAAGAATACTGTTTTTGTACTCACAATGAGACGGAATTTAATTTTCTATTTCGAAACTTGATGCTTTTTTCTCTCTTTAATTTTGGTAATTGAATGGTTGAATTGCTTCGTGATTCTCGTTTGATTGGAAATAGCCTCTTATGTGGTGATTTTTATAAATTGTCTTTGGCTTCTTTTGGTGAAATCTCACGTGTTGCCAATGTGTCAAGGAAAATGTCTTTAATTTGTGAATCATCCTCCGTGTTGTGGCATAAGCGGTTGTGTCACATTTCAAAGGATATGATGGAGATATTGGTTAAAGTTGAGATACTTCATTCTCTTAACTTCTCTGATTTTGACACTTGCGTGGATTGTATAAGATGAAAGTTGACTAAATCCACTAGGAAATGTTCGCTAGGAGTGATGGAATTTGGACTTGATACATAAACGTGTTTGAACTCTTGCATTTTTTAATAAACTCTGAAACGTGTTACTTGAAAGTAATTTTCAAGTTTAAACCATGTTTTATTAACGACATGGTTAGAAAGTTAATAAATTGATAAAAATGTGTAATAAATAAATAATTAATACTCGTGGATCCCTCAAATTTCAGTTTGTTCCATAAAATGAGCTTTTCTACACTTTTAGGTGATTTTCGTGGATTCTTGGGCTGTAATTGATGGTAGTGATTGTGCTTGTGAGCATGGTCGACGGCTCATATATGGAAAATACCATTTTTCTTTTTAATTTCTTGCATTTATTTTTCATTTTTGGAATTGGTTAATGGATTTCCCATTTTACCCTCAAAGTTGACGGCAAAATCTCATTGATTGTCACCGAGGATGATTTTGCTAATTTCTAAAACATTGGGGCGTTTGATGTCAAAAAGCAAAATAGGGACGAAAACGTAACCGTTTGGAAAGTTTTGGGACAAAATTTGTAATTTACCTTTAAAAGAACATATGCTTTTCCTATTCCTAGCCAAACACGCCCTGAAGCCATCTCGATACCTAGCATTTGAAATTCGGAGTAGAAGGAGAACCCATACGAGTGCTGCGATCCATATGCACTAGCAAAATCTGCGACGTTGGCGGGAGACACATCGGCGATTGGAGACAGGCGACTTGGTGGATAGAAAACCCCCAACAGGTGTTAGTCCGATGCATTTTATCCTTACCGTGTATTTTCTAGTTTGTGTATTTTATTGATGTGTCCGATTTGCATGGACAGATTGCGTTCATTGAGTTTGTTTTAATAAATTTCATTTACTCCGGATGCTCCCAAAGAGCCGATGATTCTCTTTTTCCTCAAAATCCCTAAACCTAATTCAAAACCGGTAAATCACTCTTTTATTTGATTTTTTTTTTTTTTTCTGCTGTACCGACTTTCTTTCATCTGGGTCTTTTTTATCCTCGTTTTTTGCTGCAGTAGTTTTGTTTGAATTTTTTGCTTCTATCTGGGTCGTTTTTTTCCTCGCTGTTGTATCCTGCTTGATTTTGCTGTTGTGTTGACGAACTACTAAATTAAAGTTCAATTTATCATTAATTTTCATCTTTTACATAATGTTTTATCTTAAGTGGTTTCCATCTAGGTGAATAAAGTGATTAATGGAAATGTCGTTCAATTGTGTAGGCTGTGAATTGGAGGACAGACTATTTCACTGTAAAAATGAAAACAAAAAGAGAAGAGCAGGAAGACACTTTAGCTGAGGAGGAGGGAGTCAAGAGGCAGAAGCTGGTCGAGCAGTCCTTGCCTCAGCTTGCATTTGACAATCCTCTCCTTCCGCTTGCTTCATACGACGACGACGATGAAGATGACATTGATGACAGACAAGGTGGGGGCAGGGATAGTGTCATAAGTAATAGTGGGAGAGTAGGGCAAAATGGACATGCATATGATGAGGAAGGCAGTGATGATGACGAGGATCAAAGTGCAGCAGGAGGCCAAGGACAGCCTAATCGAATGGTGGAATTAAGAAGGGACTGTCCGTATCTTGATACGGTTAATAGACAGGTACCAAAATTGCTATATATCTTACCTCTAAGAATCACTGAACTCTTGTCAACTTCCATTACCAGCGCGTTTCATAATTAATTCCTTGGTGGTTTTGTTTCACTTTCACCGATAAAATATGCTAATCAAGGGCTGTTCTTTTTCTTCTTATCATCTTTTGTTATTTGTTTTTCTGTATCCGTTTATTTTTTATTGTAAAGTGTATGAGCTGAGATAATATATTATAGAGTCGTATGTGTATATAGGTGTTTCTGTTTGAGGAAATTTGAAAGTTAGGTGTCTGAGAATTTCATGTAGGGAAGTCTTTCACTTTTGGAGTTGTACTATTCTCCTAGATTGTCTATTTATTATGCTCTTACTTATTATTAGTGAGTAGTTTTGTTGGATGAAGGTGATTGACTCGGTGATTCTTTCTTTCTTTCTTTTTAATCTTTGCAGGTCTTGGATTTTGACTTTGAGAAATTTTGTTCAGTATCTCTTTCAAACTTGAATGTGTATGCATGTTTGGTTTGTGGGAAGTATTACCAAGGAAGGGGGCAAAAATCTCATGCATACACTCATAGTCTTGAAGCAGGGCACCATGTTTACATCAATCTTCGAACAGAGAAAGTTTACTGCCTTCCCGATGGATATGAAGTTGTTGACCCATCGCTTGATGGTATTCGATATGTACTCAACCCAAGGCACGTTGCTGCGTGATTTATTTAATTTTTAAAAATTTCTAGTTGCTTTTTCTTGTTCTTGAGGCCCATTTAGTCTTGTGAAGTGGATACTATCTATTTCGGCAGCTTAACCATATGTTTTATTTAAATTTTTTCCTAATGAAGTGAAATCATGCACACATCAAAGTTTTTCTCCAGGAATTTTGGTGCTACTATTTGTTGTTTCCTTCTGCTTTATGCAATCAGTTCCTTTTATTCCCATTTTTTTTTGCCTTGCTATATCATGTCTTACTTCCATGGTTTTGTCATGCAAATTTTCACATATTTTACAGGTTTACTAGGGAACAAGTTGAGCAGCTTGATAAGAATAGACAATGGTCCAGGGCACTTGATGGGTCAGATTATCTTCCTGGAATGGTATTTAGTTAACATCTTTGTGCTTGCTATTTTTTATCTAATTAAAGTTACTGTTATCGCTATATCAATCTTTATATATATATATATATTTTTTTTTTCTTTTTTTATCCCAAGACTAATACTAGTTCTCTGGGATTGGAATAGGTGGGGCTGAATAATATCAAAGAGACCGACTTTGTTAATGTCACTATACAATCTTTGATGCGAGTTACTCCCTTAAGGAACTTCTTTCTTATCCCTGAAAATTATCGACACAGCAAATCCTCTCTTGTTCATCGATTTGGAGAGCTCACACGAAAGATATGGCATGGAAGAAACTTTAAAGGACAGGTTTGAAACTGTTTTCACATGCAATTCATATCTGTTTGTCAACTATCTTCACTTGCTCATAACAGTGCCCAATTGCAGGTAAGCCCACATGAGTTCCTGCAGGCAGTTATGAAAGCTAGTAAAAAACGTTTTCGAATAGGAGCGCAGTCTGACCCTGTTGAATTCATGTCATGGCTTCTAAACACGTTGCATGGAGATCTCAGAAGTTCAAAAAATGGACGCAGCATCATTCACCAGTGTTTTCAGGTTTTCTCTTCACTTAATTTCCATCTTCCTTATCAGCCCTTGTGCAGTTTTTCTTGTTTCCTTGTATTCAATGTGCAAAACTTCTTATAGGGAGAATTGGAGGTTGTGAAAGAGATCCATGGCAAAGCTATCGCAGAAAACAAAGAAAATGGAGATCGCCAGAACAATGGAAATGAAGAAGATGGTGGAACTGAAGTGAATAAAGTTGTCATGGAGACAAGTAGAATGCCATTCTTGATGCTTGGATTGGACTTGCCACCACCACCTCTTTTCAAGGACATCATGGAGAAAAACATTATCCCACAGGTTTGACTTTAAAATTTTTTAGTTGCATGATATTTGGCACTTCTTATTTTTAATTGAGATGGATTTTGTTTGCTGAAATTGGAGGGGTACATCAGGGCAGTCTCGGCTCTTTCCTCATCGCATGGGCCATGTCTAATTACAAGCTCACACCTTTTTGTTTGTTAGCTCCTTAAAAAGGCTACTCACTTTTGTGTCATTTGGTTACTATCCAGTGAAGACTAGGCTGCCTGTAATGTGTACTGAGCTCCTACCTTGAACTGGGATGGTCATGAGGCATCAATCCTTGACCAATTTGTGGGGATGTATTGCCAAATTCTATTAAAACAGCTAAATGAATTTGGGAGGCAGCTTTCATTTATGTATGCATCTGTATATTCTTCTCTGCATTACTTAATAGGAAGCTCCTGTTTGTGGCTGAGAAGATATTTCCTCAGGTCTACTTGCTATATTCTCAGACTTGATATTTTTAAAGAAGTGATCTGTTTTGATCCAAGTAGCTTGTCTCAGCCCACATGCTTATTAAATGTTAGAATATTTATTTTTATCTTCATGGCACTCATGTTTTTCTAGAACAAAATAGAGATTAATTGTTTGTAGAAAATAATTTTCGGGAGTGGAGTTTTGGCTCTAAGTTTGCTTTTAGGATTTTCTGAAATAAACAAGTTGATCATTATACTCTCATTGCTCAGACTAATTCATCATTTATCTATTTGATCGAGTGTAAACGTTGAAATGTTTATGAACTACATGGGTAAATTTTGCGTGTGAATTGTTTGAAGAGTGCTAGTATCTACTGATGTATTTTTCTAGGGTGGATGTTGATTTCTTGAGATGAAGACTCGAGAGTAGGTTTCTTTTACTTGCTGAGTATCATCAGTACTCATTTTAACTGAGAATAATTCCAGTTGCTTGACGCGGAGGTGCCAAAATAATTTCCACATTATCCCCATAATTGACATGATTCTTCTCTCTTTCTTCTCAATGATATAAAATTCTCCCAATGCATGGCTTTGCCTTCCTTTCCTTGCTGTGATGAATAAGTCACATCATACAGGAGGTCCTGTTATCTGCTTTCTTCATCATGCTATGCTTTTTCTAAATCGTACGTACTCTTTAATTAGGATATTCCCTGTGTTTTTAATAAAATTCTCATGTAAAATGCATTGCCGAATGTCCGAGTTACTTTCACGCAATAGATGTACCGATCACAGGAAAAAAGTAAAATAGATAACTTGAGTCAACATGCCTTATATTCCTTGCATTGTGTGATACTAGATACAAATGTTCATTTTCTTTTGGCGACTCGGTTAAAAAATTGAACTCATTATTCAACCCGGTAAAATGCTTTCAGGTACCACTTTTCAACATACTTAAGAAGTTCGATGGTGAGTCTGTGACAGAAGTTGTGCGGCCTCGTTTAGCAAGGATGAGATACCGTGTTACGAAACTGCCTCAGTATCTTATTCTACACGTGCGTAGGTTTACTAAGAATAATTTTTTCGTGGAGAAAAATCCTACTCTTGGTGAGCATCTATTTTTATGCTATGTTGTAGTAAAGTCACCTTCCAAGTAAATCAGTGTGCAAGGTCGTAGCAGGGTTGTACTTGTCTCAGGAGTCCATGTACCTTCTATCAAATGATCCACATAACTGATCCTCTTGGGTTTACTTAAAAAGTACCTCTTTCCTTGGAAATATGTTTTAGAGCTTATTTTGCACACTAGACATTCCTATAAGCAATATAAGTCAATGGTACATTTTAAGTGCTTATAAAGTAACTTGCTAACTCTAGAAAGTGCTTGTAGTTCTTAGTACCCTGTCTATGCACAGTTTTCTGATGTCCTGGTGGTAGCCTTTGTTATTCAGGATATACATATATTCTTCTGAAACCTGTTTGACCCACGTCTGTTTTTACTTTTTCCATGACTAAACACAAAGCAAAAGTACTGTGCCTTGACATGCTTAAAGAACTATTTTCATTTCGTCCTTTAATCTGAGATAGTGGTAGTTGGCAACATATTTCAACTGATTATAATGAGATCCTTTTCTCTGTCTCAGTTAATTTTCCTGTGAAGAATCTAGAACTGAAGGATTATATTCCACTGCCTGCACCCAGAGAGGACAGCAAGCTGCGGTCTAAGTTTGATTTAATTGCCAATATTGTTCATGATGGTAAACCCGGTGAAGGATCATACAGGGTGTTTGTTCAGCGGAAGTCAGAAGAACTATGGTGATTTTAGATGACCATTTTTTTTTGGCTTATGCTTTTCTATTCCCCCAACTTCTTATTGTTAACAAATCTATTGCCTCCCCAGGTATGAGATGCAGGACCTTCATGTGTCAGAAACATTGCCCCAGATGGTTGCTCTCTCTGAAGCGTATATGCAGATATACGAGCAACAGCAGTGACCTCTATTTTTGATGCATTTTACTCGAGTAGCGGGAGAAAAAACTCAAGGTTCTGATATCCCCTGAATTGTTGTAGTTGCTTTTACGAATACAGTAAAGTGTACTTGTTAGTTTCCAGAATATGAGCATGTACATCTGAAAATTATCTTATTGGTATCCATTTTGAGTTTTCTGTAAATGAGTGGAGCATTTGCTTCTGTTAATGTATAAGAATAGTTGGCTTTTCGTTAACAGAGTACCGAGAATATTTGATTCGTTATCGATTTGTTCATCGTTTGATTGTGCTTCTTTTAGCTGTTATACGTTCAGCCTTTTTTATGTTGTCCTTGCGCCGAGTCGACAATGCATGTTAATGGTATGTTTGATCCGGTGTATTGGATTGATATGGTTAAAATTTTAGGGAAAAATTCATGGGTTAGAGATTATCTTTCACGAAATAAAAAATCAGGCCCCAATGTTTAAATTTACAAAATTCAAGTTTTTCCATGAATTAATTATTATATTTTACAATTAATCTATTAAATTAAATATTTAATTGTAATATAATATAATTGACCCACCCCACTTCCACCACCCCCACTGCTTCGGCGACTATTCCGGTGACCAACGACAACTCTGGCGATTGACGACTGTTTTTCGGCCTCGCTTAATTCCGACAACTATTTCGATGACCATTTCGCCGCCGCTTAATTTTGGTAACTGCTTCGATTTCGAGGTCACATATATCTTATTAAGTAGTTAAAACTTTAATTTTCAGTCACAACTTATTAAATTAATTGGTCACAGATCAAAAAATTGAGCCATTCACGATCGACTTCATTGGTCACATATTTTTTTTAATGGAGGTCGTAGATTTTTAATTGGTCACAATTTAAAAAATTATTCCAAATTTGTTGGTCACGTGTTATATTTTCAGTCACAGATTAACGAATTTTAAGGTCACAGACTCAATCCCAGTACACCATCAATAATTGGTTATTGGTCACAGATCGATCAAATAGTTGGTCACAGACACTTCATCCCATCCGTCGCACCCGTCGCCAATCCCAGTACACCACCAATACTTGGTCACGGGTCACAGATCGACCAAATAGTTGGTAACAGACACATCATCCCATACTTGCCGCTACAGCCATAGCCATAGCCACAGTCACAACCACCCTCCAACAATAACACCAACAACAACCGCCATCGTCTCCCCCTACACAACACCACCAATATCGTCGGCCCCATCACACCACCATCACACGACCGACCATTTTAGCGCCACCACATGAATACAAACTAACCAGTTACAGAACCCGACAGGACGAAAACTGATCCGCCACTACCAACACCCAACCACCAACCACCAACAATAGATCCTCCACCTCACATCACCGAATCGAAGACCACCGCGCACACACAGCACACACACACACACACACACACACACACACACACATCTACACACCCACAGATCCACGCACCCCACGCACAGCTTCATCGCGCTGCTGCTGTGAATCGAAAGCAGATGCTGTTGCTTATTCACCGCAGCTGCTACAACGCTACTGAATCGTAGCGTCAACGCTACAGTTCAGCAGCGTCGTGCCGCCAATCGGAGGCGAAGGGGGAGGGGAGGAAGGAGGCGGAGAGAGGAGGAGAGACGGAAGAGAGAGGAGGAGAATTGATTAGGGTTTGGGAAATGAGATTTAAATTTGGTGGGGTAGGTGGTATGGTGGGTATATAGATTAATCTAATTTAAAAAATTATTATTAATATTAGTTGTGAAATTAAAACCCGATTTTTGATTAAATAAAGACAAAACATGATTTTTAAAAATGTTAAAACTTAATGTCTGATTTTATATAATTACCACTAAAATTTTATCCGAAGTTGAGTCCTACAGCGTACGTCCCTGTACGCAACTGGTTTACAAGTATCTTGGGCCATACATGTGCCTCACTCCCAGCTGTAATGTCCACGTTTATTGTGTTGGGCCTCATTCGTGAAGTCATATTCTACTATTTGGGCCGCATGAAACCCACATCACCTGGTTTTCTTGGTTCGTGGTGCGGGTTTAACGGCTAAGATTGTAGTCAAAAAGTCGCTTGAGAGGAAGTTCCAAATCCACATTACTAAGGATCATTGAGATAATCTGCAACGTTGGATTTGTGTTGATCACAGGCCTTTTGCCTTGATGTTCAAACTACTCATAACTGACCTAAGAAATCTAAACAAACCTTTTTGACTTTTTTTTCATGCCTTGCCTTTAATTGACTATTCACTGTTTTGAGGTTCAAATTAGTTGCCCATTTGATATCGCAAAAATCAATTTTTAGCAAATTTTGATAAAAAATTAATTAAATATATGATTAAAAATCGATAAAAATTATGGGTTCAAGAAACGTATGATTAAACTTTGACTCAAATATTTATCAACATTTTAAAATTAAATCTAACAAAAGCTATATTTTAGTTCCAAGTATCACTTTTAAACCTTTTAGTTTTTTTTTTATTTAATTATCACTTATTATATAATTGTATTTATATTGCAAAATATAAAGCTGTCATTGTATGGGCGAAAATGTCCCTACTTAAAATGGTTAAAATATCATTTTTTTTTTTGCAAAATCATGGTGAAATTGATGGTTTCCATCCATTTGGATATTACGTGCATATTTATGAAAGGTTATAGATCTTCGTTGGTACAAATTGAAAGTTAGAATAAAGTCTGCAAAAATGAAAAAAGTTAAGGACCGTTGTTGCAATTTTCCTTTGTATTTTTAAGTAAGTAAAATAATAATAATAAAAAAAAAGATTGAAAATTTTTAAGACAGTCAAATGTGACAAAACAAAAGTGTGAATGGCAATTATAGAATCTAGCAGAGATTTTCTATGGGAATATTTGCCCCCACCGACCCACGTATTCAATTCTCAACCCCGTGTCTGACCCGGGCTTTTAATGAAAGTAATCACCACTCTCTTTTACTTTTCGAGTCTTTGACCTTATTTACGCCCTCAGTGACGTTATTTTTTTCATTTTCATCATATTATTTTGGAAGAATGTATTTTGAAATAGTAAATTGATAGATAATATATTCATCTATTTATTTTCAACAACACATTTTTCAATAAAATAATATTTTCCATCACATCAATATTTTTTCCTTCTTTTTCAACCACACATTCTTTAATAAATAATATTTCATATCACATCAAACAAAAAATGTCAAAATTGTCTAATTTATGAAAATTGCGTCCAAACAAGTCAGGGGCATTATGATCTTTTCACCAATTTTTTTAATTGAATGTAGATAACACAATCAAACATGGCTACCTCGCTCACTGTATAACAATCGAATTATTAATTTTTATTCTCGAAGAATGGCGTCCAAATAGGGGCTAAGGGTCTATTAACCTCACTTTTGAAAAGTTGAAATTTTAGAGGAAGTTAGCCAAAATCTCTTCCACGAAAGACAAAAGTTACGTCAAAGGGGCCTTAAAACCTATATTTGGCTCCCATTTTTTTTTTAAAAAAAAACAACTCATTTTCAGCCATACTCTCTCATAAAATAATTTTACGTGTAAATCGAAATTTTTTCTTCTTTTTTAATTATATATTCTCCAAAAATATCACTATTTCAAAATATATTTTCTTACCAAAATGGGCTCAAATAGGGGCTAATAATATTTTACATTTCTATTAAGTGGGTCTGAATATATATTGTGGAAATTACATAATTCCAGGGGTTTAAAGTTTAGAGTTCAAAAATCAGGGACCAAACTTTATTTTTCAAAAATCAGGTAATATATAAATATCCTAACCCTAATTTTTCAACCCCCCCTCCTCTCCTCTCCTCTCTTTCTCTCTCTACCCCCTCCCTTTTCTCGTCTTCCCCCTCCCCTCCCCTCCGCCGGCAGCACCCTCGACTCCCCCCTCCTTTCTGCCGGCAGCGGCTTGCTGCCGGTGCAAGTTGCTGCCGGTCCCCTCCCCCCTCCTTTCTGCTGGCAGCGGCTTGCTGCCGGTGCAAGCTGCTGCCGGTCCCCTCCCCCCCTCCTTTCTGCCGGCAGCGGCTTGCTGCCGCTGCTGCCGGCAGCACCCTCCCCTTCCCCCCTTTTTGCCGGCAGCGGCTTGCTGCCGCTGCAAGCTCCTTTCGGCAGAAACCTCCCCTCCCCCCTCCTTTCTGCCGGCAGCGGCTTGCTGCTGCTACAAGCAGCAGCGGTCTCGAGCAGCAGCCGACCGCTGCTGCCCGCAGCGGTCGGCTGCTGCCGGCAAGCTGCTGCCATCTTGCAGGCAGCAGCTTGCTGCCGCCGCTGCTTGTAGAAGCAGGCGGTGGTGGTTTGCTTTTTTGTTGGCAGATCTGTGTGGTGGCTGGTTGGCTATGTTGGTGGCTGTTGTATCTATGGTGTGTTGGTGTGTGATTGGATCTAGGAGTTGGGAATTTTTTTTCAGATTAATGTCGTGGTGAGTGTGCGTGCTGTAGGGTGCGGTGGTGGTGGCACTATCGGTGTATTTACTTGATGTGGTGGGTTGACAATGGTGGTGGCAGTCGACAGTGGTGCAGGTGGAGGATATGGTGATTTGGTTTTCTGTGACTAAAAATATAATCTGTGACCTTCAAATTCTATAATATGTGACCTATTAATTTGAAAATCTGTGACTTGTGACTTATAAATTTTGATATGTGACCAACTAATTTTGAAATATGTGACCTGTGACCAATAAATTTTGATATGTGACCAACTAATTTTGAAATATGTGACCTGTGACCAATAAATTTTTTGAACTGTGACCGTCGGAATAATTGTCGGAATCGGAGATGTCGCCTGAACGGTCGCCGGAGAAGAGTGGTGGTCGGAACGGTGGTCGGAATAGTCCCCGGAATTGTAGGGGGTGGTGGAGGTGGGGAGAGTTAATTATATTATTTAATAATTAATTAATAAAAATATTTTTAATTAATAAATAAATACCTGAATTTTGCATTTTTAAACTTGACACCTGAAAAATGAATTGTGTCAAAGTTAACACCTGATTTTTGAATTCTTCCCATATATATTTGTTATGTTGAAATAATTATAATTCATTAGGAATTTTCACGTTCGTTACAAAAGGGTCCAATTACAACCTACGAGACACAATTGAAGCGAAAGACAATCATCGAATCATCATTTAACAATGAAACGTGCAAAACTCTTAACAATTAGCTAAAAAGACAATTGAAAACCTATGAATTCTATGATAAAATTCACGAAAGCACAAACATTAACAAAAACTTTGAAATTATATTTAGTTATAACTTTCGACGTAATGATGAGAAAATGCCAATTCAAAAAAAGGAAAATTCTATGTGTACATTATGGATCCCTTTATGGATCCCATAATGTACACATAGCACATCTCTCAAAAAAATGACAAAAACTCCCTGAAATTTTCAATAATAGAGCTATTTACACAACCAAGAGATTGTTGCAAAATGTAAAATATCTAAGATCTAAGTCTTTACACTCTAAAAAATCGCCTCGAATCAAGACAAATTTAAGAATCATCCATTTTGAAAATCTTATCATTCTCCAAGTAGTTATAAGTCAACGAGCCGAAAAAAAAAGTTCGGGCCCGAGACGGGCCCGGCTCGAACTTTTTTCGAGCCGAGCCCGAGTCGTCCGAGCCGGTGAACTTTTTTGCCTTCCCTATCTCCAAGCTATTGACGCTTTTCGATCAGAATAATGCCAAAAACTCATCTCTCTGCCTACAGAAAACTAACCTCGAAACACATCCAAAACCCTCAAAAGAGGAAGACCCCAAACTCCGGTTCAACTCTCCTGTGAATTTAGTAAATAATTTTCATTTCTCGATGTCAACATTTAAGACTTTTGAATTTGCAACCTTTCACTATTATTTATTAGTACTTTCAGTACACCTTTTCTTTTAAAATGTTAAATATTTTTACTCAAAAGATGAATATGATCCAAAAATAATCATAACATGAACAGAAAAAAGTTGAAGTGAGAAGAAAAGCAACCAGAATACTTTTATGAAGATTGTTAGTGCAACAAAAAGTAAAATATTGAGAAATTTATCCCTAAAAAAATTGATAAAAGAACCAACTCGCTAGAGATGCCCATATCTCAACTATCAATTTGCATCCGAACACGTGTTTCTGACCTTTGAATAAATTTAAAAAATCAGCAAAGCTGGTTGTCTTAAGATTAAATTTCGGGTCAAACCAGGACGTCAAATGGCGTCCCCAGAGGGGCCTGCATGTCCTTTTTCCTCCAAGTACACAGTTAAAAACCGGCAAGGTTGACGGGACATTTTGTCCATTAGTAAATTTTGATAAAAAAAAATGATTAAATTTATGTTGAGAATTATTGTTAAAATTAATTATTAACAAACAGAGTCTTGGGCCTTTAGTTAATTACTGGTTCGAAGTCTGATATTTCTCTTCCACTTCACAAACCAAACTTGCAGACAGAAAAAATATTTTGTAAGGAGAGAAAAATGGAAGGCGAAATCAACAATTTTGTTATGGTATGGATTACAGTTTTTGCATCTCTAACTTATTGTCACACAGTAGACAAAATCTTCCCAGCAGGCTACTCAAGGCGCCTAGCAATTCTGCCAGTGGTTTGCCTTTTTCTCTATCTTCCACTCAATCTCACCACCATTCACCTCGGCGGCACCACCGCCTTCTTCATTGCATGGCTTGCAAGTTTCAAACTCATTCTCTTTGCCTTCTGTAAAGGCCCTTTATACTCTAATTCTCCAATCCCGATATCCCGTTTCATTCCCTTAGCCTGTTTGCCTATCAAATTTTCTGCAGGAACTGGAAGTGTTTCATCTGAAGAAACGAAAAAGAAAACCCAGAAATCTCCTATGAATTATGTTACCAAGTTAATACTTTTGGCTATTCTAATACGTGTATATGATTATAAGAATTATATTCATCCTTATATCATTTTGTTTTGCTATTGCCTTCATATTTACTTTATGCTGGAGATGTTACTAGCCATGGTTGCTACACTGGCTCGAATCCTGATCCGGGTTGAGCTCGAGCCGCAATTTGATGAGCCTTATCTGGCTACATCCCTGCAAGATTTTTGGGGAAGAAGGTGGAATCTTATGGTATCAAATATTTTGCGTCCCATTGTATATGATCCTGTTCTGTCAATTTCCAGGCGAGTAACGGCAAGAAAATGGGCGGCGCTTCCGGCAGTTTTGGCTACATTTTTGGTGTCTGGTTTGATGCATGAACTGATTTTCTTTAACATTGGAAGATTGAAACCAACTGGCGAGGTAATGTGCTTCTTCCTGCTTCATGGAGTGTCACTGGCTATGGAAATTGGCACAAAGAAACTGTTGAAGGGCAGATTTACCCTGCCTAGGATTCTGTCGGGGCCATTGACGCTGGCATTTGTGATGACAACCAGTTTCTGGTTGTTCTTTCCGCCATTCTTGAGGGGCAAGGCAGACCTTAAAGGGTGTAATGAATCTATTGCATTCATCGAGTTCGTGAAGAATCATAAACTGGTTAGCCCCAATAACGTTACTTGTCCGTTCCTATGAAGTATTTCATTCAGAAAGAGTAATATTATTCATTACTGCTCTAGATCTCTATTCATTGTTCAATGGAGTTGTAATTAGTTTAATGAATTGAGGGGTCCACTGCAATTATTAGTGTTAGTGTCTTGAGTTAATTAGAGAATATTATCGCATAATAGAAATATATGAAGGGGATGCCAGCAATTATTTCACTTATTGAATGATTATTTTACGTCGTGAATGATTATTACCTCTTCAGGGGTGTTATAGTTGGTGGAGCAGGTGAACGCGAAGATCGAAGGTCACGAGTTTGAATCTTCTGCTAACACTTCCTCGGTCAAGCCCGTCGTATCGAGTTTGCCTAGTGCGGCTTACTTTTCCTGTGTGGTTTGCGGGCTATTGCACATAGATCGAGGTTTACCAAGTGCGCACTCACGAGTAGCAACAAAATAAAGATACTTAAATACTTGAGTTAATGCTTAAGAGACTAGTTGGAGTTTAAAGCAAATTCCGAAAGCAAGCCTCATTTATCCAGAGATAATCTTAACTTTCAACGTGGATTTTTCCAGTACACATGTGAGCCAATAAATGTCAAGGACACAAGCAACCACCAAAACAAAATTCATTTATTTCAGTTTAACATGGAATTTATTGTTCACAACGCTACTCTCTTGGACCATAACACATGGCACAAGTTGAATGTGGAAACAATGACTATATTTGAACATAAATCGATAGATTTCTCTAATATCTAACTTTCTCTATATTTTTCACAGCTGGTGCAAACCCGAATAAAGTAAAAAGGTTGTGGTAAGTTAAACAAACGTAAATCTTTGTCAAGTCTTATGATACGATAATTCTTATACAAATACCAATACACATTTTCTTGGAGCATCCCTTGTGCGGCAACGAAAATAAGAGCTAGTTTGTTATTTTTGTAAGTAGAAGACTGCATCAGATGAAATACAGAAGAAGAAAGAACATACAAATAATTCTGAATGACACATTTTATTAGAATCCCCTTGAGCATACTTGGAACTAGTTACCCTTCGAATGTTTCTGCAGAGTAAAAGATAATAATGTCATGTCAGCTTCCTCGGGCAACTTGAATCTCACCCTCTTCTTCTCGAAATTCCCTTTTCGACTGATCAAAGATAACTCTTCATGTTCTTCTGATTCATCAATCTTATCCAATTCCCCTATAGAGAAACTGATTCTTGGTGTAAAATATCCAGTGTGGGCATGATCAGGAGAAGGCAGATACACTTTCTTGTTAGATTGCGTCAAAACTTGAACTTCACCTCCCATAATAGACTCAGAATTATTTAAACTCGAAGGAGAATCGACAAGACAATCCCTCAAAGTCATCATTTTTGATGGGGCATTTCCATTAATTTTGTTGCAATACCCTATTTCTTCTGAAGTTGATGGCATCAGACAGCAAAGCTTTTGCCCCATGAATTAGCCGAAAATAAGGATTAAAAAAAAAAGTTGCTATATTTGATTCTAACAAAACATAGGTGAATATCCGATAAGGGAATTTTTTTAGATAGATAGTTTAGAGGGGAATATAAAGTAAAATGCAACGGAGAAACCAATATGAGAGTAATTAATCATCAATTTTCTTATAGTTTTTGAATCTTGGACTAAGTTTCAGGTTTAATTTTCCGAATCTGCATCTTATTGTGCTATCAACTTTGGTTTTTTTTAACTATATGGCAAGAATCATGCCACGATAACGTAATGATTGACATAATGTCACGTGACATCTTATTATTGGACTGTTTAAAATTCAATCAACTTTTACCTCCAATCATATATTGCCAACATTTATTATGTCAAAGCATTAGTCAACATTTTTCTGTCAAAGTGACATTATCCATATGACATAATGACAATTAGAATTAGAGGGGTAGAAGACAATATTTCTTGTCTTGCATTGTGTACTCGTCACTGAAAATATTCACTATTCAAAGTAATGCTTTTTTCCAAAAAATGGTCACCAAACATGGGCTTAGTAAGCTATAAAACCGTATTAATTACGGTTGAAAAGAAAACACATTAATGTCTTCTTAAAACCCATGATTCACGATCCCCAAACTCAAAACCTGACCTCATAAAATAAAAAATCCGAAAAAAAAAAACTACCAAAATCTGCAAATTCAGGTGGGAATTGACATATTCCATATTGTTAATGTGAAGAAATTTCGCACTATTCCTTCTTAAAATCTTCGAAAAAAAGTCAGAAATGTATGTCTTGAAATCCGATGTAGAATTCTTTTTCAGATTTTGGGGTTCATTTTGTCTCATGTTTCAATGAAAATTTCATTTTACAATCAGCATTGGAAAAATCCATTTTCCCAGGTCAAATACTCATTATTTTACTTTGAAACTTTTTATAAAGAAGAATTCTCTAAAATTTGATTGATTCAAATTATTGAAGTGAAACAAAAAAAGCCACCATAATTGAAGGGAGAGGGAGAGAATCATGTCGATTGATTTAGCCATGTTTGGCATAGATTAAAATCTACTAAAAGTTTTAAGTCAAAATTAATTAATTTTGACTATATATTTTATTGGACTCACATCTTTTCAATCGCAAATTTTATTATTACTATTTTTTTTTGTTTTATCAAAATTTAATAAAAATCTGATTTTATTTTACATTAAATTCGGATACCATATATAATTAGTTGAAATTGATGCTTTCGAACAATTGCTGAGAATAATTGCAAATTACCTTTAGGCTCGGTTTGATGACATTTTTTTTTTTTTTTTGAAAAATAATATTTTGAATAGTGATTTTTAGAAGAATGTGTGATTAATAAGCCCTTATTTTGTACACATTCATTTTCATTTTTCTACTCATTTTCAATCACACATTCTTTAATATAATAATATTTTTCATCACATCAATAACTTTTCTTTCTTTTTCAACTACACATTCTCCATCAATCTACTGTTCCATAATACATTCTTCCAAAATAATGTAGCTCAAACACACCTTAAATATGAAAAAGTTTTAGATTTACGTTTAGAATATTTTATTGCGTGAATGTGTAGTTGAAAATAAATATTTAAAAAAATTAATTTTCAAATAAGAGTTTTCATATAGGGACTTAGTTTGATATTTTGAAGATGTTGTTTGTTTTCCTAAAACATGTAGTAATAATCTAATTCGAATGTATTTACGTGTACATCACAATTTACAAATTTATTAACATGACGAGGCTAGATATGATTTTATTCATTGAACAATTATAGTACCTCGTACTTGGTGAATATCGAAGAGGACCTACACGTGTAAGTTAATACAAGTGGATAACATCCCATGTGGGATGTTGTACAACCAGCAGCGGTTATTGGAAGGAGAAATGACTACTCATATTTTTATTGCTCAAAATATTGCAGGACTAAAATGCACAATCAAACATATAGTGTCCGTTTGATTGCAAAGATAGAATTGTTTTACTGAAAATTATAATTAATTATATTTGATTGGTATAATTTTTTACCTAAAAAATGTTGAAATATTGGTATCCATTTGACTTTATTTTTTATGAAAATTGTTCATTAAAGTGATATTTTTTTACTTTTATATCTAGAATTTTTTTCAATTGCAAAAAAAAAAAAAAAAAAAAAAAAGCCTGAAAAACCATGGGCCTTGCCCTCGAGCGACTCAGCTCGAGCTTGGGCTCGTCATTTGACGAGCCAACGGTCGAGCCACTCAGCCCATTTGCCATATCTACGTGAGTGTGCAAGGAAAAGATGGAAAAACATTTGCCTTAAAAAAAAAAAAAAAAAAAACCCTATCAAATAAAGGAAAAGTGGGAAAATGGATCATGGAATTGGCTCTCTATCAAACACACCCAATCAAACTTATAGTCGAACAATTTTCCCGCTCAATGATTGTAATGACTGAACGTACTAGACAATGGGAAAACAAGAAATTTCTTTACTCCTGATCCAAAAACAAAAGCCAGATGACCTATAAAAAGAACACCATGACTAGAGAAAACCCAAATCATAGCGTGAAAGATGTGGGAAGTATGATCACAGTTGAATATTGTGCCAAACTTCAACACCTTTGAAGCAGAAGCCACAAAAGAGTATAAAGTTGCAAAATTTGTGAATTTTCAATATTCGAATTTGTTGGATTGTGATACCATTAGTGACATTTACATTACAAATTGGGCTGTGATGAAAATTGGGCATTGCCCATTGCTGGAAGTTGACTAGCCATTGCCCGATAACACATTGAAACTGGCCCACTTTTATTGCCACTTGTGTTGTTCTGGACCGTCGATTTCATGGTTGATCTATGGTGGTTATTGATGTGTATATATACCAATTGAACCGTCTCTTTGAACCCGAATTTTCCATTGTTTCTCTCCTTCGCGTCTGTGAAGCTTTTGGGCTTTTTGTTCTTCGTAGTTTTCTCCTCTTGATTCTGTTTGATACTTTGTGTATTGATGAAAACTTCTGATTTTAATCTCCAATCTGTGTGATTGCTTCCTTTGTGGTTCTTTGAGAGTGAGTGGTTTTGGTTTGAGATTGACCTGTGTTCCTTCGAGCCATTGAGTAGCTATAGTGTGTGATAATTATGAGTTTTTGTGTCTTTGTGGCCGTTTCTTTGTACAGAAGGATGCAATGAATATTTTTGAGCCCTATACCAATAAAGATTCGATTTCTTGCTGTTCAAAGTGTTCTCCATGAATCTGGTTTTATGCTTTCGTTTTTCGATTTTTGGTTTTTGGTTTTTGACTCTACAGAATTTATGAATTGCTCTTTAATATTTTTTGAATAACACAGCTGAACAAAATACAACATATTTGAAGCAAAAATTGACGTACCAGGTTACTTTTAATTAAATAATATGACCAGCCAAAATGTTTATGTGTCGCAAATTTAATATTGAAACAGTTGACTTAATCTGATATCATGTAAAATACAAATGTCAGTGATGATCAATTCACGGAAGCACAATATATTGTCTTAATATTAAATGAGGTTTTTGCCAAATCGGCCATGATTACATAAGTTCATGAACCAAGCAATCTTGTGATGTAGAGCTAGAGTAAAACCTAAGTCATAAACATTATACACTTATACAGCAATTTAGTTTAATTCTGGGTTAATTACCTCAAAAGTCACCGAACTTTACCAAAAGTTTCCACCAGGTCACTGAACTTTCGAAACTGCAACCCCATTAGTCACTGAACTTTAAAAATCACACAATTAGTCACTGAACTTTGCAAAAAATTTCTCAAATGGTCACTAGTTTTAGTGACCATTTGGGAAACTTTTGCAAAATTCAGTGACTAATTGGGTGATTTTTAAAGTTCAGTGACTAATGAGGTTGCAGTTTCAAAAGTTCAGTGACTAACCACGTAGTTTTTAAAGTTCAATAACTTGGTGGAAACTTTCGGTCAAGTTCAGTGACTTTTGGGGTAATTAACCCGTTTAATTCTTATCTATTACAACCTAAATGAATAATATGCGACCATTTAATTAAAAAGTGATACAAAAAATTCAAGATCGATGAAGGAGACCGAGGGCTTCTTTAAGGAGAAAAGTTTCACACAGAAGGTTGTAACAAATCTGAAGAAAAAGCGGTGCCCTCAGAATGGTATAAAGTAAGCCAGATGAAATGATTCTACTGTACAGGAGGCTCGACCATGTCTTCATCCCGGTGTCTCTAGCCCATTTGCAAAGTTGTCTCTTTAAAAATGCACAGCAAACCACGACTTTAGCTATATCAAGACTACACCACATTTCACGTCACTAGACATGTTGAACAAGTTACGAAAGTCCACGTCGCACCCAACCAGTGACGAATTCAGGATCAAAGTTCTGCACGGGCAGACTGACTGTTGAATGTTGATCGTTGATAATTGATCGTCGACAATCAAAGATCGTAATAGCGATGTTGTTTATTAATATTTAATTAAATAATATTAAAATTTATTCAATATATATGTAAAAGTACTAAAAAGTAAAAATTATAAACATATGAAAATATAATTCAATACAACTCAAAATACTAAGGTGTATGTATTCAATTGAGACTTTTAATGACTTTTTGGGATTTAAAAAGTTTAGGGGTATTCAATGTAGATTTTTGGAGGCTTTCTAAAAGTATTGATGTATTCAATTAAAACTTTTTAGAATATATATTATTTATTTATTTTTTAAAGGTATATTATCTTAATAATGCTGAATATTGAATTTATTTTTTATATATAATTATTATAATTTATTTAATCAATGTCTTAAATTTTTATTCTTTTTAAAATATTTTTTTATTGAAAAATTTTAAAGGTACCCGGGCGTTTACACGCCCCTCACATAAGTGAGGGGCCCACCGCCCTCCCCATATGAGGGAGGAAGTGGGGCCAAGTAACCGGGTGTGTGAACGCCCGGGTACCTGTAGCAATGGTGAGAAACACTACCTCGTATATGATAATTTCATAATATTGCACTAGATCCACATATATTCTATCTCAAATGAAAGTTTTCAAAAATCATTTGAATTCTACAAAAGTCTCTAAACGTTTTAAAAATGAAAGTTCATAAAAGTTTACAAAAAATTTCCACTAATTCCATACAAATCTCTAAAAAATCCATGAAATCCACGTAAGTCATCACTTAAAAAAAATCCATCAAAGTCTTCAAAAATCCCAATTGAATAACCCCCTAAAAAGATTCGCGATACAACCATACTCGAATCTAATGAGTGAAAAAATTTCATAGATGCCTAAATCAATGAAGTTCAAGTGCTTAATTAAAAAAGTATCAATCCAATAAGTAACAAGTCCGTTAAATCACTCCAACATATTGACAAATTCATCGACAATTTTCACTAGCATAGATATGAAAACCTTGGACTGTGGAGAAGTAAATGCACAATTTTCACCACAAATAGTCTCAATCAAGAAATCCAAACCACTAATACATAACCACAAGCCATTATCATTCACACCATAATATTCAAAATGTTAGTTTAAACATTTCTGGAGAAAGATTTTATCAAAATTTTAATGAGGAAATTTTAAAATAAGTGCTCTAATGGAAAAGTAAATACCAACGAAGATGAAACACCCTAGGTACTTAACCAGAGTTACCTGTTCGAATTGTTTAAACCAAGAAACACAAAAATCCCCAAACCAACCCCAACCCATTTCAATTCACATCCCAAAATTCAATCCAAAATAGCCTCAATCAATTACCTTAATTCCGGTGAACAGCTGGCGTTGTCCACTTTTTCTTCAGGTACAATAACAGGCCATTGCTCACCGTCTTCGTGAAACATCTGCTCCGTCTCGAGGAGACTACCCTTGTCAAGAATCAAGTTGTGAATTGTCGGGCCGGGTTTGAGGTAGCATCAAAGGTTTCCTCAACGCCGTTGACAAAGGTAACAGTAATCTTTGGCGGATAATCGTCCATGTGACGCTGGACGGGGTACTTTTTAAAATACCCTTGTCAAACCAAACCGTTTTGCACTTTGCCCATTTTTTTTAAACATTCACCACAATAGCCGTTTTGAGATTGAATGACAAAATTACCCTTAAAATAATATACAATTACAATTATATGTTAATGTTTAAAGACAATAATACCATTTTTTAAGTTATAAAAAAGGCCAAACACTTCCTACTTAAAATTTTAAAATCAAATCACTTTTTTTATCGATTTATTCCAACACAGATAAAAATAGTTTCATTTTTCATCTGTTTCAAACTTGAAAACAGACAAATTTATCAAACGATCAACAAGTAAATATTATTCACAGCCATCAGCGAAATCGGTAAGTATATTTACGTATTTTTAATTGGGTTTCGATTAAATTATAATGTACATTTTATTAATTTTTAAATCTTTTTTCTATATATATGAAAAATTTATGTTCTTAAATGGAACTATATAATTTTTTTTAATAAAAACGAGCAAAAAATTTCACTTGTCAATGAGATTTTTCAGACAAATTTTATGATATAAAGAGAAGCCGCACGTCCGGAAGTCCGGGCCCGCACGTTCGGGCCAGCACACGGCCCAGTCCATCCACCTCCACCGTCACCCCCCTCCATCCCGATAACTGTGAGTCCCTCGCAGGTGTGCTACGTCACCCCGTAACGTCGTGATCTCAGACCGAAGGTCCCCTATCTCGTTCTGCAGATCTACCACATGGCTACGTAGAGCTCCAACGTCATTATATACATCGTCGATATGTCCTCTGAGCTCTCGTCGCATTTCGTCCATCTCCTCCGATAGTCTGGCATACTTAGCGTCGACTTGCCGTCCCAACTCGCGTCGCATTGCGCCCATTTGACCCGCTATAAACTCGGTAAGGCGGCCATATAGATCATCTGACGGCGGCGGGGGCCTCGGTGTCGGGGGCGACCTCGGCGGTGGGGGTGAGGACCTCGACGGTGGGGATGATGACCTCAGCGGTGAGGGTTAGGACCTCGGCGGCGACGACCTCGGTGATACCGGACGGCACTCCTGAAACAATGAACAATCTGAATTATTAATTTAATAAAAAATTCAACACGATAATCAACATATTATATTCAATAAACATACTATATCCCGATCAACGATGGACTCGGGCATATGATCATCTGTTGCGACCGAGATAGACAAGCAACGCATGTAACTCTGACCTTCCTACTCTATCGACGGGGTCAACTCAGTGAGGACTTCAACCTAACATATTGACGTTTTACCGAGTTAATGACAGCCCACGTACAATATAAATCGAAAAAATGTATAATACGTACCTCAGGATCGTCGAGGAGAGCTGATATTTGTTTACCGAGTGACTTGTCATGTGCTCGCCATTGATAAATCCAAGGGCAGCACGTCTCCACTCTCTTAGCATACTGGTCAGCCAATATGGGGACAGTCTCGTACATCCATATCTACAACATTTACAATTATCATATATATAATTTAATAACAAAAATAGATAATTTATTGTGTTCAACATTTACCTGTAATGCCAACGGCATGCCATATGCATCATACTTGCGCTCGGGTCTACCCCCCTTAGGCATCAAATACTCTCTTTTGAAGTGTCGTAAGGTATCCGCAAAACATCGCTGCCCCCAAGGATAGCTGTTGAAGGCATCAATGTCATCAACAATCTCCAAATGAAAAAAGTCGATCGACGTCTTCTTGTGATGACACCTGAGTACGCTCTCGACGATAAGCACCATACCCAGCTTCAACCTGTCAGGCATATCCTCGCATGCCCTGACTGCATTTAACAATTGCCCAGGAGTGGCCGCCGCCTGCCCGTGAAAATATTCATTTAATAGCCTATTGTTCCTCGGAATACGGGCCCGTGCTGCATCTTCGCCTGTACACATCAATCCGGTGATCATTGCAAACTCAAATATAGAAAATCTAACCACCTTGCCCCCAAGATTGAAATGAAGGGCATCTCCGTCAACCGGCTTGAGCAGCCGACATAGCAACGCATCGAGTATCTGTCCAGAAAACTATACGTTGCGCAATGAATACAATGGCCATAAGCAGGACCACCTCAATATATCCGCGTGCTCTTAGTCAAGCAAATCTAATACCACTGTAAAAATAGCAAAGTTACAGTTCGCTGTAACTTTGCCAGAAATCTGTCTCACCACATCGTCCAACTGATAATTCATCCTACAAAATTTCAAACGTTAGCATCATGTACGAGATATAATAGACAAAACATATTATGAGAAAATTAAACTATATTCACTACTATCCGCAATAATCAGTTGAGTATCAAATTATTTCTTATTTTAATCGTCAATTGAATATTTTATTAGTTTTTATATAATATTTAATTATAATTAATAGAATAGTAAATAAACCATCGAATAGTAAATAAACATTTCGAAGAAACCATTTATTTTGTTTATTTAATATTTTGTTATTTAGACGTAAATAATATTTTATTTTGAAATAAACAATAACTAAATAGTAATCAAATTATTAAAATTTACAAATTAAATAAACTAATAAATAAAAAGAAATTCAATTATTATTGTTTATTTAATGTTTTATAAACAATTTCAATAAGTAATTTACCGCTAAATATTTTAAATCGTTTATTTTTTTTTCTTAAACAAATTAAATAAGTAAATTTCAAATAAACTCTTTAATTTTTTTTATTTAATATTCCATTTTAAAATAATAGTTTATAATATTAATTATAATTAATTGAATATTAAATAAACAATCCAATATTTAATAGTTTATTATTTATAACTAAATAAATAATATTTTATATTTTACACACTCTTTATTCGTGAATTTTTCAAGTTGTTTACAAAATAAATTTAATTGCTTATGTAATATTTATAAATTAATTTAACATTAAATATCAAATATAATTTAAACAATAGAATAATATTTCATTATTTTTTCTTTTACATGCATATGTCATTATTTATTATAAACAATTTCAATAAATAATTTAAAATAAAAATTTTAATTGTCCACTTCATATTATTTCAGTGTAAAAGAAGAATTTATAATTAAATTTTTTATTTAAATTCTTTATATAATATTTAAGTATCATTATTAATAACATATTGAATAAACATTTTAAAGAAACCATTTATTTTGTTTATTTAATATTTTGTGATTTACAATTAAATAATATTTTATTTTGACATAAACAACTTGTAACTAAATAGTAATCAAATTATTAAAATTTACAAATTAAATAAACTAATAAATAAAAAAAAAATCAATTATTATTTTTTATTTAAAGTTTTATAAACAATTTCAATAAGTAAATTTAAAATAAATATTTTAAATCGTTTATTTTTTTTTTGTTCGTAAACAAATTAAATAAGTAATTTAAAACTCTTTAATTTTTTTATTTAATATTTCATTGTAAAATAATAGTTTATAGTATTAATTATAATTAATTGAATATTAAATAAACAATCCAATATTTAATATTTTATTATTAAATAATATTTTATATTTTACAAAATTAAATATCAAATAAATAATTATATTTTTATTAGAAAAAAAAAACGGGCCGTCTGGCAGACGGCCCAGTTGAACTAATTTGGCCGTTTGCCAGAGCAATTTGGGCCCAGAACACAAAAGGCCCCAACAAAAAAAATCCTAATTCAAAATCTGGGTCATTTTCTTCCCTTTTTTTTTTCAGCACTAAACTGGTTTGGCAAGTGGCGCCCGTCGGCTATTGAAAACTCTGGTGGATCCAGCACGGGCCATCGCGCCCCTCGCCAGGTGCTAGGTTTGCCGTTGCACCTAACACAAGTCAACTTAAAATATCGTTAAACCATAACATGTGTTGAAATACAACATACAATGATTTTGCAATTTGATCTAAACACTTTTCTCGAAAATTCAGAGGAATGTACTTTTTGTTGCATCGCAAGAAATAGCTAGTATGTAAAATTTCAATTTTATGGATACGTGCCACCCTAAGTGCAGTAGCAGTACGTAGTTGTATATATTTTATGTTCGTATTCGGTTTTCATTTTTTTTTAAATTCATTTTTATTGAATTTATTTTTAATTATACATTTTATGAGATTTATAACTTTTATTAATTTTTCAACTATGCATTTAATTAATTTTTATTAAATCTACAGAAAAATTGTTTTTTTAACTAAATCAAAATTAAAGAGGCGTTATGAGTATATCTTGTAAATTTCTTGAAGTCAATCAAATGTATCCATCCCTACTCCCTATACCATGTTACTTGCAATCCATGGGATAAATTTCTTTACAAATACATTTCTAGGGATTGAATCCTCTATTTTGTACAAATAATTTGACAATCCAAGAGGTGTAAACATGGCCACCCTGACTTCAACTCACGAATTATCAAATTAGTTGTACACGTAGCAAAACTCATTATTCAATTATGGTTTCGACGTTCAATGAAAACGGCCTCGAGTCTCCACATTTTTTAGCTCTCAGCGTATTAAAATAGAGAGACAAATAAAAAATAAAAAAATTCACGCTATCCTTGGCATTGCACGTGTGAATATGTGCTTAGCACGTGCATGACTACTTTCAAGGCATGGATGTCACAGCCATGGCGTAATTGACTGGTGTCGAACAAGTGCCAGAAATGAAACAGAAAATAACAAAAAGATGTATGTTCATTTTCTTCTCTTCAACGTGGAATATGATATGTACGTGAACATCCTTAACCATAGTGTTCACAACATGACAACATCGTTCATTACCAAATAAAAAAGTATAACTTTCCCTCTCTCTCTATATAATCATCTAAGAAGGTCTTATTCAAGTCAACCACGCTCTCCTGGAAGTTATAGAAATGGTGAAAATACCAGCGAAATTCAAAATGGTGGCCGCAGTTTTCGCTGAGGGGGCTAAGATTAGGACATGTGATGAGAGCAGCGGCGGCGAGCACTCGGAGTCGGCGGATTTGTCTGATCTCGTGAATTCGTTTATAGAGAGAGAAATTAGCGAAAAGAGAGAAAGTGAAGAAGATGTTGAAGAGAGCGATGATAATGAGATTGAGTTGCAAAGAAATACTCCCAACTCTGAACTGAAAGATTCGTTAAAAAAATTATTGGGCAGTGAAAATGATGGTGTTAAAAGAAGAATTCGCGCAGAGGTAGAAAAGGCCTACAAGGAACTCGGTGATTACAGCTCGTCGGAATTGAAACGTCGGTTAATGGCTAGGTTGCGCGATAGAGGGTTTAATGCCGGTCAGTCTCTCTCTCTCTCTCTCTCTCTATATATATATATATATATATATATGGAAGATAAGAATTTGATTAGTGTGTTGTTTGAATTTTGACGATAAAGGTCTTTGCAAATCAAAGTGGGAGAAAAATGGGGGCTGCATATCTGGGGATTACGAGTACGTTGATGTAAATGTTGGTGCGACTCGCTACGTAATTGAAGTTTTTCTAGCAGAAGAATTCAAAATAGCCCGTCCAACAGACTTCTACGCCTCCTTACTCCAACTTTTTCTTCCCATTTTTGTTGGCAAAATGGATGAACTGAAGCAAATTGTCAGGTTGATGTGCAGTGCCATTAAGAAATCCATGAAACGCGTGGAAATTCACGTGCCGCCATGGCGCCGTCTTGCCTACATGCAAGCCAAGTGGTTTGGTTCTTACAAACGAGCAATCAATGAAATTCCGGTCCGAAATGGATACAGTTCCCGTGAATATTTATCGGAAAAGAGAACGGTTGGGTTCGTACCTGTGCTGGTGCGGTTGCCGGAGATTTCTTTCTATTGCAGAGAGGATTTTGCTCGCCCTGGCGGTAATGGTGCAAGACTAGGCAACTTGTCTTCAGCTTTGAAGGACAGTAGAGTGCTACTCTAACCGTGAATGGTGAATAGCAATTGTATCCTGAACCATGAACCGAGTCGGATTCATCCGAAAAGGTTCATGACCCTGAAATTAGAGATGAGCAAAGCTTCATCCTTGTTCAGTATTCAATTATTCATTTTGAATTAACGAATTATATCAGTGTTATATTTTGCTACGAAAATCGTGTTAGAACTAAACAATCGGACACATTTTAACATTGTTTCTCAAAGTGACCTTGAATGTGTAGGTTGGAAATAAAATAACGAATAAATTACAAAATCCTTCCACTGAGATTTATTTTGACAATGCGTTGCACTAATTCTGTATTTGTTGTGTTTTTGTTAGTGTAGAAATTGTATATGTTAAAAAAAAGTTAGTTTAAGATCGATTGGATTATTCAAAGTCTTGGAAGCTTATTCTTGCCCCACTGATGCTCCATTTAACAAGGTGATTATTTCAAAAGGTGATATTACTGCACAGAAGAACTTAGCAAAAATAAAATTGAAAAAATTTAATGTTTGACATACATAAAGATTACGGGTTTACATGAGTAAGAAATATTTGATACATTAAATAATAAAGTATGCATCGAAAAATGAAATTGTATAGCAAAGAAGTTGTAAAAGGAGTTTCACAGCCTCTATTTCTATTTTAAAGAATTTGATTTTATCTTCTTTGTAATAGAAGACAAACTGAAAATTGGTTCCAAAACAGAAGGATAAGACGTAATACTTGTATACATTCATTAATTGAAACTATGCAAACACTATTTTATGTTTGAACGAGTCTTGAATTTAATGTTCTCTCCTCTTTTTCTTCAAGAAAAGTAAATAAATAAACAAATGCCTAAAGTGGGTCAAAAACTCTATATTTGTTAAGCATTTAAACTCAAATGAAATATCAATCAACGAAAGCACTAACTGTGTTTGTATCTGTGTGAGAAAGAGAGAGAAAGAGAGAGAAATAGATCAAGTGCAGATGAAATACCAAAAATTAACAAAAATTTTCATAATTTATTTATTTGTTTATTGTTGTTATGCAAATAGTCTGCTGCTTTGAAACGGAGATCGACATGTCTAGGTCGAGTGGGCAGTGGGGGCAACACCTTGATAGGCGGGCATCGACTTGGCCAGTTAGGTGGCGAGGGTCGATGGGGCAGCGCCCCTCGTGGGGGTTGGAGGCCATGCCCCCAAAATGAACTTTAATTTTCGTATATATATGAAATGAAGTTGTGTTTTTTTAATAGGGATGAACCGATTTTTTTGCCGTGTTTTTTATTCTGAATTCAAAGGAGACACATGGAGTTCGTGTCTCCTGATTCCAAAAACTAAGAAATTGAACTCAATCTTCATTGTTAAAAAAAACAAACAAAAAGAGTGTCCGTGTGCAAAGATGCGGAGACATGAACACTCCTTTTTTTAAAAAAAAAACAGTGCTAACAATTAAGGTGTTTCAATTAATCACTTTAGCTTCTCCTTGCTAATGAATTAAACAATATTTCGAAATGTTACTCGTATTTTGCTGGATGTTCGAAATTTCATTTACCACGAACTAAAATCTCAATTACAAGCATGTCCTTCATAATAGATTGAAGACAAAATATACAACAAATAAGCTCTACAATCAACAAGTAAATGCTATATCCTCATGTAAGTTTTCTTTGATAATGTCATTCTCAGACTTGAAATGGCTACCACTGTTTTTGTTATTGAATATACATAAGTATTCATGGCTTTGAATAAGCTCAACACATAGAAAATATTCCTCAATTCGTATATCATCATGTGTTGCTTTCACAGATTTTTAAGAACTTCATAATCTTTTTTCTTAATTTTACTTCATAACGAATTTTCAATATAAAATAATTTTTTTTCAAAATAGAAAGACAAATCAAATTATTCAAACTCCAATACGTCGCTTTTTATAACAGACTTAGAAAAAAAGATATGGAAAATGGATATATATATAAGACATGTATAAAATGGATATACGACGTATGAAATTATAAAATTGGAGGAATGGAGGATTGCAAATAAAATTGGAGGACTAGATGAATGAAAATTGGGAAAATAAACAACATCTCATTAGTTACTATTGCATCTACAGTACCCCGAAAACTGCATTTTTTTATATAGTAGTGATAATAGACATCTCTCCATTTTCAAAAATTTCAAAAACCTCACCTCTTAGCATAATTTTTTTTTTTTTTTTTCATTTTGCTATATATACGATTATACTTGTTCCCTTAATTCTTATAAGGGTTCGTTTGAGTGCAATGGTGGAGAATGAGTGGAAAGAAAATGTTTTACAAGGAATTGATTTTCTTATAAACTGTTTTATTGAGAATTGTAATTAATTGTATTTGATTGGTATATTTTTTCATGGAAAATGTTGAAAATTTGGTATCCATTTGACTTCATTTTTTATAGAATTTGTTCATTAAAGTGATAATCTTTTCTACTATTGAGTCTAAAATTTGTTCTCATTGTCAAAAAAAAAAAAAAAAACTTACCATACCAAATATCATTCGTTTGACTTTATTTTGCATGAAAGTTGTCGATAAAAGTGAATATTTTTTTACCATTGTGTCTATAATTTGTTCCCATTGAAAAAAAAAAAAGGTGAAAAATGTTTTCCCACATATTAGGTGGAAAAACATTTTCCACTATTTGTGCATCAAAGGGTTGTACCTAGAAAAATGGAGGAAAACATTTTCCATGGAAAATTTCTCATATAATCAAACAGTCAAAAAAGTGAAATTAGGAAAATATTTTCCTACTTCCATGGAAAACTCCGTCAATTAAACGGACCCTAATTATAATTTTGATTTAGACAAAAAATATAATGTTTTAATTTTAAATAAGTTTAATTTATTTATTTTTATCTTTTTATACAAAGTGATTTCATCTTAATTATATTTTTATGAATACTGATTTCTCAAATAGCTAAAAAGAATTCTAAACTATAAACTTTTGATGTCAATTTGTTTCATATATAGTATTATGATGATATTATTTTTTATTTTTCAAATAAATTAATATAAATATCAAAAGTATAAAAATTAGAGAATGCTATTAAATCAAGCACTATAAAATATTTGATAACTTCTCAACTAATTTTATTAAACTAGTTGCAATCAACGTGCACGTTTTTTTTTTTCTTTTAATCTTGTAAATTGTTATTTATAAGTTTTGGGTCAATACTAATAGATTATTAATATTATTTATCTAATGTTTTTTTTTATGAAAATGGCCATTTTATTAGACGAACCTCAATTTATATAGTCCATGTTTGGTATGGATTAAAATCAGATTTTTATTAAATTTTGATAAAGTTAATGAAATGTGCCGTGAAAAAATTGTGGATCTCATGAAATACGTGATTAAAATTAATTGTTAATTCTTATTTAAATTAAATTTAAAATTTTAATCCACACTAAACAGAGACTTAATATATACTTTTTTAATCATAAAGAATGTACTTGTTTCTGGAAGGTATTGATAAAGCAATTAAACTATGGAAAATGCTAGATGTACATTTGGGCTTACATAATGGACACCCTTATGTAAGCCCAAATGAACCAGTAGACTCACCCTTAAACTATTTGGACAACCTCAGTTGACAACTTTGGCGATGTCAAAATTCAGACATTTGATTTAAAAATAATTTTTAACAATTTTGAAAATTAATGAATGTGATACTTACAAGTATGAAGTTGTCAACCAAGATTATACAATGATCGATTTTGCTATTGTATAATAATCCATGACGACTTTGTTGACAATGTGATGTGTTGACAAAAAAATTCTGGCTACAAAAATAACTTTTGTTAAAACCGTATAATGACATAATGTTACGTGATATTTTTTAAACAAAGTTATCAACAAAATTTTACATCAAACATAATTCTAAAATGATATGACCGTAGATTAGGCATCATTATAATATATTTTGTACAATTACATTTTAGATTAATGTTACTTTTACATGATTGTTTACCGATTGATAAATGGATAATGTTTATTAACTTCATTTTATTTCATTTTTCTCTTTCTCTATTTTCCACATTATCAATTTTTACATTAATCAGTAAATAATCATGTACAAGTAGCATTACATTAAATTTCAAAAGAAAATACTATATATAATGATTTTTCTTTAGAATTCGGCTACTTGATCGATTAACTTCTATTATGTCAATGTTAATCATTACTGTTAGAATACTTGAGATTTTTCGCTTATATGAGTTTTTCAATACTTCTAGATTATGATTAGTTATCAGTTCCAATTTGATACAAAATTATATTTTTTGGGAATTAGATGGAATGTGTTCCTTCTATTAATAGGGTTTTGGTTTACGCAACCTCTTACGTGTTAAGGCAAGTGCTTGTCAAAAAGCATTTGTAACTAATCGTGAATGAGATTTTATATCTTTCTATATATAAAAAGTGGCTATTAAACGTAATATGTTGGTTTAACGGAAAAACTAACGGAATTTCTTATTTTAACGGAAAATCTTTTTTCATCACCTCTTACTTTCAAAATTATAATAATAAAATAATAATAATAATAAATTAGATTTTGATAATTCCTTCAAATTAAAATATTTTGGAGTTAACTTATTCGAATCGATTTTTTCTCGAATCTGATTTATGTATCTAATTACGATTTATCCAACTAGGCCAATATTCATATATTTACGATAACTCCATCAATATATAAACATTTGACACAAATAAAATATAATTTGATAAATGTATCATTTAGTCCTTAACTTTCAAAATATTAAAATATAATATATAAAAATTGAATTATATTTTATGAAAATTTTCGGGGTATTACATTCTCACCCCCTTAAAATATTTTCGTCCTCGAAAATTTACCCGTCACTTACCAATACTAAGTTTAACACATGATATACATATATTATCGTAATACATATCATACTTTAGCGATAAAATGAATTGCATTATTACTTAAAAAAGAGTAAAGACTTAAGCCATGCAAAAAGTTTAAACTTCCGTTTGTTTCTCATTAAAAACCCATAAAAATGAAAAATATGACCGTTATCTATCACATCAATCTATCAATTTTGAATTTCTATGTCTTGTGTGAGGTCCAATAACGGCTATATTTTTCATCCTCATTTTACATTAATAAGAATCAAACGAAGCCTAAGTAAATTCATATTCTTACCCCTTAACATACCTTGAGTTTTCTGTTTGTGATTTTGGGTTGGAGATGACAGAGAGAAGCATTTTATTTAATTATTTATCAATTACATAAACATTACATCATTAGTTATTTAATTAACCAAAAAAATTACATCTTTATTAATAACAAATTAATTATTAAACAAAACTATTAAATATAAACTAAGCAAATGTGCATTACACGTTGTTTGCACATAGTGTGTGTGTGTGTGTGTGTGTGTGTGTGTGTGTGTGTGTGTGTGTGTGTATATATATATACACACAAAAATTATGATGCCAATAGTATTTTATTTAGTCCAAATTTTTTAAAATTCATTTTTTTTTTCACATATTTCATGAAATCACAACTTCATTAATATTCCAGTCTCATATTTTCACTCATTTTATTAAAATCTACTAAAATTTAATTTTTATTCCAACCATTGCAGAAACTACTGGCTATCGACGTTCATTATCTCGTCAAAATTTAATTACCTCTTCTGAATTTTTCTTAACTTCTTTGTTAGTAGGCAAAGTATGACGAAAGTAATCGATTAATTCAGATGGCAACGCATTTGGACTATTACTCGAAGTTTGAGTACATGCAGTGGATGACAAACTACTACTACTACCACGAGATGAACCACATGCATATGCAAATGAATTAAATCTATATGAGTTCATGCTTTCGAATAAATCTAAAATTACATCGTCGTCATCCGTTGGATTAGTGGGAGGAGTAGATGTAGGTACACGAGTAATATGTGTACCCATTCGTGAAGCATATAATTCGTACATTTCACGTAATGTTTCTTCCAAATTCCTATAAGTAATAGGTATACTAAAAGTTAAAGAATTTGAAATTTTATCAATTACAAATTTAGTGCCCGATAAATTATATCAGGGGTCCATGACGCATGCTAAAGGAAATAACATAGGTAATTCTTCCCAATATTTTCTGAATTTTAATTCCATGGAATATATAACTGCATGAAAATCGGGGTCATTTTGAAATCTTTTAAAAGTCTTAGCAATTGCATAAATACGTTCAAGAACCATACTACTTGTAGGATAATAAACGCCAGACAATATATTTGTAGAATCATAAAATGTGGACAAAAAATATTTTATTTTAAGAACTATATTCCAATCGATTTCATTCAAAATAGTTTCGTCTTCATCTCTAACATGCATATTGTTATAAAATTCAGTAATTAAATGTTCGAAACCTTTACATGATTTTAATAATAAGTAAGTGGAATTCCATCTATGACCTACGTCAGTAATAAATGTTTTTGTATTTGTCATTCCATTTTCTGAACAAAATTCTTCAAATGCTTATTTTCGACTAGATGTAATCGTGATATATATAAGTGCACTCCTAATTCGATCAATTTTATCCTTAACATGTTTTAAACCGTCTTGTACTACTAAATTAAAAATATGACATACACATCGAATATGAAATAAATAACCACCAAAATCGGGTTGAAGTACTCTATGCAATTTATCGATAACAACTTTATTTACGGTAGCATTGTCGAAAGTAAAAGAACGAATTTTGCTCTCGCATTTACTCTTTAACTATATTTATGATAGCATTAAATATAGTTTGGGCGTTGTGCGAGTACTCAACAATTTTAAAATCAATAATTCTTTTATGCATAACCCAAAGTGGGTCTATATAATGTACATCAATGTAACCTCTCTTATTAATCCCTTCCCACATATTAGAAGTTAAAGATATCACACCCCCATATTTCTCTAAATCATTTATCAATAGTTGTTTTGCATGAAGAAAATATTTAATTGTATTAGCACGGAGAGTATTTCGACTTACCCCAACGTACCTCGGCTGAAGATATGTTTTGACGTAGTTCACGAAATGTTGGTTGTCTGCTATTGCTAGTGGCAACTTAGACGCGGCAACAAACTTCATCATTCCCGTTCGAGCTTCCTCCTCTGAATACATCCATGTAGAAAGTGGCGTAGTACCACTGGCGCCTGGAGAACCAAACTGTAGTTGAGTTTGACCAGCTGGAAGAAACCCATGTTTGGTCACACATGCTTTGTAGTGACGATTGAGGTGGGTAGTTCCAATGCCTCTTTGCCATGCCAGTCGTTGTTGGCAGTATTTACATACTGCTTTGGTTTCGGGGATTCCATCGACCAAACGACCGGTTTGAACCAATTTAAAATGGTCCCAACATTTTGCCTTGTTCTTCCCCTTTCTTTTCCCTCTTGCATCGAGAATATTTGACGTAGGCTCTTCATCTTGTTCCAAATCAATTGGAACACTAAGATCAACATCAACGTCATCCAAATCAATTGGACGACTACTTTCATGAACGTCGTAATCTTCAATATTTTCTGGAATTGGTAATTCATTGAGACCGGAGAATTCATTCCCAAATTGATTTTGGGCAGGTGTTTGTGTTTCGTTCTCCATACCGAACAAGTTTTCAACAAATGATCGTGAATCCATTTGTTTAAGAATAATAGAAATTGAATATAGAAATGTAGAAGATGATTATAGAATGAATGAATGAATGATATTGTTGATAAATAAATGGAGATTTGAGAATGTAAATTGTATAGAGTAGAGAATGAGAGAATAGAGATTGATATTGGTGGAAAAAAAAGTTTGATTTAGGTGGGTATTTATAGGAAAAAAAAAAAATTCGAGGACCAAAACGGTCACTGAATAAATTCAGCGACCGTTCATTCAGTGACTAGAACGGTCACTGAATTTTTCTTTTTCTTTTATTATTATTATTTTTTTAATAATTAGTGGACGAGCCACGAGCCGCTCGGCTCGTGGCTCGTTACTTATTTATTACCCACGAGCTGACTCGTCTACAGTGACGAGCCGAGCAGGCTTGGCTCGGCTCGTCATGGTTCGTCACCCATTTGGGCGAGCTCGGCTCGTGCTCGGGCTCTTTTTTTATGAGCCCGAGCGGTCGTGGGCGTGAACAGTACGAGCCGAGCGGGCGAGCCGACGAGCCTGCTCGGCTCGTCATGGTTCGTCACCCATTTGGGCGAGCTCGGCTCGTGCTCGGGCTCTTTTTTTATGAGCCCGAGCGGTCGTGGGCGTGAACAGTACGAGCCGAGCGGGCGAGCCGACGAGCCGCTCGGGTCAATTGCCACCTCTACCAAACAGGGAGATTTCTGAAATATTTAAAAATATATTTCTCTAAAACAAAAAGAAAAAAGGAGAAAAATTCAACCATCCAATCACGGAAGAGTCAGAATCGACGGCTGGAAGCCCGTCAATCTTGTTGCTTTAATGTTATGGATCTGCGTTAACCCCAATGTAAACAGAGCGTTAAAATTCTTTCCAGAGAGAAACGATATTTACCCATCAGATATTCCTCCACAGCACCAAAAATCAATCGGAAGAATTGCCGTGCTGAGTTGCCGTAGATTCGCTCCCGCAGCTGCAATCAGCCACAGCAGGCTATATATTGAAGAATGGAGGGAGTAGGGGCTAGGTTCGGAAGGTCCTCATCTAGGTACGGCCCCGCCAGTGCCACCGTCTTCACGGGGCCAGTCCGTAAGTGGAAGAAGAAATGGGTCAATGTGCCGCCCTCCAATTCCAACCAAACGGCAACAAACGGCATCGTTAATGGCTCCTCCCACCTCTTGCTCTACAAGTGGACTCCAATCCAAAAGAAAGACAATAATGACACTAACATCAATGATAATATTAACGGCAATGATGACTCCAAGAATTCCAATACAGATGACTCCGTCGCTGTAGAGGTGCCGCCCAAGCGTAAATTCAAATATATTCCGGTAATTATGTGTCATTTCACTTCTTAAGGTTATTTTGCATTTTCGGTTGTATATAATATGTCCGTAATCGATCTGTTAGGTGTGGATTTACGGTGAATTGTGGTTTAGGGTTCTTGAACTACATAAAAAGTGAACGGTGTTTTGGGGTTTTACTTTCATAAAGGAATTAAAAGAAATTTGAAAATCTTTGACTCGAGTCTTTGGAAGGTTTGGTTCCAGGGTCTTTGGCGGAGGAATTCAGATATCTGTTTGATTTAAATTTGGGGGTGAGCTGCTTTTCTAGAGAGCCTGATTTAAATTTTAATTTTTTCAGAAGGGAGTGATTGGTGTTTCTAGATTCCCTGGATAGGGCGTATATTTCACTTCTTTCCTTTTCAATGTGGCGATCTTAATGGCAAAAGAGAACGAGGATGAATTGCACTTATAAAGCAACATCACCGAGCAGCTGCAAGGCTAGATTTATGTGGTAATATATCCATATTGGTTTTATGGGAGTTTCATCGGAGAATCTTGTGCTTGAAATTAGAGAAAATTGTTTGCAGGACAGAATTATTAAGGGGCTGTTATCTTTACTGTTTTCTGCCCATTTTTTATTTTCAATTTTCCTAAACGGTGAAAATACGTTTACTTATTTTCAAAAACGAATTTCAGAAAACGAGTTTAAAATTTACAAAGAAAACTGAAAACGACAAAAATGTCGTTTTGGGTGTTTTTAGTTAAAATCAAGCCAAAATTTTCAAAACGCGTTTTGATTGTTTTCAAAATTCGACCACCACTGAACTGCCGCCATCCACCACGGCAACGCCGTGACCACTAGTTTACCACCTTGACCACCGCCAACTAGGGGTGGGCGTGGGTTGGGTTGGTTTTTGTCCCAACCCAACCCAACATGGTCGGTTTGATCTAAAATCAAACCAACCCAATCCGTGTAAATGTTAAAACCCAACCCAATCAAGCGTCGGTCGGGTTGCCAAAGACATGCGGTATTTAGTAAATAAAATTATTAAACTTTTTGTAGACTCAGAAATTACTTTAGTAAATAACTAATCCATGAATGACAATGCCAATAACCAAATTCTTACTGGGTTACACTTACACAACATATCAAGATGAAAATAAACATACTCGTTCTTAACATTCAACTGCATTTATTTGCTTATAATGATAGACTGTCCATAACTATTGTAAAAATGAGCAAGTAATCAAAATGCCCAATGGAAACGTGTTAAGAAAAAAAGCACATAGTATGACACAGGTGCATCCAATAAAATCCAATTTCGCTTTCAGTGTTTACAACTTCCCCTTATAATTTTCAAGTGCAAAAACAAGACCCGTGTAGGAAAAATCATCTGTTCATCATCAAGATTGCAACTGCGTGTTCCTTTTTGTCCCTGTTTTTATAGAGAGAAATATTACATAAAAAGAGTCAAAGGGGTGGTTTGTTAGGTGGCTAATAAGTAATACGGTACCTAACATAAGCAGAGATCAAGAAAACTCAGAGGATTCCGATTAGATCTGAAATTGCTGAGCTTTTCTTGGGTTTGTGTTGAAGTTTAGTTCATTTCGTTTTCAGGTACCTGAAGTAAGCAAATTGTTTGTACTTTGTGCTTGTACCATCTCGAAGTTGGTTTTGGAATTGTGACTTGTTTTCCCAGGCTAAGAAATTGAATTTTTTTGAGGGATTTTTTTGAAATTGGATGGGTATTTGCCTTAGCAACGAAATCAAGGCCGAGAGCACATTGCATACTGGTATAAGTATATTCTTAATCCACAATCACTTTCTTTATGTAAAACTAAAGAGAGAAAACATTGAAATTATGGTTGCTATATGAGAAAATGGAGAGGTTGAATCAAGAAATTCAAAGAATTACGTACCAATTGAGAAAGATTTCCCGTTTTACTGTGAATTGGTTTCAATTGTCTTCTTGTTGGATTTCAACGGGACTGGCGATTTGAGAAGCCTTAGCCTAGAGATTGGAGAGGCGACCTTTTAGGGTTTTGTTTTTCAATTTAACGTGTTTTCACTTTTGTGTTTTTTTTTTTATGTGGTTGGGTCGGGTCGGTTTGAATCGAGTTTAGGGTGTTAACCCATAACCCGACCCAACCCGACTACCCAACCCAATACCCGAAACCCACCCAAAAAAAGCAAAAAATCAACCCAAACTGGTCGGTTAAGGTCGGGTCGGGCGATTTGATCGGGTTGGTTTGGGTTTTGCCCACCCCCTACCGCCAACAAAGATTGCACCACCACGACCATCACTGAACCATCGCTAGCCACCACCGCACTATCGCGACCCAACCTTTCAAGATAACACCACTACACCACCGCCAACGAAAAAGGAAACCCACCACTGCCGTTGCCCCCGCCACAACAAAACCCACCCACCATCGCCAACAAAACCCACGATCGCTGTCGTCCTCGCCACACACCACTACACCATCGCCAACAAAAAAAAAAAAAGGACTGCAGCTTCGCGCACGGCTGTGAGACCATGCCAACCACCCGCTCCAAGCGTGGCACTGCACAGCCGATCCGGCCACCTCCATCATCAACACCAAAAACGCCGTTGTAAGGGCAACGTCGCCGTGCTTCGTCTGTGAAGAGTCGTCGGAGTGAGTGGGAATAAAGACGAGAGAGAGGGTGGTGATGGAGGGTGCGACGGGTCTTCACATAGGGTGGTGATGGCTGTTGCCAGCGTTGACAGAGACGAGAGAGAGGGGGAGGGGTTGGGAAGAGATTGGTTTTTGGGTTTTTTTAATTTTGAAAACAATTTTTCAAAATGACAAAAGAATACATTTCAACAATCTCTAAATGGACACTCAAAACACAAAATTGAAACGCGAAGAGAACGACCCCTAATTTTCCAAAATGTTGTACTCATTTTTTACCACGTCTCCAAACTCTCTACTTTTCCTATTCTCCTCACCTAGTTTTGAATATGGCATTGTGGTGGTGTTCAGCTAAGAATCTTTAGTTTGTAATTCATTAAATTGTTCTACTTTTCTGATTAACATGCAAGGGCTGCATCATGGGCTATGCTAATTACAGATGTTGCCTTCCAGTATGTATAAGGTCATAGAGCTCTGTGTGTATGGAAATCCATCCCTTGGTTCTTTTTCCTTTTAATATGTTAAAAAGATCTTAGGGTCCGTTTGATTGCACCATGGAAAATATGGTGGAAAGAAAACTAATTCCAGGGAAAATATTTGCCTAGAACTTGTTTTACGGGGAATTGTAATTAAGTGTGTTTGATTGGTATAATTTTCCATGGAAAATGTTGAAAGTTTGAAATCCATTTGACTTCCTTTTTTATGGAAATTGTCCATTAAAGTGATAATATTTTCTACTATTGGGTTAAGAATTTGTTCCAATTACCAAAAAGTAAAAAAAAAAAAAATTTAAAACAATTAGAAAATATTACCATATTCGTTTGACTTTGTTTTGCATAGAAATTGTCAACAAAAATGAAAATCTTTTTTACAATGGTTGATAGAATTGGTTGCCATTGCTTAAAAAAAAAAAAAAAAAAGTTGGAAAATGTTTTCCCACCATTCGTGCATCAAAGGGATGTACCTAGAAAAAGGGAGGAAAACATTTTCCGTGAAAAATTTAGCATATCAAACAGTCAAAAAGTGGAAGTAGGAAAATATTTTCCTACTTCCAGGGAAAATATCGCCAATCAAACAGAGCCTTAGATCTTTGTGTGAGTGCACAATATGTATGGTACTGCTTTCTTGGCTGATTGTGCTTGATCTAATGTACTTACCACACAACTGTGTTTAGTTTGCATAGCTATTTAAATGCCTCAGTCAAACCTTATTTTGTTTAAATTCAATGTGTTTTCCATGTATTGGTCATTAGCGTGTCTGGTCATCACGAATAATTTTTGAGTTGGATTTTATTGATTTCAATGTTGTATTGTTAACATGCTGTGAGAAGTAAAGCATGGGATTGAATCTGGGAGGAGTATTTTGTATATGCATTCCCCTCCCCATCGACACCTGTCCCCCTTAAATTTTAACAACTTTAAGGCATATATGTTTTAGGTGTTGGAAAACAATATGATCATTCATGCACTTGGATTGAATTTTATGAGTATGAAGGAATTGCAATTTTCTTTTTACTTGATTTGATGTTTTTACTGTGAAAACTGAAACTTTTAAGAATGATCAGTTTGACAAATGTTTTCTGTATCTCAACCATTTTTACTTTTATCATACTCCAGTGTTTACTTGGAATAATAAAAAATCAGCACAATTCAACTAACTGGCTAACATATCTGTTTCTGGAACGATTGAATAGATTGCCTTGCTGGTAGAACAAAAGAACGAGTCCTCAGAAGAGGTTGAGGATGAAGATAAATCAACCGAGACAGACAAAAATACAGTTGATGGAACCCCCAAGACTGATGATTGTGAAGAAAAGCCTGACATCAATGATGTACCCATGGATGAAAATCAGGTGATTTAACTTGCATCTTTTCTTTTATGTAATGTTTTTGTCATAGGCTTTTCGGTTACTTAATAGGTCTTCCCTTACCAAGGGCGCCATTGTTCTTCTAAGTGAAAAGATTCAAATAATACTAGTTCAGAGGTGAATGGCATCCGTGTGGATGAATGCCCTTTGTGTCTATTGTTTTCATTTCAAGCTCCTTTTCTGGATGTTGACTTCATTGATCTCTCTGTCTTCAATATCTTTCTCTAAAACTGTGGATAAGCAGCTGTAGTAGTTTGGATGTGAGTTGTATTTGAACTCTTCAATTGCCCTCTTATATCAGGACCTTGAGAATAATCCTGTTGAACGGCAAGATCTGAATGAAAGCACACTGGACTTAAGTCTGGGCTAGAAGGCTCGTGACAGTGAAAGTGAATCGAACTCAAAAAGCTGAGAAAAATGAAAGACGATCAATTGAAAAGAGTGAATTCTAGCAACACTGGATAGCACTCTCAAAGAAACTATATTTTTTATTTGGCTTTTCATTGAGCAGGTTACTTAAAAGTTAAATTCGATGCGGTTATGCCTCGAAGTTTAGCTTCATTGACACCCCCCCCCCCCCCCCCCCCCCCCTCTCTCTTCCCATTGAGGCGATTACAATCTATACCATTTTTTCTGTAAGGCACCATATATTTTTTTTTCTAATGATAGAATCAGATTTTCCAGATTGTACTTCAATATTTTCATATTGGATATTGTGGAATGAAATTTCGAACTTGGTGCACAGTTTTTCTTACTTTTCGTAATTTCAAGATTAATCTTGGATGTTGTAATTCCTTTACATTTTTGTGCTCAGGAAATATTGAAACTAGTTTTTCTTCCTGATAATTTGCTGAAAAGATGCACTCACTCACTGATCGAAATATTTTTCAAAGGCACAAATGCATTGTTTGTACAACCATCCCTCACTTTGCTTAAGTTTTGATGTTCCAATAGTGTCTTCGACTTGTTTTTTCGCTTTCTCCCCCTCTCTAATGCTTTCCTCAATTATTCCCTTGCTGGAAATAGAATTCCTTGTTGTGGACTGCAGCCTCTTGTGTAAGGATTTGCTGGTATTGTAGGAGTGCTTGATGACTAGGTTATATTCTTCAATGGAATTTCTTCATCCTTCCTGCTATGCCTATGACACTGACAGTTGTAAATCTTGCACCTGCTGCTTCAACCGAGAGAGAGCATATTAACTTGGTTCCAATGAGGATGCTTACAATTTTCGCCATAACCTTTGGTGCCTTTTTGTTGCTTCTCTTTCTTTTGATTGCGTACTCTATTGATATAGGTGTTGGTATTTATAGGCGTAACAAAGACAAAGGGTTCTATGTTATGGATTAAATGAATATATGGTATTACAGAGAGAAATTGTGCAAAATAAGGAAAACAAACACAAGGATTCGGTATGATTTTTGCTTTTTACTTTTGCATTATATACAAGAATTTTGGAGGAAGCAACATTAATTTTTGTTTTATAACTACTTTTTAATAGCATTTCCTAATTCGGAAGTGCTTCTAGAGAAAGTCATATTGTATCGGCTTCCACTAAAAGCACATTCATAAAATTAGTTAATCGGGTTAAAGAACTCTTTTTTGCTTCTCAAAGTCATGTCAAACGACAACGAAAAACAATCTACGATTAAAGTACTCTATTTTCAATGGAGCAACTGCACATGATGCTGTTGTGGAATTCAATCGTGGTACATGTATATCATGTTTTACATTCTTTCACATGACAAAATCGTCATTAGACAATTTAAAAACAAAAACAATTTTTCCGTTCATAATTTCCAAAAAAAAAAAAAAAGGAATGTACAAAACAATGTTAACCAAATAAGGTATGTTTGACATTATTCCATGGAATTATACTACATTGAAGAAGAGGATTTGATGAAGCAAAATACCCGATTTTCTTGTCCGCGTGGGCTTTTAGCACTAGTGCAATGTGCACTCCTTTTTCTTTCTTTCTTTCTTTTTTTTTTTTTTTTTTTTTCCTTTTCTGTTTTGATTTTGAAAAAAAAATTAGAATTTGAGTAGAATTTGATAAAAGTTATTTGAGGGCATGTTCGGTACGACTTAAAATTGAAAATATAACCGTTATTAGGTCTCACTCATATAATAAAAGTCAACAATAATGCTAGTTTTTCAATTTTAATCCGATTTTAATATCTACTAACACGTCCTGAATATGATATCGAAAATTTTATAAAATTTGTGAATCTCGTAAAACATACAATTTTAATTAACTATTGATTTTAATTTAGATTTTTATCAACTTTTTATTTCGATTCCCTGCACCCAAGTTGCATAAAAAATGAAAAAGTTATCGATTCCTATCGTACATCTCAAGCCTTTTACTTAAAGTCGCGTTTTTTTTTTTCTAGAAGGCAGATCGCATTTTGGCTTCCGGTATGGAGAATGGAGAACGAATTCCTCCACAGTGTAGGCCAAGCCGATAGATTTGATCGCAGTTAGCTTCGGTAGAACTCTTTCTTTCGTGCTAATCTCTCAACCAAACCCATCTTTGAAAAATCCAGATCCTATGGCCCGAAACTTTGTGTTGTGGCTTCATGAACTGGGCGATTCGGGCCCCGCCAACGAACCCATTAAGACCATTTTTACCTCCCCGGAATTCAGAAACACCAAATGGTCATTCCCTTCTGCCCCTTCCAACCCAGTCACCTGTAATTGTAAGTTACGTTTACATACTGAGATATTTCTATCGTTCATAATTGATATACCTCTTGTTTTAATGTGCGCGTCCGTGTGGTTTTTTGTGAATAAGTATAGTATAATTGTTAATTGGGAGGTGCTGAGTCTCAGAGTTTGATACATTAAGTTAAGTTTTTTGTGATGTTTTGTGTAGTACTGGTTATTAGAAATTCGCATTTTGAATTATTTAGGATTGTACCAAGTACTAGGATACAATCTTGTTGGTGAATCGCAAGAACAATAGATTGATACCTTGTTGTTCATTTCATTGGCTTGATATATAGATCAAATCTAGTTTGAAAATTACTACTTTTCTTTCAATGGATTTAAAACAAAACGAATATAATGAAGCACGGTAAAAGGGCTATGCACTAGACTGAAAACAATACGACTTATCAAGATAAAGAGATTCAAGACTATTTGACTTTGTTTCAATGTAATTACTATCATTTACTTCTTTTCAATTAATTTTATTGACTGCCACAATGCACAACCTGAAAATTTGTGTTAGTTTTATATAATGTTTTGGATTTAATATATGTTTAGATTCTAGAGGAATTATTTGAATTATATCAAAATATGGTGGCAACAAAATGACGTTGATTACTCATTTTGGTTAGCAATGAAATAATGTGATATAAGCATGTCACTAAAGTTGATACTTGGAGCTATTAGGTTCGTTATCTTATATTGGCACATTCATGTTGAACATTATGCTGTTCATACTTTTGAATGCTTGTATACGGATCTTTACCCGCTGAGCTGTAGTTTGTTTACTTAGTTTAAAAAAATGTGAATTAGGCGTCTTACTTTCCATTTGTGATTGTAAAATAAGGTGGGCGAGGGGTAGTTTTTTATTATGATTTTATCATACCCTCCTTGTACTATGAACTCTCAGTTTATCTATATTACGCTTTTGGGTTGGAAGTCGTTGTTCCTGCCTTAAAATAATATCCTTGCACTTTGTATCAGTTAAATGGTTTCAAACTTAATTACCTGCCACACAAAAATATGTGATTTTCCAACACAAGCGTAAACACTTAGGGAGGGAGGCAGGTGTCGGCACTTTGGCAACAATTTAACAATGTAAATGTTTCTGCACCTCAAGTGTCGACACTTGCACCTCTTCGAGCGTCAACACTTGGCTTCTTTTGAAACTAAAGGTTTTATTCATAATCTGTAAGGTGTCGACCCCAGTTCCGGAGTGTCAAACCTTACGTTTAAAATAAATAAACTTTTTTAGCCACGCCTCTGTTCACTTATTTTATCACGTTAAATTGTTTATGTCATTGTTATGTAGATTAGTAAGCCCCTATAATATGATATTGTCATTATAATTAAATGGAAAGTTTCGAGTGCGTTACATGCATGACTAAAAACCTAGCTTTTCTTTTTTGCTTGGTGCGTAAAACTTGCTTGGCAATTGCCTGGATAAAATGATTAGGGAAATTAATTCTGTTAAGGAAGACCATGTTTTGTGGATTCATATTAGTTTTACACTTATCTGATATTAAACTTATGTTCATCCCATGCATCACTTTTGTCGTTTGCTAATTTGGATTTTCTCATATATGGTGCTATCATATTAGTTTTACACTTATATTAGGGAAATTAATTCTGTTCAGGAAGACCGTGTTTTGTGGATTCATATTAGTTTTACACTTATCTGATATTAAACTTATGTTCATCCCATGCATCACTTTTGTCGTTTGCTAATTTGGATTTTCTCATATATGGTGCTATCATGCTTTCGTGGTTTGACATTCCTGAGATACCTGTGATAGCCGTAAGTTATGCTTTGTTTGAATTGTTTATTTTTGAATAATACATCATATTATATTTTTATCTTCTTATTTGAGTTGTTTTATAGATCCGATGTGATGCAGGATAAATTGTACTATTTTCACTTTGAAAGCAACTGTAATTGACTTTGGCCAAAATACTTTTGTACGAAATGAAGATGATAAGGAACTTAAGACTACTGTACCAATACAATGAAATATATACATATACCTATTTAATTTAGTTAATTGTTTGATTCTGTTCTATCCATGAGACCTCTAATGCTCATCTTCCAGATGTTATCGGCTAGCAAATACCCATTACATCGTGCATGTGGTCACTGTTTATAAATGATTTCCTGTACTACTGTTGATTGATTAAATGTTGTGTAAACTATCATCACATGTTAGGATTCTCCAAAAGATGAAGGTGGTGCGCTCAAATCTGTCCAAAATGTTCACGCAATGATAGACAAAGAGATAGCTGCTGGCACCAATCCTAACAATGTCTTCATATGTGGATATAGTCAAGGAGGTCTCTCCCACTCTCTGTGTCCGAGTTTCCTTCTTGATTGTACTGATATTTGTGAACTTTACTAAGTTATGTAGGTGCCTTGACATTAGCTAGTATTCTGCTGAAACCAAAAACTTTGGGTGGTGGTGCAGTGTTAGTGGATGGTTCCATTTAATTTTTCCATCCTAGCGAGTTACACCAGATGCAAGAAAGGTTATTTCTTCTTTTCAGTGTCTTCTGTATTTCTTCTTCCCATGAACTGCAGCAGCCTGTTTGATTTTACATTTTGACGCATGTTGTCTCTATTTAAGCTAGTACGATGGCATTCTGGTTCTATATATGGATGTTGTAATTTGGATAGTCCTCTAGTAACTTGTTTGAACTCAGAATATGCCTTATAGAACCAACCTTGTTTCGTTTACCAGAAGCTCTGTAACCATAAAGGCTATTACTTAATAGGAAGTAATTATTTACCTTTCATGCATTGGTAGGAAGAAAATTCAATGTTCTGTGGATGGAGAGTGTCATTAGGATTTCTGGTCTATTAAGTTCCTCAAAAGTTTGTGCCAAGATTCTAAATAAGGATGCTACTAGTATCCTGCATCAGGGGCTATATGTCTGTTGGAGATGTGTGTGAAATGCATGATAGAATCTATATTGGCTCCAGCTTTCAAGATTCAAATTATTAGATTATGAGGATGGAATCGACTCACACCATATGTAAATTTGTTTTGAATATGTAAAAGAGATTCAATTTTTGTCTGCTCATGATGCGGTTTATATTGGTTTTGTCTGCTGAATATGAAAATCCTGCCTTCTGCCTGCTACTCATCTTTAGGTCAACAGTCTTTTTCGTAAGCTTTAACTTCATCATTAATTTTGAGATGCATTTATATTGTTTAGAAGTTATTTTCTCATAACTAGGATCTGACATTCGGAAATACGTTTGTAGACACCTATATTGTGGTCTCATGGAATGGCTGATGGAACCGTGCTATTCGAAGCTGGGCAAGCAGGGCCACCCTTCCTCAAAAAAGCAGGTCTGAGCTGTGAATTCAAGGTACTAATTCAAACACTCTTCACCCTTGTGTTTGATTTCATTATTTAAGAGTAGATTTCTATCCATTAGTTCTTTTACCATATCAAACACGCTTATAAACAATGCGGTTTTCAATTTTCTCTTCTCAGGCTTACCCAAGTCTCGGTCACTCAATAAGTCATGAAGAGCTCCTTTCTTTGGAATCATGGACTAGATCCCATCTTCAGAGTTCATCCTAAAGGTCCGACAGTCATGAAATGCGTATCATTCACTTGTTTTAAAACACTTAAATTGTGCTATATCATCACATACCGATGTTAGCATTTAAATTTTATGACAGTGGATTGTCCACCAATGCTATGATCATAGATGCCCTCATTTTTGTCGAACCTGTAAATTATGTCCATCTTCCCCGCGTCTTCACTCACACCAGGCCCCTGGCACGTTTAATGTATGTGTTAGGCCTCGATTTTAACACATTATGACCAAAATACCCCTATGACATCCAACTTCATGCAATGCTTCTCATTTTCTTGTCGCCACCAAAACTACAAACCATGTCATGCATCCCTTGTAAAAGATGCCTACCGCGTCACAATTGCATTAACCAGTAAAGGTTCATTGACTCCAAAACTGTCCAAATTTGTTATTGCACCACACTGTACTGTTGATGTGACCATGACAATGAGTCAAGTGATCCCATTTGGTGCTCTTTTCCTTTTCAATGATTTCTCACATCAACTTCACAATTTCTTTCTCCATCTTTTGGACATTGATGAAGATCTGGGACACTTGGGTCCCATTGTAATAACTAAGGGCACCTTAAAATTCTCTCTCCATCTTTTGGACATTGATGAAGATCTGGGACACTTGGGTCCTCTGTAATAACTAAGGGTACCTTAAAATCCGTTTACAGGATAAAATTTGTCAATTATGATTTTTTTTTTTTTTTTTTTTGGAGGAACAGGATAATAATGATTATTAGCATTATAAAACATAGTTGTAGTTACAAAAGAGGAGACTTGATCATTTATCATCTTTTTCTAAATGCCATTGCCGAGATTTGGGTCTTGATGGGCTTTATAGATTCTATACTAATTGGGTCATGGCCCAAACTCTGTAAAATGAAAGACACGAATGAGAATCAGATTCGTGGTAGGGCCCATATCTAGTATATGTAGTGCCGTTTAGCCAATCAGATCGCGTCGTTTTCTGATTGTACTGTTCACCAATGAGCCAGCAAAAAGCTCTGCGTCGCATGCTAACCGCTCCCCATTCCCAGAATACGTCTCTCTCTCTCTCTCCCCGTCCAAACATCAAGACTGCATCAACCCTTAAAATTCAGGTCTCAGCCTCTTTCTATCAGTAACCAAGAAGTATTCTCTCTCTCTCGCTCTAAAAGTAAGTCTTTCTCTCTCTGGAAGTAATAGTATAATCAGTCATGAAGAAGCTGTACAAGAAAGGCACAGTTCATCCAACGCCACCGTTGCTCTCAGATCAGCTGCTGTCATTTTTGCCGGCGACAATCTTGACTTTAACGGTAGCTCTGTCACCGGAAGACAAAGAGGTTTTGGCATATCTTATCTCTTGCTCGTCTTCTACTAACTTTTCAAACAATCATCGTAAAGCCACTGCAGCCGCTGGCACAACCTCTTCTGGTGGTGCAAAGGTGGATGCTGACCACACACCTTCTTTCAAATGCTACTGCTTCCGGTGCTACATGAACTACTGGGCCAAGTGGGATTCTTCACCAAACCGTGAACTGATACACGAGGCAATAGATGCTTTTGAAGATAGTCTTTTGATGCAAAGCAAGAAAGATAAGAGCAAGAGGGAACGGAGGAAGAGTAAAAGTGCAAGAGGGAGTAGTCAAGGCTCCGAGGAGTTGAAAAAGTCTGAGTTGAGTTTGATTAAGAACGATTTTGTCGAGTCAAACTCTGCATCGGAGAGCACTATTGCTGGCGGCGCTGAGACTGGTGGCAGCCTGGAGGAGGATGATAATGGGATGGAGGAAGAATTGGAGAAGGGTTCAGTGAGAAAGTTTGTGAGTTTTCTTGGAGAGAAGATTTGGGGCGTTTGGACTTGAAAAGGTTGGTTTAATCCTCATTTGCTTATAAAATCCAAAGAATTTTAATTTTTTTAGCATTTCTCCTTTGCTCTGTTTACTATACAATGTAAATTATGGGTAGTTAATGTCCTTTCATTAATTTCTCCATTTCAGAGTAATTTTTTGCTGCTCATTTTCTTTGTGCTTAATTATCTTTTTGTGGGATTTGCTTATAAGTTTACTGCAGTATTCTATGTGATTTCTATTCATATCTTTTTATGGGTATATGGACCGACCATTTTATGACTAAACTTGAGCCAAACATAGGCTAAAGCCTATCAATTATTATTTTCTTGGTTTTTTGCTTTTATCTTTTTCTACGTAAAGACGAAAGCATCTTTCTCTGTAGTCTTTGTTTTCCCCTACATGATTTGAAACTTTTTCAAGTACTTGCTTGTCGATTTCATTAAAATCCTGTACCATTACCGCCCATTTAGGAATTATTCTACTTGTACAAAAAGAGTCGACAACTTTTTCGACAAAACATCACTTGGCGGCCTCCTATAGGGGGGCGTCTGTGGCGGTAGTCAATGAGTAGCATTATAGGGAGCGGAGGTGGTCAGGATCTAACTGCAGTCAGATTACAAGTAGTCGAGGATTTTGTTGCGAACCAAGGTGGCACAAGTAGTAGCGAGAGAGACCTGAAGGTGTGGGTGGTTAGAGCGAAAGAGGGCATTCGAGTGGAAGTTGGAGCTAGAGTGTGAACATAGTATAAACACGATATGGTCGATGCTACACTTTTCTTGAGGTGGTTCATATTTTCTGTAGAAGATTTTTGTTTGAAAACAAAAGAGTTGATACTATGAGATTAAGCTTAGCCAAACATGTTCTTTGTTGGGTTAAGACTGGATCGACCATAAAAAAAACTAGGGAAAATATATATATATAATAATCCGATCTAAAAATAGGTTTTGATAATAAAGTATAAAAGAACTCCTTCCTTTTGTTATTCCCTAAGGAGGATTTATTCTTCCCATACAAGTTATTTGGACTCGTGCTTAGGGCCTAAAGACGATACTGCCCTTTTTTGTCTGAAAAAGAGTAGATTGTATCGAAACCCGGGTGGGCATCGAGGAATGTTTAGAGTGTGTTTGGTAGAGATTAAAAGCGGATTAAAATTGAATAACTAGTCATTATTGTTAACTTTTATTAGACGAGTGAGATCTAATAACGGCTATATTTTCAATTTTAATTGAATTTTAATCTTTATCGAACACGGCATTAATATGTTGAACTAGATAAACGTGTCTCACGTGCCATTTGTAATTTGATGGTATCAAAGTCTATAAAATTTTATAATGTTCTTTCTATTTATAATTAAAATTCTTTAAACAATTCAAATCAAATTGAAACATCTTACTTGGTCCCAAAAAAAGAAAAAAGAAAAAAAGGAAAGTACTCTTGGACTTGATTGTCCTAAAAAAGGAAGAAAATTAAAAATCTTACAAGTCATAACAAGAATATACATTCGACTATTAATGGTTAATATCAAACATGTCTTGATATTATAAAAATATTGTCTAGTATCGTCTAATCTATCATTTCTGATTAAATCGGACGTAAGGTTGGCCGAAAAGGTCAAGGAAAAGGAGCTTGAATAAAAAAAAAAAAAAAAAAAAAAAAAAATTTGGCAACAAGCGTTGAAATATTTATAAACAATCTAACCCATTCGTCACGACTCACGCATTAGGTTGTCCAATCATTATTCAATTAATTGAAAATCAACAGATTAGGTAAGGTGAGTAAAAATTGGTGGGAGCAAGTCAAGAATCAACTACTGTTGTCTTACTTCCACGAAATTTAAAATTTAGATAAAAACTCAATTTCAACTTATAATTTTGGCCTTTTAACTTGTAGTATCAGATGGTGACACAGGAAGCCAATTGCTGATAACAATCTGCCTAGTTGACCCCTTCTCTGTAATTATGTCAAAATATTGAAGCCCAGATTCGCTCGTGGTCCGGGGATCTCAAGAACGGCTCGATCGGTCTATTTTGACAACATTAATTTTTTCGTGTTGTCGCTGAATTTCAGTAGCAACTATTTCTATTTAGGATAGGAGAACTCTAATTAGGGATGGAGCCACCTTGGTCCAGAGTAGGCATCCACCTGCACTGAACTTTATTTACGGGGAATGTTGTTAATTTTTTTTTTGGGTTTATGCAAAAAATTTGTAGCCCAATAACTTTTAAATCCTGGGAAAAATTCATATTTCAGGCGTATGGTTTACACCAATTCAAAAGTCAGGTAGATAGTTTAACAATACAAAATTCAGGTATTAGGTAATTAATTAAAAATATTTATTAATTAGATCACAATTATACAATTAATGATCACATATACATAATTATAGGTCAATTTATTTATTGGTCACATATTATCAAATTAATTAATCACTAATGATTTCGAGATCACAAATTCAAAAAATTATAAGTCACATTTAATTTCATTGGATTTTTTAGTCACATATTGTCAAATTTTTAGGTCACAATTAAATACTTAGTCACCGATAACCAAATACTTGATCACAGATAACCAGCACTACAACTTCAGCCACTTTTGACCACTCTCACCCCGCCGTTGACATCACCACCACACCACATTTGCACCACAACACAACCAACATTAACACCATCACCACACCCCGACGCAAACACCACCACCACAACAAAAATTAAAAAAAGAAGAAGAATAACGGTAGCGTCGACAGACTCTCTACCAAGTGCCGTTGCACAGTGAAGCGTGGAGGCGATCGTTAACAACCACCACTGTCGATCAGGCACGGAGAAGCCGCGCACAGTGACTCTGCCCAGATCTCCGTGCCTGAGAGCGTCTTCATCAACCGACGATCGCTCACTGCAGCGCCGCTCGCAGGGATATAGAGACAAGAGAAAGAGAGAGGGGAAGAAGAGAGGGAGGCGTCGCTCTAGGGGGGGGGGAGAGAGAGAGAGATTGGTGAATTAGGGTTATTAATTAGGGTTTTAATATATTACCTGATTTTTGCATAAATAAATTTTAGATCTGATTTTTAAAAAGCAATCTTTAAACACTTGGTTTTTTGTAATTTTCTCTAAATCCTAATCCCAGCCCATTAAACTCAAGTCTTTTTTAGTTAAACGAAATGGAGTTATATATATTTTTACTAGTGAATGAGCATTGCCCTTAACCTTAGTTTGGTCAATTTCAAAACAAATTTATCACTAACTTAAGAATCTATCCTCCTTAGTTTTTGGTAGTCGAGTAGTCTTACAATATTTTGTCTTCCAGAAACAACAAGATCTTTCGTTCGTGTAGTTGAGTAGAAAGTCTCGTCAACTTTCAACTCGACAGTAAGAATTAACTTTAGCAAATTATGAAGACTTATTCAGAATTAGAACATTCTTCTCTATAATTTTCCCCCCATAACAGTTAAATAATAATAATCTAGCACAGTTAGGAAAAAAGAAACCATAACTTATCAACTTCAAGCATGTGAGTAGAAGAAAAAACCTCGGCCAAAAGTTTTGCACGGTACCATGTGAAAAATATAATCTTTGGCAGCTACAATATTGAAATAAAAATATGTAAAATTTATACCTTCAGCTTTGAAAATCAGTAACCTACAATGAAAATTTCTTGCCACAAGCATTTGAACAGACTATTTATCGATTGAGCAAGTTTGATATGCATTAGATATGAATGGACGCTGAACAGTATTAATGAAGAAAGAGACTAAAATTTTATCAGTTGTAGTGTTAAGTCCTGTACAATACTATGTACCATCAAGCACGATCACAAGGTTCACCCCACCACTATTCCACAGCTATTGCTGCTGATTATAAGTCAAAAAATACAAACCAATCTATCAACTTTGGTAAGCCAAATTAACAGCAGAATACAATGTGAATACTTGTCCAAAAGAGTTAGGTATGTACAGTTACAGATGAATTCATGGATACACAGCCTTTTAAGCATTCAAGAATGGTGTTTCGACTTACTAACCCTGAGTGAAGAGTAAGTGGGAGACCCTCTTTTACACATTCGTCATACTTTTCCAGAGCAGATACGATGTCACTGAAATCAGGACGCTTAGACGGGTTTGCTGCCCAGCAGTGCTTGATAAGGTGTGCAAGCGCAGGTTGACAACTTGCTGCCAATGGTGGTCGCTCATTCTACAAAATGGTAAAAGAAAGAGGAAAAAGAAAAATGAGTTAGATATGACTATGCTCTCAACCATTTCGTTTAAAAATTTAAGTAGAAGTAATAAATCTAACCTTCTCGGCCACAGCAAATGCAGCTTGCACAGGAGTCATTCCTTGAAAAGGAAGCAAAGCTGTTGTAAGCTCCCATAGGACGATCCCAAAACTATACACGTCAACTTTCCGAGTATAAGGTTTCTCCTTGATCATCTCTGGTGCCATCCAACGGTAAGTTCCCATATTCCCTTTGGCTTCCCTGCATTGAGTTTCAAGACAAGACGTGCCAAAATCTGCAACCTTAACCCTCATCTCATCGTTTAATAGCAAGTTGTTCGATTTGAGGTCTCTGTGTATCACCCCTTGTGAATGAAGATACTCCATTCCTCGTGATATATCGAGGGCTAACCTAAGAATCGTCTCAGTTGAAAGCGAGTATGGCTCCTTTTTGTTGAGATGCATCCTTAGAGTTCCTTGTGACATGTATTCAGTAATGATACAGTATAAAGGAGGCTTTTTACAACCAGCAATAAACTGCACAGAAAGAATAGGTAACTGTAAGAAATTTCTACACAGCTGCAAGCCAAATTAATTTTGTCAAAATCATTTGCTAGTAATGGTATTGACTAGTTCTTGAAATACTATTATTGTCAAAAGTGCATCCAACCAAAGTATTACATAATTGATAGAATGCCCAGCTGTTTCCTGGGGTCTGAATTCTGAATTGTTATATATATTAAGGTCATGTTTGGTAGGTTGGATTTGACAAGATTAAATACGAAAAATAAGTTGAAATTGTGTGTGTTGTTCCAGAATGACTAGTTGATCTGCAAATTGTATGATTTTCATAATTCGCAAATATAAAAGGAAATCTAACCTGCACTATATTGGGATGATAAAGGCGAGAAAGAAGGGCGACTTCCGACTTGAATTGTTGTTCAAGCAAAGTTCTAGTTTCCTCCTTATGAGTTGGAATTCTCACCATTTTTACAGCAACTGCTCTCTGCTTATAAATTCCTCTGTAAATTCTACTATGTGCACCAGAAGCAAACTTATTGCCTATAAATAACTGAGAAAGATCAGCCGTCCATTCATCTTGATCTTCAGATGCTTCCCAAGTCTCAACATTCTCAGAATCCAATATCATTGACCAAGATTCCAAACTGTCAAATCTCTTCCTCTCCATATTGTCTGCATCATCGCTTAACCGTGTTCTTGAAGTAGAAGGAAATGATAAAGATTTGCTCTTCGACTTTCGCAGTCGAAATGGATTGAAACACGAGGTAGCCATTGAATATATAAACAAAATCTTTCTTCTAGAGAAAGAAAGAGGGGGGTCAAAACACACAATCAAAAGTTATTTTCCTTCTGAAAGTGTGATTTGATTGTAGAAAGTGCATGAACTGGTTCAGGAACATGGGTTCTATAGATAAATACAGAAAAGAGCTGCTGGGATTTCATGTAGTAACCAGATGAGACCTCCATATTCAAGAAGTTTTCATCTCTGTTGAATTGGCCTTTCATAACATGATCAGGAAAAGGGCAGATGAAAATAATTTCAGAGATGACCCGTGAGTTCTTGTTTCAAAAGTATTCTTTTCCAAAGGAATCCAACTCTCCAGTTTTCTTATGCATCATTCAATGCTTACTCGATTAAGTAGACAGAGCTTAATTATAAAGTTAAGCACTTTATCGAAGACAAGTAATTAATTCATCAATTAAATTTGAAAATGTTGATTGGATTTATAAAGTTTTAACAGATAGCCATTTCGTGATGAAGACAAGTGGCAGATTGATTCCATGGATAAAGTTTGTAATGAAGCAAATGCGCGCACTAATAACCATCCAAAGTGTGATGGACTATTGGCATCGGGAATTTCCTTAATTTGGTTTAATTAGACACTTTTTATTGGTTTTAAAGAACTAAAGCGTTTGTTTGACACGACTTATTCGATTTTTTTTTCCATGAAATTCATTTTTAATTACACATTCTCTAAGTAAAATAAATTTGCATGTTATCCCATAATTTTTCATACTTTTTAATCATATATTTTCTATAAAAAAAAATCATTTTTTTTATATGAAATAATCTCGTACAAACAAACACTAAGGATGTTCTTTACTAAGAGTAACTTGACAGAATTTAACGTACAAAGAAGGGAAAATTATGTGAGAACGAGGGCGTTACACAATTGTGCTGATGTTATTATTCTTAGTTGTGGAGGGAAATAGTGTTCAGAATGTATAACATATAGCATATATATCTCGAATAGAATTGTAGAAGTCATCTATTTATTAGTATAGATGAAGGGTAATCACTTTCTTTTGGACGAACTAATTCTCGTATGTTTTCTTGTCGAACCATATGAGATTAAAAAAAAAAAATGTATGATTAAAAAGGTGTCTTAATGTTTTTATTTCTCGATTTCTTAACTTTCTAGAAAAATAATGTAAAACGTGTTATATTAATGCAATTGCTAGACAATGGCGCGGGCCGTAGGTTGCAAGTTGGTTTTGTTTCGTGATGTCTTTGTCAACAACTCGAATTGGGCTGTTCTACTAGATAAGGTCTAGATCAAGTGTACCAAACTTGGACAGATTCTTGGTCCAATAATTTTGGACAGTTTTGGCTCAATTTAATTCAATTCAATGTGACATGAATATCACAATTCAAGAGATATACTTTAAAATTAAACGAAAATAACTATTTTCCTTTTCTTTCTCCCTCTTGAATAATTCAATGAGAGTACTAACCATTTTTTCCACATTAGTGCAACAACTACAAAAATGAAGAATAAATCAAAACATATGTAAAATCCTTAGGAAGAAAGCCTTTCTTGGCTAAACTTCTATGTAGTATAATGGGGTAGCAAAATTTTGAACGACATGCTAATATTGGGACGAGAGAAGAAAAAGTTCGGTCGATGCAATTAGTGATTAAATAGTCTAATTTGAACGATTTCATGTATTTTTAAATGAGATGGAGATAAATATTAAGATGTTTAAGAAGTTTTACGCACAACAATTTGGCACATGTTGTCAAGAAATCCTACACATTTACGAGTAATCTTGTGCATGCTGTCAGAAATTCCACTCACTCAATAGCAATCCAACGCATGTTGCCAAGAAATCTCGTGCATTCAGTGTTGTCATCAAGTGAATCTCACAATGCACGATTTTTTATCCTTATCGGATGTAGACATTCCTCGTACATCTATGCAAACTCTGCACATAACTTAGGCCAAATGCGCCAATCACATGCACACCATTACAATAAGATCTCGATGCTTTGCCAAAAACGTACAATTCCACACACTAGTGCCAAGGCATCGACATAAAGCAAGGCACCACCTATGCGGAAATTATCAAAATCAATAAGGGAATCAATGGATTTATTGCTCTTCTATATGGGTTTTCTCATAGCTTACCCTTTCAAGTCCTGATAAAGTATGTGTTAAAATTTTCTAATGTCCCGTGACATTAATCTTGCTCACAAGCACAATGTTATCATATTTTATAACGAGGGAGCGACAGATAGCCGAATCTATGATTCGCATATGCATCGATGATCGATGCATATAATGAATGGACAATTGTTTGTTATAATTTAAATTATTTAATTAAGTGCTATGACATAGAAAAAATGAGACAATTATGAGTTGTACAACTTGATTTCACGTAATTTTCTGTTCTCTTGGGTTTGTATTGCCAAGTTTTGAAGTATTAAAAAAAAAAAAAAAACATTGTATATGATGATTTGTTATAGTACTTCCACTATATTTCATCCCTATGGCTTCTTTCCTCATCCAATTGGTGCCTAGCACTCTCAAATCTTTATCATGAGATCAACACAACTTTTCAGTAATTGCACTTGCGTCCTCAAACTTTGCTTTTACTTCATTTAAGCCCATTTTTTTGCTTGTTTTTCATAATTTCCCCATGTTTACCAATGTCGACCTGCAAATACAATTTATAACAAATTAAGCTATGTTTCAAGCATAAAATGACAAATATCCAAGTTTACTAATCGATATAAACGTGTAAAATACACTCTTATCATTTGTATTGCCAAGTTTTGAAGTATTGAAAAAAAAAAAAAAAACATTGTATAGGATGGATCGCCACTATGGCTATGGTATGAAGTTATTTCTCTCTATTATTTGTAAAAATGTAGGATGCTTGATTTTGTCGATAAAAATTAAAATTTCACCAAGCACATTAAAAAACATAATGATAAGAGTCTTTTAAAAACTTTTAAGGGAGTCTTTTAAAAATAAATAATAACAAAAATGAATAGAGCAAAAGACTAGTGATTGGAATTTTGTTGACAATATTATTGTCGATGATTTTAATAGAAATCAACATGTCATTAACAGTAAATCATCATCGACGAACTCCCATTAGCGATTGAACAACGACAATGCAATTGACAAGTAGCTTTAGTTTCTAATCATCGACATAAAAGATATTAGTGTCAATGTCGGAGTTTTATTATTATATTATACTTTTTAAGATTTGTTTTATTATTATTATTATTTCATCATGATCGTTATTTTGGAAATATTGTTTCGTTTTACGACATATTCTCTATTGAAAATTAAATAAAAATAAGTTTTCTTATTACGTAAAGTGGTCCTACAACACATGGGCGGACGGGGGGAGGGGTCCTGGGGGCACGTACCCCCGAACTTTTGAGGGTTTTTTTTGTTTTTTTAAAATCATGTTTTGTATCGATTGAAATTTAAATTTTAATCTAAATCAAAGTTAACAATTAATTTTAATAACATATTTCTAGTGGTGTCAAACGGGCCGAGCGGCTCGTCGGCTCGTTAAAATACGAGCAACGAGCCACTCTGCTCGCGAGCTCGTGAAATTTATTTAAAAAAAAAAGTGAAAAAGTAAAAAAAAAAATTTAAAAAAAATAAAAAAAACTCGTGGCTCGCGGCTTTGCTCGTGAGCTCACGAGCTCGTGGCTTAAAGGGCCGAGCCGACTCGGCTCGACCCATTGACATCACTACATATTTCACGAAATCCGACTGTTTAACTTTTATTAAAATTTATTAAAAATTTGATTTTAATCTCCATCAAATAGGGGCAAAATCACAATAAACTTGAATTTCGATAACATGCTACTTTTAAAAATTCTCCGACGATCGTACGCTAATCAAATTTACAAATTCCTTATGTCATTTCAAAGCTTATTTGAAGAACTACATTATGAGCATATCGAAGTCTAAACAGATATCGAAAATAGTTAAAAATACGTTAAATGTGAGTTTTAAAGAAAGACGTCCAACTCGAATTTTTTTTAAAAAAAATTCAATTATTTCATTAAAATTTATTATTTTTGTGATACAAATTTCTCAATATAATTTTCATCATTTTATTAAGAAATTTTATATGGAATATAATATCAAAAATTTTCGAAATTTTACATCCGAAAAAGTCATATCCCGTGTAAATTTTTAGATGTAAAATTACACGGGGTATGATTTTTTTGGACATAAATTTTTTATTGCAAAATTTCTCCAAATCTTTACAAGTTCGATTGTGCCCCCATAACTTTAAAATTTTCCATCCGCCCCTGCTACAACTATGAGTGATTATTCATTGTATAATAATACTAAGGGAGTGTTTGATGCACATTATTGAGAATAAAATGCATTTTATGATGTGATGTGAAACATGTGGTTAAAAAATAAGAATTTTTTTTGGAATTGTGTGTAATATTATTTAATAGAAGAATGTGTAGTTGAAAATAACTATTAAAATGAATTTTGGGAAGAATGTGGATTAAATATGGGCTAATGTTTGGCAAAGTCATGCACATGACCGACCAAATGCAATGCTCATGAGGATTTAGCTTAAGAAAGCAAAAGAATACCCACCTTTCACAAACGTAGGATTTGAAAGCGATAAGTAACCATTAGCATCTTTAAGAAACTTTTGATTTTTAAAGAATATATTCTACAAGTTAGAGAGCACCTATGAATTTAGAGAATAAAATTTTTTATACGCTCCAAGAATCTCTTTATATTTAACATTTGTTTGGTGCACATTTTGGAAGTAAGAATGCATTTTTACTGTTGATGTGATGAAGAATATATGGTTGAAAATGAAGGAAAATTTATTGATGTGATGGAAAAATATTATTTTATTGAAGAATATATGGTTGAAAATGAGTAAAAGAATGAGAATGAAAAAATTAATGTGACTCAAATAAGGGCTTAATTTTACTACTTTTAAAAAATATTTTATTGTTTTTCTCTATCTTTTATTTTCACTAACTTTTCTCTAAATTATTATATTATTTTTTTCTATTGAAAATTTAAATATTTTAAGTGTATTAAATTATAGAGAGTGAATTTGACTCTTTAAATTCAGAAAGTCAAACTCACTTTCTAAATTAATATGTTGATTATAAGATTTTCTTAAAACATAATTTTAATGATGAACTCTTTAAAATAGAGAGCAATCTATGTTTATAGAGTTTTTTGAAAATGCTCTAATAACTAAAACCTTTAAACCTCTAAAAAGGTATATGAAAAATGTCTTTCGTGATATGTTTGGTAGGATAAATTGAATATCATTTAATAGTAATAAAAAGAAAAAACTAAGCCCTTGTTTTGTGTAGTTAAGAAAATATTTTCGATTTACGTGTAAAATTATTTTGTTGAAAAATGTATGATTGAAAATAAGTTTGGCAAAAATAAATTTTTGAAAGAATGAGGCTCAAACAAAGTTTAAATAAATTCAAAAAAATCACTAACATTTTAGTTTAAAGATTCTCGTATAATATAATTTTAAGGATTTAACTCTTTGGAATAGAGAGTAATTTATATTTAAATAATCTTTTGAAAATGTTCTAATAACTTAAACATTTAAACCTCTAGAAAGGTATATGAAAACTGTCATTTACGATATGTCCGGTGGGATAAATTGAGAGCCCATTTGATTCTTATTAATTGGGAAAAGGGTAATTAGCGCAAAACGTCCATACCTTTACACGGTTTTGTGCAAAACGTCCATACCTTTCGTTTCTTGGTGCAGAACGTCCTTACCTTTCCATTTTTTGGTGTGAAACGTCATTTTTGACTATTTTACCATTCTATTGAAATAAAACAAAAAAAAAAGAAAAGAAAAATAAAGAATAAATTGCAATTATGGGTTCAAGCTTTTAAAAAGGTGCAAATTAGTCACAATATATGAAAAAATCATCAACCTCTAAGCCATCACATTTAAAGGCAAAATCCCCAACCCCCGATCACCTTGGTCGTCGGACCAACATACCACCTTGAAGCCCTCATTGCCCTCTTCACAACCCACCCGACCACCAGCCCCTACTCCGACGGATTTGACCAGAATCGAGCTACAAACTTCACTGCATGAAATGCGGTCAAACGTTGGAATCACGTCGTTCGGCCACCTTTCTGGCCGGAACATACCACCGACAAACTCCCCTACTCAAGACGACCTCGACCATGCAAACAATTTAGCCCAAACAGCAAGGATAAGATCCGAATTTCAAATTGAAAGCTGTCCGTCGCGACTATCACGACACTGCACCAGTTTTCCTCCAATTTCGAAGCTACCGTGACGACCTATGGTGGCGGACCACCTGGGTTGGGTGCTCCATCACCTGGTGCACCTAGCCCAACCATGGGTCCCCTTAAATTTGTCCCCAATCATCTTCAATTTGGGTCTGAAATGTTTGCTAGTGCGAACTCGCGAGCTCAGCGATTGGACTGTTTTTCTGGATGTTGGTTGCTTGCTGGAGGAAATTGTTTATATTAGTAGCTTCGACTTTATGAGGGGAGTCGACCAGTGGTGGATTCCGATCGGTTGGGTGGCCGGACGGCGATTTGTGAGTGTTTAACCGATTTTCAGACTGCAATTTTTGAATTTAATTTCCGGCCAAATTACAACGAGTTATGAGGATTTCGTGGTATGTAGTTGTAGAGGTAATGAGGAGAACATGTTGGGACCAATATCTGACGGTTTGGACGGTCGGGAGTCGCCGAAAAAATGAGCTCATGTATTCGGATAAAAATGGGCAAAAGAGATTTTTTTTTGTTCTTTTTAATATTTTTATAAGTTTTGGATTGATTTGCATTTTTTAGAAGTTTAGAAGTAAGATTGAAAATTATTCTTTATTTATTTTTTCTTTTGTGTTTGTTTTATTTTAATAGAAGGGTAAAATGGTCAAAAGGACGTTTTACGCCAAAAAATTGGAAAGGTAAGGACGTTCTGCACCAAGAAACGAAAGGTAAGGACGTTTTGTACAAAACCGTGTAAAGATAAGGACGTTTTGGGCTAATTACCATTGGGAAAAAAATGAGTTTTGAATCCTATTTTTAGGAGAATGTGTGATTAAAAAGTAGAGAATTTTTTTTTGATATACGTGTAAAATATATTTTGTTGCGTGAATATGTGATTAAAAATAGTACTGTAATAAATCATAAAATAAATTACTGAGTATCAAACATGTACTGAATATCACTTGAAAAAATTAAATAAATTCAAGAAATGCTTGAAATTGAAGTCCCCCAAACCCATTATATGTAACAAGTTTTCATTCTAACCACCCATCCACCACCCACAATAAATGAATGCATTTTATTGTGTTATCATTCACAAAAGGATTTTCTGGCCGAAACCTAATATCTCAAAAAAAAAAGGGCTTTCTCCTAATTGGGACCCGACCCATACTGTGACCGACACAAAATCACTCCAAAGTAATGGCAGAGAGAGAAAAATTGAACTACGAGGATATATTAGTCATTTCAGTCCGTCGAATATGAAAATACTCATTAGTGTTCGCCATCTTTATTTTGAAACTTTAGCCCATCCCTATTTTTACTCATTTTCTCAAATTCATTATTAATTATGTATTTTTTAATAAATAATTTTACACGTAAATTTGATTTTTTTCTACTTTTAACTGCACTTTTTTTTAAAGAGAAATTATTTTTATAAAATCTATTCTTAAACATCAGGGTTCAATCTGGACTTATTTTGTTCGTGCCATTTATTTAAATTTGGATAGAGAACAATATCGAATCACGAAGGCAAGAAGACTATATAATAATTTATTACATTATTGTGCACACCTCACTCGGAGTTCTAAAAATTATGAAATTCCATTCTTAATTCATATTAAAGAAAAGAAAAGAAACGCACTCTACCCCAATACAAAGACATACACTCGGAGTTCTAAAAATTATGAAATTCCATTCTTAATTCATTGAATCTGATCGTGTCCATCCTAATTTTAAGTAGAAGAGGGGGTAATTTGTAAAAAAGTAATATCTGGGGGGCAATTTGGCTATTCTGTAAAAAACAGAGGGCAGGTTATAAATATAAACAAAACTGCTGACGTCACGAAACTAACAACGGTAGGGATTAAAATCAGATTAAAATTGAAAAATTAACCATTATTGTTGACTTTTATTAGACGAGTGGGACCCAATAACGACTATATTTTCAATTTTAATTGGATTTTAATCCATACCAAACGGGCATAAAAACTAAAATTGTGTGCGTAACGACAGCAAGTCACAGAACATACTGTACCCCAATACAAAGACAAAGGACACAAACGTCATTATAGATAATCCTATGTCCTTTCTCGTCGTTTCACTACCAACATCTCCCACCTACGCTCGCACTAAAAGCTTCTTCTTCTTTCAGCAAACTCACTTCAGTAAGTTTCTCACGCTAAAATGAACGTCCGAACAGGGTCACACCAGCTAAGCAATGGACTCTACGTCTCGGGTCGACCGGAGCAGCTACTTAAGGATCGCCAGCTGACAGTGGCTTCACGCGCCATACCGTACACCGGCGGCGACGTTAAGAAATCCGGCGAGCTAGGAAAAATGTACGGCATAGATTTATCAAGTGGGGACCACCTGCCGGCTCCGCCTAAAGTTCCTTCCCGTCACTCTTCATCTTCTCAGCAGAATAGTGGATCCGTTAGATCCGGCCCAAACTCTGGTCCAGTTAACAAGAAGTCTTCTTCCTCCTCGTTATCAGGGCCCATCACGCCTATTCAGCCCACTGGTCTCATTACCTCCGGTCCATTAGGCTCCTCCAGCTCCAACCGCCGCTCCGGCAAGCTCGACAGTCCGTCCGCCGGGCATAGCTCGTTCAGTAAAACTCAATACGGGTCGGCGGTAACGAGCTTGGGGGATGGGGTGAAATTGGGTTTCAAGGTTTCGAGGGTGGCAATGTGGGTGTTCTTGGTGGTTGTAGTTATGGGCTTGGTGGTGGGGGCGTTCCTTATGGCAGCGGTTAAGAAGCCGGTGATTTTGGTGGCAGTGGTGGCACTTTTAGTTCCTGCGGTGGTGGTTTTAATATGGAATTATGCTTACCGAAAGCGGGGGGTTCTAAGTTTTCTGAAGAAGTATCCAGATGCAGAGCTGCGAGGAGCCGCTGATGGACAGTACGTCAAGGTCACTGGGGTAATATCGCCAATCTCATATCCTCGAGCTTGTTAAATTTGTATTTGGTTCAATTGCTAATTTTATATAATTGAGAAAGAAACAAGAAGTGAGAGGAGAAACAGATTTAGGACTCCTCGAATAAGAACAAGATTGAGAAAGAAAGAGGAAAAGAGAGGAGAGAACAGAGAGAATCTAGAGGAAAAAAAAAAATCAATTATGATAATCCATAAGCCTAAATAGTCTAATTTTAAGTTGGAAAATACTAGAAAATCTATTAAATTAAACACTGATTATGTTTCCTAAAATAAGCATCATATTTGAAAAGTAAATTAATAAATATCTCTATGAGGATTCACATCAAGTAGTAGGCGAAATTATTTCTTAGGGACATTTTGACCATTGCTAGTATAATTATAGGCATTTCAAATATTAAAAAATTTAATGCAGAAATTATATGCGGAAAAGGTAATGCTGGTATCTGGAACTAATCCTTCAAAACTTTTGATTAAAGATTGAGATTTAAAGCAAGTTATGAACAAGATTTGTTTAAAGCTTCTGTTTTATGGGGAAATTTTCCTCAAAAGGCTTGTGAACTAGTTGAATTTGGGCTACTTCCGTTATTTATTTGAAGTGAGTGAGTCATTATTATACGACCATCTCACTCAATTCTTTTATTTTTGTGTACTTTTTTTTTTTTACTTGAGCAGTTTCTGTTATAAAAATGAAAACAGTGAATAATTTGGATACTAATTGAGTGTGCCATATTCACCGGTACACATGAGCTTTATGATTTCTATTCCAGTTGTTACTGTTCATGCATGTATCTTGTGATGTCAGTTGTTCTAAAGCCTCCCATCTTGATCCTACACATCAGTTATGTGATGGCAACATTACACACTGAGATCTGGCTTTGTGCTAGTGAATCACGAGAAACACATTTCCCTGGTCATATGTTATTTCAAGAAAATAGTAGCAAACATTAAATTGATGTGACCTCAGCATGTACACTGTGACTCTGTTAACGCTGCATAATGTTACGGAGAAATATTTGTCAGCACTATTGCATGGAAACCCTTTTTAACCCTGTTGAGCGAGGTTATGATGTGGTTATGTCTCACAAACATTTGATTATATGTTGTTAACTGTATCATCAAATAGAAAGGTCCTATATCTTATCTAAATATCTACAGAATCCAGGAAATAACAGTGGGTTGGTGACTAACCAGTCAAAATGTGGATTTAATGGAAGATATTTCAGTGCGCTTCAAAGTTTCGTTCATTTTAATGTTTATGCAGAATGAGATTTCGTAATGCACAATGAGATTTCGTACTGTCTAAGAAAATGAAAGATGTCATGCCAACATCTCGCCATAATAATTGGAGATCATTGTAAGGAACAGTGAGAATAAAATGTATACGTTTTTATTAGAAAATCAGGAATGTTCTTTGTAAAAGTGATGCCCATTATCAGACAAGAAGTGGTGCCCTGATTTCCTTCTTCCCTGCCATCTCTGTAGATCACATTTCATGGCTCCTAGTCCTAGTGTTCCTATGCCAACAAGGAATAAGATAGCTGTTCAAAATAACAATGCAATAAGGTAATAGAACGGACAGAGTGAACAGGATGCAAACCAGACATTAATGTGTAGGGCTTAAAAACTCCTGGAATCCCCTGGAGGACAGGCATTTTCCTGTGCTAATAACTTTCAGTTTTCATATCTCTATCTTGTGTATAGTCGTTATCAAGGGGCTGATGATAACTATGGTGTGATATTGAATGTCAATATGCTATCTGAACCAATCCTTTCATTATAAATAGAGCCTTTTCCTTGCAAACTTCACCACTACAAACACAAAAACCCTAACACCAAACTCTACCCTAAAGCTTTGAAATCAAGAAAATGGCACTGAGATTGAGTACTTCTTTAGCAGGGCTTGTGGTTTTGGCCCTGATTTCCTTCTTCCCTGCCATCTCTGCAGATGACATTTCATGGTTCCTAGTCCTAGTGTTCCTATGCCAACAAGCAATAAGATAGCTGTTCAAAATAACAATGCAATAAGGTAATAGAACGGACAGAGTGAACAGGATGCAAGCCAGACATTAATGCGTAGGGCTTAAAAACTCCTGGAATCCCCTGGAGCTTACTGGTCTCTTAAAAATCCTATACATTCTTCCACTGGTTAGATTAATTTTTGTTTTTTTTTTTCACTAATTAGCTTGTAAATCTTTCTGTGTAGGTTGTCACTTGTGGTAGCATTCCTCTAGAATCTTCTTTCCAGAGGGTACCAAGATGTGTATTTGTTTCCACAGAATTGTATGAATACAGGGGATGCGGTGGAAGACCAGCAAAACCCAGACACCCTTACTTCTCCTGGGTATGCAGGCATTCAGAGGTCAGTATTTTGAACTTGAAGAATCTTATTGAAATTTTATTTGGACATCTGTAGCTTTAATGTGAACCAAAAATTGGCAGCGGCATTTTCCCCATGCACTCAACCATGAGGACCTCAATTTTTAGTTAACACGTTCCTATTGTTAGATGTTACTGCTCTGAATATAAAAGTGTTGTGCTGATGATAGTACTAGACTTCAGCAAGCACTTTTGGGAGTCCCATTGCATCCATTCTACATCCTTTGCAGATCAACAGTGGTGCCATGACACCTCCACATTTTGCAGATGTTAAAGCACGTTTAAGCGTTTATAAACAGTTAAATTAGAAATGAGTGGTTGATAAGTGGATAGAACTTGTGGGTCCCTCAAAATGTATGGATAAAAAGTGGCTTATGTGTTTGTAAACACGAGCCAAACATATGCTTAGTTGTTCATTCCGGTGGGTTTCCTGTGTTGGACCTTGGAGGTCAGCAACCTAAGGCGTTATCCTTCAAGATGCTAGGATGTAAATGCTTTGATGATACAGATGTAGAGATCTTGGAATGTATATCTGGATTTTAATATTAGCATATTGCTAGGCCTGTGTTCCAGTTTTGAATCATTTACAAGGATAAACTGCTCGCTGTGCTAATTTATTGCATTGTTTCCTTCTGTCAACAGAAGCATGTGGCGGATTTTTATATATCAGACTTTCAGTCTGGTTTGAGAGCTCTAGTGAAAGCAGGCTATGGAGCTAAGGTTGCTCCATTTGTGAAGCCAACTACAGTTGTCAATGTGTCAAAGGATAACAAAGATTTATCTCCAAACTTTCTACGCTGGCTTGCTGACCGAGGTCTGTCAAGTGATGACCGTACAATGCGTCTGAAAGAAGGGTAACTACTGACTATATCCTGGTCCTGCACGGAATGTTTTTACTTGTATTTGCTTCTTCAATGAGTGGCATTTGACATCTTTAGACTTCTGTGTGCTAACTACGCAATGGATTGTGAAATCTAAAAATTTATCAATAATAACTTATCCTGGTAATTCGACCAAATTCTGGATTCCTGTCCAGGCAATGTAATGCAGGAAACTCTGTTCTGTCTTGGTAATATGAAATTGTTCTTGGACTTCATCTTGGCAAGAAGCTAGAAACAACAACTACAGCTTATCCCTCCAAAGTCATAAAATTTCAGCTTTAAACGTCATATGCGTGGTATGAATGGAATTTTGAATTGTTTGCCCATAGAAAACGGTACCTTAAGCGTTTGAGAATTGGAATTGCTATATACTTTTTTTTCTTCATCTCCTTCCAAATATCAAACCCTTCTTAGGACTGGAATGAGGGCCTAAAGTTGAACTAAAAGTGATCATTGTCCATTCCCTGGGCCTTTTTGAAGTTATGCTGATTTTGTGCCTTCTTCTTTTGCAGCTACATCAAAGAAGGAAGTACAGTAAGTGTCATGGGGGTCGTCCAGCGGCATGATAATGTACTCATGATTGTTCCACCTGCAGAACCTGTTTCAACAGGCTGTCGTTTGCCCTGTTGCCTTCTCCCAACCTATATAGATGGCCTTATATTGACGTGTGATGAAAGTCAGAATAGTGACGTGATTCCTGTATAGATGTGTGAATTGCTCTGTAACTTTGGTTTGCAAGTCACAAGTACATATCTGAGCCGAGAGAAGGATCACAACACTGCTTTATTCTTTCCAAAATCTACATATGTATATGAATGGTGGCTTAGAGGATGAAAAGCTGAAGGATTTTCAAGTGCTTCATCCGTATACATGTCTTAAAATCTAGGAGCCAGAGGAGTTTGGCAGGCATTTTCTTGTGCTAATTAGTTTCAGTTTTCATATCTCTATCTTGTGTATAGACGTTATCAAGGGGCTGATGATAACTATGGTGTGATATTGAATGTCAATATGCTACCTGAATATGTACTATTACTTACTGAATAACAATAACTTGTTCAAATTGGAACCAGGGGATGTGTATAAATGAATATGAAGTAAATATTGAGACACAGGCCTAGTTAAAGATGACAGTATTTGTTGTTTCTTTTGATTCAGGTTCAATGTTAAAAGTTAATCTTTTCTTTTTTTCCCTACTTTATGGTTCATTATTTTAGGGTGTCTTTGAGCCACATTATTTTGGAAGAATGTATTCTGAAATAGTAGATTGATAGAAAATGTGTGGTTGAAAAAGAAGGAAAAATTATTGATATAATGAAAAATATTATTTTATTGAAGAATGTGTGATTGAAAATGAATAGAATAATGTGAATGAAAATTTTAACGTGTACCACACGTGCTTAATAAGAAAAAATGCTATTTAGCAAAATTCTAGGGGGAAGTATATGACATTAAATAACATGTTCAATGAATTGCAAGCATATATTCATGATCCCAGAGTAAAGTTTCCTAACCATTCAAAGGATACGTGCCTGTGTCGATGAATTTTTTGTTTCTTTTTAAGAGTTCCGGACGTATATACTGATATATACATATATTTTTAAATGCTGCAGAATTAAATGTACTCTTACAGACTTAAAATATGCATAAAAGTATAAAAATTAGGGCAAAATGCTTTGTAATTCACTAAGAAAGAGCATGAAAAGTTCCAATTTTGTGGCTATAGGTCCCCAGAAGCAGTACAGCAAATTTTATCAGTGTATTGCCCTTCAAAACAGGCAGCAACATCTCTGCACCAACAGTAAAAAGGATGACAAGTGGATAAAATATCAAATCAAATTTGTTTGCTGGAAATCCTATACAAGTTACAAACTCTTTCGACTATTATATTCTATCGGAAAAAGAAAAAAAAAAATCACTGAAAAGCCTATCGCGCGACTCAAATTTCAACTTCCAACGTTTTATTGAGCTTAAATGAATGTTTGTTGTCTACGATTTCAAATTGAAATTTAGGGTATGTTTGATGTAAATTTTTTAAGAATAGATTTTGTGAAAAGTGAGTTTTCAAAGAATGCGTGAGTAAAAACTAAAAAGTAAGGAAAATTATGATTTTACGAGTAAAATTATTTTATTGGAAGAATGTGCGGTTAAAAATAAATTATTTAAAAATTGAATTTTAAAAGAATATGTACCAAATAGGAGCTTAGTAACGTCTGTACCTTTGATATCGTGGCCTTTTCGCGGTTGGTTGAATGACTGTTGGCAGTTTGTACGGGCGCCGTAGGCAATTTTGCTGCTGCTCTTTGCTTTTCCTCCTTCACTTTGTTGAAAATGACAGTAAAGCCTTCTCCTGATCTAGGGTCCATGCCATTCCATTCTCCAAATTTTGGAACAGAAACTGATCTTTGAGACTGTCAAAAGGAAATTATTTTCGTTGTCAGATCAAAATTCTATACTCATTTAACAAAAAGTAATGTTATGAATATAGCTACTGCATAGACGGGTTTGAACTCCTACCCACACTGGGCATGCGTTATTATGTCCGTTGTGGGTGTGGGAAACATCTGGTTTTGCCAGACGTGGCGACACCAGATGTTGCCCATGCCCACCCTGAGATGGAGATCACCACTGACGGAATAGAAAAGGGAAAAGAAACTATGTACTTACAAAATCATCAGCGTAATTCAGTTTTCGTGATGGTGAGATGTGGCTCTCAGTCAAAGAATTATTAAGTTCAGATCTTATACCCTGGTGGCGTGGCTGAACGAGCGTATTATCAGACGTGCTTCTATCACTGCCTGATTTCGAACCAATACTCTTGTGACTAGAACCTTTTTGATGTACCCGATGAAATTTTTCTGCTGCCACGGGCTTATCAGGACTGATGCGGACAGGAATGCTAGTATTTCCATCTCCAGACTGTCCAAAATTGAAGGCATCTGGATTCTCCTCCGGATCATTAGGGTTAATTCTCATTCCACCAGCTTTTTCTATGCGCGCATTCTCAAAGTAAGCAGTATACGGCACATTATCACCATCCCAGTTGCCAAACTTAGGTACATGTGATCGCTGATTCAGATAATTCATTAGAAAAGGATTCAAATCAGTACTCCTCAGTTTCAACCATTTGAAGTACCAAAAACATAATAAAAAGATTTTATGAATGCAACCAAATTGGAAAACAAAGAAATATGAACTTAATGCACGATAAATTTTCGACTATCATAATTCGAAAGCGTAAAAAAGAGGCAGAATATACAAACACTTACAGACATCAGTCAATAATGCTCTTCCCCTTCCCCTTGAGACTATGCTCTTAATTCCCCAGGAAAAAAACTGATAGAAGAAGAAAAATGCCAAGACGAGTCCATTTCAAAGTGATGTTTCGGAGATCCCAATGAACCAGGTGAGATGCGGACAGACAATGCTTCGATTGTTACAATGTTTATTTGAACTTAAAAAGAATAATCTCTGTCAAACGCTGGATTACTCTCACTTCAATCTGAGAGTGGTGGCGATAAATTTGTCGGGTTGTCCGTGTCTAGTTTATGGGTAATGTTATTTAAGTTCAATTGTAAAACTATTCTCTGTCTGGAAATGGCAAATGCTTATAATAAGTTTATTAGGGATGATAGTTTGTCTCCTCAAATTCGAGCTTGGCAGTAGGACAATTTCAGGGCAAAAAAATTGAGAAAATTACCTAAATCCCTTATTTTCAATATTACTATTCAAGAATAAGGGGATAAAGTTTATAATTCAAAAATCAGGTGGTAAATAATATTACAAAATTAAAAATTAATTTATATACACCCCACCCCACCTACTCCACCCAATCCCTAAATCGCCTCTTTCAGTGCTTCTCCTCCTTCTCTTCTCTCTGCCACACACCGTCATCGGAGCAACGCACTGCAGCGAAGCAACGGACAACAGCGAAGCTCTCGCGCGCGATGCCAGGCTACAGTGACGCCCTATCTTCTCCGCCTGTTCTCCATGAAATCAATTGTGAGATGCTTAAATTTTGTTTTGTGTGGCGTCCATCTTCTCCGCTTGCTCTCCATGAAATCAATTGTGAAATTTTCTTTTGTTTTTACCGCTACTGGCCTGAATTAGGTTTTGTAATTATATCTTCTCCGATATTGTTTTTCTGATCAATTGTCTGAAATTTCGTAATTTAGCTTCAGTTTGCCAGGCTTGCTCAACAATTAAACATGTGGATTTTGTGAACTTTTCAATTGATCTGGAGTTTCTTAACTCCTAATTATATTTGACGAGAGCCTTTCCTAAATAGTGGAAAGATAGGGAAAAGAAACACATGAATAATTATGAAAATATTGAATTATCATTAGAACCTTTAATTTTATTACGACCGTTTCATTGTTAGCTTTCCACTAATACTATGATATAAAAACATATTTTCTCCTAAAGTAAACAGAATCATTAATTTCCAGAAAAATGTGAAGTTACTGTATTGTTTTGAAAATGTTTCAAACCTATTGGGAAGAAGCTTTGCAGGATGATTCCATTACTTTGTCAACAAATGAAGTCAATAGACTACTGGCTCTGGCTGACATTTATTTTCTCTCGCTGCTTTAATTATTAGTTTTATTAATGCCGTTTTATTTCACTGTTCTCAATGTAAGTTTAGGAAGAATTTGGTTTGATCAGCTGAAGAGTTTAGAGAAAAGCTGATCAGAGCAAATGCATGGATTGTCAAATGAGGTGTTGGTTTTACTATTGTTATTGTTATATTGTGGCCTCTTCTGACTCTTCCAGCAGGTAACTCGACATATGATCTATCCCACAATCTGCATTCAAGTTTATAAAGAAATTACGACTTTCGTTATGGTTTTTGCTTCTGATATGCTTTTGTGATGACAATGCAGGACAATTTAACAAGGGATACTTCACACTCTGGGCAGTAATAGCAATTGCATGGGGGTACAATGGCTTCAGCAGTAATTATAGCTTTACCTCTAATGGAAAGTTGGGGTACAATCCAAAGTATCCTCATTGGCATGTTTAAAAATGTTAGACTTATGAAAAAGATTGAAGAACTGAATTTCAAGTTAGGGACTATCATGTCTGCAATTCTTGAAGTAGAGAGAATTTATTTACTCGAAGTAGAGAAGGCGAAGAAGAAAGAAGCATCAGAAATTGAAGTTCAAATTCTTCCTGCGTAAAATATGCTTAATGGATTGAGTTATAATACTTTGGTTTCAAAATAATCATTAGTTGCTGAATAACTTACTCTTTCTTTATAATTTGATTCATTTGCTATTTATCAAAATAATTAGTACATGTATTCCCCATTAGTTGTACAACATTTTCTTTTCAATATTTACTTTCTTCTTAGCAGCTTTGAACTATAAAGACATTAATCTGTGTAAATATTCCCAGTTGTTCGACTTACGGGGTGTGCTGCTTCACACATTACCTTGGAATGTGCTTTGCAAACTCATCTAAACATCTCTCTTATTGGAGAAGAGGCACCTTTCTTATTGATACCAATTATGTGTTAATTGTGACCGATTATGACTCATTGTGACCAATTTTGTGTTAATTGTGATTGGTTATAACTTGATCACATACTGTCACAACTAGTCACAATTAAAATTGACTTGGTCACGTATAGTCACATTGATTACAAATTTGATCACAATTAGTCACAGATGACACGTTAATGGCTTGCTATTTTTAATTTTTGAAATTTTTTGCAAGGTAGGAGTGGGGTAGGTGGATCCATGTATTGGGGTGTGATTTTCAGTTTTTAATATCTAAAATTATGATCAATAAAATAAATAAGTTGTTACTAATAAATAATATTTTGTCTATGTTCAATCGAAGTTGGTTTTCCTAATTTTCTTGATGGTGTTTGTCGTAAATTTGAGTCGAAGGTGGTAGTGGTGGTGCATTGGAGGTGATTGTGGTAATGACTATTGGTGGATTGTGGTGCTTGTTCGTGGTGGTAAGGGGATTTGTTTGTGGTGACCATTGATGATCAAATATGTATTTATTGTGATCAATTCTGTGTTAATTGTGACCGATTGTGATTGGTTGTGACTGATTGTGTCTGGTTATGATCGATTGTGACTGGTTGTTAATGGTGATACGACTCATGTCGCACAGAGACACGGAGACACGCCCGTTTCCATGTCACACTGTGGCCGTGTCTCCGTACTTAAATGTAATCGATTGTGACTGGTTGTGATCAATTCTGTATTAATTGTGACCGATTGTGATTGATTGTGACTAATTCAGTGAATTGTGACATGGACAAATTCTGTGTTGGGGTGGTTTTCAGTTTTCAATATTTGGAAATTTTTTGGAAGGTAAGGTGGGGTGGGTCAGTGGCGTGGGGTGATTTTCATATTTGAATTTTTGGAATTTTTTGGGGTGGGGGTGGGGGTGGGGTGGGTCTAGGGGTGTGAATTTCATATTTGAATTTCTAAAAAAAAAAAAAAATTTGTGTGGGTGGGGTGGGGTGGGGTGGGTCCGGGTGGGTTTGAATTTCAGATTTGAATTTCTGAAAAAAAAAAAAAAAAATTGTGTCGGGGTGGTGTGGGGGTTGGTGGGTGGGTGGGTGGGTGTGGGTGGCCGTGTGGGGGTGATGTATATATATATATATATATATATATATATATATATATATATAATTGGAATTAACACTTGAATTTTGAAATAATTTAACAAGTTTGTTAGTTTTGAAATATAATTTTAATATGTAGGATTTATGTATTCTTCCCCAAAAAAATTGCTACCTCAACCCATTCCATCCCGATTGTCTAATTTTTTTGATAATCAAAATTTGTCTGAAATTTCTTGGCCCAGTTTTTTATGCCCAAATTGATTATTCAAGCTCATTAGTCCAATTCCCATATTATGAGCCAAAAAATAAATAAATAATAATAATAATAATAAAATATATATATATATATATAACTGCACGTTAATGGTTTAATTATGCCAAAGTCACTGAGATTTTGAATGATTATGCTAATGGTGTCAGAAGTAATTTTCTTACGAAAATAGTCACTCAAGTCTCTAACTGTAACACTAAAGGTCAATCGGCCAAAAAAATTATATTAAATTCTACATGGAACCAATAATTGCCAACATGTCAAAACGACATTATTTATTACATCAAGTCAACGAAATCGGAGGATTACAAATTGAGGATATTAGAAAATGTAATTGGAGAGTCAAGCTTAATTTCTCTTGATAGGTCATGACCAAATTCATCTCGTGTCCACAAGAGTCGAGCCAAGCGTGTGTGATGGGTCAAGCCGAGCCCATGCCTCATTGAGCTTAGTAAAGTCTAGCTATATCAATCCATTGTCACCGTTAGACAATCACCCTTGATTTTGAGCAAGAAATTTTGATGGTAGTTGTGGTGGCTCTTTGATGGCAATATGGTTAGGGTTGGACAAAACTCCCGACTCGAATTGGACCTGACCCGACCTGACTCGAATTGAATTAAATTGAATTGAACGGTTCTTCTTGAGTTAAATACCCAAACGAGTATGTGAATAAAGAATCGATTGGTTTGGTTCGATTCTTTATTCTACACCAAGAACTGAAGAATCGAATCTCCCTAATTTTTAAATTTATTTATTTTAAATAAGTTAAATTATTTTTTTCTAAATAAATTTGCTAACTAATTAATTTAGCTCAAACCCAAAATATGTTTTTCCTATTTCAAATTTTTAGCCAAAACCCAACTTAATCAAATTGACTTAAGTTTTACTCAAATTTATTATTCTACCGTAGTGTTGTTTCTACAGTTATGGGAAAATCAAATTGGAAGTCTAACTATGTCTCTCTTTATTATTGTGATCTCGCTATCTTCATCTTCCCGTGATTTGAACAATTAAATCTATGAAAGACTACGTTATTTTTTAAGAGTTAAGATTGAACATTTCATTAGTTGAATTAACGCAGTGTTTTAAATATTAAAAAAATTTAATTATTGTATGGAACCTAGGAACCGAACTTGAACGGTCCCATAATTAAATTTAGACCCGAATTTTCCACTCACTAAATACTTGAAAATTTGGGTTCGATTCGATTACAAAGAGAACTGAAACGAATTTGACCATGTCTAGCCCTAAATATGGTGGCTATTCAGGATTGGCTTGGTGATGGTAGCTGACAATTTTGGTGCTCGAAGAAGTGCTGGCAGTTTTGGGTCAAGGTACCAACAGTCGGGCTAGGGTTGGTGTGGATCATTGAAGAAGTTAACGAAAAGTTGAGGATGAGATTGAGACCAGAAAATGTTGTGGAAAAGATTTCTTCTTTCAGCAAAGGTTGGGACGAAATGTGAAATTTAGCCTAACTGATTCCAAGGCTTGACCATTTAGAAATGTGAGAGATATGATATTTTGGGCTGTCAAACTTTTTTTGAAACTGAACCCGGTCAGTTCTTGTATTATCACATGTAATTTCCCACCGTAGTCAGACGTATTTGTGACCGAAATAGACATTTTACCACAAAATTTGCTCCGAGTACTATCTCCCCGGCTGGGATTTCACCAGTAAACCCCTAAATCCCTTTCACTATTAATGGCACTCTCTCCTTGCAAACTTCACCACCAAAAAACAGTTTTAAACCAAAAAAATGGCGCCGGGTTCAAGTAATTATTTACCAGGGCTTGTGGTTTTGGCCCTGATTTCCTTCAGTTCCATCGCCCCTGCAAATACCATTTCATGCACACAGGCCTTGACAGATTTGCTGCCGTGCCAGGCATTTCTGATGGGAATTGGTGATGTTACTGTCCCTTGTTGCCAGGGGGTTCAGGCTTTGATACAAAGTATCTCTTCTCAAGCAGACCGTAAATCTGCTTGCGAGTGTCTTAAACGAGCAGCATTCTCGGCTAATGTTAATCAAGAACGAGCAAAGGAACTTCCTCAGCTTTGCAAAATTGATGTCCCCAAACCTTTTCAAAGATTGTAACGTATCTAAGACAAAATCGATCTAAAACATGACTGGATGCATCATTTACTGTAAATCTGAAAATTTAAAACACCCAAAAAACCAATTTTTGTACGTAAGAATGGATCAATACAGTCTATGCATGCATTGATGCATGCAATAAGAAGCCAATATAGTTGTTTAGGTGTAGAAATGTACATATCTTCTTCAATATCCTAACTGTTCTTTATTTATTTATTTATTTTTTCAATTTGCAGGACTCCATTGACAGGAAGGTGATTCATCAGGCTGTAATCGCCCCCCCCCCCCAAACATTGTACGCGGTACACTATTTCTAGTTAATTTATAATGTATTTTTCAATTTCGCCCCCCTCCCCCTCCCCCTCCCCCTCCCAAGATTTTGACTCGCCCCAAAAATTTTGAAATATTTTATTTTTTTCCATTAATAAATATTGAGTGAATAACTTATATTTTAAAATTCAACATATAAAAATCTTAGATCTAAACAAAAGATCAAATAGTTACTTAAATAAATTAATAGCCCAAATCCAATCCAAAACCTAAGTTCCCAATTCTCAAGCCCAACTAATTAAAACCCAATTCCCAACCTGGTTTATGCATAATGCATGTTTAGTTGTTCTTGAATATTTGAATTTAAGAATTAAGTAGTAGGATAGTCAGTAGTGATTGAATCGAATATTGAATTTCAGTACTATTTTGGTACTCAAAATCGTCGTTTTCAATTCTCTTAGTTAAAAAAAAAAATTTCGGGGGCTCCGCCCCCGAACCCCCAGGAGGCCCCCCCCCCCCCCAACTTCAAAATCTGGCTACGTCCCTGGCTGTAATGTTAACAAAAGGGAAAACTCCGATGCAAGGACAGTGCTATACTTGTGGAAATCAGAAACTTTGCAAGTCTTGTATATGCATCAAAATGAATTAATCAAATAAATAAATTTTCCCAAAGTGCTTACATGTTTGTGTTTGTGTGTTATGAAGAAATATTAAAGCAATATACAATTGAAAAGTTAAAAACTCAGATATAAATTTAATAAAGATTGGGAACCAAAATACTACATTACCTATATAATAAGCGTGAGAGTGGGCTATAAATTTATCTTAACCTTTAACGATTAATGCAGTCATATCAACTCATCATCCGCCATAATCTGGAAGAGAGAGAGAGAGAGAGGCCGGGGGGGCGGGGGGGGGGGGGTATATTTTGCCCCTATTTCGTATATATTAAAATTCGAGTCAAAGTCACAATTAATTTTAACATATTTTATGGAATTCAAAGCTTTATAATCACATATTTCAACTTTTATTCAAATTTATTAAAATGTGATTTTAATCTACATCAAATAGGAGCTTCATCAAAAAGATCTTTCAAATTGTCACGTCAACGTCAAGAATTAGGACGGGGCATTTTTATTTGAAACTATGTGAATTAGACTCATTAGCGAGTTTCGTTTGATCCAATTAAAATTGGATTTGTTATGCAAATTGGTGAGATGAAGAATCTCGTAGCGAACAACCCGTTGTCCACTCCTATCAACAATTATTCATTATGTCTTTGTTTGATGTGGATTAAAATCAAAATTTTAGTAGATTTTGATAAAAAAAAATCGCATTTTGTCATATTTGCATAAATCATCTCATTTAATTTCATCAAATTAATTGAGGCTATCATCATTATATAATTTCTCATATTCCAATAAAAGGAATTTATTCCATCTTAGTCAACACATGTCGTGACTAGGAATATCAATATCATGGGAAATTCACACACTTCCACATTTAGAGATATCATCATTGATTCCAATCTCGATCAATTAAATAACCAAGACCAAATGATCAACCATTGATTTGGTACAAAAGACCAAAACGTATATTCATTATTTTATGTAATAAACATCAACAATAATATTTCCATTGCAGTTATAAAATGAACAGTCATCAAAACCATAAATTAGACAACTTTCCATACTCATTGAATACCAAGAGACTATCACCATCAACCAAAGTTAGTACAATTTCCAACATGAAAACATGCATCCAAAACACGACAATGTTCTATTTTGGCATGTAAACTATACTTGCAATCACGTGAACATATGCATTTTTAAACCAGAATATACAAATTTTGACCAAAAGTCATGTGACAATTCACCATTCCACATTATAGTAAAGTATGCATTTAATTTATATATTCTTTTAATTAGCAGCCTCCGTTTGATTATTAAAGTATAATACACGCCACATATTTTAATGTCCATTAAGTGACTTTTGTCTTTTTCATATATCAAAATTAGATTTAATATGCATTCAAACTCACGTAAATTATGTAACCAAAATCAAACATCCACAACAAAATTCATCTTAAGATTGTTGGAGATATTACACCGATAAATGTGCACGTTATATTCAAATCAATACGTACCGTGTTATACTCGTGAAATCGAAATAGAATTCGACTTACCGAAATCTGATTTGAGAAGATAAAATAGTGATTTACCGACTTCGAATATAATAATATGGATTCTTCACTTCCCAATATGAGTGAACGCACGTTGTTCTTCAATTCAAACCTTAGCATGAAATCAAAAGAATATTAGTTACTTTCCGAAATCAAAATACTAAATTAGAATGAAATCGGAAAAAGAAAGAGGAGATGCAAGTGATGCGATCGGTCGAGGCAAATGTTTGACACTTTGTCCTTAAGATGAATTTGCCCCGCATCGGTGCTAACGGTTTCTTGACAATCATCTCCTAAGATACAACGACCACGTCTAGTCATATGAGCACTCCAAATGACTTAGACCAACTAACTCGAACGGAATTCTCTCTATACCATAACCATGATTTTGATGCAAGAAATAATCACTTCTACAAAGTGTTTTATGCAAAACTAAAGTAAAACATGAAATAGAATGATATGGAACTATCAATTGAATTTGTTCCACTTCTCATTATTCCATATCAAATTCAAACATGTGGGATCCCTTATATAGTAGTTGGAACATCCATACCAAGAGACACATCTCTTAGAATTTATATCTCTCCATAAAGAGATACAATTACATCTCTACATAAAGAGACAATTATTGAAAAATAATGCCAAAAGTCATGATCTCCAAGAGTCATGATCCATATGAAAAGACACATCTTTTCATCTACATATTTTCTAGAATATTTCACAATATTCCATATAATTTTTCAATAATTCAAAATTTGGCTTAATTTCTCATTCACCAAATAACACATTTCCAACAAATTATTCCAATGTGCAGGATTCCGATGAATGAAGGCATCCAGGCCCATAATTTCGAGGCACAGCCATGAGAAAACTCATCTTCTCCTTCTTATGATGGAAGTTTAGTTGACAGAAGGGAAACTACGATGCTAAGATGCAACGACAGTGTAATATCAGTGGAGAAATCATAAAATTTTCTAGTTTTGTATATGCATGGAAAGGAATATCAGATAATTATGTTTTGTTCCCCAAGTGCTTCTTCTATTGTCTATTCCTCAACTAAAGAAACTTTCATTGCGAATTACATATCACATATATAATAACTGAAAATTTTAAATGCTGAATTTGTTATGCTACCATTTGGCCTTATCTCAAAATATGTTGTTAAATTGTACCTATGTATCTATAATTAATTTTCGTAAGTTTACCGAACATGGCTGCTAAAGAAGATGGTTGTGGAGGCGAAGACATAATGACAAGCAACACCGACGATGAGACTCGTCCAAGGTTGTGGTGGCTTAGAGGATTCAAAGCTGAAGGATTTTCATGTACTTCATCCGTATACATGTCTCGAAGATCTAGAAGCCGGAGGAGTTTGGCAGTCATTTTCTTGTTTTAATTAGTTTCCGTTTTCATTTCTCTATCATGTGTATAGATGTTATCAAGGGGCTGATGATAACTATGGTTTGATATTGAATGTCAATCTGCTACCTGAATATGTATTATTACTTAGTGAATAATAATAACTTGTTCAAATGAAACCAGGGGATGTGTATGTAAATGAATCCAGGGGCGGAGCCAGCCCTATGAAGTAGGGGGGTCCCAGACGTGAGGGGGTGGGGTCCATGGGGGTTGCCCCCGAAATTTTTTTTTTATACGTTATTAACAAAAAAATCAAGAAATGTATAAAAATGTCAAAGCTCAATTACATTACATCTAAACATTTTGATTTTAAAAGAAACACGGTCAAGTACCATATTGAGAAAAGTAACTACTCTATTCTAGGTTGGCAATTGGGAAAAAAAATAGAGGAAATGTTCGGCAGATATGTTTTCCTTATGTGCTATGGGAAAGAGAAACTCTCACCTCATGTTATTTTGTTTCTTCAATTTTTCATTAGTCAGAGATTTTAAAGAATTAGAGTATTCCACAATAAGACATAGATCATCATATAATTTCAGAATCTAGAGATAGAATAAAAAAGAGATGCATAACTTACATTGGCAGGATTCATCCAAGGTCCAATATAATTTGAACCAGCAATGACTACCGAAACATTTGAAATGGCAAGCAACCAATTCTTCACTAGTGGGTTGCTTGGACCCCTAAGAACTATGAGAAGGACGGAGAAAGTGATTATGAAAGTCAAAACTTCCTCAACAATAGCTCCAGTGTGCATGTCAACCTTCAATGAAGGACCCCCAAGCCTCGAGAGAGAAAAATCGTGACTCACCTGAACAGGTCTGCTGCTGTGCGGTAAAAAGTGAAGAGGAAGACTACCGGTCGCCGGAGAGTGAAGATGGAGGAGAAATGCCAAAAATTGGATTGGTAGGTAGGGTTTAGGAATTTTATCTAAGGAAAAAATGGTAAATACAAAAAAAAAAAAAAAAAAAAAAAATTCAAAAATTGAGGGGGGTCCAGGAGGTCCCCCCCAGGACCCCCCTGCCTCCGCCCCTGAATGAATCTGAGGTCAATATTGAGACACTGGCCTAGTTGAAGATGACAGCGTGTGTTGTTTATTTTGATTCAAGTTCAATGTTAAAGGTTGTTAATTTTTTTTTTTTTTCCTTTTCCACTTCGTGGTCTATTATTTTAGTAAAGAAAAAAAATTCTATTTAACAACATTAATGTAGGTGGAAATATGTGACATTAAATAATGTAATCATATATCCATGATCACAAAGTAATGTTTCCTAACATTAGGATACGTGCCTATTTGTCAATGATTTTCTTCCAAAGAGTTCCTGATATATACTGAAATATATTTATTTTTTAAATGCTACATAATTAAATGTACTCTTACAGATTTAAAATATGCATAAAAATAAAATTACAGCTAAATGCCTTGTAGTTGATAATAAATGGGTATTCAACAAAGAAAAGGAAAAATTACTGCAAGCAAAGAAAACTAATGTGTGCTTTAAATGGAATAAAGAAAACAACAAAAGTCAACAAATGAATGAGAAAACTGATGCATTAAAAACCTTTATAGAGTAGGTTATTTTTAGCCATAGGGCCAAATTAAATTTGCAAAAATCTACTAACAACCCAATGGAGTAGGACTACTGTAGCGATTAAGAATTTTAAATTTATATTAAATTATTTTTTTCGAAAAACGTGTCGCTAAATTTTAAACCCTAACGTTAAAGTGAAGACGCGTTCGTCTAGCCGTTATAAACAAATTTAAATTATTTCGAATCGAATTCATTTTCGAATAATTTTAAATTATTGATTCCTTATTATTTTGATTAAATCCGAATTTTTGTAAATTTAAGTAAAATATATATCTTATGATTATTTGAAGCCCAATTATTTAAAGTCCAATTAAAATAAGTCCAACATCGAAATTATTTATTTTAGCCCAATCCATTCAAGTCCAAAATCGGAATTAATTATCTTAGCCCAATTACCTTGGGTCCAATTAGAAAACCCCTAAAGTCCAATTTCTTGGCCCAATTACCCACCTAGAAGTTTGTGCTCTAATTTTCTACTATTCATACACCCTCATTCTTCCTCTCCTCACATTTACACAACATCCATTTTTGGTAAGTCTCTCTCCCTCAATCCTTTCATTGTAATTTCACCATTGATGCTAGAACATCAATTTCTAGCATCAACAGTGAGCTCCCCAAACTGCAAAATCACACACCATCAACACTGCAAGCAAACACACGAGCTGAAACAGCTCCTTACCACCTTCAATCCCAACTGCTAAACCAATGCAGGCAGTCACACAACACCCCACTGCTCAAACCAACGACACCATTCATCAACAACATCACTCACGAGACCACCCAACTCACCACCATTTTCAAACCCAAAAACAAGAAATGAAAACCCCAAAATCGATACAAGCAGTCATCCAACTCACTGCTTCATCCAAAGAACAACACCAAGCCACCACGCCACCACCTTCTACCCACAACCATTCACTGCCTAAAATCGTAGCTCCCCCAATGACAAACACACTAACTGTAGCCAATCGAGCTGCAGCCATAGCCACAAAACCACCACACGAACCACCACTCGACCGCCACATTCCAACCCGAAAGCTCAACACCAAACCGTCGCCACACCAACCCCATTTCAACCTCAAAAAAATCAAGAAATCACAAAACCTATTAACCTACCTTGACCCCAATCCACTCCTCACTCGAATTCCACCAAGAAACTCAACTGAATCGAGCCCAAGCCCCATTTTCCATTTCGGGCAGAACAAAACACAAAATCATGAAATGAAAACCCCCTCCCCATATACCATGAGCGCCGACGCCACCGCTCGTCGGCGGTGGGAAGGAGGAGGAAGTGAGCCTTCCCTTCCCGTCGCCTCTCTCTTTCTCGCTTCTGTAGAAGACAAGGATGGACAGAGAGAGAGAATAAAATTTGCTTTGTTATTAATTGTTTTGATTTTATTCTTTTGGCCCAGAGTTTCAAAAGTTGTTCATTTTAGTCCTGTAGTTTAGAAAATATCATTTTCAGTTCTTAAATTTTATTTATTTAAATTACAGTTTCATAAAACTTTCATTTGAGTCTCAAAATCTTTAAAAGTCATTGTTTCAGTACTTAAACTCCTATTTTCAGTTTTCATTAATTTTAATTTAGCCCCCAAGTTTTAAATTGTTTTATTTCAGCTCTAAATCTTATTTTCAGTTTTAGTAAATGTTCAATTAAGTTCCTAATTTATAGAATTTTAATTTCAGCCCTTTAAGATTTATTTTCAGATTTAATAAATTTACAATTAAGTCCTTAAATCCTAAAAAGCTATTATTTCAATTTTTAGTTTTATTTTCAGCTTTAATAGATTTAAAGTTTAGTCCCTAACTTTTTAAAATTACTATTTCAGCCCTTAAACTTTTATTTTCAGTTTTAATAAATTTTCAATTCAACCCCTAAACTTTATTTTATCATACTAAGCTATTTATTTCAGTTTCACAGTTTTTTAATTAAGCCCTTAAACTTTATTTTATCACGTCAAAACTTTAAAGTTTCGAAATACTAATTCAAAACTTATTTTCTATTTTGGTTAGACGAAACGTACGGATGATTAAGAGTTTGAGATCACTTTCCGCTTCATTTTTGCACGTAACTCGAGATTATTGAGGTAGACTCGCCTCCATTAATTAGTTTAAATTATAATTACATGTCTTATGTGAATTTACGTGATGTATATGCTTTAATGCAGGAGATGAGAATATGTCATATGAGATATATGATGTTGTTATGCTTGCCATAACTTATATGCTTTAATGCATGAGAAAGACGAGAATTTCTTATGAGATAAGATGAGAATGTTATGCATAATTTATGTGCTTAAATACACAAGACGAGACTACCCACACCATATCTTCTTAACCATTACATGCACATATAGAATATTTATCACAAAGTGTTGAATAATTGACATGAATGTGGATTCCATGGCAGTCTGTGATGAAAGGTGGTAACCCGGAGGATGATCAAATAGAGAAGGGCATCAAGAATCCAGTTCAAGTCGTGGAAAAAAATCGAATAAGAGTACAAGAAAAGAATGTTAAGTGTAACTAGGGGTGGGCGCGGGTCGGTTCGGTTCGATTCGGTTCGGTTTTTTCGGTTCCAGAAATTTTCGGGTATTTAGTAAATGGAACCGTCGGTTCCAGATATAATTCTGGAACCGTTCGGGTTCGGGTTCGGTTCGGTTCGGTTCGGTTCCTACTATAATTAATTTTTTTAACATTTATAATAACACTATATAAATATATTTAGAAAACTTTGTCAATGCGTCTTGAATAATTAATCCATAATATATTAGAAAGTTTTCACAAAATGCTAACACTTTAGTACTAGACAATATAGATCACAATTTTTTTTGTTGCTTCCCTCAAACAGTTACTACTCCACTGTTTGCCTACCAAAAGGTAACATATAAAAACATCTAACTATGTTCTCCATTTTGAGAAGTGGTACCAAAATCATTCATATTTTCTGAAAACATTGTGAGAAGTGAGGCAATCCCAACGTGCTCAGTACTTTCACCGAGTGAATCTGCGTGTGAATATTGACCAGGTTCAATCTTAGCTTTTACAAATGAACGTAATATTTTAAAGTATTAAAAATACTTACCAACTATGTAATGTAATTATCGATTGCTTGACTTGCCATGTACCATTAAAATGTTAACAATTTCTTGAGCACCATGTAAAGAAAAAGAATCCAGTAACTAGAGCTGGAAATCTCTGTGCAAAGCTCTTGGAAGGCTTAAAAAATTTGTCATTGTAAACACGATAAAAGAACGAAAGCACTGTTAGCGTTAAGAGGGTAAAATCTCACGTCTCTTAAATATGAAAAGAATAATTACGAGAGTACTTCAGCTTAGTGTGGGAACTAGAAGGAGGAGAACTTCTTCAAGTTGAGAGAAAATGACTCATGACTGGACGAGAAACATGTTGTGCGGCAGGAATGGACTGGAGAGAGAAGAAGAAGAGAAGACCGAAAATTCTAGGGCTCTTCCCCTTTTATATTTAGTGGCTTTTTTTTGCAATTTTTTTTTATGTTGGTCGGTTTGGGTTATATTCAATATACTTAAAGCCCAAATGCTCAATTGTAAAAAAATAAAATTCGGTTCTTCTTCGGTTCTTGGTCTAGAACCGAGAACCGAACCAAACCCGTCGGTTCTCGATTCGGATACCTGTTCGGGTTTTTAATTTAAGAAAACCCGTTCGGTTCGGTTCGGTTCGGTTCGGTTCAGTTCAGTTCCGGTTCGGTTCGGTTCGGTTCCGGTTCGGACATTTTGCCCAGCCCTAAGTGTAACAGTAGTATGTATAGTGTTGGGAGGAGTTCACAACATTAGCTCAAGAATGATCAACAAAAATATGTGTGAAATCATTAAACTACACGAACTAAAAACAAAGTCTCAAGAATCTGTAATTATTTACTATAAATCTGAACTCAAATCAGAATATATAAGAATCAGGAAACTACAATAATGTGGAATAACTTGCACAACTCGAACAAAATATGAACTGAAAACTTAGCTTTTATTGACGAAATGCGCCCACGGGCAGTGCTTCTCAAATTCGCGCCTCAATCACAGGAGAATAAGCCACCACTATGATCGAGTCAATCCAATGTAAGAACTACAAAGTTTAGCACTCAGACAAACCCTATTTATTTTACGAATGAGACCTTCCTTCACACTAACAACCCAAGTTCACACAAGAACATAATCTCTACTGAATGGAATCACTCAAGATTACACAACTTTAAGAGAGAACCAGAAATCAAATGGAAGACTCAAGAAGCGGCGCAACACGAGAGAAAAAGGAAAAATCTAGAACCCAAGTGTGTAATGATTCAACCCTAGAAGCCCTTAAAAGGAGTCTCTCAATAGTCACCAATCCGACATCTGTGGAGGCGACACATGGTGACATCCTGGGCGTCCAAAAATAGGTTAAGTTGTAACACGGTTTCAAGTATTTCCATAACACGTTTTTACACAATTTAAACAAAACAGATTTTAAGTAGCTGGGCTATCAAAACATAACCAGCTGGGTCAACTCAATAAGTCCAAGGGCATTTGCATCATTGTGCCATTCCCTTCATATAGGTTTCGGCTTATATCCATGGCTATGTAGGAAAAAAAATTGAAAAAGTTTTATGTGAATTTTGTTATTATCTTCTTCCCTTATATTTTGCTCCATTGAAATTTCAGTTGACATTTGGGAAAAAACTAATCGATATAATTGTTCAAATTAAGTTGATGGAGATGTTCGTACAAAAGTAACATGCTGCAAGATGGCTTTGAGTGTATATATGAATCGAGCTACTCCATTTTATTAGTATATTTTTCTTTTGGGGGGAAGGGAGGTATGATCTTTGAAATTTGAACATTTGACCTCGTATCTCAAAATAATCCTTAATCAACTAAGATAATGTTAATTAATGATTATATAATTCTATTTAGCACTAAACGTGAGTACCAATTTAGGTAGTTACAATTTATTGGTCCTATTAAACATGTTGATAAATACTTTTAAACGTGTTAATGAAAATCACGCTCAAAAAATACGATTTTAAGAGTGTTTTCTTAACATTTTTGCTTGTATGACACAACAAATTGTCTTAGCATCACATGTTTGTGAACCACTCAACGTTCATGTTTGCATTGGGCACTTATAACCATCTGCTAACCAACTACAAATCCCGCAACCACTTATTAAATACTATATACAAAATTAGGCACTTAATATTTACTTTTCTGGTGACAACAGATAGTTATACTAATATCACTGACAAAATTTTCCCTAAATTCTGGTTAGAGGTAAGAATCATTCATGTCGCAGCCCGCATTTGGCAATGTCAGGTGCCTTGGCCATTCGAAACTTATTAATTGTTCTCACCACATTTCCGCTATAAATCGGGTCCATAAACTGCACCATTTCAACAACTATACTAAGCTGTTTCTACATTTTCTCTTAATTATTCACTATTCACTCTTTAATGGCGAAACCAATGATGCAGTGGTTTGTGGCATTGATGTTCTTGGTTGTGGTGGCTAGCCACCGTGTCAATGGGGTGATTCAGTGCAACGACGCCTTGTCACAGTTGGTTCCATGTGAAACATTCTTGCTGAGTGACGATGCAACACGGAGTGTTGAATGCTGTACCGGGGTACAGGCTCTGGACGCGATAGCCATGGCGTCGCAGCCAGATCGTAAGGCCATTTGCCAGTGTTTTAAAGAGATTGCAAAGTCTTTCCTTTTCAACTTGGTGAAAGCCCAGCAACTCCCCCACCTCTGTCAAGTCAACCTCGAAGTAACAATCGATCCCAATGTCGACTGTGGCAGGTATAATTTTTTCTGAACCTATGAATTTTTCGACCCAATTCCTTCAGAAGATTCATAGATTTTGCATTTGTATCTAATATACATGCACGAAAATGAATTTATATTTCTACCATTCTTCAATCATATGCTGATTTTTTCTTGTCTTGACAATTATACATGAAGAATTTGAAGGACGATGGAGATGTGGAAATAATGCTGTAATAATTAGGGACAGTAACGAGTAATGTTGTTTGAGGGGAAATGTGTTTTATTTAATTGTCGTATTTATCTACCTTCTCGTTAGAATGAAAGAGTATGAATGAGAACATTGTTGGGAAATGGGTCAAGTTTGACCAAGTATTTCGGTGGGACCCGGTATCCGGTTTGTGCGGGTCAATGGTCAAACACGTTCTACTCCACGAGTAGATATTCGTGATATATTTAATTTCACAAAACCGTTTCCAAATGAATGAGAAATTAATGCTAGAAGTTGGCAACTTGAAAGTAAAAATCTGGGAATTTAGAATCAAGTGTGAGAACTTTATCCCACATAGGAAGTTGAAAGAATTCTGAACCAATTTATATGTCTCAAGTTTGGATATGAGTTTGGGCCTCAAGGGGTACCAATAGTCTTTGAAATGGCGAAGTTTTAAATAATGTCTAGACTAGTTCAAAACCCACGCACGCGCGCCGCCGTCGCCGTCCGTCCGAACGGTTGGCTCGGCTTGAGCATGAGCTCAGGCTCGGGTTCAGGTCGTGGGTCGTGGTTGGTTCAAAACCCGCGCGCGCGCGCGCCGTCGCCGCCTTCTGTCTGATCGGCGGCACGACACGAGCACGAGCTCGGGTTCAGGTCGTGGGTCGTTCCTATATTCCTTTTGGACGAAATAAATTAAAATTATTTATTTATTTCCAAAATTCGATAATTAATTAATTGAAAAGTTGTGTCTTTTCAAACTTATTCGAAACTGTTCAGACTAAACTGACACAAACCAATAGTTGTGTTTATTCAGAAATAATCTTTCAAGGAGTTGCAACTCTTGTCCCGCAGCTTTCGGAAATTTATAAATAGGGCCCCTGATTTCCAAATTTATTCATTCAAAAATTGTTCATTCTCTTTTCTTGCATAAACAAAAATTGTTTTCATTGATACGAAACTTTTCTGGTTCGCCGTTCTTGCTATTTGGAGTGCTTTTACATCGCAAGAGAAATATTGTTGTATCTTGGGAGGCGATTGGCGTCGACTGTAAGCACCGTAGCAGGCCAAAATCGTCTTAAGGAAATAGAGCGAACTCTAGCCTCAATCTACTGTTTCTGTAATTTCATCAAGCATTTATTCGGTTTGTCATTTCCTTCTCTTTATATCTACGTATTTCGCATGCTAAATAAATAAAACTTATAACAATCTTAAGACAATTTTCGTTGTGTTTTATTATTCGCATGTGTTTAAATAATTCGTATTTAACGTGACTTTTGCATGTATTTATTTATTATAGTTTACATGCATAAACTGATTATGTTCATCTATTTTCTTCACGTTGATTACATAATATTTTATATAAATTTATTGTGTTCTCGGATTACTTATAATCCGACCCAACCTTTTATTTTTATCGGTTCTTTTTAATCACCGTTAATACTTTGATTATAATTGTTTATCTTCTGTTTTCGTAACAAAAATGGATATAACAAGTGGAAGTAATGTAGTTTCCCCTAATGGAACCAACAACACTACGGTTCCATCTAATACTACGGTTCCACATATGACTGTTCCTATTCAAACCACTCCGGTTTCACATGGAGAAAAGCCGAAAAAATTCAGTGGAATGGACTTCAAGAGATGACAACAGAAGATGCTATTTTACTTAACCACACTGAATTTGGCAAAGTTCCTAACTGAGGATGCTCCGGCGGTTCAAGAAGGACTAAACAATAGGGAGTCTCTTATTGCGTTGGATGCATGGAAGCACTCGGACTTGCTATGCAAAAACTATATTCTTAATGTGTTGGACAATACACTATATGGCGTTTATAGTGCTATGAAATGTGTAAAAGAACTTTGGGAGTCTTTGGAGAAAAAATACAAAACGGAGGATTATGGTACAAAGAAATTTATTGTTGGAAAGTTCATCGACTACAAAATGGTGGACTCCAAGACTATTATTAGCCAAGTTCAAGAACTGCAGGTTCTTCTTCATGATATTCATGCTGAAAACACGATTGTCAGTGAATCATTCCAAGTGGATGCCATAATTGTGAAACTCCTTCCTCTGTGGAGAGATTTCAAAAATTATCTCAAGTATAAACGAAAGGAAATGAACCTGGAAGAACTAATTGTCCGGCTAAGGATTGAGGAAGATAATAGGAAATCAGAAAAGAAATTTGGAGGACAATTTGTGCAAGAAAAGACAAACATGGTAGAATTTAGTTCAAAAAGGACAATAAGAAGAATGCTAAGAAGTTCAAAGGCAACTGCTACAATTGTGGAAAAACTAGACATCGTGCTAATGAATGTCGCAATTCAAAGAAGCGGAATGCTCAAGCACACATGACTGAAGGAGATACTCTATCTAATGATATACAAAAATTGAACTTGTCTGCTGTTGTATCTGAATGCAACAATATTGGAAATCCTAGAAAATGGTGGATAGATACTGGAGTTACCCGTCACATTTGTGCCGACAAAAGGATGTTCTCAAATTATAATGCCGTCAATGGAGAACATTTATTCATGGAAAACTCATCAAGTTCAAAAGTTGAAGGACAACGAAAAGTGGTGCTGAAAATGACTTCGGGCAAAGAACTCGTCCTCAACAACGTGCTGCATATGCCCGATATTCGCAAAAATCTTGTATCCAGGTCTTTACTTAGCAAACATGGTTTTAAGTTAGTCTTTGTGGCTGATAAATTTGTACTCACCAAAAATGATGTATATGTGGGAAAAGGTTACTTGAGCGATGAGATGTTCAAAATGAACGTCCTCACTATTGTACCAAAAACTATGAAGGATAATAATACATCTTCTTCTGCTCACATTGTTGAGTCTTCTTGTTTATGGCACAATCGATTAGGACATGCAAACTTTGAATCTGTGCGGAAATTAATGAATTTAAATTTACTGCCTTCTTTACAATTTGATCATAATCATAAATATGAGATTTGTGTTGAGGCTAAATTAGCCAAAGCTCCTTTTCATTCTGTTGAAAGGACTACTACACCTTTAGAATTGATTCACAGTGATATTTGTGACTTAAAATTTGTGCAAACTAGAGGTGGTAAAAAGTACTTCATTACTTTTATTGACGATTGCACAAAATATTGTTATGTCTATCTTTTAAGAAGTAAAGATGAGCCCTTAGATGTTTTCAAACATTATAAAAATGAAGTTGAAAATCAACTTAGCAAATGAATAAAAATTATTCGAAGTGATAGAGGTGGAGAATATGGGACACCGTTTGAAGAATTTTGTTCTACTCCTGGAATTATTCATCAAACAACGGCACCTTATTCACCTCAGTCAAATAGCGTTGTTGAACGTAAAAATCGAACTCTGAAAGAGATGATAAACGCTATGTTGATAAGTTCTGGTTTACCTCAAAATTTGTGGGGGGGAAGCTATCATCTCTGCAAACGTCATTCTTAATAAAATACCCCAAAAGAAAAATGATGAAACTTCTTATGAGCTATGGAAAGGTCATAAGCCTACATATAAATACTTAAAAGTGTGGGAGTGTTTGGTTAAAGTAGAAATACCAAAGCCTAAACAAATTAAAATTGGGCTTAAAACTATTGATTGATATTTATAGGATATGCTCATAACAGTAGTGCATATCGATTCCTTGTTCATAAATCAGACATTCCAGATGTACATGAATGAATTATTATTGAATCTAGGAATGCTCAATTTTTTGAAATATATTTCCAAATAAGGAAAAGAATGAAACAAGTTCAAATAAGCGAACTTATGATACTGCAAACAATGGACATCTAAACGATGAAGATGAACCTAGACACAGGAAGAGGACTAGAACTTCTACATCCTTTGGTTCAGATTTTCTAACTTATACGGTAGAAAATGATCCTAAGACATTTAGTGAAGCAATGTCTAACCCAGAAGCCCCTTTTTGGAAGGAAGCTATTAATAGCGAGATAGAATCTATCATGTCAAATCATACTTGGGAATTGGTTGATCTTCCACCTGGAAATAAACCTCTAGGATGCAAGTGGATTTTCAAGAAAAAGTTAAAGTCGGATGGATCTATTGATAAATATAAGGCCCGATTAGTAGCAAAATGCTATAGACAAAAAGAAGGTCTTGACTTCTTCGAATTACTTCTATTAGAATCCTTGTTGCAACTGCTGCATTACATAATCTTGAAATCCATCAAATGGATGTTAAAACGGCATTTTTGAATGGCAAGTTAGAAGAAGAAATTTACATTGAACAACCTGAAGGGTTTATAGCTCCTGGACAGGAGAAAAATGTGTGTAGACTCGTTAAGTCTTTGTATGGGTTAAAACAAGCACCAAGGCAATGACACCAAAAGTTTGACAAAATAATGCTGTCAAATTGTTTTAAAATTAACGAGTATGATAAATGTGTTTATATTAAAAACATACCAAATGCATATGTCATTGTGTGCCTATATGTGGATGATATGTTAATTATGGGTATCAACCATACTATTATCATATATACTAAGAAAATGTTGACAAAACATTTTGACATGAAGGATATGGGTGTAGCAGATGTAATTTTAAGAATTAAAATCTCTAAAACACCTAATGGACTTGTTCTATCACAATCTCATTACATTGAGAATGTTCTTAAGAAATTTGATATATATGATGAAAGTCCAGTTAAAACACCTGTAGATTTAAGTCTACATTTGGCAAAGAATAAAGGTGAACCCGTATATCAATTAAAATATTATAGATTATTGGTAGTCTAATGTATATTATGAACTGCACACGTCCTGACATTGCGTATGCAGTTAATAAACTAAGTAGGTTCACTAGTAATCCAAGCAATGACCATTGGAAGGCATTGAATAGGGTACTTCGATATTTAAAATATACCTTAAATTTTGGATTACATTACACCAGATATCCAGCAGTCTTAGAAGGATATTGCGATTCAAATTGGATATCTGATACAAAAGATTCTAAATCCACAAGTGGTTATGTTTTTATCATTGGTGGTGCAGCTGTGTCCTGAAAATTCTCAAAACAAACATGTATAGCTCGATCAACGATGGAATCGGAGTTTATAGTTTTAGATAAAGCTAGAGAAGAAGCAGAATGACTTCGTAACTTCTTAGAGGACATTCCATGTTGGCCTAAACCGGTACTTGTAATTAGTATCCATTGCGACAATCAATCAGCATTATCTGAGATATGCAGAACATGTTTGTTTTCGAGAATGTATGGATAAATATAGAGTTTTCGGGAATTTTATTTATTTATTTTGTCCTATGAGCTTAGCAAAAATAACTCAACCATACTAGCAGGATAAATTCTACACAAAAGGTCTAATGCTCGTGTATCTTGTAGGTTGGTTCTGCAGATCATAACATTCATTATTTTGACTTGAGAAATATTAGCAAGCCGTTGCATATCTTCGAGAATGTTAAAGTTGATGTGATACTCGTGAATTTCTCCTTCAGCTACGCACATTTAGAGGACTTGCGAATGAGAAGAATTTTGTCTGTCTTAACAGTATAGTGACTACATAGCCTGTGGCAGCAAAACAAATGAAGTGTTTGTCTATCACATGGTATGTTGATGTTAGACTGAAAATGTCATTCTTACTTGAAACTAGATCATCTAGTGGTGTGTGATTTTTAATCCGAATTCGGGTTTTGTGCAGGCTATTTCAAAATCAGCAACTTGTTATAGATTTAGTTCTGATACCGATGAGGCTGATGAAGACGCTGGCTCATACTTCATCATTTCCCTCTGTTGGAAAAGTGATAGCCTGACTGTGTTAACAGCTAACAGTCAATGGAAAATTAAAGTCCTTTCACTTGATCCTTGATCAATAAAAACTTGCATTACTTACTCTCTTTAGTCAGGAATATTCTTGTCAATTTGTTTTTGTTTTTTCATTTTGTATCTCAAATTCTCCAAAATGTAAATTAATTGTTTTTGAAACCAGATGGATTAAACACGGCTTTCATTTTTCAAGGCCCGTTATGTCATGTTCCCCTGTAGGCCAATGACAAAACTGTGACCCTCCATTCCTTTGTTCTTGCTCATTCATTGTGCTTCATCCTTGTTTGTCTCAATTTTTTAAAATTCATTTTTTTTTCAAATTTATTTTTAATTACACATTTCATGAGACTCACAATTCTTATTCGCTTTTCAATCACGTATTTCATCTACTTTTATATAAATAATAAAAAGTCCGATTTTTTATTCAACCTAAAAGGGTTTTCAAATATGTCTTCCAATCAATCGGTTCCTTATTATATTTGTAATTTTGGATTGTTTAAAAAAATTGGTGATTATGTTTGTCATGTCATAAAAATCGTTAATTTTCAAATAGAAAGAAATGGAGGGATTGGGGGTGGGGGGGGGGGGGGGTGGAATCAAAGTCAAAATATTTTGACTATTCATAAAAAAATCTAAAATTTACTTGCTCACAATAGTGGGGGGCCTAACTTTTTTTTTTTTCGAGATTTTTAACAGTGGCATTTCTCTAAAATATATACACAATGGCATTTTTAAGATTTTTTTATTGATCGTGAACTATACACTGAGATGTCAAATTCGATGTACAAATAGCATATTCCTTTATTTAATGCAAGTGTTAAACCTTTTTACCAGAACCACGTAAGCTCTGATAATGTCAAGTAGCCAGTTGGCCTGGTAGTGTAGCATGATTTTGGATCATTTAAATAAATTAGTGATTATGTTTGTCATGTCATAAAAATCATTAATTTTCAAATAGAAAGAAATGGAGGGATGGGGGGAATCAAAGTCAAAAGATTTTGACTATTCATAGGAATCAAAGTCAAAAGATTTTGACTATTCATAAAAAATCTAAAATTTAGGTCTTGTCAGGAGGAAATTAAAAGCAGAATTCTGATTGTTAGTGGGTCCCAAGATTGCCTAAATTGTGTGAAGGAAGTCAACAATAGAGGCTACTAACGGTCCAATAATTGCTTAAAATTTGGATTAAAATTACCACCAGACAAGGGCTTAATTGTAGTTAAGAAATAACTTCAAAAGTACATCGATTTGTTGAATTGATATTAATTGAACATATCATATGTTATTTAAATAAATTTTTCAAACAAGATATTGCTCAAGTTTAAAGCACATTTAACACGAGCTTAATATAAAAGGAGCACGATACCTTTCTTAGTAAATCATACGTATATTGTACAAACAATCATGCTACACTACCAAGGCTGTCAAGGCCAACTGGCTACCTGACATTATCAGAGCCTACGTGGTTCTGGTAAAAATGTTTAACTCTTGCACTAAATAAAGGATATTGCTATTTGTACATCGAATTTGACATTTCGGTGTATAATTTACGATCAATAAAAAATTTGTAAATCCCTACTTGTAAGTGGTCTGTAAATTGGAGTGTCAAATCCGGTTTTCACTTTACAAAGCCCCCAAACAATTAGATATGGACACGAATGCCATTGCATAAATATTTTAGAGAAATGCTACAATTAAAAATCCCGAAGACAAAAAAAAAAAAAAAAAAAAAGGTGGGCCCCCCACTTGTGACCCCCGTAACAGTAGCATTTCTCAATATTTTATTCACTCTTTCTTTATATCCTGACACTTTTTGCACCCCCTTTTCTTTTGGCAACTGGATCCTCCAAAGATACCCAGAATCAAACCATTCCAATCCATTACTGCTTCAACAATTTAATGCATATATATCAACCTTCCTCTATACATTTCTATTAAATCTCTACATGATCATGCAATTTTTGGCGCGACGTTAATGAGCATGTGTAGTTGTCAGCGACCAATTTGCCACGCGACGATCGGAAACGCCATTGAGGATGCGTCGCCGAAAAACGGTACTGCGTTCAATGTAGAATCGGAAGAACTTCTCTTCGTTCCGCCGTTGAATTTCGCGATGGTTGATTACGGAGTTTTTCGATCCGGCTTCCCCGACTCGCCTAATTTCCCGTTTTTGAAAACCCTAAGCCTTCGTTCAATCATGTAAGATTATTTCTATCATCTCTTTATTGTTTTGTTTAATTTCTGGTAAAAAAAAAAAATTGAAATTGATGCTCTGGTGTTATTGTAGATACCTTTGCCCGGAGCCCTATCCTGAAGCAAATATGAAATTCCTCAATGCAAACGGCATTAGGCTTTTTCAGTTCGGCATAGAAGGATCCAAGGTCCCATTTTATTCCATACATAATTTTGCATGTGTGTGAAACAAGTTGATTTGCTATGACCAAGTTTTTCCCTTTGATTTGTAGTTTGATTTTGATTTTTTGAATTGTGAGAATAAATAGACTAAAACGGCCCCAGTCGTGAAATTCTGTAGGTATTAGTGCATCACTTTAAAAATAAGATGGTAGTTCTAGGGTAATTGGAAAAAGAGGAAAACCTGGTTTGTCTATTGGGAGCTTGATTCAAGTGCTTTACGTTTTATTGTCATTAGGCATCTCATCTTTATCATTCTTTTACTTTCTTCATCAGTCATATAGAGTCACCAATGCCGTCAGATGGTTGACTGTCGTTCCTTTCCGATGAAACAATCTTAGGTTCTTAGGTTAGGTAAGTTAAAATCACTATTGCTACAAATTGCTTGCTGCTTAAGGTCACCGGATCCGAACTAGATTATTGTTTTAGGTGGTTCTTTAGAATTTGTTTGCTGGTTACTTAGGCGTTATTTGTAAGATTCCAATCCACTTTGTTCCTTGGTCAACTAGTTTAGACTTCGGTAGAACTTGCACATAAAAATAGAGGGTCTGTGTTGTAGTGAATTGTCTTAATCAATAATAACATAACATTCAGATTTCATGGAGTTATATCTCAATTCTTGAAAATCTTATTATTTCTCCAAGGTTTCCAACGGTTCTTCTTGGATGCTAAATATTTCATGAACTGAAGCAAGTTTCCTCTACTACTTCTGTACATTTAACTATAATTGATTAGTGGTTTTGAGGAAAAACAGCTATGTATATATACTACTAAATATTCTTCACTACCAGTAAAACTACGGATTCTTCCATTCCCCCATGTGAAATAGTTCTAATAAGAAAATTACATAACCACAAAGCATTTGGGTATTTTTCCTGCTCTTGTCAAGTTGGTGGAAAGTTTCGTGAATCATTGTTTGATAATCAATTCTTTTTGGTCCTCAATGTTTCAAAAACGTTGCAGATCTACCCCAACCCTTAAAAATGGCACTAGACATCCCCAAGGAAATAGGCATGGTTCGTCCCTGTTGATAGAATCTGTCCAATTTGGCCATTAAAGTCGAGTGAGAGGACATATTTTCCCTCCTCTTTAAATAATTAAAAATAAATAAAAACTAACAAAAGCAAAACGATAAATAACAAATAGATCCCCAAATTTTGACAAATAAAAAAAGGACTCAATCCCAAAACCATTTATCTTCTTCATATCACTTTACCCCACCACCCACCTACCAAAACACAGTCACCGACCACCACTGGTGACTCCATCTCCGTCTAACACCACTAGTGGGCATTACTATCTTTTCATAAATTTTATCACCTCAAATCCCAAAATTTTCTAACCCAAAAACTTATTTTTTCACTATGAAAATTAGAGAGTAACAAATGGGTGGAAATGGCAAGAAGGTACACAAAAAGAAAATAGCACCCACCCAAAATTTATAGACCTGTGACTCGAGCTTCTCTTTAGTGTTAAACATATCACCCGCCAAGAATTTTGTGAATGCTGGGAAAAATGTAATGAAGACTTTGAAAGCATAACAACAGGCTCTAGGTTTTAGAGAATTGGCCTAGAAATTGAAGAAAACAATAAAAGAACTGCGGAAGTAGAATGGATCGTGGTACTTTTTGCTTTAAATTTTGCACCTTTAAGCATTTATGAGTAAAAAAAATTTCATTCTGCTTGAGCAAAAGCCTTTTTATGCACTACAAAATGTTGTGAGCTATGAATGCAATAAAATTTCAGCATCAAACAAATCCTTGGACGCTTGAGAGTTGTATACGAGTATTGTTGCTGGATTTGAAGATGGGACCGTGAACTCGCACTTCAATTACGATGAAAACGAGGACGGTAAAGAGTTAGATAATTTTGAAGTGAAATTGAGTTGATGGGTTTGTGGATCTCTGGTGAATTTTTAGTGGGGTTTATTGGTGAAAGGAAGGGCAGTGAATTGAGGGCTGCTATATATGTATGACAGGAATTCAGGAAGATGAAAAATAAAAGTAGGGTGGGGTGGGGACGGTTGTGCTATATGTAAATCACGACTTAGAGATTAATGTACATGCACATGATGTGGTGGGATATAATTGGGTCAAAATTTCTTCAAAAAAAAAAAAAAAAGGAGAAGAAGAAGAAACGTGGTGGCATAGATTTGGATTGGGTGGGTGGAAAGTTGGGGTGGTCAGGGAAGACAATACTTTTTATTTCTTTTCATTTTTTAGTTAATTTTTTTCTGAATTATTTTTAATTGTTTAAAGAGGAGGACAAACGTTGGGTATGTTTGGTGTCACTTTTAAAGGTTGGGGGTAGATCTGCAACCTTTTTGTAAGGTTGGGGACCAAATATGCTATTTCTCTATTTTTTTTATTTACTCTTTTAGAGCATCTCTAAGAGACTCTTTAAACATGAGACGCTCTTTATTTTAAAGAGTCAACATTTAAAATCATGCTTCAAGAGACTCTTTAAATTAACATTTTAATTTGGAGAGCCAAACCCACTCTTTATAATTAAATGCATTTAAAAAGTTTCAATTTCAATGTAGGAAATCAATAAAATAATATAAAGAAAAGCTAGTTAAAATAAAAGATAAAGAAAAATAATAAATATTTATTGGGAGTAGTAAATTTAAGTGTTAAATATAAAGAGCTTGTTGGAGTACTTCAAAATTTGAACTCTTTAAATTTATAGACGCTCTTCAAATGATAGAATATACTCTTTAAAAATAGAGAGCCTATTGGAGATGCTCTTACTATAGCTTTGTGAAATACCTTTCATTTTTAAAGCTTTAGCTATTACTTAATGGCAATTATGAGATCTCTCAGTTGAGTTAACTGCTCGATTTTAGTTTTTTCATGTGGATCGCTATTTGATTTTAAAGCCTGAATTGTATAATGTGCAGGAACCATTTGTAAACATCCCTGAGGATTTGATTCGTGATGCATTAAAGTTGGTGCTGGGTATGGTGACACTTCAATTTCTAAATCATGGGATTAAAAGTTTTATTTCTTTCCCTTGCTTTGTTTCTATGTTTTGCTCTTGAATGTTCTTGTAGATGCACGGAATCGTCCACTCCTTATTCACTGCAAAAGGGGGAAGGTACTAATTATAATATTATCGTTTCACTAATTTTATTCTCCAATAATAATGGGTCTGTGAACTAATATGTGTGTGTGTGATGAAGCACCGAACTGGTTGCCTTGTTGGGTGCTTAAGAAAATTGCAGAATTGGTGCCTGTCCACAATTTTTGAGGAGTATCTGAGATATGCAGCTGACAAAGCTAGAGTTGCAGACCAGAGATTCATGGAGCAGTTTGACATTTCAAGCTTGAAGCAGTTGCCATCATCATTTTCATATTCAAACAGTTAAAAGTTGCGCTCCCCACTCTAATTGATGCTCCTTAAAGAGAACAAAAAAGAAAAAAAGGAAAAGAATTTTCATCTCATATGAGAGATTATACATTGTTTATGACTTATAGACAAATGGCTTTTTGACCCCATCAATATGAATTCCTGGCCGGCTTTTTTTTTTTTTTTTCGTACATTCTTCACCTCTCGACCATCACTTCTTTTTATTTATAAATCTTGCTTGCTTATCAATTTTGTGCGTCGAGTTGTTGAAAGTGTTGTTTACACCTCTCTTTTGTTGAACTTTCTACGTGACGGTGATTATTTTGTATCTCGAACCCTTTATATCGGGAAGCTGGAAGCACATTAGTATTTATGTCTACAAGAATGTGTCAACTGCCTTGTAAACCATATCGATTATCATGCTTTGTCTATTTAATTTTCATGACATCCAAGTTAAATCTAAAGGGGAATGTAAAGTAGAGGTGGGCAACGGGTCGGGTCGGGTCGGGTCAATTTTTACCCAAACCCGACCTGACCTGGGTTTATCGATTTTTGGACATTTTCTAAACCGAACTACACCGTTAGTTAACAGGGACCGACCTGACCCGGCCCGGCCCGGCCCAAATCGGTTCGGGTCGGTTCGGGTTGCAGAGAAAAATGCACCATTCATAACCAAGAACTTGAACAACAAGATTTACACCTCTCTTAATCCAAACTCGGATAAATCCCAACATCTCATCCATAAGAGATTTTGCTGCTGGTGAAGGGAAAATTGGTGAATCTCAAATTTAGAAAAATGTCAACAAAATGATTTTTTATGTACTTACAAAATCATCAGTGTAATCTTTATAGGCAGTATAATCTCATTCAAATTGCTCATGTTACCAAGACTAGCAGGAACACAACCATGGAACTTGTTGTTAGCCAATACAATCTCAGATATCGGAGAATTGACAAAATTATTAGGCAATTCAAAGGCAAATATGTTGTGATTGATGAATATGGCATCCAAAGGTTTGTCAAATAGTTTAGAAGGCAAAATTCCTTCAAATTCATTAAATCGTATATCTAAACAGATCAACTTGGGCAAACTTAGCACAACATAAGGGAATTTCCCAGCAAACCTGTTATTGTTTATGTCTAATTCAAAGAATATCTTCAAGTTCTTGAATTTTTTTTGGCAAGGTACCGCAAAACCTGCTGGAGTTGATGTGTGAAAAACGGTCAGATCTGTGAGTAAGCCAAGTTCTTCAAGGGGTTACACACACTAGATCCGACCCAATTCGCAGTTAGATTTTGGGCATCTGAGAAAATAGCCTATTTCAAAGCTTGTAATGCAATGTATGCATTTTTCATCCTTGAATTTTCGAAGACAACTGTCACATTCTCGCCTCTATCCGCAAACTCATCTTTGTAGTACAAAAGCTGCCTTTGCTTGATGTAGTGAGCTACAACATTAGTGAGAGGCCCATTGCTACTGACTGTGTGGTGGGTTACATGAGCATAACAAACTTCTGGAGATGAAGACAAAGGTAGCACAACAAAACGTTAGTTTTGGTGGGCTCTGGTGGTGGAGGTTGAGGTATAAGGTGGAGGGGCCGGTGGTTTTGAAGAAGTAGGGGTAGGGTTTTTAATATTGGGTTGGGTTGATTTAACTGGATTTAAACCCGACCCGACCAGACCCAAATAATTTTATAACTAATTTAAAACTCGACCCAACCCGTTTTTATTTTAAACCGATCCAACCCGACCCGATTCGGGTTGGGTCGGGTCGATTTGCGTTTTTTGGGTTATGTGCCCAGCCCTAATGTAAAGTGATGTAAATTGCTTTTTAAAATTATTCCTAGATAGAATTTAAAAAATCTGATAAGCCTTAGAAAATAAAATGAATGTTAACCTCGAGATAAATTAATAAATAACTGGATACAATAAAGAGAAGAAAAACAGAAAAACCAAAGAAAGAAGAACGAGAGGAAAAAAATTTAAAGCTCACTTCGTAGTCATAAATATCTAGGGTTATTAAATGGAGCAACTTGTCCACTCCAAGGCTCGTTCGGGTAGCTTGCGCCAGGCTTGCCTCAAGAATGTTAGGCTAGGCTCGTCCTAAGATCTCGCCCCTTGTGAGCAAGTGGAGTCGACTCACAAGTCACTTGCAGTTCACCATAAGAAAGTTGGGCTCCCCTTGTGTGCAAGTCGAGTCGGCGGGATCTTTTTTAAGTTAAAAATTGCATTTTGTAATTAAAATATGAGCTAACTTAAGTTGACGAACAGTTCAAGTGATTCATTACTTGATTCATGTTCGTAACTCACCTGAATGTTACAAAATAATATATGTTCAGTTCTAGGGATTTTAATTTAATTGGAAAGATTCGAACATGTGCTCTTTGAATTATACAAAACTTGGCTACTATATCACTTGATGAATATTGTTGATTTGTATAATAGAATTATATATGTTTAGTTTTGACAAAATATTTGACAATCGTTGATTGTCCGGCATAATAAAATATTAATAATTATATATGTTTAGTTTTGACAAAATATATGAACACAGATGATCGTTGATTGTCAGACATAGTAAAATATTAAAAACATATATTTTGGCTACTATATCATTTTATTATGCCTGACAGTCAACAATCGTTTGTGTTCATTCAAAATTTTGGATACGTCACTACTCATCTCCTATAAGTACAACTATTCGCAAGTCAAATTATAACATGCTATTTTTCACTTAGAAAGTCAACTTGCATGCCAAAATATCAACCCCGGATTAAGGCTTGTTTGAGCCCCATTTTTTACCCAAAAAAAAATGCATTTTGTAGTAATATCATGATGAAGAATGTATAGTTAAAAATAAAGAAAGTTTAAGATTTTTATATAATATTATCTTATTGAAAAATGTGTAATTGTAATGTAGTTAAATTACTGTTCAATAATGTATTTGATGGAAAACAAATGGAGTTCAAACAAAACCGCATCAGCGACTCGAACGAATGGGCCCCTATCTCAATAAATTCTGCTCTTATAGAACAATCATGCTACACTTACAGATGAGGTTTCACAGGGATGGTGATAAGTGCATTTTTGTACTGGGCGGCCACCCCATTTTTGCTTGGCATCCGTCCAAGCCATTTCAGAACAAATATTCTTGTTTCCTAATTTGAATCCAACTCTTATGAAAACGAATTTTGGGAGGTATTTTAAAACCCTATGGCCGTCCAAAAAGGAGGGAGAGACATCACAACACATAAAGAACCCTCGGATACATCAAGAAGAAGATTTTGGAAGAAAGATCTCAAGAAGAACTACAAGAATTCTCAGATTTGAAGCAAGATGATGATTTTGGTGATGTCATCTTTTACTTTAATTTTGTATTTTCTTATTTTCTCCTGTTAGGCTAGAGCTATTTGTGTTAGGAGATCGATAAACTTTGTTATGTAATCTTTGGATTTTAGTTTTACAATTTTGACAATTAAAACATGTTTTGAGGTTTGAATGACTTTTATTCACTTATTTTGTTTCCACAATTATTATGCATGTGATTGTGTGAGTGTGGTGGTCTATTTCATGCATTCGAGAGAATGAGAATAGACTTGACAAGGTATTAGTCATCGTAACGTCCGATAGGGGATAGAGATATACCCATATGCTTTGCGTAAATCTTTAAGTGATGATAAAAATACATGCATTGTTGTAAATTTGCATTCGTCATAGAGATAGAGTCGGGTGGTTTACATGAATAGGTTCAGAAATTCTCGAGAGAGATTGTTGGATAGGTTAGGATTTTTGATTTTTCAAATTATCAAGTATGTTGTCGATATTGTAGAACTAGATTTCAAGGTGAACATTGCATGCGGATTCGTGATCCTAATACTCGTTTGTTATTCTTAAGAAAAATCTAAATTGCATTCGAACATTTAATTGCATTTAGTTGGTGAAATTTAGTTGAGTTGCATAGTTTAGTTTAATTACAAATCCTCACAATCATCTTAATTTCTATAAATTCGGTTAAGGTTTCAGTATTTAGAATCAAATTAATTCAATCCATGTGAGAACGATATTCGAAATTCTCAATTCCATTTTATTACTTGTTACGAACCGTACACTTGCAGTGATTTAATCTGAAACATATTTTCGTGAACAGATGGTTTGGTTCACAGAAACTTACAAATGCATGTGGTGGTTTTTTTTTTTTTTTTTTCCTTTTATTTCGGTGGATCCCACGGATATGTGTGTGAGAGTTGGCGAATCTTTGTGAACCATTTCTCAGTACATATGGTTTAATTCCATTTTGAATTCTTTTTCTTGAGAGTAATGCTACAAGTACCGCAAAAGTTTCACAAAATTCATACCGCCATACTTGACGCAGTTTTATTGGCAGGTAGCAAGGAAACAAAAAAAAAAAAAAAACCTTCTGTTAAGAATTCCCCGTAATTGGGGAATTTCCCTTTTCTTGAAGACCCTTCTCATTTATATTCATTTTTCTTGAATTCTCTTTCTGGGGTGCTCATCATTCAATAAAAATCAGATTTTTGACAAGAGGTGTGAATTTGATAACTGTAAGTCTATTTTATTTTCTTCTTTCAGTTATTGTCTGATTTTTAGGAAGAAAAATTCTAATCTGTGCTCCAAAAAGTATCTGAATTTTGTTCATTATTGATAAGTTTTATTTTATTTAGAATAAAGTTTGAATCTTTGGAGGATGTGCGGATTATATGGGGAAGTCTGGGGTTAGGCAGGGGCGAATCCAGGGCTCGAGTTCAGCTAGGGCGGACCGCGAACATTGAACACTTACTGTCAACGGTCAACGTTCGTAATAGCGATGTTGTTTATTAATATTTAATTAAATAATATTCAAAAAATCATACGTACTAGAACTAGAAGAACTAAATACACCACTAGAACTAGAATTAGGTACCAACTTTCATTTCGGATGAAAAATTCGTTATATAATATGTAAAATGTTCTAATTTATTTTTCAATCAAACATGCAATATATATTAACAAAATGTCAATATTCAGTTTACAATTAAATTTAATTAAACAATAATTATTATATTAACAAAGTTGAAATTATTTATGTTTTGGTGTGATTTCACTTTTCATCAATCGATTTTTTGTGAAAGAAAAGTGAAACTTTCTATTAATTAAATAAGTTTTGTTGAAAGTCTCCTTATACCTTAAGGCCAATTTTTTTTTTTTTACAAATTCATTCGTCATTAATTGACCAAACTCTCCAATAAATTGATTAGAGAAAAAAAAATTAATTAAAAAGAGAGACAAATCACAGGTTAAAATGTTTCTATTTGCATTAAAAACGAATGAATATATATTATGTTGTTTTAGTAAGTGTCAAAAATCAATGCTTGCCATGATAGTAAACCTGTCATTGACCTTTTAGCAAAGGTTACAGGTTCAAATCCACTTTGCACATATTTTTGGTAAAAATTGTTTATAAAAATTACATAATATATTGGCATTGGAAGGTTTCGAACCCGGGACATGTGGTTTAAAAAAAGGAGCGCCTACCAACTGTGCTACCACAAATAATTGTAAATGAGGTGAATTATCAAATATATAATATAAATTTTTTATCTATTCTCAACAAAAAAAACTTCTTCTCGGCGGATCCAGCTAGGGCGGCCGCCCTAGCTCGCCACCCCCTAGATCCGCCCCTGGGGTTAGGATAGAGAAGAGTGGAGTTAACCATAACCAAAACCAAAACCAAAACCATTCATCTGGAGGATATAAGGACCCCGCACCTACTGTTAATGGTGGGTTTGAATTGAATTCATCATATTTTTTTTAAAAGAAGAGCCCATGAGCTTACTCTAAAAATGCACACCGATCATGGGCTCTTCTTTTAAAAAAAATATGATGCCATTAAAGACTACGTGGGTACTTTTCAACAGTACAATAATGCACATAAACTTACTCTAAAAATGCACACCGATCATGTTGTGTTTCATAGCAACAGGGCAGCTTGTTTGATGCAAATGAAGCCTATAGACTATGAGACTGTGATTCTTGAGTGTACTATGGCTCTTCAGGTGCAGCCACTGTTTGTCCGTGCCCTTCGAAGGAGGGCTCGTGCATTTGAGGCTATAGGGAAGTATGAAATGGCTATGCAAGATGTGCAGGCACTATTGAATACTGATCCAAATCACCGAGATGCCCTGGAGATTGCCGGGTGATTGAGGATGGCACTAGGTCCTCGGCAAGAGGCCCAGCAGGACCTCTAGAGCCGTCCCTCACCTGCTGCTCTGGGGGGATTCGTGGTGTGCATTGAGCTGGTCTTGGACCGTGTTTACCAGCTCGACCTGTACCTAAGAAGCCCGCGTCTTCAGCAGCGGGGTCGACTGTCTCTGCTAATAATGAGTCAGAAAAGCTTTATCCAATTCCACACATTGAAATTGGTCCCGAGACCAAAATTCAAATGCAGAAAGTTGTCTTGAAGCCTTCAAATGGTGCTTCGAAACCAAATTCAAATGCTAATAAGGATAACCGAAATGAACAGTTAATTTCTACATTGACATCACTTCCCATTTGTGGGCAATCTGCAGAGGCAGTTACTCAATGGAGGCCACTGAAGCTTGTTTACAATCATGATATAAGACTTGCCCAGCTGCAAGTGAATTGCAGTTTAAGAGAGATGAGGGATGTTGTTAGCAGCCGTTTTCCCATGTCAAGATTTGTGTTGATCAAGTACAAGGACAATGATGGAGACTTAGTCACTACAACATGTACGGCCAGGGGCAAATCCAGGAATTTTTCGCTCACGGGCTAAAATTTAAAAGTCGATATAATAAATTCATATATAAATTAAAGTCTAATTCATTTAATTTGAAGTTGTTCCCGACGAGGTTTTAAAACATAAAACTCATCTACAACATAATTTATATCTATCTTTTGAGCAAGTTCTCGTTTGATAAAGAGTGTCATACAATTACCAAGAAAGTCATCCTCCGTTCTGTTACGAAAACTCGTCTTCACGTGTTTCATTGTTGAAAATGTTCGCTCAATAGTCACAGTAGAAACAGGTAAAGTTAGTATAAGATGAATCAATCGAGAAACCATAATATAAGTCTCTGACCTGCTACTCATAGTTAACTGTTGACATAACTCAACAAGTGTAGATACTTGAAATCGAGAGTCCCTCTTCATATCTAGCTCAAAATTTTTCAACTCATATTCCAAAGTACGAATATCTTGCTTTGAAAAATCTGTAGGATAGAATTTTTCAGCAAGTGTACAAATATCACAAATGTTAAATGATTCCAAACGAATTTCTAGGATCCAAAGCTGCACTGAGTGTGAGAAGTTTAATTGATGTCTCATTAAATCTTGTGTTTAATTCTATGAGTACGACATCTATTGTTTCATTGAAAACATCAAAGTGATAATGATGTTTCGTTGTAATTTGGTCATGAGAACGACAAGGACCAACTTTATACAAACTTTCCAAGTCGGGTATCTCAATATCATGGCCCCATTCGGTAGGTATTAAAATCAAATTAAAATTGAAAATATGGCCGTTATTGGGTCTCACTGTTTAATAAAAGTCAACAATAATGACTAATTTTTCAATTTTAATATGATTTTAATCCCTACCAAACGGGCTCCATGTTTTGAGCAAAAAAATTTCACTTTCTGAAGAAATTCTTTCCAATCATCATCTCTCAATTTTTAAGGAGCTTTGTTGTAGTATAAACAAATCTCAAAGCAGCCAAGATGTCTAAAGATTTCCTTTGCAGAGTCTGACAAAGAACGTCGATTATTTTCATGATGTTATCCATTAAATGCAAGCTGAACACAAAATAAAAACTTTTCAAATGTTTGTAAGTGTCACGAATTTCGCCCCAAGATCTTCCATTTGAACAATGGACATTAAGATATTCAAACACATTGCAAGTTGCATTGTACATATCTATCAAGCTCTTTATAGAGTCATTATGAGAACTCCAACAAGTTGCTCCTGATCGTTATAAATTACCCACTTGATTTGCTCATCTTCCCAACTCACACTCCCAGTCAGGGACGGATCTAGGATTGGATCCAAGATCGGGCTACAAATTTTCAAACTGGGCTAATATGTGGGAAAAAAAAAATTTACACGTGAAAAACTGTTGTTAAAAAAAAAATTACCTTACCAAAATTTTTTTTTTTGGGCTTTTGGGGGGGCTACAGCCTAGCCCAGCCCAGCCCCCCTGTATCCGTCTCTGCTCCCAGTAGCTAACATATGCTCAATTTCATTTCTTTGAACAAATTGTAACTCTGTAATGCACTTAGGGGAAGAATTGATAATATTGACAAATATTGTCCAAATGAAAAAAGAACTCCTAAATAACATAAACTTCTTTAGCTGCATAAACCAATATCAATTGCAATCGATGAGCAAAACAATAAACATAATACGCATACGGACAATCTCTGTAATGCATGAAGTCCATTCCAAGTGCCCCACATATTACTGGGGGATTATTAAAAATGGCCTGTCAACTTTTAAAATTTTTGGTTTTCGTTAAAAAGTAAATTTTACCCTTAATGAAATAAGAATTATATTGCAAAATTAGTCTCCATACTTAGAATAGTTTTATTTTTTCTATTTCTATTCTTCTTCACTATATATTTCATCCGAATCTGATTTTTTTTTTCAAAAATCTCTTCATCAGTTTCTATTTCTTCAAAGTTGACTTCTTCACATTCATCTCTAATTTGTTCAAAATCGGTAATTAGTATTCTAACTTTCTTTTTTGGGCATTCAGTGCTTATATGTCCTTCTTCATTACAATTCCAACATTTACATCGTTTTTTATCTAATGGTTTTTTATTATAAGATTTATATTTTCTTTTGAAATATTTCCTTTTTGGTTTAAAATATTTTCTTTTAAACTTTTTATATTTTTTATATTTTTTATGTTTTATTTTTATTTTTCCTTTTCTATAATCATAACATCCCCAATTTCCGGGTACTTCAGTGTCTTGACAACAAATTCTATCTTGTACAAATCTTGATTGTCTATAAACCATTTGATTGCTGCATATTAAACTTATTTCATCTTTTATAGTTCTTATTATAAGTTCTAAAGTATAGGCTTCTACATTTCTTCCAATTTGTCTTTCTCTAATCTTATTTTGAAAATAATTATTCCATGGTGGTGGTAATTTTCTAATAAAAACATCTTTATAATAATCTTTATCTACTCCATTTCCATACATTATATAATAATATTTACTATATTCACAACAATATTCATTAAAATAACACATATTACAAATTTGTAAATGTTCTATTCTATTCTTAGCATCTTCTATTTCTTCTGCTTTAGTTCTAGTGCTTTCATTTACCCAATCTTCTCCTGCAAATTCTCTATAAATTCTTGTAGCAGCTCTATTTATTCCTTCATTTATGGTAATTCCAAATCCTGCTTCAATACTATCTTTCCAAATTCCTTTTGTTGTTTCTTCTAATCCTCCATACCAATTAGCTACATTTCCTTTGAAAGTTGCTAATAAATATTCAGTTCTATTTTTATTATCGGTATTACTTCGATTATAATTAAAGTGTGCTATCATATTAGTGCTCTGTTCATTAATAGCTTTTCTAACATCTAATTCGCAATCTAGATATAAATATGATCCTGTAATTTTCATATGTCCTGATTCTCTTAATACTGGTTTAAATTGATCTCTATAAATTTTATCTTTTCTAATTTTAAAATCAAGTTTAGTATTAACATATCTTCTAGGATCTATTTCAGCTTCATATCTAGCTGTACTAGTTTGTCCAGCTTCTCCAAAATCTTCTTCTTTAATTCATCGTGGTCCTCATGTTCTTCCAACCATATGATTTTTAGTTATTTTTTCACAAATTTTTAAATCTTCTAAGTCAAATATTAGGTTTTCCATTTCTTCATTCATTATTCTTTAATAATTAATTTTTCTTCTCTTTTTTCTTCTTTTTTGGTAAGATTTTCTTCTTGTTTTCTAAGATCGATTAATAATCTTTCTATATCATCTTTTAATCCTTCATCAAGTTCTATTAGTTCTTCATACTTTTCAATTTTCTTTCTTACTTCTTTAAGTTCTTCAGTATAGTCTGGTTTAAAAGGGTTTTCTTTATTTAGATTTTCTATTATTCTATTTAAAAAATTTTCTATTCTTAAGAAATTATTTTGTAATTTTTCTTTTACCTCTTCATAACTTATTTCAACTCTAGTAATTTTTTCTTCAAATATTTTTATACCTTTTTCAATTAAATTAATTTTATCATTCATAATCATCCTTTAGATTTTTTACAAGGTGGTTTAATATTTTCAAATCCTAATTTATCTAATAAATTATCTATTTTATAATTAATAATATCTAGTTTTTCTTCTAAAGTTGCAATTTTATTAATACTATTTTTCTGTGCAATTTTTGATATTTGGTTTTGTATTTCTTCAAGTTTAGCTTCATCAAGCACTTCTAATTTATTAATTTGTTCTTTGATTTTATTAAACTGTTTAGACATATTTTTACTTAAAACTTCTAATCTTTCTTTAGCTATTTCATCTTTTGGATCTATGTTATTAATTTCATCTATAGCTTCTATATCTTTAGTTTTTATTTGTCCTAATTGCCATAAAAATGCATTAGTCCAATTGGTAGTCATATTTAAAAATCCATCTGTATTTCCCCATGAACTTAAAGGTTGAAACATAGTAGTATTTCATTCTCTATTTTGATAACTTCCTATTGGTAGTCTTATATTTTCGATTTCTTGTTTATCAAATCTTATTTTTGTTGGTAAACTCATATTAATCAGGTAGGTTTAAAGGATTTATTACTATATTATTTATTATTTGTTCTATTTCTCTCCTTAATTGTTCTTCTCTTCTTAATTCTCTTGTAATTTCATTACCTATTAATTCTCTTTTAATTTTATTCCAATTAAAAATTTCTCTTTCAATTTCTCTTCTATTACTTCTAGTTATTATTTGTTCTTCTAAAATTTTTATTTTATCATCACAAAATTTTTTAGTTATTCCAGGCATATTTTATTCTTATTTAATAGTTGTGTATTCTAAATATTCTTTTAATTTAACAAGATCTAGTTTATTTTTTACTATAGATATATAAAATTTTAATGTTAGATTAAATTTTAATTTCTTATATTCTTGTGGTAATTTGTTAGAGATAGGTTTTCTCATTTATAAGTTTTTTATGTGATTCTGAATATTTTTAATTCTTCTATTCTTTATCATCAAAACTAAGATCAAAATCATATAATTCAGCAACATTATTATAATTATCATATTGCTCTATATTTTCAAATGTTCTTTCACTATTTTCACTATCTAACCAGAAAAATATAATCATTTTTATTATTTTTTTAGGTAATATTTCTTTTAATCCAAAATAAGCAATTGTAAGGCATTTTTGGTAATATCTAGAATCTCTTTTTATGAAATTTATTCCTCTAGTAAAACTATCATAAGTTTCTGGGATTTCTATTATGTGACTATAATCAATACTATTAGTGTATCTAAAAGGTATAATTCTATAATACAATTCGTAAGTTTCCATTATGAAAAGTTCTTCAAAGTATACAATCCTACAAAAATTCTTATATAATACTTTTCAAACAAATCTTCAGACAATAAATATCTTCATAGCTTAAAATAAGGGTCTTACCACGCTTCGCCAAATGGCAAGAATGTTATATGTTCCTGGTCACCTTTGTCACAAGAGTTGGCCAAAGTCCAACAGCATCACAGCAAAACGGACACATAGGCACTCAAAACTCTTAAACAGACTCACTGTGTAGAACAACACTCAAAGCGTAATAAAAGATTTATTTCAAACTTAAAGACTTTATTGATCTGATGATAGCTAGAAAGCTATTATACAAAGATTTTTACAGAGATTGATACTCTGAAGAGTGGTTTCTACTCTTTCAAGAAAGTGGTTACAAAGATCATTTTGAGAGAATATTTCTTTTTTGTGGATTTTTTGGTCATGCCTCTTCAAGTAAGAAGAGTCTTTATTTATAGATAGGCTTGCACTTCACTGAGAAGCTTCTAACCAATCAAAATTTTACAACATAAAAGTAAAAGTACAATAATTTCTTCAAAGTGGTTGCAATAATCAAAGCACTTGTCTGCTAGTGTCGGCAACTTTATTCCAGCTTTTAACAGCTGTCTCCTTTTTCTTTAATGATCACATGGTGCTGTTTGGTGATGTAGCTTTCTTATCGTCCTTTATTTGTGGACGTGTCCCATCAATCTGCAAGCTTCTTTTATGCATTCCTCACTCCCAAGGAATTGATCGTTCAAGATTTCACAAATCTTATCCTCTAAAATTTTTGATTCTTTGTCTCCTCTACAGACAAGGATCCAATTATTACTCACTCCATATTCCATGTATTTTTCTCCATAGAAAAATGGCATGGTTGAGCAAACTGATTTAATTCCAAGGGCTCGTCTGTAAATCATCCATTTTCTATTGATAGTGGGCATCTCTTTAAAAATCTGAATCTCCTTGAGTGGATTCCCATTATTTTTTCGAATAGTGACAAGATGATGTTCTTCATACCATTCTGGTTCTTTATACTCAGGACTGATAGTATAGAATCTCAATTCAACTGGTTGTTTATCACTGTATTTTTTGACACAGTTAACAAATTCTCTGTCAAATTGTTCAATTTCTTTTAGATCTGTCCCTGGGAAGAGTCGATCTAAGAATCCAAATGTTGCTAATTTTCGAACAATAATAGGATCAGCACCTTGAACTGCGCTAATCCTTGGATAAATCGCCGTTGGAAGGGCTGTTAAGTAAAGAGAACTTCCTTCTCTGAAATTATATATCCATTCTGAGAATTCGTAATACTCCTTCTCCATATGATGTAAATTGCTTCTAACATGATGAGTTGTTATTATTCCCTTTGGTGATTTAAGGTCATTTTTTTGGAATTCACTGATAACAGTAGGCTGTTCCAATGGGCCTTTTGATAAGGATGTTTCACCTAAAAGGTGAGTGGCTCATTTTCCACTTGTAAATTTTTCCAACAATTTGTCAATACTGACGGGTGATTGTTGTGGACCTTTTTTTATGACTTTTTCCTCTTGCGAGGTAAGAGAGTCATTTCTCTTAAATTTTGAATCTCCACTTGAGGTGGATGTATTAATCTCCCGAAATGGGATGTGATTAGCCTTTCGACTGTATTCACCTTTTTGTAAAGGAGGGTATTCCTGACTACAAGTTACAAAAAAGTCTAAACATTCTGTCAAATTTTCAATTATTTTTTCTTTATTATTGTTTAATTTCTCAATCTTTTTTTCCACTTTCAACAACATTGTTTGATAAATCACACAAAGTTTGTCGAATATCAAGATGATCCTCTTGGACAGCAAGATAATCTGCATTAAAATCTGTTAGAAGATTTTGTAATTCCTTGGTAAATGCTTCAATCTTTTCCATATTCATGATTCCTACTCAAGAAATCAGCAAATAAGTTATCTTTTCCTTTAATATATTCAAATTTAAAATTATAAAAAGATAATAACACTTGTCATCTATGCAATCTTCTATGTTGAGGTGAATTTGGTAATTTATTATTTACCAGTCCATTAAGTTGAGTATTATCAGTTTGAACAATAAATTCTTTAGGTAACAAAAACATTTTAAATTTATTTATTCCTTTAATAACTGCTAATAATTCTTTTTCATTGGTTGAATAATTTACTTCAGCATTATTGAATGTTCCACTAGTATATCTACAAATTTCATTTAAATCGGTTTTTAATAAAGCACTCCAATATAAATCTGATGCATTTATCTGTACAATTAACTTATCATTTTCATCAGGAAGTATAAGTTTAGGTAAATTTTTACAATTTTCTTTTAAATTTTTAACACAAAGAGTATGTTCTTCATTCCATCCTAACTTATTTGATTTTCTTAATAGTCTTTGCAATTTATTTCTTTCTTCTGCAAGCTTTTCTATAAATCCTTCAGCATAATTAAGACATCTTAAAAATTTCTGAATTTGCTGCTTATTTTCTAATTTATCAGGAAACAACATTATTTTTTCTGAAATATGAGATTGTAATTTTATTCCATCACTATTTATTATCATTCCTAAGAATTCAATTTCATTTTTTACTATTTCTGCCTTTTTCTGACTAAGTATTATACCTTCTTTTGAGCAAAGTATAACAAAGTTTCTAAGATATTTAAGATGATCTTTATATGTTTCTGAACAAACAAGTATGTCATCAACATAAATAATAAGAAAATTATAAGTTTTAAAAACTTCATCCATTCTTCTTTGATAAATCTGTGGTGCATTTTTTAATCCAAATGGCATAACTATTCATTCATAATGTCCCTGAGGTGTACTAAATGCTGTTAATGGTATACTACTTTCTTCTAGCTTGATTTGCCAAAATCTAGATTTACAATCAAATTTTGAATAATATTTTTTGTTCTTAGCTATGTTTATTAAAACTTCTTTATTTGGTAAATAATATCCATCAAATTTAGTATTTTTATTAAGTTCTTTATAATTTACTACCATTCTAGGTTTTTCTCTTTTTATTTCCGCATGATTTCTAACCATAAAAGCTGAGCTACTATGATGGCTATTACTTCTTCTTATAAGTTTTTGATCAAGAAGTTCCTGAATTTGTACTTGAAATTCTTCTTTGTCTTCTTAATTATAAAGCATAGGTTTGACTCTAATAATGATTGTAGGTTCAAGTAATTCTATTTTAGCTGTTATTTTTTATTTTTCCCATTTTTCAAGTGGATTATCATTATAATTTTTGGCTAAAAGATCTTTTATTTGGTCAAGAGTAATTGTTCTGATTGAGTATTTAAGTAATTTTGGTATAAATTCTATCTTTTCACCACGCTGAGCTGGCTGAACTCTGAATGGTTTAAATTCTCTAGCAATTTTTAGTAAATGTCCACATGGGGTTCTTAATTGAATTGTATGAATATTTTGACTATATTGACTAAACTGTTGTAAAAAATCATTTCCTAGAATAATATCACAATCATTTATATTATATTGGTAAACATTTTTTACAGTTACTATTTTAGATCCTATGATAACTTCTATATTTTTATTTTTGTATTTTAATGATTCTTTTGCTCCAGTTATTCCTTGTAGAGTTAATTGTTGTTTGTTTTCTATCCATTTTGGTAATAAGAATTCTTTAAATACAGTTATTTCAGCTCCTGTATCTATTAAAGCACAAGTAGTTATTTTTGTTTCGAATACAGTTATTTGTATATATACACTTATTGGAAATTTTATTTCTCTACTCATTTTTCTTTATGACAATATGTAGTTATTTCTTGATGTATAATAAGAATTCCTTCTTTGTCTATTTTATAATTATCTAAACTATCTAAGAAAGAATTTCCTAATAATATTGGATGTTAATCAAAATTCATATTATTATCTATATAACATTCTATGTTTAATAATAAACTTCCAAGTTTAATTTGAATTTGTCCTATTATATCACAAGAGTTTGTTTTTCCTTCAAAATCTCTATAACTTTAGGGTTCTACTTTTTTCTTTTTAATTCCTTCATCTATTAGAGAGCAAATATGATTTTGACTTGCTCCCGTATCAATAAGTATTCTACTTTCATTTATCCATTTATTTCCATTAAAAAAATTTCCTTTTATTCCATAGACATTACTATTTTTATTTTGTTTTATTTTTGAAATACTATGTCTTGAAGTACTACTACTTCCAATAATTATTTTATTTTCTTTATAAGTTATTTATTTTGGTATTAAAGGTTGATCAATACTTATGACATCATCATGTCCTATCTCAAAATTTTCTATTTCTTCTATATTTTGTTCTCTAGGTAGAATTGCTTCTCATATATCTCTAAATTCTTTATCGATTTCTATAAACGGTTTTTCCATATATATATTTCCATAATTACTGTTTGTATAACAATATAATCCTTGATATAATATAGTAAAGACCTTATTATCGTCTTTTAGTATTTTATTAGACATCTTAAAATGTAGGCTAAGACAATCATCTAAATTTTTATCATTTATATGTACACTATATCTTGGATAACAAGTAAATTTTAATTTTTTATAGGCTAAATTTCCTTTAATTATTCCCAAATTTCCATTTTCTGCGGTTATACATCTTTAATCTTGTAAATTAAGTATTATAAGACTATTAATTCCTTCTTTAAAACATGATTTTATTTTTATTTGTACTCCAACAAGATAGACATAAGATATTTTATTTCTTTTTTCTCGTTTTAATTTTCCTAGGAATTCATTAATATTTCTTTTTGTTATTAGATTTAGTTTTATTTTTCCATGTGTATGTTTTACATCTATAGCTTTTTCTATTTCGTGATATTCATTGATAATTAGTTTTTTTCTTTTAAAGGCTGAACCCACCATACTGAATAATTTATTTTCTCCTGAATGCTTAAAATTTAATTCTGCTTTATTTATTTTTCTAAATTTTTTCCAATCAAATTTTCCTTTTAAAGCATATCCTTCTATTCTTTCGTAAACTTCAGTTTCTATATCTTCAGTATTTTCAATTTTCATGATCTCTAGGGCTCTGATACCATTTTGGGGGGTTTATGCAAAAAAAAAAAAAAACAATTATTAACAAAAATACAAGATCAATATCGAATGTTTTGGACTTAATTAAGGTGGAAAGAGTTGGTGGTGAAAATTATAAATTTTAATTCCAAAGGAGGGTGTCGAATCCTAAATTAAAATTTTTAAGGACTAAAATAGAATTTATTTTATAGTTGAATGACTTGTTTTGAAACCATTTATATTGAGGGTATTTTAGGCATTTTAAGGCTTTAAAATAGTCAAAGGCCAAAATGAATAAATGACCTTGTTTTTTAGGCTAATTCCAAGTATTTCTCCATATTACTAGCACCATTATTTCTTAGAGACTGTCTGTATGCGTATTATGTTCATTGTTTTGCTCATCGATTGCAAGTTGGATCCGCGAAAGCTGTGTTTGAGATTAAACCTTGTCCCATGAAATTTTAATCTGATACCATGTTAAACAATTCAAAGAAAAGAAAGAAAAAAGAGAGGATACGGTTTCATTAATTCCGCATAATGAAAATTGAATACAAAAAGATGATTTAACTTAAATATATATATGCTAAAACAAAGAAAACTAAAAAAAACTATTCTACTCTTAAAAAATAATAAAATAAAATAATACTATATTTCTTAACAGAAACATCTTCAAATGCATTAATGGCCACACAGGTTCAAACTGCCTATGACTGGGTAAGAGAAAAATAATCTCTTGCTCAGGAGAAGTATGAGAAGGCCCTCTTGACGAAACTAGATTTTTATGAAGGATTGTTGGCACTGGGACAGCAGCAATTTGAAATGGCAAAGCTTAGTTGGTCCTTTGTGTTAGCAAAGAAAGAAGACTTGTCTAAATGGGATCCTACTGAGACAATTAAACTTTTCGACAGTATAGAAGAAAAGATGAAAGCTGCTACCGAAAATGTGGGAGAAGCTGGAGAAGCAGATATCTAACAAGTTAAAAGATCCAGGCATGAACAAGAACGAGAAGGAGGAATTGTTGAAAAGAAAGCAGGTTGGGAAGTGGTGCAAAAAGCAATTTAGTGGAAGCTGCAGCAATGAGATCTCAAATCCATCTATTCTCGGGTAACATGCTTTTTGAGAGATCTCAAGTTGAAAGTAAATTGGGCTTTGCCTGGTTGGAAGGAAAAACTGGATTCATCCATGGAACTATTCAAACTCGCTGGAGCCTCTGAAGCTGACATTTTGACAGTTTTGAAAAATCATTGTTCTAACGAACAACCTACTGAGGGGCACAAGAATAAGGATAAGGATCTGAATGCTGATATGGGTGATAAAGAAGATGGCAAAAATGTTGTCTCTTAAGTTTCAGGATAATAGTATGATTTTTCGAGTATTGGGTTCAGATACTGCTTTCAATCCAATGCCTTGTTATATTACTCATTCATGTGCCGGTTGGAGAAAAAAAGACAGGTCAGGCCTCTACTCATTCATGTGCCGGTTGTCATTGAGGGAAGATTTTTTACAGCGTTTTTTCAACGTTGCGGTAGATCTCTTTTACAGCGTTTTTTCAACGTTAAACCCCTTTTGTAGCGTTTTTTCAACGTTGCTATAGACCCTTTTGCAGTATTTTTTCAACGTTGCGGTAGACCCTTTTGCAGCTTTTTTTTCAACGTTGCCGTAGACCCTTTTGCAGCGTTTTTCCAACGTTGCGGTAGATTTTATTTATTTATTTTTTTTTTTTTACAGTTATATAAGGTTTGACAGACAAAATTGAAAATGACACTTTGTGAACAAATTTTGAAATTGCACAAAAATTGAGAATTTCATTACAAATTATTGAATCAATACATCATTAAAATGTGATACAATAAATCTATCTAAAAAGGAGTAAAGATTAAAGAGTTCTTGTTGCATCCTCTATAAAACTCGAAACTACAATAAATTATCAAAACTACAAATTACATAGAAACAATGACACAAAAACAAGATCATCAGGTTGATTACCCTTAGGATCCGCCCCACCACTTTTGGGAATGCGTGTACCGAAACGACAAGAACTAAGTTTGTCTCAATAATTAATCAACTTTTGATCTGATGAGATGTCAGCAGCACCATCTGAATGATCAAAATCATGTTGTGTAAGCCAAAATGAACTAAATTTTTTCCCGACTGTAATAAAGATAGGTAAACATGCAAATATTTAGAACTTCTAATTTTAGGGAAAATGATAGGAACATATTTTATCACTAAAGCCACAGTCGTACAGAGTTCTAACCAAAAGAAAATGCTGAAAGGGAAAGAAAAGCTCACAAACCAGTATAGTTAATTTACAACATCTGAACATTGGGCTAAATATCCTACGAAGATGTTCTTTTACTTGCCACCATCTGTACATCTTACAATTTATACTCGGGTCAAAATTAACAATAAAATCTAGGTTGTCAAACAGCAGAATAAAAGGGGTCTTGTTATACATTGTACGAAAGTGGAACTTGTGCAAGAATAAGTAATGAAGTTCAGATCATCATGTCCAAGAACTAGGATAAAATTATTTTGTTGTTCCCCATGAGTGTTCAAGAAGATACGACTTAAAAGACAAACCGTGCCATCTAGCGAAGCAGATACCAAACAGGTAGTCATCCACTGGGACATCAACAAGTCAGTCACCTCTCCATCATGGCTACCAACTAGCTGAATCCCATGAATTAACTTGTCAATGGGACATTTGAGGGGTTCTTCTGCTGAAAACACTTCCCCTTTTCCAACTTTTGTCGTATCAATCTTCAAAACATGCCTGCCAATTCCCACCACAAGAACTTCCTGTGTAAGAAAGCATACGAGATTATTCATCCAATAAATTCATGGATAACCTGCCAAAAGAGGGAAGAAAATGACAGGTGTACACTAAAAAGGGAGAATATGGGAAGCTGGTATACTTGTTTTTGACAATGCCAACAAACTCTTGGATGAACAGATTCCCATTCTCCAGTAATTTGAATGGCAATAACAATCTTTCCAGTGATTTGAGGCTCGTCTTCTTCATCAGGACCTTCGGTAATTTTCCACACATAAACCCGGCCATCAACGCTTGCGCTATAACACACGTGACAATTAGACAAACCAAAAGAGGGAAGTCACAGAAGTAACTAACAAGGAGTCTACTTAGCCAAAAGGTGGACATCCTCGGCAAAGAAAGCCATGTCTGTGACCCTCTGAAAGAAAACATGTTACTTCAGTAAATCAAAGTTAATTATGAATGCCAATTTATATATCAACTAAAAGAAGACATGTTCTACAAAATTACCACTTTGAGCACAAGCACATTGTAAATCTCCGTGTTTTCACCACATATCAATACTACAATATATCACAGAAAATAATATTCACCGGACTCAGAGAAGAACGAATTTATACTAATCATATTGAGAATATCAAGACATTATATTTACGATTGCTATCAAATGGCTGAAACTAGCAATCATTGTCGTATTCAGACTCTGGAATAGGTGGCCTGCTTCTCAACCCAAGGTAATGGGAAAACTATGTGTTATATCATCCCTCTAGTTGCCCGTAAATAACATAATGCACCAAGTAGAAAACAATAAATTACCCAAGGCCAGTTTGACCGCAGCGTTGAACAAAAAATTAAGTTTGCTCCACCACTTCCGGCCCATTTGAAAGCTGGTTCCATTTCCAATTCTCTCTCATTTGTCTCAATAACTTGAGACCTGTCCAGAAATGAAGAAAAATTAACAACATGAAGAAAGCATGAACTGAAAGGAGGATATTTAGAAAGTAGCTAGTAGTGATAATTAAGCGGAAAATATAACACATTCAATAGCATTAACCAAAGATAATGAGAAGGAACTCCCCATGAATTATTGGTGGAAGATTTCCAAGTCTTAGATTCTCATAGAAGGCTTAGAGACTACATAGAAGGCTTTTATGGCAAAATGGAATACTTACTCGATCATAATCAGTATCCACAAAAAAATCTCGGGCATTAGATCTTCTAATGTAACTGTTTCAAGCTCCAAAAGTGGCCATTAATTAGGCCCGGCCGATTTGTCGCTGAACTTCAACTTAGGAACTTGTGGCCATTAATTAGGTTCACAAGTCCAATAATCAAGCAAAGAACTGCAAACTTAAGCTAATGGCCTGCAATGTGAGAAATACCCAAGTTAAACTGCAAACAAGAGCTTTTACAGAATCCACTAAGATGCTAAGGAGGTTACAAAGACTCAAGGCTAGAATGAACAGCATGATTTCACCATTACCTGATGAATGCAGACAATCCAATACTACTTATTGAATTATAGCATGCTTCCAACAACATTTGCTAATAAAAGCTACAATCCATGTGCCGTGGACAGGGAACAAATTGGGGTGGAAGGGTTACTTTTTAAATTACCCTTGTCAAACGCGTCTTTTGTCAGTTTACCCAATTTTTTTTTGACAATAACCACAATAGCCGTCCAAGACTTAAAAGACAAAAATATCCTTAGAATGTTATACAATTACATAAATGTGGTATTGTTTAAAAGACAAAAATGTCATTTTTAACTTATAAAGAATTTCAAACATTCCCAATTAAATTTAAAAACAAAATCACTTTCTTTGTATGTTTACTCCAACACAGATAAAAATTGTTTCATTTTTTATCTGCTTCAAACTTGAAAACAGATAACTTTATGAAACGCTATACAAGAAGATATTATTTACAACAATCAGTGGAATTGATTTACGTATTTTTAAATTCGCTTCGGTTAAATTAGTAATTTTTTTTAATATTTAAATTTTATTTTGATATAGATATATAAAAAATTTATAATTTTAAATGGATCTAAAATCATTTTTAACAAAAACGAGAAAAAAAATTTATCTACATGTATAATTACAGACAAATTTACGTATGTAAAATGCCAAGACTTATATGGAAAAAACCGTGCCCGGACGTCCGGGCCCGGACGGCCCACTCGTCCGGGCAGTCTGGGAAGGGTGCGCTTGACAGCGTTTTTAGGCCATAACTTTCTCTCCTAATATCCGATTGAGGTGATTCAAAATGCGTTGAAAAGCTAACTCAAAGGGCTACAACTTTGCTTCAGATACCATCTTCGAATTCGATCGTTTTCCATGCCAAAAAATGGTCTCAATATGAAGCTGAAAATCGGTGCAAAACTTTTCAGCTTGAAAGTTGATATATGATAATATTTTGGCTATATTTCATTCATTTGACTCATTTCTTCATCCAATTGATCTCCAACACTCTCGAATCTTCATCACAAGGTTAGAAACAAGTTTATAATATTTTCACTTAGTCCCTGAACTATCACTTTCCTCCATATTGGTCTTTTTCGCTATTTTCTTCTAATTTCCATCGTGTTCGTCCATTGCATCCTAAACCAAAATACAAATGTACTTAGAACACTTAGACGCCAATAAATTATGAAAATGCAATTGTTATTGGATGAAAAATGTGATAATTGATCTGGATCTTTATTCTTAGAATCGAGTGACCTTCAAACTCTGAATATGCAAATTGTTCCCTTCAACGACCTCTTACCTTAATGAGATCTTTTTTATTTCAACTTCTTGCCTTCACTGTATCGTTTCCAAGGACACGTCCCTAGATTTGGATTAAATAAAAACTGTATTGGTTGTTAAAATAAGAAGAAGTTTCTTCTTAGATCTATCAAGAATCTATGAGAATGGAAATTTAGAAACTCGTTCTTCTATAAAAGAAATGGAATATTATTGATATTCTGAAATTGGTACAAGAATTATATCAAAAGACAGAAATATTTTAATTTTCTTACAGTCTGAGAGCTCAAGTATTTTTCTAACTCATTCTGCCTCTATCTTAACCCAAAGACTTCTATTTATACAACTCATGAGGCTCGATTATTGGCCTCTTACATCATTCATTATCCCATACTCCACTAATGGAATTCTATTATTACAACAATATATCCACTACATAATTGCAGTTCTATAACTCTTTTAGGACTTGATTGATCTTTTCTTAAAATTATAATGGCTTAGTTTACTTTAATCGTTTATGTAATGCTTTATAAACAAATTAAATAAGTAATTTAAAATAAATATTTTAATTGTTTACTTAATATATCATTGTAAAAAAAAGAATTTACAATTCATTTCCTTATTTTAATTATTTATATAATACTTAATTATAATTAATAGAATATTAAATAAATAATCAAAATATAAAATTTAAATAAACAATTCAAAGAAACAATTTATTTTATTTATTTAATATTTTATTATTTGTTTATATAATATTTAAATATAATTAAATTTATTATCTTAATTGTTAATTGATTAATTCATTATTTCCTAATTTAATTTTTAATTGAATAATAAATTATTTATCGTTTATGTAATAGTTTATTGAAATTAATAGTTTATTAAATAAACAATCGAATATTTACTATTTTATTATTTATAACTAAATAATATTTTAGTATTTATAACTAAATAATATTTAATTATTTATTATTTTAATTGGTAATTGATTAATAAATTATTTATCGTTTATGTAATAGTTTATTGAAATTAATAGATTATTAAATAAACAATCGAATATTTAATATTTTATTATTTATAACTAAATAATATTTTAGTATTTATAACTAAATAATATTTAATTATTTATTATTTTAATTTTTAATTGATTAATAAATTATTTATCGTTTATGTAATAGTTTATTGAAATTAATAGATTATTAAATAAACAATCGAATATTTACTATTTTATTATTTATAACTAAATAATATTTAATTATTTATTATTTTAATTGGTAGTTGATTAATAAATTATTTATCGTTTATGTAATATTTTATTGAAATTAATAGATTATTAAATAAACCATCGAATATTTAATATTTTATTATTTATAACTGAATAATATTTTAGTATTTATAACTAAATAATATTTAATTATTTATTATTTTAATTGTTAATTGATTAATAAATTATTTATCGTTTATGTAATAGTTTATTGAAATTAATAGATTATTAAATAAACAATCGACTATTTACTATTTTATTATTTATAACTAAATAATATTTTAGTATTTATTATTTTAATTGTTAATTGATTAATAAATTATTTATGGTTTATGTAATAGTTTATTGAAATTAATAGATTATTAAATAAACAATTGCATATTTAATATTTAATATTTATAACTAAATAATATTTTATTATTTATAATTAAATAATAGTTTATTATTTATAATTAAATAATATTTTATTATTTATTATTTTAATTGTTAATTGATTAATTTGTTATTTATCATTTATGTAATAGTTTATAGAAATTAATGGATTATTAAATAAACAATTGAATATTTAATATTTTATTATTTATAACTAAATAATATTTAATTATTTATTATTTTAATTGTTAATTGATTAATAAATTATTTATCGTTTATGTAATATTTTATTGAAATGAATAGATTATTAAATAAACAATGGAATATTTAATATTTATTATTTATAACTAAATAATATTTTATTATTTATAACTAAATAGTATTTAATTATTTATTATTTTAATTGTTAATTGATTAATTTGTTATTTCCTATTTTAATTTTTAATTGAAAATTAAATAATTTATCGTTTATGTAATAGTTAATTGATTTTAATAGAGTATAAAATAAACAATCGAATATTTAATAATTTATTATTTGTAACTAAGTAATATTTAATTACTATACTCTTTTTTGTAACTAAATATTAAACAAACTATTGAATACTAAACAAACTAAATAATTAATAAATAGATTATTAACTAAACCATCGAGTAATTAATATTTTATTATTTATAACTAAATAATATTTTATTATTTATTATTTTAATTGTTAATTGATTATCTCATTATTTCTTATTTCTTATTTTAATTGTTAATTGAATATTTTATATAATATTTAATTATAATTAATATAATATTAAATAAACAATTGAATATTGAATATTTTTTTATTTACAACTAAATAAAACTTTATTATTTTAATTTTAATTTTTAATTGAATATTTCATTATTTATTATTTTAATTGTTAATTGAATATTAATTTATTTAATATTTTATTTAATATTTAATTATACTTAATAGAATATTAAATAAATACTTGAAAAATAAAATTTAAACAAACAATTCAAAGAAACAATTTATTTTTTTTATTTTTTATTTATAAATATTTTACTTTGAAATAGATTACTTCTTGTAACTAAATAGTAATCAAACTATTAAAATAAACAAATTAAATAAACTATTAAAAGAAATAATTTATTTTAATTGTTCATTTAATGTTTTATAAACAATTTCAATAAGGAATTTAAAATAAATATTTTACTTGTTCACTTAATATTTCGTTGTAAAAGAAAAATTTATAATTAAATTTCTTATTTTAATTGTTTATATAATATTTATTTATTATTAATAAAATATTAAACAAACAATCAAAATATAAAACTTAACTAAACAATTTATTTTGTTTATTACAATTATATGTTATTGTTTAAAGACAATAATATCCTTTTTTAAGTTATAAAAAAGGCCAAACACTTCCCACTTAAAATTTTAAAATCAAATCACTTTCTTTATCGATTTATTCCAACACAGATAAAAACAGTTTCATTTTTCATCTATTTCAAACTTGAAAACAGACAAATTTATCAAACGATCAACAAGTAAATATTATTAACAGCCATCAGCGAAATCGGTAAGTATATTTACGTATTTTTAATTAGGTTTCGATTAAATTATAATGTACATTTTATTAATTTTTAAATCTTTTTTCTACGTATATGAAAAATTTATATTCTTAAATGGAACTGTATAATTTTTTTAATAAAAACGAGCAAAAAATTTCAATTGTCTATGAGAATTTTCAGACAAATTTTATGATATACAGAGAAGCCGCACGACAAATTTTATGATATACAGAGAAGCCGCACGCCCGGACCACACGGTCCGAGGGCCGTGCGTGCCCACACGCTCGGACGTGCGGCCGTGCGGGCCCGCACGCCCGCACGTCCGGGTTGAAAAATTTTCGTTAATTTTTTTTAACAAAATATTTTGTCTGATGCAGCAAATATGACATCGGTTACAGTCCCAGTTCTTCACTTTGGTGAATTTGAAGAGGATGTAAATGGTCGATGGGTCTGGAAATGGACAAGTGAAATACATGGCACAATTCCGATTTTAATAACATCGAGTACGTCGTATGCAGAAATGTACAGTGAGATACAGAATATGCTCAATGTCGATCCCGCCCAATACAACATGGAATTGGAATTTCTATGGAACAACGAACATTCATTAATTCCAGTTCCACCTGTAAAGGTTACATCTGAACATAGCATGAAGGCTCTATTTGCATTGAACCAATTTCCCATGACTACTCCTCTCTGCGTAAATTTAGTGAAAAAGAATGTCCCCGATAGTGAACATGAAGAGTTCGATGGAGGGGATCGTAATGTGAATGATTTTTGGAACACGGTGGAGATAGCTCGTGAGGATGATGTGGTTATTCCCAATACAGTGGTTCCTTACCTCACCAATACGCACATGATTCCTTCGATGGTTCATTCCAACGAGAATGAAAATGAATTTACGAATGAGGACTTGATTGCTTTATCCAATCGAAGACATGGGTCGAGTTCACAAGATGGGATCAGTACACGTACTTCTAATTGTTCTCGTACAGTTCCAGATGATGAAGATGTATATGTCGAGCAACTGTTCGAAACAAAAAACATTTGCAGGAAGCTGTGCATCGGATTGCTTTAAGAAACAATTTTGAGTTTAAAGTTAAAAAATCGAACAAGTCAACGTACACAATTGTCTGCATTGACGACGGTTGTCACTGGCGTTTGCGAGCGACAAAAATGGACACGAATGAGTGTTTTGTAATTCGCAAGTATGCACGGGAACATACTTGCGAAGTGGGTATTCGTCGAAATGATCACAGGCAAGCCCGGGCATGGTTCATTAGTCGACAAATAAAGGATAAGTTTCAGGACCCACGAACGATCTACAGACCTTCGGACATCATCAATGACTTCCGACGAGATTACGGGGTGGTCATGAGCTATCAGAAAGCCTGGAAGGCCAAAGAATGTGCATTGGATGACTTAATGGGTTCGGCCGAGGAAAGTTACGCTAAATTGGCCAAATATTGCCATAACATGGAGAAAACTAATTCTGGATCAGCATTTTATATTGATACGGAGGATGCGAATCGCTTCAAGTATTTCTTCATGGCCCTTGCACAGTGCATTTGAGGATTTCGTACGGCAATGCGACTCGTAATTCTAGTCGACGGTACAACCCTGAAGGCTAGATACGAAGGTAAGTTGATTATTGCTACGTGTCAAGATCCCAACATCCAACTTTACCCTCTTGCGTTCGGTATAGTTGATGGAGAGAATGATTTAGCGATGCGTTAGTTCTTTACGAAGTTGAAGGAAGTAATTGGAGATGTCGAGAACCTTGCATTTGTAACTGACCGGAGGCAGTCAATAATAAATGGTATCGCCGAAGTCTTTCCCGAGGCACATCACGGTTATTGTATGTACCATATACAGGGCAACCTTAAGACGAAGTTTCGGGACAGTGGCATCGTTCCATTGTTTAGGAGAGCTGTAGAGACATACAGTTTTGAAGAGTTTGAAAAGTTCATGGTCGAAATAGAGTGTAAATCACATGCTGCATGAGTTTATCTAACAGAGATGGGGATCGAACATTGGGCACGATCACACTTTTCAGGACGTCGATACAACATGATGACGTCAAACAATGTTGAGTCGCTCAATGCGCTATTCAAGAAGGATCGGGAGTTACCAATTCTCGCAATGATTGAGCAAATTCGTAACAAACTGCAGCAGTGGTTTCATGACCGACTTGAGGAATCCCAAAATTGCACAAGTGTGCTCACTCCGGCTCAGGAAGATAAGATCTTCAAAACTCTAGAGGTTGCGAGGAAGGTCTTGGTGGAACCACTGGATCAGTTTCGCTTCTCCGTGAGATGTGGCAGTAATATCGGGTTCATCGTGGACTTGAATGATAACACATGCACATGTAGAAAGTTTCAGTTGGAGAGTTTTCCGTGTATGCATGCGGTGGCAGTGGCTATGCATAGGGGATTTCTTCCGCACACCTTATGCAGTCATTATTACATGACTGATTATTGGAGATCGGCATATGCTGAAACGATATTTTCTCTACCAAATGAAGTCGAGTGGGAAGTTCTCGACCACATTCTTCCACTTAATAATTTGTTGCCACCCATAGTGGGACCACGTGCTCCGGGACGTAGACGGACGTCCAGAATACCATCCACTAGAGAATTTCCTCGACCTCTAAGTGCGGCAGGTGCGGCGCAACAGGGCATACTCGTCAATTTTGTACAAGTCAGATTCTTCTACATAACAATTCAACGGATGTGTAATATTATGTAATAATTTATTTTTTATAACGAAGTAATATGTTTTTGTTTCTATTTATTGTCATTAAATATTCAACATAATTAATTGCTTATTTTAGTTGTTTACTTATTTTAACAAAATAATATTTAATATTTAATTGAATATTAAATTATATATAGACGTGTTAATTCATTTAATATTTAAAATAAGAACTAACGATAACAATATTTACATTTTTTACAATAAAAGAATAATATCAACAGCACTAAGGATCACATTTGGATTCATACAAATCGCAAGCTAACTTCAACCTGCACATGTCTATCAAATATTGATTTATTGGACTAATGTTGCGATCAATGCTCAAAAACTCTATATACTTTATTGCGAATATACCACAATCGCCCCTGCAAGCAAATATAATATATTAGTTCGATAACATATAACTAAAAACTAAATTTTCAAAATAAAAACTTGTAAATTCTTACGATACTCCTTGTCTCTCCGTCGTCGTGTTCCGTTGAATGGCTAATCTGTCATTTACTTGAATATTCGCTTGTCTAGCCATCATGGGAATAATCACACTCATCGGCTCTAGTATACGTTGCAGTTGGTCTTGGGTCAAACATCCATGGTCGGAGTCGTACACATATATAGTCAAATCCGCGAATACAATCTCAGCTGCGAAACAGTGTGAGTTCGCGATCATTGGAACGTACATATGTGTACAATCCGTCAACGTCTTCCCATTTGTCGGCTCCAGCCCAATGACCCACTCCATCCTATAGTCGGGCACCACATATCCATTTCCATTGAATAGGAGTGTGGCGTACTCAATATCAATGGCACGTGCGAACCCGCAGCTAAGGATGACTCGACCAGGAATGTTAAAAGATTTTGGGTATCTCCGAGCTCGATCCTACAACAATTTCATAATCATGTCGATGTGCTAACAAATAAGAATGAGAACACAAATAATTAAGTAAAACAACAAATAATTAAACGATGCAACAAATAAGAACGAGAATGCACTTATCCTCTCATGCCCTGACTGCATCTATCAATTGCCCAGGAGTGACCGCTGCTTGCCCGTGAAAATATTCATTCAATAGCCTTTTGTTCCTCGGAATACGGGCCCGTGTTGCATCTTCGCCAGTACACATCAATCCGGTGATCATGGCAAACTCAAATATAGAAAATCTAACCACCTTGCCCCCAAGATTGAAATGAAGGGCATCTTCGTCAACCGGCTTGAGCAGCCGACATAGCAACTCATCGAGTATCTGTCCAGAAAACTGTACGTTGCGCAATGAATACAATGGCCATAAGCAGGACCACCTCAATATATCCGCGTGCTCTTCGTCGAGCAAATCTACTACCACTGTAAAAATAGCAAAGTTACAGTTCGCTGTAACTTTGCCAGAAATCTGTCTCACCACATCGTCCAACTGGTAATTCATCCTACAAAATTTCAAACGTTAGCATCATGTACAAGATATAATAGACAAAACATATTATGAGAAAATTAAACTATATTCACTACTATCCGCAATAATCAGTTGAGTATCAAACTATTTCTTATTTTAATCGTCAATTGAATATTTTATTAATTTTTATATAATATTTAATTATAATTAATAGAATAGTAAATAAACTATCGAATAGTAAATAGACATTTCGAAGAAACCATTTATTTTGTTTATTTAATATTTTGTTATTTAGGCGTAAATAATATTTTATTTTGAAATAAACAACTTCTTGTAATTAAATAGTAATCAAATTATTAAAAGTTACAAATTAAATAAACTAATAAATAAAAAAAATTCAATTATTATTGTTTATTTAATGTTTTATAAACAATTTCAATAAGTAATTTAAAATAAATATTTTAAATCGTTTATTTTTTTTTTCGTAAACAAATTAAATAAGTAAATTTCAAATAAACTCTTTAATTTTTTTATTTAATATTCCATTTTAAAATAATAGTTTATAATATTAATTATAACTAATTGAATATTAATTACAATTAATTGAATATTAAATAAACAATCCAAAATTTAATAGTTTATTATTTATAACTAAATAAATAATATTTTATATTTTACACACTCTTTATTCGTGAATTTTTCAAGTTGTTTACAAAATAAATTTAATTGCTTATGTAATATTTATAAATTAATTTAACATTAAATATCAAATATAATTTAAACAATAGAATAATATTTCATTATTTTTTCTTTTACATGCATATGTCATTATTTATTATAAACAATTTCAATAAATAATTTAAAATAAAAATTTTAATTGTTCACTTCATATTATTTCAGTGTAAAAGAAGAATTTATAAGTAATTTTTTTATTTAAATTTTTTATATAATATTTAAGTATCATTATTAATAACATATTGAATAAACATTTCAAAGAAACCATTTATTTTGTTTATTTAATATTTTGTGATTTACAATTAAATAATATTTTATTTTGTCATAAACAACTTGTAACTAAATAGTAATCAAATTATTAAAATTTACAAATTAAATAAACTAATAAATAAAAAAATTTCAATTATTATTTTTTATTTAAAGTTTTATAAACAATTTCAATAAGTAATTTAAAATAAATATTTTAAATCGTTTATTTTTTTTTTCGTAAACAAATTAAATAAGTAATTTAAAACTCTTTAATTTTTTTATTTAATATTTCATTGTAAAATAATAGTTTATAATATTAATTATAATTAATTGAATATTAAATAAACAATCCAATATTTAATATTTTATTATTAAATAATATTTTATATTTTACAAAATTAAATATCAAATAAATAATTATATTTTTATTAGAAAAAAAAACGGGCCGCCTGATAGAGCAATCTGGGCAATCGGGGCCCATTTTGAAATCTGGGCCCAGACAGATCTGTGCCCAGATTCAATCTGGGCCTAGATTCAATCTGGGCCCAGACGGACCCAGATTGAGTCTGGGCCTAGATGACGTCTGGGCCCAGATTGACCGAGAGAGACACAGATCGTCTCCTCGGTCTGTCCGACTGTCGGAGATCGCCATTTCCTGCGATCTCCACCCCAAAATTTCACCCCAAACACATATTTCACGCATCTAAACCATAAATCAAAGATTTACAAGTATTTTTCCGAAAATAATCAAAAAAAATTCAAAAACTTACAAGAACTTTCTTTAAAAAATTCGTATAATACACTAACCTTCTTCAATAGAAAATGGCGGTCTTGGAGTTCGGGCGTCGGTTAGTCAACCTCGTCGGTGATGGTCGGCGTCGGCGTGGCGTCGGCTTCTACCTTGCTCTTCCAATTGCGAGGGTAAATATGGAAAACTGATTTTTACAATTCCACTTTTATTAGTTTTTTTTTTTAATATGGTCAACGGCTATTTTGGAAAATGGGCCGGGTCATCCGGGTATTTTGAACCATTTCCTCCGAGGAAAAGCTAGGCTTGATTTAAGGGGGGTGGGGGAGTTTTTGCAACGTTTTTTTTTTTTAAAAGTTGCGAAATCATCAAAAATATATAAAGAAAATTGAGAAAAACGTCTTTCGCAACGTTTAAAAAACACTGCAAAATGGTCCACTTTTTGCAATGTTTAATAAACGTTGCGAAATGATCTTTTGCAACGTTTAATAAACGCTGTTTGCAGCGTTTATTAAACCTTGCAAAAAGTTGATCTTTTTGCAACGTCCAATAAACGCTGCAAAAGTCACTTTTTTGCAACATTTATTTACAATGTTGCTAAAACTCAATTATACTAACCAATTGCAACATTAACTTATCAAAATGTTACGATAGACCCCTTTAGCAACACTTAACTGTCGAATGTTGCAAAATGTGTGTTGTAAAAGCTAATTTCTGGCGTAGTGTGTATTGTGTGATTCGATTTACTATGATAACCTAATGCTTATCTCAAAATCTTTGCCTCATGATATAATATTAAAATTCTAGGATTTCTTTTACTTTGCAGATGGCCAACCGGATTATAGCCAATAAGTTGTAATATCTGGAAGAGATCTTTCTTAAAGCAGTACACTACACTTTCAGTAGTTGAATTTGCTTTTGGGATATCAATCCAGGTAAGCCTACTTCGAAGTGGATTGCATTATATATCGGGAAAATTGCAGCTACGGTTCCTAACCTTTTTAATTTTTGTAGACTTTACCCTAATCTTCAATTTGTGTCAACGAATATCCTTAACCTTTCAGAAATATAGACAACTATGATAAAGTTGATGTAGAGGTGATGATCTGAATATAGGAGGTGAAGGTCAACTAAATGGGTACACTTAGTAATATAGTGGCTCGACTAAGCGAATGTACTTGGGAGAATAAAGGCTCGACTAAGTGGGTGCACTTAGAAGAATGCTTGACTAAGCTGATGCTCTTAAGAAAATAGTACCTTGATTAAGTGGATGTGCTTAGGAGAAACTAGTAAGGTGGGGGTGGGGTGGGATGGGGTAAGGTGGGTAGATTTTTTTTCCCCCTTTTTAATTATTTTTTGTTAAATTTGTGGAGTTATAATTTTGTCCTTTCCAAATTTGGTTAAAATCATTTTTTTTTTGTCAATTAATCGTTTCTATCCGTTTGGACCCCCATGTGCATATTTCTAAAAAGTTAAGAACGTTCGTTGGTATAAATTGAATGTTAGAATAAAGTCTGAGAATTGAAAATGTTAGGAACAACTGCTGCAATTTTTCCTTACGTATCAAGATTGCCGTCGTGGAAGTTGGTAGCAAAGTATTGCTTGAAGCGTTAAAAAGGAAATAATCTGGGATTCACCGAATCGGCTTTATTATTTGTCAAATGATAATAGGTTTGACTTCTGCTAAAAATTACTATAGGAAAAGGTACTTTTTTCTATTATAAGTGGAGGAGCGTTAAAATCAGTTATGGCCATTATGCTTGTGACATCTGCAAGAAGTCTCCTGAATGTATTTGCTTTTCTTATGCAGATTCCCTTATGAATAAATAGTTTGGTCATATAAAAATTCTGCACGAATTGTATTAAGACAAATTCTTTGATGCACAGAGAATATTTTGGTTCACACTCTCATAAAGAAACCTTATAAGCTTACAACTTGGACAGAAGAGATTTTTAAACAGATTCATTATCTTAGAAAAATTAGAGCTCAAAAGTGACAGATACTATAGGATTTATGCTAATTACTTCTTAGACAGCAGAAGTTGGACCCAAATTAGCAGTTTTTCCATGGCCTTAAAGGCTTCAAATCTTGGTTCTTTAGCCTGGAATTCAAGACCAGCACAATAGTGACAGATTCTATTTTATGGGGCGCACATGTGGCTTGATGAGGCCCCACATTATTTAGTTGGGTTTTGACTGTCCATTCTTTTACTAGACGTTGGTAGTGTAAGTTTAATATGTGCGGGTTGCATCACGACAACTAAAAGTCCTAGAAAATTTCCCATGGGCTCGAGAAATAATTAAAAATAACTTGTTGCTTATTAATTATTAATTTTAATTCCGCGTTATTAATTTATTAGGTGATTATAGGATCGAACTAGTAACTTTCACGTTGTATCAGAGCCTAATAGCGATCTTTGACCCGAAGTTTTGTCTAGATGAGTAAAACATCTGACTGTGATATGGAACTTTGGGAGGCTTATGAACAATTATTTGAGGAGATTCTTAAAATTAAGAAGGTGAATAAAGTCGTGTTTAAAAAGGTTAATGCACTTGAATTAGAAAAAGAGAGCTTTATAGCCAAACTTGAGGAGTCGACTAGATGTTTGAATGAATTAAGGGTTGAGAAAGAGTCTTTAGATGTTAAGGTTAAATCACTTACAAGTGATCTTGAAAAATCAAATTCCCAACTTCAAACTTTTTTTAGCGGATCTAAAAAAATTGATAATATATTAGGTCTGAACAAACCAATTGGGAATAGAAGAGATTTTGGCAATAATGAAACAAATTCTCATACTACTTCACCTTTTAATAATGAGTTTGTACCTGCCTCAAAGCCTAATGTTCAAAACTTGAAACGTAGAGTTGCTTCTAGCTTCATCCCTATGTGTTACCATTGCGGTAAAGTAGGACACATGAGACTTAAGTGTCACGAGCTTTTCAATAGGAACGCGGACAAGAATGTAAGTGTCCTAGGAGACGAGGAATTAAATCATCGGTACAACATAAGTTTTCTCCACCTAAGATTCAAAATTTGAAATCTAAGATTGTTCCTAAATTTGTTTCTACTTGTTTCAACCGTGGAGAATTAGGACATATAAAGCCTAAGTGTCATAAATTCTTGAATAGACACAGACGTCAGAACTTAAATAAAAATAAAAATCTGGAGTTTGATAATCGGATTGATTTCCTTACTAGTCATGTGACAATATTTGTTTGACTTTCATTAGTAAAGGAATCAACTTATTTAACAGTGATATTTAACATATTCTTTCTCACAAATTTTAAGTTTTGAGTGTTGTTCACAAGAAAGTAGTAGCACTTAATACATATGAGTTACTTATACAATTTACTCCATTTGGACTTGAACTGAGTATGTGGGAAATCTTACTGATCATTAATTATGCTTGTGCAGGCTATCAATTGCATCTTTGAGTTATTATATATTACCTTTATCATTTGTGACAAAAAGGGGGGGAGAGATGAATGTTATGAATGAGATGTGTTTAAATTTTAATTTTGAAATGATTATGAATGAGGTGTTTAAATTTTAATTTTGAATTTTGGAGAGTTTGTAGTAAATGAGGGATGATTTTTTGAATGCTTAGCTAGATTAAGTTTTGATGTTTAGTGATATCAATGTTTGGTTTCAGTGTGTTGGATTACATTAATATTGCATCTTAATTTAGGTGGTATGTTGTAGAGTTTATGAATAATCGTCTCAAATGTTTTTATTCATGTTACCATTTCATGTGCTTTTACACTTGATATTTGAATTGTTTTTTAGGAAACAGGTTGAACAAAAGAAAACAAGATTTAGCCGAGTCAGTTGGTTTTTTGGTAGATTAAATTGAATCGACTTTGATTTGTAATACGTGTTTTGTCACAGAATACTAAATGGGGGTTTGTTAGGTTTTAAAGTTGTTGCCAATCTTTTGATAAAACTATTATTGTAAAAGAGTTTTTAAAAGTCAAAGTAACAAATGGTTAGTTAGACGTCTTAGAGTTCGAGTATGAAATGAGAAGGAACAAGTCGGCGCAATTTCGCTAGCCTATCGCCCAACTGATGCTCGAGCTGTAAAAACAGAAGTTTCGCCGCCTGCCTGTTGTCTGGATTTCGCTTGAACGAGATACCGTTGTTGAGCTGTCGCTCGGGTGACAGTGTATTCTGAGGCAACATAATTCGCGTTTTTCAAAGTTTTATTCGGCCTATACTACCTAAAATGTCTTCCCTATATATATGGATGCCACCATTCGAAAAATACTAGTTGAACATTGAGAGAAACAAGTGCTTACATCCTCCATATTACTCCATATCATTCCTAGCATTCAAACTTCATTTTGATTTGATTATTGCTTTGAAAAACATCAACTTCACATAAACCAAACACAAAAACGCATACTTCCACAATATCGCCAGTGTTCTGAATATCAAAGAAGGTGACCAGAGTTGCTAGTTGTTGGAGAGCGAGTTCTCGTTAATGCACGTGAGATAAACGAATTCAGAAGACCAGGAGTTTTGATCATAAACATAAGCAAACATTTGATTGGATTATTTTCCTATTAGGTTCTGTAAAACTAGTCGTTTGATTTGACGAGAAATAAATGGAATAGTTATTTTCCAAAAAGAGAAAATGGGGAGTTCAAATAATTGCCATCCATGGCTTCTTCTCTGTAAATACTTTGAAGTTCAACACAGAGACAAATTCTTTGATGAACATAGACTTTATTATAAGCTTACAATCCATCCATCCAAATAAAAGAGGACTATATTAAGATTGAATTGAGAAGATAAGAGTTTTCAACAGTGAGTTTTAAGCTAATTACTACTTAAACACTAGCAATTGGACCCAAATTAGGTGTGTTTTCCATGGCCTTCAGGGCTTCAAATCTTGGTTCTTTAGCTTGGAATTTGAGACCAGCATAGAGCTTCATGTAGTCATCAAACACGAATTTTGGATACAAGTCTTTATTCTCTTCACTTTCTACCAATTCCGGTGCTGGATAGATCACTGCATCACTTCCAGGATTGTAGAATGATGCAAGGGACATTCTATTTCCATCTGTTTGCGCAATCACTCTGTGCATCACACTCTTGTACTTTCCATTTGTAATCACCTTCACACAAATTCGGAAGGAATTAAGCCTTAATCTCAATTATGAGACCAATAATAAGCAAACATGGAATATAAAAACATGGGGTTGAGTTTTGGTTTCTTTGACTGGTAGGCATACCTCGAGTTGGTCGCCAATGTTGATGACAATGGAGTGGCGCATAGGTGGCACATCGACCCATTTGCCGTCTTTAAGAAGCTGGAGGCCACTGACCTTGTCATCTTGGAAAAGTAGGATGATGCCACCAGCATCGGTGTGTGCTCGAAGTCCTTTGATGAGATCTGGCTGGGGGCAGGGGCGGATCTAGGGGGTGGCGAGCTAGGGCGGCCGCCCTAGCTGGATCCGTCGAGAAGAAGTTTTTTTTGTTGAGAATAGATAAAAAATTTATATTATATATTTGATAATTCACCTCATTTACAATTATTCCTGGTAGCACAGTTGGTTGGCGCTCCTTTTTTTAAACCACATGTCCCGGGTTCGAAACCTTCCAATGCCAAATATTGTGTAATTTTTATAAACAAATTTTACCAAAAATATGTGCAAAGTGGATTTGAACCTGTAACCTTTGCTTAAAGGTCAATGACAGGTTTACCATCATGGCAAGCATTGATTTTTGACACTTTTTAAAACAACATAATATATATTCATTCGTTTTTAATGCAAATAGAAACATTTTAACATGTGATTTGTCTCTCTTTTTAATTAATTAATTTTTTTCTTTAATCAATTTATTGGAGAGTTTGGTCAATTAATGACGAATGAATTTGTAAAAAAAAAAATTGGCCTTAAGGCATAAAGAGACTTTCAACAAAACTTATTTAATTAATAAAGTTTCACTTTTCTTTCACAAAAAATCGATTGATGAAAAGTGAAATCACACCAAAACATAAATAATTTCAACTTTGTTAATATAATAATTATTGTTTAATTAAATTTAATTGTAAACTGAATATTGACATTTTGTTAATATATATTGCATGTTTGATTGAAAAATAATTATATAACGAATTTTTCATCCGAAATGAAAGTTGGTACCTAGTTCTAGTTCTAGTTCTAGTGGTTTATTTAGTTATTCTAGTTCTAGTACATATGATTTTTTGAATATTATTTAATTAAATATTAATAAACAACATCACTATTACGAACGTTGACCGTTGACAGTAAGTGTTCAATGTTCGCGGTCCGCCCTAGCTGAACTCGAACCCTGGATTCGCCCCTGGCTGGGGGCATGGGGGATAGTTGCTGACCTTGCTTCCAAAATTAGGGCCTTTAGAGCCATAGAATGCCTTTTTCAGATAGTCTTTCTCTAGTCCAAGATTTTCACAAAACAAATCAAGAAGATGCTCAGCCAATTTCTCTAGTTGTGCTGCAAATTCCTTCATAGTCTTCCTGTTTTCATTCATAAAAGATTCAACTAAGATCGAAAATGGCAGATAATATAAAAATTACTTATGAAAACTGATTATCTAACCTGTATTCATCTTCAAGATCAGGGACTTCTGCCATGTTCGAAACAGGAAGATGGCGGAGGAAGAAGGTACTTTCCCAGTCTAAATCATTGATTTCAGATTGAACAGCTTCCAGTCCTTTACTCTCCACCATTTCCTTAAATCTTTTTTCCATGCATTTTCTGTAGTGTTCCTTTGTCAGCCTCTCTACAGTGTCCATGAATTCGGGAGAAATCCCATGATTCACCAGCTTAATTACCAGATCAACCACCATAGTAATTATTAGTAAAAATTTAAGAATCCTTTCGGCTCTATGTATGTTAAGTTGCAAAGTAACGGAACTAATTATATTTGTACCTCAAAGAAACCCCAGTTTTCACAAGCATCTCTGATATTCTCCATTGTTGCAGCCCTTTCTTCTCCATTGAGCTTCTCCATGTTAATAACTGGAAAACTTGCCATCTCTCTCTCTCTCTCTCTCTAGTTATTCTTATCCCTCTCCTGCTGTTTTGAGTCTATGAATCACAATGTTGAGGGGGAAACCTGGAGGGTAATTTATAGGGGTTTCCAGGATATGGTACAACTGTACAATAATTAGTAGAAGATTAATTAATTTATTACCCCAAAAGAATTCCAAATCGAATAAGTAAGATTATGGACACCTACCAACTATATTATTAGCATGGTCTTTGGCTTTTTTCATCGACCAAACCTCCATTTGTGAGATGGGACCTAACTCGGCTGGCCGCCACTTTTTCCCATGCACGCTTGTAGTTTGTAGGGCTGCCTGATGAATCTGCCTTTTAACTTCCTAGTTCCTACCTAGAACCTACAGTAATTCTTTAACATTTTTTTATAAATTTTAATACACGTGTTTTATATTTTAAATAACTTTTGTGCAGAGTAAACTATTTGAATAATACTTTTGGAAATAATATTGAAGAGAATTGACGTTTCAAATTGAAAATTCACTTAGAAAAGTAAAAGGTAAAAGGAAAACATATTTGATTTTGTTATCTAAGGAATTGTTTGTTTCTTATGTTTTAGCCTTTTCTATTATTTTATTGTTTCATTCACTATAAACAGGCGGCGCTGAGGGTGCGCTAGTTAAGCGACCGCACAATGCACATAACCTCATTATTGTAGGTGCACTAAAAAGAAATTTGTTATTTGTATATACATATGTGTAATTATATATTAAAAATATTTATTAATTTTAAAATTTAAAATTTTACTTATTATGTTAATTTAAAGGGCACGATGTTCATGAAAAATGAGTGAAAAGATACACAAATGATGATTTTTATTTAACATTATTTTATTTCTTATTTCTTATTACATATCATATCAAGACATTTTTATTAAAGCAAGTGAAATGATTCGGATGATTTAGACTCTTTCATTGTTAATTTAAGTGTGTTGTGCTTAACTATTTTCATTTATGGATTATTTATTAATTGTATGCATTTGTTTTGGTATGATATGCAATTGCATAAGATACTAAATTTAAGAATAATGTAATTGACTAGTTATAATTTTCTTAAATAATATCTTACTTTAAATAATGTCAAGGAAAAGCAAAAGAGAAAAAAAAAATATAATTCGTAGAAATAAACATTTTGATAAAAATGTCATTGTATAGAGGACGTACAATCACTTGAAAAAATTTTCATAATCAATTATTTTCTTTATATAGTAGATCAAACAATTAGATCACTTGAACGAATGCTCGATAAATTCAATTCACATGAAAAAAAATGGATTTCCATTTTATTTTTGACAAAATTAAACGCATCAAATGATGATGATTTGAAAGCATGTTGTGGTCATCTTGACATTGTTTAAAGACATGTAATTTTTTGCGATCTTGATGGCACATAGTTGCTTCAAGAGTTAAAAATTTTGCAAAATCTTTTACCAAAAGAAACAAAGACAACTTATTTGAAATACCAAAAGAAATAAAGACAACTTTTGATATATTAACTTACTTAAAAAGATTGTATCGCTTTTCGAATACATTTATTGTTTATAGAGCAGTATTGAAAATTAATGTTAATGCTGCATTCGTCGAAAGAAATTTTTCAAAATTGAAATTATTAAAATCTTTATTTACGATCAACCATGTTATAAGAACGACTGAATGACCTAACTTTGATATCTATTGAACAAGATTTTCTAGAAACGAAAGCTTAATTAGTTACTTTGCTTCTAGAATTTTACATGATTCGTTGTATTTCAAAGTTTGCACGTGGTATTTGATGTTTCTGATTCCAAGGTTTTCTCATATAAAACTACATGAAAAGTTTACAGGCTTGGATGACTATTTGTTGATGACATGAATTTTGATGAAGTTTGAGATGTGCTTTTGAACTTATTTGTACTTTTTTTTTTATTTAAGACATTTAAAAAAATAAAATGTATTTAAATATCATAATTTTGCGATGATATAACATTATTGAAATATATAGTTTTAATTTCATAAAAAGGGGCACCATTTTAAAATGTCGCACATGACATCCAAAATTTCATTGTCGGCACCGTCTATAAAGATGCTTATGGCTTAATACCCGTGATTAAGAATTGTTTGCTAAGGAAATATTGGTGTTTTCAATGGTGGTAATACATTACTACTCATTTTTTTTTTTAACTATATGTGGCACATTTTGTTGAAATTTGAAAATAAAAACAAAAACCTAGTACTTACCTAGGAGAGAGAGAACCAAATTTGTATTTACCCTAATGTCCATTTAGAATTTGATCACATTATAAATGAGCATTCAATCAAACCTTAGTTGACAAATACTATTTCATTTCGTTTCAAGATTGGGGTTATTGCCTCTAGAAGAAAGCATGTACGGTTTTGTTGGTTTGTTTGTGAAAGTTTTAAATTATTTAGACTGGAATTACACAATTAAAAATAAAACGTCATTTTTTATTTTTTTCTAAATAATTGATCAAACAAGTCAATTTATTCTAAGGCTCTATTTGATAACGCTTATTTTTCATGGAACTTGGAAAAACAATTCCATTTCCATGCAAAACAAGTGTTTGATTGGACACATTTGATCAAGAAAAAATGTTCCCACCATTTTGGTGGGAAAAGCCTTTTCCAGGTTCTGTTATTATTATTATTTTTTTTTAAATTTTTGGCAATGTTAACAGATTTCATAACCAATTGTAAAAAAAAAAAAAAAAAAAATCACTTTAATGGACAATTTTCATATAAAACGAAATCAAACGAACACTAAACTTTGATGAAAAAATTGTTTTCGATCAATTTTTTTTTTTTACTTTTTTATAATGTTAACAAATTTCAAAGCCAATTGTAAAAAAAAAAAAAAATCATTTTAATGAACAATTTTCATGTAAAATAAAGCCAAACGTGAACAAAAAGATCCAAAAAAAAAAAAAAAAATCGGGTGGAAAATTATACCAATCAAACACACTTAATTACAATTCTCAATAAAACAATTTTTAGGAAAATATTTTCCCTGTAAAACATTTTCTTTCCACCCATTTTCCACCCTTTCAATCAAACGAACTCTAAGTTGAATACCACAATCAATAATTAAAATAGTAAAAATATCAAAGATGATCACGGAGAAACGCAACCCCAATTGGATAAAAACTTAGGGTACTTTGACAGTCAATAATCCGCTATAAATTGTAGCAAACTTACAGTACAGTCCAGACTCGTCTATCCCATAGAACGTTTGACCTCAATTCTCGTAGTCTCAATTGATCCTAGTGGAAGTGTGCTCTTTCAAAACAAATCTCGACTCCAGATTTATACCTTAGTCTTTCTGGACTGCGTTCTTTTGATGCCGATCTTGACTCGTGGTACCTCATCTTAGTCCTCCTGAATTTGTGCTTACGTAACAACTCCTGATCCCTAGTATCGATTTATCTCCAATTGATTAGGTGGTTTGGTGTTTGATCAAAAAATTCTTGTGTGTTTTCATCTGTAGTTTAATATAGAATAATATGGTTTGATCAACAATATATGTTTTAGAAGAATTTAAGGATGGATCATCAAAGAATTGATCTCTATGGAATAAATTTGATTCAACACACTTTGGACGTTCATAAGTTATATATATATATATATATATATATATATATATATATATATATATATATAGGGAAAAGTGTTTAGTTTAAATATGGATGAAAATCACGTGTTTTAAAGCAAACATGATTCTAGACATCGACCTGTCGCTCAAGTGCTATGCCAACGAGCGTCGTCTAGCTTTAAGCGAGCGACGATGATTATGCTTTTGCTGCTCGAGCGCCAGCTAGGCAACAAGCTAGCGAAATTGCGTCCTACTTGATTTCGATTTAAGTTCAAATCTTGATCTTTTTCTCAAATTTCTTTGACTTCTTTTGTGACTCTATCAACCTTATACTAATTTTTTCATAACTTGGACTTTTCTAATCCTAATTTGACTTTGATTACAAAATAATTAAATCCTATTACAGTTCAACTAAGACTTAATTTTGACTAAGAAAATTGTCAATTACAAATTTAGAAATTGCCAAGACTTAATTGTTTGTAAAGATGAAATGAACAATATTAAAAAACAAAATAAACTGAATTCTTATTCTTATGCTATCTAATCGTGCCTTATGTTTGATTAATTTTAATTACTAGACAAAATGAATAACAAAGATATATGGAGATCGGAACATATATGAGAGGAGGTATGAAATATACGTTTTTTGCTTATACACATCGCGATTGTTAAAAATGTGTTGGCTGTAAATAATGAAATAGTACAAAAACATTGTGATTTGTTAAATGGGAAAGATTCTGAAAACAAAAAACCCCTTGAATAATTTTTGTATCAACGATGTTTTATGAACATATTTGACACTATGTCCATGTTTGATCCATATTTTTTTCCAAAATTCATTCTTTCAATACTCATTTTCAACCACATTTTTCAATAAAATAATATTACAGTCAAATCCGAATTTTTCCTTATTTTTTAATCACATATTGTTTATCACATTACATTATTTTCTTCTCAATAATGTGTATTAAACACCTCCTATATGAAAAAATCAATTAAATATAGAAATTATTACCAAATACATGTACATAAGATGTAATTATATTTTGCATACATGTTTTTCTAAAAAAAAAAAAAATTGTGTTCTGCATATTAGACCTTGCATAATTGTAAAGAAAAATATCATTTGTTGAAACAATTACAAATATATCACTCCTATATTAAAAGAGGGAACCTTGGATTCACTGTTCATTTTTGTCACATGAGTTTTCACATTTGCCTTGCTTAAATTCGGTTTTGCTACAGTGAGATAGCCTCCTTAGTTGACTAATTGGTATTTCAATTTCAGTCGATATTTTAAATATCTCCATATATATTACATAATACCTAAGCGATAACCATAGACAAAAATTTCATCTTTTCTTCTTGTTTCGAACGTTTTTCACTATCATCATTGTTTTTCCATATTCATATCCATATTAAGGTTCTCTATCATTCTCTTTAATCTTTGTATGCATATTATTTTCTATAATCTTCGTATTATTGTTTTTTGTTATTTATATATTGAGTAAAAAATAATAAATTTAAGGTTCCTTATGGTTGTACTGTGATTGCTCCTTAATGTTTCTATTCATAAAAGATATGTAATAGTTTTTGGTTGTTTGTATTTTTGTTCAAGGGAAATATAGATGTGAGAAGATATATTATGTCAGAATCAAAAGAGGTTAAATTTGAAAATAATGTTCATTTCATAGGTTACTGTATATAGGAGAAGCCAAGAAAATGTCTTTTATTTTAGCAAAAATAAATTTTAGAGTAAAAAAAGGTTGAATTTTCGAAAATCATGTTCAGTTCATACTGTATGTAGAAGAAGCCATGAAAATGTCGTTGATGATATAGAATAAGGTGTGAAAATGTCTCTGAGCAAAAAAAAATTACTAATTACATATTATGTGGAAGCCAGGTACGTATTATGTGGAGTGTCGGTCGAATTATGCGGGTTAGCAGCTTTGCACATGTGTCCGGGAGATATGGGACATGGTACGTAGTTCGTGCTCCGAATTCTGCGGCCATGTGGAGCTAGTGCGCCGAATTCTTCGAAGTCGAGCTCCACAAAATTTTGCGGCATAAACGGGACACGAGCTAAATGAGGATGCCGATTCTTCGGTCATGTGGAGTTCGTGTCCCGAATTCTGCGGCGATGCATTTCACATTTTTTTTTATTAGTGCTATATAAATGTGAAAATAGATATATAAAGGAAAATAATTATGAATATTTTGTTTCTGTAACATTTGTTATGATGTTCCATGCTAATTATATTATTCAAAAGATGTAGGAGTCTTTATTCATTTCCCTTATACTTACAAGATTTGTCCAGTCATTGGGCAAGTATATGACTGTGATTTCTTCATTTAAACAAAAAATAGAAAACAACAATGGGAGAAGATAGATAAAATTTAGTCTTTTAAGATCAATATATATTGGAATTTTGTACAACTTTCAATTTGTGGAAAATTTGATTATAATACATTTACCACCGGATTATTCGGAGAGTGTCTCCGTATAATTCGGAGACACCGTGGAGACACCGCGCACACGGTGTCTCCGAATTATTTGGACACATTGCGTTGGTGTCTTCAGAGACACTGTGTTCAACGAGGGCACCGAATTATTCAGTCTCGTGTCCCGAATTTTGCGGCGACGAATTTCCCAGATTTTTTTTCTTTCTGCAGTCCTTTAAGATCAATATATATTGAAATTTTGTGCAACTTCCAACTTGTGGAAAATTTGGTTGAGTGCCTTCTCATATAAAGATAAAATATTTTTGTAGAATCTCATGAATATTGTAGCTTAAATATAGTTTTTGTGGAAATGATGAAGTTGATGTATTTAAAGTTCATGTGTGTCTCTATTTTAAAGTAGTAAATTTTGGCATGTAATATTTTTTTATATATGTAATGGTATTTAATTGTTCATCTGCATTTGCAATCTACGTTAAAACGTAAAAATAAAATATGCACATTTAATATCGCTGATCAGCGGCTCCACATTCTAAAGATTAAAGGTGCGAAACACTAGCACCAAAGAAGTCGGACAACATGACCGAAGCATTCGGACTACATGGTCGAAGAATTCGGGATGCCGCACCGAAGAATTCGGACCACATGGCCGAATAATTCGATCCACATGACCGAAGAATTCGGACCATATGGCCGAAGAATTCGGGACACCAGCACCGAATAATTTGGACCACATGACCAAATTCTGCAAACACCAATTCCGGAAACATACGGCGCTTCACTGCCGAAGAATTCAGCACATGCTCCCTATGTGCTCCGAATTCTACAGCATTTCAGTGCCGAAGAATTCGGCACACGCTCCCTATGTGCTCCAAATTATGCGGCCCTTCAATATGGCACTCCGGTGCCGAATAATTTGTCATACGCTCCTTATGTGGTCCGAATTCTACGATCCTCAATACGGCATTCCAGTACCAAAGAATTCGGCGCAAGAGTACCGAAGAATTCGGCACACGCTTCCTATGTGCTCCGAATCCTGCGGCCCCTCAATACGACACTCCAGTGCCGAAGAATTCGGCACAAGCTCCCTATGTGGTCCGAATTCTACGACCCCTTAATTCCGCAAGTGGCATCTGGATATACAGCGCACCAACTGCACCACCTGTTCCGAACAACTCATAGCACACTCCTTATATACTTCGAACTCTATGTTGCACACCCCACATAAAATGCATAGTACCACTACGCACAAGTATATAGTCCGTATAATACCAGTGCTACAAAAACCATAATACAATTGTTTTAAAAAAACACGCTTTCACATAATAGAATGCTAAAACGACAAGTCAAATGATTGTCATCGTCAAATTAAAATTATGTTTCATATAAAATCATTTTTAATCAAATAAATATTTACATTTTCCACATTACAAAATTCAGCCCACCATCTTTGGTATATCTCATTCATGTTAGCCATCCGTCAGAACCTTTTTGATATGTATATTCAATTATTTGAACCCACATTGGTATCATGTAGCGCCAAAACACCAAGCCAAATGGATTAGCATTTTATTTAGTGATGAAAAACAATTTCTACCACTAATGTACAACTAGGTGCAACTCTATGCGCCTTGGCGTACATTTGTAACATTTTGTTTTCATTATTTTTCACAATTCTTTGAAATTAAAAAATTTGAAATCCAAATTTCTTCAGTTTGCTGTAATTGGAAAATTGATCTCTTGGAAACTTAAAAAAAATATATATAAGACTTCTATAAATCTGTTTTAAATATTTAATACGCATTCTTTTTAATCCATTAGAAGAATTCAGCATACGCGCTCCCTATGTGGTCTGAATTCTGCGGCCCTTTATTCCGCAAGTGGCATCTGGACATAAAGCGTACGAACTGCACCACTTGTTCCGAATAATTCGTAGCACGCTACTTATATATTTCGAACTATACGGTGCACACACCACATAAAATGTACAGTACCACTATGCACAAGTATATAGTCCACATAATACCGGTGTTATAAAAAGCATAATACAATTGTTTTAAAAAGAACGCCTTCACATAATGTAATGCTAAAATGACAAACCAAATGATTGACATCGTTAAATTAAAATTATGTTTCATATAAAATTATTTTTAATCAAATAAATATTTACATTTTGCACATTACAAAATTCAGTCCACCCTCTTTAGTACATCTCGTTCATATTATATAGCCATCCGCCAGAGCCTTTATGATATGTATGTTCGATTATCTGAACGCACCTTGGCGTTAAGTAGCCCCAAAACACCAAGCCAAATGGATTAGTATCTTATTTAGTGATGAAAGACAATTTCTACCCCTAATGTACAACTAGGCGCAATTCTATGCGTTTTGGCGCACATTTGTAACATTTTCTTTTCATTCTTTTTCACAATTCTTTGAAATGAAAAAAATCGAAATCCAAATTTCTTGCTGTAATTTGAAAATTGATTTCTCTTGGAAACTTGAAAAAAATATATAAAATTTCTATTGTCACCTAAAACATGAGGGCATCAGGACGCCAAAATACTTTTTGGTTGGAAACTTATGGTGACAAAATTTTATTTTTTGCAACGAAGTATTTGTGATGCAATAGAATATTCTTTTTGCGACAATGAACATTGTGTTGCTAAAAATTCTATAGGTGGAAGAAAAATTGCTACAAGAATTTTTTTTTTAACAGACAAAAAATGTTGTCATTGATCTTTTACAACTTCACATATATATCATGAACTCTGATATTATCATATAGTATAATGATATGACAATGTACATGTACGTACATTGCAAAATACCACAAATAAAAGTTCTTAAGTTTTTGCGGTATTTTTCGTCTGTTTTTTTTTATTATATTTTACTAAATAATAAAATAATTTTTCAAAATTTCAAATAAAATGAGAAATAATTTTTGAAAATGACAAACCAAACGTACGTTTTTAGAAATTTTAAATTATTCTTTCAAAATAAAGGACAAAAATGAATTTAGAACTCAAAATTTGAAACTAAAATACAAATAAAACAGACTTTGTACAACATCCCTTGAGTATTGTGAAAACTCATTAGCCCCATTAAAATCCCATTTAGCCTACCACTTTTAAAATGCCCTAAGTCTTTCCCACTCCAATCCCTATTCCCTTCCTCAAGCCTCTTCTCTTAGTTGTCTTTCTCTACTAAAACTCTTCAACTTCCTCTTATTTTGAGCCTTTTGTTACGCTTGCACACAATTTAGCACATTTTTGGTCCTGTTGTCTTCAATGTATGCCCGCTTCCTTACTATTTCTCCGCACATCACGGAGAGTGTATCTGCATCTATATATTTCTCAGGTGAGAGTTTGAATAACTTATGAAGAAATTGTAGTCAAACCAAACTAATGTAATTGTACCGTTTTCAGTTTTCAGGTTTTAACTTTCGACGTGGTGGAAGCTGTTCCAAAATTTTCTCCGAGCAGAATAAATTTCAGTTCAACTTCTTTTAGATAGAAAGAGACGGAGAATTCAAGGTTTGCTATTTTTCCATAAGTTTCCCTATTATTACTACAGTTTTTTGTTCCAATTTTTTGTTCCCAGTTTTTTCGAGATACAATTGTTATCCAAACATTGCAATTTATATTTTGTAAAATATCTTGTTTCCCATGTACACACGGTGTCTCCGAATAATTCGGCGACGCACACACGGTATCGCTGAATAATTCGGAGACTCCATGTGTGTGGTGTCTCCAAATTCTTCGACGACGCATACACGATATCGTCGAATAATTCAGAGACACCGTGTGCACGGTATCTCCGAATTATTCGGCGACACACATACGGTGTCACCGAATAATTCGGAGACACCGTATGCACGCTGTCTCCAAATAACGGAGACACCGAATCATTCAGAGACACACACACGGTGTCTTCGAATAATTCGGCAACACACACATGGTGTCGCCGAATAATTCGGAGACACCGTGTGCATGGATATCTTGTAACTTTTGTTTAAATAATGGCATAGTTGCAACAATAGGTTTTGGGAAGGCCAAAACCTAAGCAAACGGTAAAGCAAGTAATTGCAAAAAATAGACAACTTGTAGTTTGATAAATAAACTATTCCTTGATCCAACATAATGGAGAATTAGGAATTATGTGATGACTCCAAATAGTCCACAAGGGCTCTGTTGACTCTCTCGGTGACCTCAAGATACTCTTACAAATAACCAATAGAACAATTGAGATGATTGCTCAATTCCATCAATCTAATCATGAATATCTTGTTATACAATTGTTTCTGTATATAATCAACAAAATAGAAATAATGTTCTTTCAGTGACCATATGATGATCAATTTTTATTTTTATTTTTCAAGAAACTAAAACGAGCTAACAGTTTATATCTTGAGCCATATTCCTCGCGAACTATTATTTTAGAAGTCTATATAACTTTCAAAGTGTGTCTACCTCGTTGGAGTAGACTGGACATTATACTGAACCACATTTTTGCTTCTTTTTCACTCTTGAGACCATATGCAATATTGTCTGGTTCACCTTACCAAAGACATCTTAGTGTTTGTCTGTTGCAACAACTTCTGCCATTTTGTTTTGCATTCAAAACTAAAAATATCGTATCTCTATGTGCAGCATCCATATCAGGCTGAACAATCGGCCCCAAAATAATGATCTCGGGGAAAATAGAACTATAACAGCAGCGGAAAGAATATAAGCTACTAAGTAATTTCTTACCAGTTTGTGAGTCACTATCACTTTTGCTTCTCCATATCTCGCCATCTATTTATGTTTCTCATTGAATTAGGTATTTTCTTAAGTATGTGCTGTAAATGATTTAGGCTTTCCTTCAAGCATAATTTCATTGTCATTAACTCCCTTTTGGCTTTTGATATGTTGCACTGGCAATACGTGATTATTTTGTATAAAAAGAAGCCAAAATCACATCTACAAATACTTTCCACTTATTCACCACTCATTTTTATCTATCAATAAATTTAACTGTTTATAAATTCTTCCCAAACATGGGTGATATGAGATATCCATAATTCTTGTTTAACATACTGATAAGTTTACGTATGTGTGACAACAAAATTATTAGCAAAACCTTTGCTTTATTAAAAAAAAGTCAATTCAAAAATTGTACCTTAATGTTATGTATTTTCCATTTCTTGTAATGTTAACTTTTTAATTATGCTCTCTCTTTATTTGTTAAATTGTGCTTAGTCTAGAACGTTGTAATAGCTTGAAGATAATATAAATAGATGCTTGCTTTACTTGGTTCATTTTATAAGCTTTAGATACTTGACATATAATTTTCCTCAATCACAAATGTTAACCATCGTAGCCCTAACCCTTTGTCTTTGTCTTTGTCTTTGTCTTTGCCTTTGCCTTTCTCTCGAAGGTATTTGTAATTACCAATTTAGCAACCTTGCATCTGTTAGTAGTAAGCTCAACGATAAGGCGCTTGAGTTCGTTCCACGATCAGCCTTCGTACCACTTCCAAAGAGAGCATAATATATTCCTCTTTCCAACACCAATTTTTGCAAATTTTGTATTTAATTCTTTCAATTTTATGTAGCTTTCAGTCAACCCATTTAAAGCTTCTTCATGTTCATGTTCGTCTTGTAAATTGAACCATTTGAAGCTTCTTTTTTTGTTCGAGTTCGCCTATTTTTACCCGTTACATTTTTTTCCCTGATTATTGTAACTGGTTTTCTTTTTTATTTCATTTCTACTATTCCGTCATTGAAGCAGTATAATTCTGCCGACCTCAATTTCCTGCGCGTGTTTTTTTTTGTAGTTCTTCTGAATGAATTTGTTTTTGGTTCGCCTTTGGTACTCAAAGAACTAATTGATCTCAATGATAAATCTACAGTGACTTCAATATAAGAATTTATATTCACTTGATTCCCTCTGATATTGATAACTTTCTAATCTATACAGAAAAAAATTGTTTAAAATGAAATTCTATACAGTTCAACATGGCTCAGAAGTATTTTAAATCAGCAAAGGGTGGAGTCGTTGTAGACGTTAGTTAAGGTAGTGGTTCGTTCTCCAGGAATTTTACCATATCAGGAGTCTATTTAAGAGTTGTTGCACTAGACAAACAGAAAGTCTCATTTTACTAGAAAGTCTCGGGTAATTGGATTCGGATCCGTAGATTCTCAAGAAGAGCCTCTCAAGAAGCGTGGCAATAAGTTATTTTTTACTCACTGCTTAGGATTTGTGGTAATTCTTTATTATTATTATTATTATTATTATTATTATTATTATTATTGGAAATGTATAGAATTTTTAGATGTTTTAAAATTTTGGATCTAAATTTTGTATGAATATTGTTATATTTTGCAGTTCAATTAATAATGATTATTTGAGTTATTTAATATTATTATCTTTTATCATGTTTTATGGTTGATTTATGTAAATCACTGTACAAATAAAAAAAATTAAATTTTTTAAAAAAAATGTAAAAAGATCTATTGCAGAAAGTCTTCGTTAACGTTTTTTAAATGTTATCGTAGCCTGGTTTTGTTGTAGTGCAACACTTATGCATGAGCTAAGTTTCAATTCCATCTTTAATGTTGATTTACTAACTCTATTGTAAAAAGTTTAATCAACTCTCCACTTGAGATACTTTGTTTCAAATGAAAGTTATGCCTTACAATTTGAATTTATTTTTTCAGGAAATTATGTCATGCTGGGTGTAATTTAATTTGTAAATTTACCAAGAGCTTTTAAACATTAATTACCTCAAAATGGGTTCAAATTGTGGTTTTTATTTTTTATCATTCACTAATAAGTACCTATCTTTTAAGACATTTTATAATACTAATTTTATTTGCAGTTAGTTAAACAATTTTTTGTATTATTGAAAAGTGAATATGAAGCTAACATGCTAACACTACCTCCATAATACCAAATCTCGTACATTGTACAAGCCAAAACTAGTTATTATAAATAGCTCAAACGGACAAAAGCACTCTTAATCGAAATAACAAATCACGTTCCACATATATTTCTTTAGGTAATGTTTTGCATACTATTTAATATTTATAATAATAAATTTTCATTAAATGTTTTACTCTTAAAGGGTGAATATTTTTTTAAAAAAACTTATTATCTTCTTATCTCATACTCTATATCAAATTAATAAAAATAAATTTCTTAAGTTAATAAATTTTCGAAAAATATAGAACACACTTCATTTGATTTTTCCAATATTGTAAAAACAAATAAAAATTCGTAATTGCTATATTCTAATTAATAATATTTATTGAACGAATACAAATTAAAAACAATCAATTAAGATAACGTTTTTTATATTAGTCGTTAATTTGTAGTTGAAATCAATTTCTTATTCATTTAAGGTTGCATAATTTTCAAGTTTAAAAGTTGTTAAAAATGTATTGTTATTTATTGTTTATGTATTTTTTTTTTTTTTCATTTTCTTCGTGAAAGCTTCATAAGAGAGAGGAATGTATAAATTTAATTAATAAAAATATATAATCTTGTACAAAAAAAGGAAAATAAAAATAATTATCTAAATTATGTAGTAAAAATACTCGATCGAATATTACTTTATGTAGAGAAAGAGGAACGAGAAAAAAAATTAACTAAATTTTTAGATGAAAATGAATAGTAATTGAACTTTTGGAAAAAAAAAAAAAAAAAAATTCAAAGTCAGTATAGTGTTACATAATGGAATATAAAGCGCATGATATGTTATTTTCGATTATGAATATTTTCGTCTGTTTAACTATTTAATGGCAAATTCGTAAGTATCTTTTAGTAAAAGTTTATTTATTTATTATTATTTTTTTGGTAACATATGCTCAATATAATGTGTAAAGCATAAATTTTTAAAATATAGCGTTTAATGTGTAGAGTATTTACAAGAAATTCACTATTTTAAAAGAGCGTATTTTGAAATTTAGAGAGAATTTGTAAATTTAGAGAATAAATTTTTTTAATCATTTAACAGGCACTTTATAATTTTACTACTCCCAAAAAATATTTATTATTTTTTCTATCTTTTATTTTTATTAACTTCACTCCAATTATTATATTATTTTTCTACATTGAGAATTTAAATATTTTGAAAGCATTTGATTATAGAGTGTGTTTGACTCTCCAAATTTTAAAACTCAAACTCGCTCTTTATTTTAAAATATTAATTTGAAGAGTCTTTTGAAACATAATTTTAATGGTTGACTCTTTAAAATATAAAACATCGTATGTTTAACGAGAATCTTGGAGATGCTCTAAGTATACCCTATATATTGTTTATTTAAGTGTATAAAAGACGTGTCTTATAGAATATGTATATAATATAATAAATGAGTGTAGATAAAATAAATGAACTGACTTTTTCAACAATAACCAAAAATTTAATTTCTCCAACAAAACACAATACTCCAGCTCTACCAATGAATCCGAGCACTACTCTTGTAAAATTATCTCAAATGTCCAAAATTCATAATGATTTTAAAATTTACCAAAACTGCGTTGTAACACACCCAAAGCATAATCAAACCTAAATGCTTTTAAAGAAGACCCCTTGCTAAATTGTACATCTTTTGCTACGCTGAACGCATGCTCAACAAAATCAGCATCCACATACCTTTTACCATTGGGTTCGTCCCTAGAAATTGAATCCAATGGCACCGCAGGTGATGATGGTAAAGCGGCATTATCCATATCTCTTGAACTCCACTAAGCAGTATTCTTTAAATCTGACTGTTATAAGCTCCTAAATGTATTGTACCAAACTGAATGTTCACCACGATATTGAACATATATTGATTAACTCTTCTAGATTCTGCACGATCCTACAAGATGTATAATTGAGACATTTTATGTCCCTCCAATACAAGGTAGGCATTCTTACAAACCTTCAAAACTTTACATCCACCAAAGAACTCATAACCCTTTGAATCAATGATAGATAACGAGATGAGATTTTTCTTCAAACTAGGAACATGTCAAACCAGGCCAAGTTTTCTAATTGTCTCATCTAATAACTTCAATATGACCGTACCAATTCCAGCAACCTGACAAAGTGTGTTATCTCTCATAACCACGAAACCTTTGGAAACAGTTTCATATGTAGTAAACAATTGTCCTTATTAGGAGACATATAAATCATACACACTGAATTCAGAATCCAATCATACTCTGGTTTAGACTCGATTTCAGAAATAGCCAAGGGATCTTCCACACTTACAATGTTTTCTGCGAGGTATGCTTGACGTGAAGTTTCTAATTGCTTCCCATATTGACTTGCAACCAACCTTTCTTTATTGTGTAATTTGTAGCAACCCTTTCTCAAGTGTCTCGTCTTGCAAAAGTTACAAATTTGATTATTGAACTTAGATTTTGTTATGTCCCTTCCAGAACCATCATGAGCAACACGGTTTTCTCCATCTCCGACCTCTATAACTAGATGCTTCATCTTCTTTTTTGAAAATAAAGTATCATACACCTCATCTATAGTGAAAGTATCATGATTATACAAGATCGTATCTCTAAATGGAGAAAACGAAGCGGACAACGAATACAATAGGATCAATGCTAAATCTTCTTCATCATACTTTATTTCCAAAGTTTCCAAATCAGCCACAATCTCTTTAAATATAGTTATGTGATCTTATAATGATCCACATTCTACCATTTTATGAGAGTGTAAACACTGCTTGAGATGCAACTTGCTTGTCAGACTTTTAGTCATTCACAATTGCTCCAACTTCAACCATAAAACAGCTGTTGAACCCTCCTTCAAAAAGTCTTGAAGAATGGCATTTTATGGCCTGTTTTTTTTCCTCGCTTTTTCATTTTCTAATTTTATCATGCCAAGTGTGTTTGTCAAAGTTTTCAGGTAAAAATCTACATGTTTAATGATTGATACAGTAAAATTCAACACGGACAAACTCTTTGATGAACAAAAAATATAGTAAAATTCAACATAAAGATTGGACTCAGAAGATAGAGACTTTTCAATTGATTCACTAGATTAAGATTTTAGCTCATAAGTTTACATAAACAACACAGAGTTTTAAGCTAATTACTACTTAAACAGTCGCAATTGGACCCAAATTAGTTGTGTTTTCCATGGCCCTCATGGCTTCAAATCTTAGTACTTTAGCCTAGTGTTTGAGACCAGCATAGAGCTTCATGTAGTCCTCAAACACGAATTTGGGTACAACTCCTTATTTTCTTCTCTCTCTAACATTTTCAGTGCTAGATAGATCACAGCTAGGGGTAGGCAAAACCTGATCAAACTGCCCAACTCAAACTGACCTGACCGAGTTGGGTCACTTTTTATGTTATTTTTACATGGGTTGGGTGAGTTGGTTGTGTAGGCTATTCGGGTCGGGTTATGGGTTAACCCATAAAAATCGAATAAATTCGACCCACCTACTTTAAAGAAAAAAGAAAAAGAAAAAAAATAAGTTTTCGGGTTTTTTTTTCCTTTTTTTTAGTACTCAACCATGTTATGAGCCTTGTATCTTTACACGCTTCATGGATTATGATATAGTTCTAATAAGAGGAAAAAGTAAGTTTTCTGATGCAAGTGATGCTCTGAAGAGAATGAAACTATATGAACAGTCGAAGTGCATAAATAGCAACGATACACATGACCTTAAAACTTAGGCTTATTTTCTACTCTTAATCTTTCATGTATTATATGTACAGTAGCATGTATTCCTCAAAAAGATATAGCAGTGAAGAAATATTTGAGATGAGTCTTCATTGAAAATGAATCTAAAAAGTACGAGTCTACAGTTTAACCGTAATTACCTTGGTGCACTTTATTCTTTGTAGGCTCAGTTAATGAGGATTGAATAAGATAATAGATAATTTTATTTATTTAATTTTGTCTATTCGAATGTAATATAATAGAAAATTGGATGATTTTAATCTTTGTTAATAAGTTGTCCTAAACCGATCAACACAACCGATACTTAATCGGGCTGGGTTTCAATCTTTACACATGTTAGATTGTGTTAAATTTTGATCAAACCGATCATGTTGGGTTGAGTTTACGTTGAGGCAAAAATCGATCCGAACCGACCCAACCCATGCCCACCTAGAGATGTCAATCAGCTCGGCCATTTAACCTACGAGCTCGGCTCGTGGCTCGTGAGAAACGAGCTACTAGCTCACTACTCACGAGCCCAGCAGGCTCGTGGCTCGTGGGCGAGCTCAGCTTGCTCGCCCACGAGCTCGTGAGCTCACAAGCCGAGCCACAAGTCATGAGCCGAGCCGCGAGCCCATGAGCTTTTTTGAATTTTTTTTTTTTTACTTTTTCACGTTTTTTTAAAATTTTTCACGTGGCCACAAGCTCGCGAGCGGCTCGGCTCGAGCTCGGGCGGCTTGTTGCTCGTATTTTCACAAGCCGAAGAGCTTTTCGGCCCGTTTGACATCTCTATGCCCACCCCTAATCATAGCATCACTTCGAGGATTGTAGAATGATGTAAGGGACATTGTATTTCCATATTTTTGCACAATCACTCTGTAAACCACACTTTGTACTTTCCATTTGTAATCACCTTCACACAAAGTTGGAAAGAATTAAGATTTCATCTCAATTCGACACCAATAATAAACAAACACGGAATAAAAAAAACACGAGTTTTGGTAGCTTTGACTGTTGGGCATACCTCGAGTTGGTCGCTAATGTTGATGACAATGGAGTGGCGCATAGGTAGCACATTGACCCATTTGCCATCTTTAAGAAGCTGGAGGCCATTGACCTTGTCATCTTGGAAAAGTAAGATGATGCCACCAGCATAGATGTATACTCGAAGTCCTTTGTGACATCTGGCTGGGGGCATGGATGATAGTTGCTGACCTGGCTTCCAAAGGTAGGGCATTTAGAGCCATAGAATGTCTTTTTCAGATAGCCTTTCTCTAGTCCAAGATTTTCATAAAGAAAATCAAGAAAATGCTCTGCGCATTTCTTAGTTGTGCTGCAAATCCCTTCATAGTCTCCTCATTCATAAAATATTCAACTAAGATCGGAGAATACCGAACAATATAAAATATACTTATGAAAACTGATTAATTAACCTATATTCATCTTCAAGATCGGGGAGTTCTGCTATGTTTGAATCAGGAAGATGGCAGAGCAAGAAAGCACTTTCCCAATCTAAGTCATTGATTTCAGATCGAACAACTTCAAGTCTGTCGTGAAACAAATAAGATATCAGAATCGCTCTGATACCACTTGTTTGTTAATTATGCTCAAAATCTCTGATACCACTTGTTTGGAATTCAATGATCATTGCTTGATATCACTTGATATAAGACCAACTACTGGATTGAGATGTTGAAATTATATAGAAAAGCATGAAATATATAATCGCAAGCTAAATAATAAAAGAAGATAAGAAAATTTGGTAGAGAAATTAGGAGATTTTATTGCACCACAAATAATAAAGATGGATAAATATTACAATGGATTCTGTCCACTTTTATTTTTCTTTTCACTTCAAATTGTTTTCTTCATCCTGAACTTTTCTTCAAGTCCAATACCAATTTTCAACTTCCAATGAGTTTACAAAATAGAACTTCAACTTGACATAGGACTCCAATAGCATTTCAAACTGAATTCTTATTGACGTGCACTTGAATTAAAAAAATTCAATTATTTCAACAAGGAATTCGGATGACGTCCAAAATCTAACAATCTCCATCTTAACACGAATTTAATTGCAACGAACAGAACTCCAAAATATTCTCCACCCGAAGAAAAAAATCTGATTGCAAGGAATGAACTCACTATTCAACAATAACCAAAATTAATTTTTCCAACCAAACACAAAATACTCCACCTTTTCCAATAAATTCAAGCACTACTGTATAGAATTACCTTAGATTCCCTAAAAATCATAATGATTTAAAATTCACCAAATTGGGCTATAACACACCCCAAAGTAGAATCAAACTCAAATGTTTTTAAAGATGGCCCATTGCTAGATTATATACCTTCACTACGCTAAAAGCATGCTCAATAAAATTAGCATCCACATACCTATTTCCACTAGGTTCGTTCCTAACAATTGAATACAATAGCACCGCAGGTGATGGTGGCAAAGTGGTATTATCCATATCTCCTGAACTCCACTGAACTATATTTTTCAAATTCGAGAATTTACGAGCTCCTAAATGTATTGTACCAAACTGAATGTCCGTCACGGTACTGAATATGTACTGATTGACTCTTCCTAGCTGGAACCTATAGTAATTTTTAAAATTTTATTATTATTTTAAATACACTTATTTGATATTTTAAATATTTTTTGTGCAAAGAAAAATATTTGAATAATACTTGATTTGGAAAGAAAATTGACGTTTTATATATTACGTTTTAGCCTTTTTCTACTATTTTAATGTTTTATTCAATATAAACATGCTTATGGCTTAATCATATTTAGTAAATCTTGAAACCCGTGATTAAGAATCGTTTGATAAGGAAATATTGGTGTTTTTAAGGGAGGTAATACAATATTATTTATGATTTTTAATCCACTATATGTGGCACATTTTGTTGAAAATAAAAATAAAAACAAAAACACAGTACTAATTACGTAGGAGAGAGATGACGAAATCTATATTTAATGTCCATTTAAAAATTTTTAACATTATAAATGAGCATTCAATCAAACCTTGTTTGGAAAATGCTACTTTGTTTCGTTTCAAGATTGGCGCTCTTGCCTCTAGAAGAAAGTAGGTATCGTTTGTTTCTTTGTTAAGATGAAATGAACAATATTGAAGAACAAAATAAATTGAATTCTTATTTTTATACTATGTGATTGTATCTCATGTTTGATTAATTGAATAACATAGATATTTGGAGATCGGAACATATTTGGAAGGAGGTATGAAAATACCTGTTTTTGCTTAAACACATGATATAGTACAAAACTATAGTAATTTGTTAAACGGGAAAGATTAGGGAAAAAGAAAATTCAAATATATAATATTATCTGGTGTCAATGGGTTTAACATCAATTTAGGTATTAAAATATTTTACATTAAATGAAAAAAATTAATTAAATATTGAAAACTTTACAAAATACACCATGTATAAAAAGCGTAATTATATTTTGCATACGTGTTTTTTATAAAATTGCGTTCTACACACTACACTTTGCATAATTTTTATGAAAAATTTCACTTGTTGAATACGAATATGTGTGTATTTTTTTTTCTTTAGGTAATTAATATTTCTAATACTATTTTGGCATTAAATTTTTTACTCTTAAAGGGTGAATATTTTTTATGTATAGGCACGGGTTTAAAAAACTTATTATCTTCTTATCTCAAACTCTATATCAAAATAATAAAAATAAATTAAGTGAGTTAATTAAATTTTTGAAAAAATATGAAATATGTTGGGTTTTTTGATACCCAATAAATCCGGGTTATGATGTTAAATCGGTATATTTAGTTGGATAATATTTCATAAGTCTCGGCCGATGATTGAAATGATATGTTGACACCACAATCGAACCAATCGAATCACGTAACCCACTTGGACCATTCGAAGTAGCCTAATTGTATTAGTGTTGCTCATGGCCCGACCCGAATGTTTTGGATGGCTTTCAGGGTTAGCCCACTTATTCTATCTGTTATTGGGCCCTGTTTGTTTGACCTAAAAGCCTAAACCATAAACCTACTCTTAAACATATTTAAGTTAGTTGTTAATTACCATTATGGTTGTGATAAAAGGTTGGAGCCGTCCTTCATTGAGAATTAAGAGACAAAACCGGTTTGCCTTCTTGCTTAGTGCATTTTCTTGCTTTGTGCTTGAGAGATCTTTTGTTCTTCTTCTCTACCTAGCCTTAGTGGCTCTTCTTGTGGCTATAACCCTTTATCATCAAGTCCTTTGTGGGCTGAAATCTGGAGCAACCAAGTTTGGTTTGGGAAGTGTTCGGTTTGGGATCGATTTGGTTGATTGTGGTGTAGTTTGGTGATTAACTGAGCCCGGTTTGGTGAAATCAAAAGTCAATAATATAACAAAATACACTTCATTTGATTCTTCCAATATTGTAAAAAGAAATAAAAATCCTTAATTCCTATATTCTAATTAATAATATTTATTCAACGAATAAAAATTGAAAACAATCAATTAAGATAATTTTTTCTATTTTAGTTGTTAATTTGTAGTTAAAAATTAATTTCTTATTCATTTAAGGTTGCATAATTTTCAATTTTAAAAGTTGATAAAAATGTATTGCGTAATTTTATTGGTATTTGTTGTTTATTTATTTATCTTTATTTTCTACGCGAAAGCTTTGTAAAAAGAATAATATATAAGCCTAATTAATAAAACTATATAATGAAAATACTCGGAAGGATGTTAATTTATGTAGAGATAGATGAATGAGAAAAATGATTAACTAATTTCTTAGACGAAAATGAATAGTAATTGAAATTTTGGAGAAAAAAATTTTAAAAGTCAGTATGCGAAGTTTACATAATGCAATATAAAGGGTGTGATAGGTTATTTTCGTCTATTTGACTATTTTTAATGGCAAATTTGTAAGTATATTTTAGCAAAGGTTATTTATTTATTTATTTATTTTTGTTAACACACAATACAATATAACATGCAAAGTATAAAATTTTAAAATATAGCGTGTAATTTGTGGATCGTCTCCAAGAAATTCTCTATTTATTTCTAAAGAGTATAGTTTGTAATTTAGATAGTGTCATAAATTTAGAGAGTAAATTTTTCAAGTATTCCAAACAAAATTCATAAATTGTTAGTATACTAAACGTTGACAAGTATATATGAATATTTGAAGTTAAAAATATGTTAGTGAGTGTATCGATTTAGTATTAATTTACATGTTTGACCATTTGTTTACCAAATCTAGTGTCCTTTTAGAATCAAGTCACTCTATGCATGAGCTCTATCAAGTCTCAAAAGACAAATACTATTTCATTTTTTAGTAGTTCAAATCTTATTTGTAAGACCATCGAATTTAATTTGACGTATCAAATTCATTTATAATTAATTATTTTAACTATCAATCTCCGCTTGAAAAAGAACAAAGCTGTTCCTCGATTTCAAAAAGAAAAATAGCACTCGATCATATTTTATTTTATATAACTTCGAAGTAAAATTTCTAGAAAGGATAATTGCAAATTTTTATTTGAAGAACACCCTTTGTTAAATTTTGTAGTGTTCGAGCATTTGACGTTTTATATTAAATTTACATTGATGGTATGAAATCGTAGTATTTCAAGATTTTATTTAATATGAAAACTTTCACTTAAATTGTTGGTTTATCATTATCAATTTATTAATCAAATCTCAAAATTTGAATCAAAGTGAATTCTCGCTTAAATTAGACAATGAAGATTTTTTTTGGTAACACTTCAAGTCTATTTTTTAAATTAAATAATAGAATAAAATAAAATAAATAAATAAATTTCGAGTCGTTACTGCTTGATCTTACTAAATTTGTGTTTGATTTTTAATGTTGGCGATTCTATGGACAAAAGAAATAATTTGTAACGTGTTGTAAAAGTCAAGGACCTATAGTGCAATTTGTATAATTTGGGTTATGAGGTCTAGGGCTCGAGGATGAGAAGAAAAAAAACTCGGCGTCGCATTTTTGCTAGCCTATTGCCTGGACATTGCTTGAACGACAAAAACAGAATGTCTATCGCCCGCTTGTCACTTGTGCGTCGCTCGCTTGTCGTCAGCTTATCGCTCGAGCAACATGTCCATCCAAAAAACACTAGTTTGCTGTTTTGAAGTATTTTTTCCGGCTCATTCAACCTAATTACACTCTTCTATAAACATCCAACCCTATGCACGAAATTTGATGTGGTTGATTTCTTTTGCCTCATATCATTCTTTAGAGATCTAATAACACATTCCTTCTTTGTGATTTATTCTTTGTAGTCTTAAGATCATTCAACCACACTTTGGGAAAAAAATCAAATTGAATAATCCAAAACACCTACTTCATAAACATCCTTAGGAATGTAATTTGTCAGTTGAACTTCAGAGGCTGTTGGAGGTTGGACTGCAAACACAAGAAAAACATAAGAATTGAAGATTCTTGGAAGAGACAATTGAAGAAGATCGGGAAGCTGAAAGGAGACAACAGATCTTGAAAGCTACATAAAGTAAATCGGGAAGTCTAGCGGAGTTGGCTAGACAACATCTAACTGTAGAAGACCGGGAAGCTGGTGGGTACATCATATTTTGGAGATTACATGAATTACAACAGCGGGAACTAGTGGAATTTTCTAAGCTGAAAACAGATTGTAATCCATATTGTCTATAGTGGAGGTAACTGACTTGGTCTCGAAGTTTTTACCCAGTTGGGTTTCTCCGTCATCAATATTGGTGTTATTTATTATTTTCTTATTACAAACTATGACAATTCAACTTAGGATAATTGGATTGTTTGTTTAACCATCTATAAACAATTAAAAGTGACTTGTTGTTTGTTAATTGTATTATTCCGCATGTAAGGTCGAACTTAGTTAGTAAACTAAATTCGAATACTGACCTTAGATTTCTAGATGAGTAATTCATTATAATGAGAGGATAATTGGAAGGTTAGAATGAGAGTTTTCTTAAAATTTATGGATGAGCAGGTTTGGTTGAGTGTAGTGAATGATTGGAGTGCCCCTAGTACAACTGTAGACAACGTCGTAAACCCCACTTCCATCGCTAATTGGTCTAAAACTAATTTAGATTAATGTAATTGGAATAGTAAAGTATTACATGCTCTATTTATGGAGGAATCTCCGGAAGAGTTTAGGAGAGTGTCCATGTGTAAGGTAGCCAAAAAGGTTTGGGATATCTTACAAACCACACATGATGGAACACGGGCTGTAAAAACTTCTAAGTTGCAGATGTTAACCACTGGGTTTGAAGAGATTATGATGAAAGAGAATGAAATGTTTGATGAGTTTTATGCGAGCCTAAATGACATAGTGAATTCTAGTTTCAACCTAGGCGAGAGAATCCCGGAGCCTAAAATTGTTAGAAAAATCCTTAGATCCTTACCTGAGGATTTAGGGCTAAAATCACTACTATTGAGGAGAGTAATGATATAGACTTTATTAAAGTAGAAGAGTTGGTTGGATCTCTCCAGACTTATGAACTTATGTTAGCTATACGTACAAATGATAAGTCATTGGTCTTAAAAACTGTGATGAATAGTCATAAAGAGTCCTCGGATTCAGATTATCCTAATGAAGAGGAGTTAGCATATTTTGCTAAAAAATGTTTAGCAATAAACTAAAACCTCAAGAGAAGCATAGAAGTGGTCAAAGTAAGTCCAGGAAAAGTTCTAAATCTGTGAGATGCCATAATTGTCGAGGTTTTGGCCATGTTAGGAGTGAGTGCCCTAGTAGTAGGAGAAAGTCGAATATGGCTATGAATGCTACTCTCAATGATAACGAGTCTAACTCGGACAATCAAAGTGAGAAATCCACCCATGAGGAAAGTGGAAAATATATTGCCTTTACTACGAGAATTAAGAATGGATCTGACCAGGGGAGTGAAAGAGAAGAGGACTTAGATAGTGATGAGGATTCTGATGAAGAGTTTATGAATGAGGAAGATATCCAAGAGGTTTATAATAAAATGTATAGGGAAAGTATTAAGATTCTTACTAAAAACAAAACCTTGAGTGCGAAGAATAAGGAACTTGAATTGAAAAATAAGAAGTTAGTAGCGCACTTTAAGGAATCTACCTCGATCTTGAGTGAAGTAAAATCCATGAATGAATCTTTAGATACTTAGGTTAGGAATCTCACTAATGAGTTGGAGAAGACCTCTAAGACGGCTAATGAGCTAATAGTTGAAAAGGAAACCATAGAAATCCAAGTTAAAAATCTTCTAAGCGATCTAGAGTATTTCAAGTCTCAACTTCTTGCCTTTTCTAGTGGTTTTATGACACTAAATAACATTTTGGGAATGGGCAAACCTGCTGGTAATAAGGGAGGTCTAGGTTCTAAGAAAAACAGTGCTTGTACTTCTAAGACCACGTTTGTCCCTGTCACTGACCAGTCCAAACATATGTCTAAATTTGATCTTAAAGATAAGAGATTTGTTAGACAAAGGCCTACTAGACAACGTAGGACTCATCGACCTAAGAATAGACGTCAGCGTCCACATAACATTGGTCATAGATTTGTCCCGACCTGCTTTCACTATGGTGAGTTAGGATACATATGCCCTAGACGTCATCAATTCCTGAATAGCCAGAGAATCAATATCTTTAATTGGAATAAGATTCATGAGTTTGTTGGTCAGATTGACTTTCTTACTAATCAAATGACTCAATTGATAAAGTTAATGACACAGATGAATATGAATATTCATGTCACTAGGCAAGTTTGGATGGAGAAAAGTAATCTAAAAAATTGTGAAATAGATCACGGTACTCTTAAGGTAATAGCATTTGTGTACCTAACTAATTAGGTATTTTTTGGTGCACGCTCGTGTTTATCATTGTGTGACATTGATTTATGCATGCATTATATATGTTTATTTGTTTTCTATGTAGAAAACTCATGCATATTTTCTATTTTTATTATTTTTGTGTTTATTTTTTATTTGTGCTTGGTGCACTCATGATTTAAAATAAAAACAACAAAATAAACAGAAAAATAAAAAATGATGGAAATTTTTACTTCAGATATGATATATAACAAACTTGATCTTGTTGGTCGTGATCAAACATGGGTTTAATTGATGAGATGTAACGTAGTTTTCATTGTTGGCTTAAGTTATTTATGGAATATTTAGTATATGTGTCTTCATGTACCATCTACACTGCACATACTATGAGGTTGTTAGTGAGACTCTACTGCGTGTGTGAGATTTGGGATGGCGGTCACATGTTAGTAAGGTGACTTTGAACGTGAATTGACCTTATTTATTAGACATAAATTCAAATTTATCCCCGGTAATAAAAAAAATTCAATATCTTATGTTCTTTTTCGGAGCCTATTTGGCTCGAGCAATTAAGCATGCGGAGTTTCTCATAGTCTATTGCATATGGTCAACTGGAGTCTTGCTTACAAAGGATTAGTGACATTTTACACACCTGGGTCACTTATACAATTTACTCCATGATAACTTGAACTGAATATGTGGAAAAATTTATTGTACATTAATTATACTTATACATGCTAACGACTGCATTTTTTGATAATGTTAAAAGTTTTTTTTTTTTCATTTGTCATTTGTGACAAAAAAGGGGGAGAGAGTTAGAGTATTTGAATGGGTTGACATTCATTGACTTTTGCATTTTATGTCGAGGGGTCGTTGGGGAGAGACATACATACATTTGTCTACTACATAAAAACATAAGTTTACAGTAAAGGGGAGAATCTTCATTGCATATCATATGCATAGCTGTTTGAGGTCTCAAGCTAGCATGATTATTTGTATTCATGAGTTATTGATTTTCTGTATTATGTGCTTTTATACTTGGTACTAGTGTGGATCGTGCGTTGCACGATAACCGTTTAAATTTTTATAATTCCAGAATTGAATTGAACAATAGTAAAAATAACATTAAATTGTTTCAAGTAAGGTATCTTTAAATTACACCATTTAAAATGCCAATAGCGAAGAAATGAAAACTCAATAGCAACAATAGGGGAACATGAAAGCAAACATCCATGTCCTGTTAAGGGAAAAGAAAATGGAGACAATACAACATAATCTTGGAGGAAACGATATAGCAGAATACCTACCTAATAACTCATTAAAGACACCCTCACCAATCTGTCCAGGTAGCTCATTAAAAGAACCCTCACCAAACTCTTCCAGTGCGTTGGCAGCTTTAAAGAAATCGATGAGATCTGATATATCAATCACTAATCTTCACTGAGGTCAAAGAGGGACAAAATTTGGCCATTAGTTCAAGATCTGCAGTTGCACTTTGGCAAGATCTGTTATGTAAAAGTTCACATTTTTAAGAACTGTATTGTTCAAAGGAAGCTCGTACAGCCATTCCCAATCATTCTCATCCATTGTACTATCTTTCCATAAACAAGGTTTTTAAATTCCTGCAAAGGTGTAAAGATGAATTGATAATCAATAACGAAAATATAGATATACAAGAAAAATCATTTGACCACAAGGATTCAGGACGACAAGATTGCTAAAAATTATTGCCAAATCTATCAAAGCAACACTATATTTTGTAACGTGCATGGCCAATATACCTTTTATTTGCAACTAACTCGTTCTTATTGAAATTTGTTTTCCACTAACTTACAAGTCAAGTAAATGAACATATCAAATGACAATGCAGAAAATCTACCAAGCCCAAAAGAGGGATGCATTAAAATGTTTTTCCTTAGTTTATATCTTAATTTTTTTTTATTTTTTTTTTTCAATCGGGGTCGTTGGGTTGATTTAGGGTGTTTTGCCTCTCGTGGAAGCATTCACCATTTGATTTATCTTCTTATGAACTCTATATATCCCCTTAAGTAATCATCGAGATATACAAGGTTACTGTGTTAAAGTTAAAATGCAATCACAATAGTTTTGTGTGAATGTATTACTTGAGTAACCATTCCTCATTAAATCCTATAAATCTGAAGTTGCAAAAGGCACCACAAAAAATGGGATATGTACAATTTACTTGTCCAAATTCCAAAGGCAACAGAAATCATAATCTTCTAGTAGTAATGATAAAGAGAAAGTACTGTTTGATTCAGCATCGTGGTACCATTTTCAAAAATCTCAAGGAACGTCACTGAAAAAAATTAAGCAAACAGAAAATATACCTATCATAAAAGAGAAGATTGATCCAGAAATGTCTCAAAATGTATCACCTAGGGGAATCAAAATATAGAATTTCTTTTGCAGAGAAAAGAGTGCCGAAAGCCTTTTCATCTTTCATTTACACCAAAACAAAAAGGCAAATAAAGTGTAAACAAGTAGCAATAATACTTATGTCAAAATAGGAAGTAAAAGAGAAGGGAAAATTTTGTTTTCAATTAATAGAGCTAGCAAGAAGTAATGGTGGTTACTAAAATAACAAAAGAATTTGTATCTGCATTAAATCAAATAAGTTGGTTTATATATAAGCAGTAACTCGAAAATTAACCAAAATCCATGTCTGATAATGGCTCCTCTTCAAGATCAGGTTCAACCTTCATAAATTCATCGACATCAAAATTCACATCTTTTATGTTTCTACCAAGAAAAATGAAGTAAGATTAGTGTCCATACAACACAAATTGAATTCATTAAACAAAATCTTGAAATAGAATTAATACAAAGATAGGGAAAGCTTAAACAGTTGAAATTTATTAACACCTTATCGTCAGCGATACTGCTTCAGCTAAAATTGAAATTTATTAACACCTTAAACAATTGAAATTTATTAACACCTCATGATGTTGGTCCCATCATTTTCTACAGGAATCAGAGCAAAACTTCCCAACAAGCTGGTCTACTCCACTCTCACCAGGAAACAAGGGCTGAAAAGTGAAAGTCAACATAACATGTAAGAAATTCTTTTAGCTATCATGTAAATGAAATATTATATTTGAAAAAAATAAAAGAACTACCTGTCCAAGAAGTAGCTCAGCAAACACACAGCCAGCAGAACAAATGTCTATAGCTGTAGTATATTCTGTAGGTCCAAAAATAAGCTCAGGTGCTCTATAAATCCTAGAGCAGATATAAGAAATATTGGGCTCTCCTTTGACTTGCCAAGAATCATGAAATTTTGTCAAGAATTTCTTTGATTCTTGAGACTTGTTCAAACAATTGAGACTCCTCAATTTCATCTGTCAATACCTCAGCTTCTCCATAACTGTAATTGCTAACCTGATTCAAATTCATCTCCATCATCTCCCTATTATCATCATTTCTACTGCTATTCACGATGCTTTCTTTAGTATCTTTACTCTCTCCAGCCTCAATCCCACTTTTACACTTTTCGTTGATTTTCTCAACATCATCATCATTTGGAAATGATAATTCAATTTTCTCACAAAGAAAACACTTTGTCACTTTACATGTGAAAATCATTTCTGCAATTCGGTCCCTTTTCAATTTGAAGTCATTGGGACAATCAGAGGCTGCAATCATGATTGAATGCTCAACTATATCAAATATATCTGAATTTGCACTCCTAAAATACTCCCTCCATTTATCAAGACTTTTTGAACTATTTCCCTAATTATAAAATATTGATTATTTTCACTAAATTGGATGTGATTTTACTATTTTGGTACATTGAGTGAGGACATACAATTATGTCATATTTAGTAAAATAAAATGAATATTATTAAATTAAATGATTGAATTATTTTCGTTAAATATTATTTGGTACAAGGAGAAGGCTGGGAATAAACGTAAATCATCACTGAGTTAAGCATGGATTCCTTGTAAGGTGGAGAAAGAATGACATATCAATTATCAAACTTTTCTACGAATTTCTTCATGATAAAGTAAAGCAAAATTTTTGTACTTTAATAGGCAACATTGTAAATGATATATCAAGAAACTTGTACAGGAAAAGCAAGGAAAAAGAGTACCCAAGGAGAAAGAGGACGGATGTGTACCTTCAGTTGTTCATGCAAACACTTCTGGACCTCCATTATATTTGCAGCTTAAGTGCTTCATGGATTTGCATTCCGCTGCAAGCAAAGTGAAAGAGTAATGCCTCATATCGAAAGGCCCACTCATATGAATCCATGAATTGATAATAAAGAGAAATTGAAAAAAATAAAATAAAATGTAATCCAAAAGTCATAAACATAAAATATATGCTATCAAGGTAAATTTGAAAATCCATAAACAAAAAGTAATGAATGGTCATGATGATAGAAATAAAACCTTAGGAATAAAAGAGAGGGTGGCATCGAACCACATAACAAGAACCCATATGGCGGTCATGATAATTAGACACCAAGCTAAACCATTGTTTTCATTAACTAAGGACATATGTGTTGCTGACGCAGGGTCAAAGCTAGATTATAGCAATTTGAAGTCTACTGAGCCAAATATTATTTGATATCATCTACATCCAGTTTTTTGTGAAAAAATGAAACACAAAAGAATTGGTTCACTGAAACAATATTCACATTCCACAGTATGCCTTAAATGTGCACAAAATTGTTACCTCAAAACGCATCTTTCTCACAAAATTGTCGAATGTTTGAAGCTTTACATCGAGATGATCTTAAAAAAGACCTGGAGCTTCCCCCTATTCATAACACAACCACATAAAGATACGATTATAGAATAATGCAGCCGTTTTGATCATCCTACATCCATTAATTTTCTTCAAAACCTTTTATCCTTTTTAAATTGTTAATGATTTAAAAAAATTGAAAAAATATATAGAAAAGACTCACCATAGATAGAAATGATCCTCCAAATCAAGATTGAATCTGTTTAAGATGAAACATATGATATAGAAATAAATGAATAGATAAATCAATTTCTAGATCTTCACAATACATCATATAAAAAAAGCAGCAACTAATAAAAGGATTATTCTAATCTCGGAACTAAAATAACCCTATTGAGTTATACTATTGACTGCGAAAGTTATCCATGGTAGATGCAAGTTCAAGAAATGCATCAACATAATTCCAAATCCAGCTTAAAGAAATCATAAAGCTTGAAACTTGAAACTAAGAGCTGGGTTGACCCAACATTGTTCAATCAATATGTTGATTCTTTGTTTTCACAATATCGTGATTAGATACGTCCTTGCACCATCGAGGGTAATTCTTTATAGATCAGATCTCGACAACACATTAAATTACAGAAACACAAAGGTTCAAGGAAAAAAAATGCCACATTAACTATAGCAAATTACATAGTCATAAAACATATTGAAATGCATTCTTTGAAATGAGAAAGATTTAAATGTATGTAAGTAGATTATTTCAAACAAGCACTATGTCAACGCCTGACTCCAAATATGGGTGGTTAATCTAATTCAGATTCTTATTTTTCATTTCTCACTCTGAGTTTCAGACAAAATAACTCAATGACAAAATAAAGCAGAAGACTGAAGTGGTAAAATAGATGGGGAGCCAATGCATACATATTGCAGATTCGAAAGCAGTGCACATAAGTTCCTCTCATTTCCAGTCGCCCATATCTTAATGTTAGCGTCAAGAGATTCTCCTAGTCTATGCAATTAAAAATTAATAATAAGTTAAAAAGACATTCAGTGCACCTAGAATGATAACTTCAAATGTCATCGGTCTCCAATGGAGTATTACTGTTAATAGTGTGAGAGCCAAAAAAAATAGATAATGGGTTGAAACTCAATACATCTTGATCATGGGTTGATGCTATCAAAATATTAGGAAGAGAGAAATAGATTAAAGTTTTATAACTTGAGTAAGCCAAATCCAGATTTTGAGAAAAAAATAAATTACAAGTTTATGGTGCCATTCCATCTCCAAATCCAAAATGGGGGATCAAGTTATCCTAATCAAAATCAGCTAAGGCTTTCCCAATAGACAACAAGATGATCGATAAAAAGTTGCATGTCCTGAATTTTTACACTGGATAAAACACCAAACTCACTAATAGAATTTCTCAAAACATGTCAACAGACTAAAACATACAAAAAAGCAATGAAGAAGAGATATTTCAGTTTTCTAAAATTTTTAGAGCATTGTATATATTTTAGTCTAAATGGCCAAGTCTATTAAATTTTATCAAGCATATAAGTAACTTCATAATACCGATCGAGTGTTCAAGAAACTCATTGGTGTACAAATTAGTAGTTTTGTTTATTCTTGTATGCTCAGATAATTATCAAATATAGATAAATTGAAAAAAAAAAAAAAAAAAAAAAAAAAAAAACTAACTATGAGCGCCAACTTAATTAGATATACGGATTCTGGTACAATATAATTGCATCTCAGTATAAGTTGCTTTAGAATCCTGCAATTCTTTCCGGTAACCAATTAATGAAGAAACATTTACAAAATATATTTTCTCAAAAGAAAAATCTAGAAAATCACTGAACCTCAAGAACAAAGCAGTCAGCATATCCAACATGCTAATGGCAATCTTCTGGTAGACATATTCAGTTACTTAGCTATTGATTTTCTACCAGCTTTCATTCTTCCTCTTGACTAAATGACGGTTAATCAGATTTTCATAGATCCAAAAATTGTAGTCATTGGTAAGGAAGAAGCTTGCACTTATAATAAGCGTAACTCTAGGAATTAGAAATTTATTTGTTTGCTTGTAACAATAGTCTTTCGGTTTTAAGAAAGTTTTCCTTTTGTTATTTTGATTTTCAAACAAATATTATAGCAAGTCCTCCATAGTTAAACTTTCTACATACAAATAGGACTCCTCTTATTGAGCAGTTCATACATTTTTTTCACAATATTCAATATTAATAAGATTTCTCTCTAATATTTCTCTCAATAGATTCACCTCGGTTATACAATGATTGGCATCAGAAATATGTATTATTGAGAGTCTATTATCAGGGTAAGGACCCAAATTTCTTGTGGGATGAGATTAAGCTAACATTTTGGGAAAATGGATGCAGTAACCTAATATGGAAATCATTGTTTTAAACATCTATTTGAGGCTTACGTTTTCGAACTATCAAACTAAATATTGTTGTTGTCTAGGCTGTTACCTTGGCCGGTGGAGAAGTATAACTCTGGCATCCAATGTATTATCCAGTGGGCAAGCAAGTAGTTCAGGTAATGTCGACTTTGGGCTCTCTGCAGGTGATGTCGAATCCGACCGGTCCTCCCCATTTCTACTCCTATTAAACTGCAATCCTGCACTGGAACAAAGACAAAGACAGAGAAAAAGGTCAAACACAAAAGCAATATAGCTAAAGAAAATGGAACAACCATACACAGAAAGAGGAAAACGAAGGTTTGAGGATTCTCGGTGCATGTACAAGTACAACTCTCAGTTTTTTTGCGATTTTTCTTTTGGGTTCTTCTGAATTCGAAAAGGAACGAAAATGGGAAGAAGGAAGACTGTGGAAAGATTGAAGAGAAATGTTGCGTGTGTCGGATGGAAAATTGAAAGAAGTGGGAGAGCATAAAAACCAAGAAGCAGGTTGCCGTGCGTGAGAAGAGAGGAAAAGGCACGAAAGTAAAAAAAATTAAAAATCTCCTCTTATATGGCTCGGCTGGCTCAGCTTATATGGCTCGAAAATGGCTGGCTTACTTGGCCATTGGGCTTAGAAACAGTGGCATCAACTTCCCTCTTTTAAGATTGTAGAGGATTTGAGGTTTGGATTTTAGGAAACATGTTAACAAGGAATGCAATAGAAATCAGTTTGATGAAGTTTGGGTAGTTTAGATTTTGTATTTATTTTTCCTTGACTTATTGTATAGTTTTGTCACGGAATGCCAAATAGAGAGTTTGTTAGGTTTTTAGTGTTGACGATTCTGTGGACAAAAGAACTAATTTGTAACTTGTTGTAAAAGTTAAGGACCTATGGTGCAATTTGTACAAATTGGGTTATGAAATCTAGGGTTCGAGCATGAAAATAGGAGAAACACGGTGTTGCGTTTTCGCTAACCTGTCGTCTGGACACTGCTTGAACGACAAAAACAGAATGTATGTCGCCCGCTTGTCGCTGAGCTCTCGCTTGAGCGACGGGTCGATCTGAAAAACCCTAGTTTGTTGTTTTGAAGTATTTTCTTTCGACCCATTCAACCTATATACCATTTCCTATAAATACACAGGCCTACGCACGAAATTTGGTGTGGTTGATTATTATTCTTTTGCCTCATATTATTCTTTAGAGATCCAAGAATAAATTCATTTTTTGTGATTTATTCTTTTTAGTCTTAAGATCTTTCAACCATACTTTGGGAAAACATCAAATTGAAGAATCCAAAACACTTACTTCCTAAACATCCTTAGGAATGTACTTTCTCAGTTGAACTTTAGAGGCTGATGGAGATTGAGAGATGTTGGACTGCAAGTATAGGAAAAGCACAAGAGTTGGAGATTCTTGAAAATCCACTTGGAAGAGACAATTGAAGAAGATCAAGAAGCCGAAAGGAGACGATAGATCTTGGAAGCTATAAGAAATAGATCGGGAAGTCTAGTGAAGTTGGCTAGACAGCATCTAACTTTAGAAGTTCGAGAAGCTGGTGGATATAGCAGATCTTGAAGATTACAAGAATTACAACAGCGGGAACTAGTGGAATTTGTTGGGCTGGAAACATACTGTAATCTATATTGTTGGAGGTAACTGGCTTGGTCCGGGAGTTTACCCAATCGGGTTTCTTCATTATCAATATTGGTGTTATTTATTATTTTCTTATTACAAACTGCGGCAATTCAACTTGTGATAATTGGATTGTTTGTTTAACTATCTAGAAACAATTAAAATTGACTTGTTGCTTGTTAATTGTATTATTCTACACATAAAGTCAAACTTAGTTAGTATTCAATTTGATCTCACTTCGATCGTAAACATAAACAAACATTTGATTGGATTATTTTCCTATTAGGTTCAGTAAAACTAGTCGTTTGTTTTGACGGAGAAATAAATGGAACAGTTATTTTTCCAAAAAGAGAAAAAGGGAAGTTCAAATAATTGCCATCCATGGCTTCTTGCTCTGTAAATACTTTGAAGTTCAACACAAAGACAATTTCTTTGATGAACATAGACTTTATTATAAGCTTACAATCCATCCATCCAAATATAAGAGGACTATATTAAGATTGAACTGAGAAGATAAGACTTTTCAACAGTGAGTTTTAAGCTAATTACTACTTAAACACTAGCAATTGGACCCAAATTAGGTGTGTTTTCCATGGCCTTCAGGGCTTCAAATCTTGGTTCTTTAGCTTGGAATTTGAGACCAGCATAGAGCTTCATGTAGTCATCAAACACGAATGTTGGATACAAGTCTTTATTCTCTTCACTCTCTACCAATTCCGGTGCTGGATAGATCACTGCATCACTTCCAGGATTGTAGAATGATGCAAGGGACATTCTATTTCCATCTGTTTGCGCAATCACTCTGTGCATCACACTCTTGTACTTTCCATTTGTAATCACCTTCACACAAATTCGGAAGGAATTAAGCCTTAATCTCAATTACGAGACCAATAATAAGCAAACATGGAATATAAAAACATGGGGTTTTAGTTTCTTTGACTGGTAGGCATACCTCGAGTTGGTCGCCAATGTTGATGACAATGGAGTGGCGCATAGGTGGCACATCGACCCATTTGCCGCCTTTAAGAAGCTGGAGGCCACTGACCTTGTCATCTTGGAAAAGTAGGATGATGCCACCAGCATCGGTGTGTGCTCGAAGTCCTTTGATGAGATCTGGCTGGGGGCATGGGGGATAGTTGCTGACCTTGCTTCCAAAGTTAGGGCCTTTAGAGCCATAGAATGCCTTTTTCAGATAGCCTTTCTCTAGTCCAAGATTTTCACAAAACAAATCAAGAAGATGCTCAGCCAATTTCTCTAGTTGTGCTGCAAATTCCTTCATAGTCTTCCTGTTTTCATTCATAAAAAATTCTACTAAGATCGAAAATGGCAGATAAAATAAAAATTACTTATGAAAACTGATTATCTAACCTGTATTCATCTTCAAGATCAGGGACTTCTGCCATGTTCGAAACGGGAAGATGGCGGAGGAAGAAGGTACTTTCCCAGTCTAAATCATTGATTTCAGATTGAACAGCTTCCAGTCCTTTACTCTCCACCATTTCCTTAAATCTTTTTTCCATGCATTTTCTGTAGTGTTCCTTTGTCAGCCTCTCTACAGTGTCCATGAATTCGGGAGAAATCCCATGATTCACCAGCTTAATTACCAGATCAACCACCACAGTAATTATTAGTAAAAATTTAAGAATCCTTTCGGCTCTATGTATGTTAAGTTGCAAAGTAACAGAACTAATTATATTTGTACCTCAAAGAAACCCCAGTTTTCACAAGCATCACTGATCTTCTCCATTGTTGCAGACCTTTCTTCTCCATTGAGCTTCTCCATGTTAATAACTGGAAAACTTGCCATCTCTCTCTCTCTCTCTCTCTCTCTCTCTCTCTCTCTCTCTAGTTATTCTTATCCCTCTCCTGCTGTTTTGAGTCTATGAATCACAATGTTGAGGGGGAAACCTGGAGGATAATTTATAGGGGTTTCCAGGATATGGTACAACTGTACAATAAATAGTAGAAGATTAATTAATTTATTAACCCAAAAGAATTCCAAATCGAATAAGTAAGATTATGAACCCCTACCAACTTTATTATTAGCATGTTCTTTGGCTTTTTTTCATCGACCAAACCTCCATTTGTGAGATGGGACCCAACTCGGCCGGCCGCCACTTTTTCCCATGCACACTTGTAGTTTGTAGGGCTGCCTGATGAATCTGCCTTTCAACTTCCTAGTTCCTACCTAGAACCTACAGTAATTCTTTAACATTTTTTTATAATTTTTAATACACGTGTTTTATATTTTAAATAATTTTTGTGCAGAGTAAACTATTTGAATAATACTTTTTGAAATAATATTGAAGAGAATTGACGTTTCAAATTGAAAATTCACTTAGAAAAGTAAAAGGTAAAAGGAAAACAAGTTTGATTTTGTTATCTAAGGAATTGTTTGCTTCTTATGTTTCAGTCTTTTCTATTATTTTAATGTTTCATTCACTATAAACAAGTGATTCTAAAGGTGCGCGAATTGAACTAAAGGTGCGCGAATTGAACGACCACACATAATCTCATTATTATAGGGGCACCAATTTTTATTTTTATTTTTTGTTATTTGTCTATACATATGTGTAATTATATATTAAAAATATTTATTAATTTAAAAATTTAAAATTTAAATTATTATGTTAAGTTAAATGGCACAATGTTCATGAAAAATGAGTTAAAAAGACACACAAATGATGATTTTTATTTAACATTATTTTATATATTATTTTTTTATTACATATCATATCAAGACATTTTTATTAAAGCAAAGAAAATGATTCAGATGGTTTATGTTCTTTCATAGATAATTTAAGTGTGTTGTGCTTAATTATTTTCATTTATAGATTATTTATTTATTAGTTGTACGCATTGTCTTGATATGATATGCAATTGCATAAGAAATCTAAGAATAATGTGATTGATTAGTTATAATTTTTTTAAAATAGTATCTTGTTTTAAATAATGTCAAGAAAATGGGAAAGGAGAAAAAAAAATATATATATATATAAGAATAAACATTTTGATGAAAATATCACTGTAGAGGACATACAATCACTTGAAAGTTCTTTCATAAACAATTTTTTTCTTTATATAGTAGATCAAGCAATTAGATCACTTGAACGAAGGTTCGATCAATTCAATTCATATGAAAAAATTTGGATTTATATTTTCTTTTGACAAATTAAACGCATTGGATGATGCTGATTTGAAAGCATGTTGTGATCATCTTGACATTGTTCAAAGCTATGTAATTTTTTGCGATCTTGATGACAAATAATTGCTTCAAGAGTTAAAAAAATTTGCGAAATATTTTACCAAAAGAAATGAAGACAATTTTTTATATATTAACTTATTAGAAATACCAAAAAAATAAAGACAACTTTTGATATATTGACTTATTTAAAAAGATTGGATTGATTTTCGAATACATTTATTGTTTATAGAGTATTACTAAAAATTAATGTTATTGTTGCATCTGTCGAAAGAAATTTTTCAAAATTGAAATTATTAAAATCTTATTTACAATCAACCATGTTATAAGAACGATTGAATTACCTAATTTTGAAATCTATTAATGAACAAGATTTACTAGAAACTAAAGCTTAATTAGTTACTTTGCTTCTACAAATGCAATAAGAAATATCTTTACATGATTCGTTGTATTTCAAATTTTACACGTGGTATTTGATTTTTTGATTTCAAGGTTTTCTCGTATGAAATTGCACGAAAAGTTTACAAGCTTGGATAGCTCTTTATTGATGACATGAATTTTGATGAAATTTTAGAGGTGTTTTTGAATTTATTTGTACTTTTCTTATTCACGACATTTAAAAAAAAAATTGTATTTAAATATCATAATTTTGCGATGATATAACATTATTGAAATATATATTTCTAATTTCAAAGGGGTGTTATTTTAAAAATGTTGCATGGGGCATCCGAAATTTCAAGGCCGACCCTAACAATAAACATGCTTATGGCTTAATCATATTTAGTAAATCTTGAAACCCGTGATTAAGAATTGTTTGCTAGGAAATATTGGTGTTTTTAAGGGTGGTAATACATAACTATTCATTATTTTTAACTATATGTGGCACATTTTGTTGAAATTTGAAAATAAAAACAAAAACATAGTACTTACCTAGGAGAGAGACGACCAAATTTGTTTCCTCTAATGTCCATTTAGAATTTGATCACATTGTAAATGAGCATTCAATCAAACCTTATTTGACAAATACCATTTCGTTTCGTTTCAAGATTGGGGTTCCTGCCTCTAGAAGAAAGCATGTACGGTTTGTTGGTTTGTTTGTGAAAGTTTTAAATTATTTAGACCCACGTGTGGAATTACACAATTAAAAGCAACAAGTCATTTTTTAATTATTTCTAGATAATTGATCAAACAAGTCAATTTATTATAAGTTTGAATACCACAATCAATAATTAAAATAGTAAAGAATATCAAAGATGATCACGGAGAAACCTCAATTGAATAAAAACTCCTAGCATTTTGTCAATCACTAATCCACTATAAATCGAAGTAAGCTTATGGTACGGTCCAGACTCGTTTATCCCATAAAACTTCTGACCTCAATTCTCGTAGTCTCCATTGATCCTACTGGAGGTGTGCTCCTTCAAAATAAGTCTCAACCTCAGGTTTATACCTTAGTCTTTCCGAATTGCGTTCTCTTGACGCCAAGTCCCGACTCGTGGTACCTCACCTTAGTCGTCCTGAATTTGTGTTTATGTAACAGTTCTGGATACCTGGTATCGATTTATCTCCGATGAATTAAGTGGTTTGATTTGATCAAAAGATTCTTATGTGTTTTGATATGTGGTTTAATATAGAGTAACATGGTTTGATCAACAATATATGTTTTAGAATAATTTAAGGATCAAGTAATATGTGTGGTTGAATTTTGAAATTAGCGAATGTTTTAGATCATCAAAAAATTGATTTCTATGGAATAAATTTGATTCAACACACTTTGGACGTTCTATATATATATAGGGGAGAGTGTTTGGTTGAAATATGGATGAAAATCACATGTTTGCAAATAAGATTCTAGACGTAAACCTGTCACTCGAGCGTTAGGCCAGCGAGCGTCGTCTAACGTTATGCGGGCAGTAGCGATTTTACTTTTGCTGCTCGAGCACCAGCTAGGCAACAAGGTCGCGAAGTTGTCTCCTACTCAATTTCAACTTTAAGTTCAAATCTTGATCTTCTTCTCGAATTTTCTTGATTTCTTTTTGGACTCTATCAACCCTATATTGATTTTTTCATAACTTGGACTTTTCTGAATCAACATTTCAAATATTTACAATTTAGTCCTCAAACTTTGAACATCTTCATTTTTAGCTCTGTTTTCGTTCATTTCTTATAAAATCACTTTCAATCATCAAGTTTTATTTAACAAACAATATATACAAGAGATTAATCTATAATTTATCAAAGGTACTCTCAAATATCCATGTTCAATGATCTAAATAAGTGCATAAAATAACATATTTTGTCAGCCTATCCACATTGTCCATTAACTTAGTTTAAGTACTATGATTCACCAGCTTAAATGTTATATCAAGATTACAATAATAATATTAATACAAAATTAACAATCCTTTTGACTTTTTGGGCTTTATGTATTTATACCTCAAAAAAACCCAAGTTTTTATAAACATCTTTGATCTTCTCCAATCTCCATTGTTGCAGCCCATTCTTCTCCATGTAAGTAACTTGAAAACTTGCCATCTCCATTAACTATTTCTCCCTCTACATGTTTTAGTCTACGAATCACAGTGTTGAGGGGGTGATCTAGTTTGGATAAAATTTTGTTCATGTCCAGTCTAGTTGTATTAAATATATGGAAATTTCAAATGCATCTTTAATGCCAACTTGTTATTGTTCTAGAATTTTTAAAGAAAAATATATTTGATTTCGTACTGATAGATCGAAATTATGCGAAATTATAAAGATCAAATTGTCATAATTTCTAAAATGTGTTTGTTACGTTCTACTGAACTATTTCAAATATGACTAACGAATAAAAGTGCGTAACAAAATTTATAGATTATTAGTGTACTAAATGTTGACAAGTATATATAAATATTTGAACTTAAAATATGTTAATGAGTGCATTGGTTTAGTATTAATTTACATTTATTTTTATGTATCCAAATTAACCACCTTGCATGTTTGACCATTTCTTTACTTTCATTTAGATTCCAATTGCATTATGCATGAGCTATACCAAGCCTTATAAGACAAAAATACTACATTTTTTTTTTTCAGTAATCGAATTTAATCTGACGTACCAAATACACTTATAATTAATTATTTTAGCTATCAATGTTTGAAAAAGAATAATGCTATCCCTCGGTCAGGTGTTCCACCTGATAATTGGAATTAATGTACCTTAATTTCCTTTTTGATCATGCAAATAATTCTACATTCCAATCTTTATGCAAGAATTAATTCATTGATTGAAAAACAAAAAAACGATCATAATCTGCTCTTGATATAGGAGAATTTGGCATTTGTTAAAATTGCTCTTCAAAAAAAAAATGCTAATTAAATATTTTGTCAATTTCATTAAATAATTAACCTTGTACATGAAAACTTGCTTCATCGTATTATTTATTATTTATAGTGTTTTGGCATGGGAGTGGGATGGCTAAGTATCTTGCATGGGAGAGTTACATGGTTCGAATCAAATGGAAAGATGGATTTGACAAAATCAACGTGCCCAGATATGTATAGTTTTTCATTGACACGATCTTAGCCATGTTAAGAACTTTGAGTTAACGAGTATCCCCCAAAAGACACATGTAATGGAACAAGACTCAAGTTTATATTTTGTACAAGTTTGGAACCAAGGCAAAACCACGAGAACAATAGAATTTGGTATAGTCTTGACATTCATTGCAGCTACGGTCCCAAACCTTTGAGCTTTTTGCAGACTTTACATCAACTTTCACTTTGTGCCACCACAGGTCCCAAACCTTTGAAAAATTCGCATAGGAGGTCCTTCTGGACAGAAACCGTCCAAATCACCGTTAGTCAACCTGTACAATTAAAAAATGGGATATTTTGACCATTTAAAGAAGGGGCATTTTCGTTCATACAGTAATTTCTCTTTAAAATAATAAATAAAAGAAAAAATATCATCTTCTTCAAACACCACACCCCCACTCACTACAGTGATTTGGACGGTTTCTGTCCATAAAGACCTCCTGTGTGAATTTTTCAAAGGATTAGGACATGTGGTTGCACCAAGTGAAGGTTGAGATAAAGTCTGCATTAAAACTAAAAGGTTTGAGACCGCAGCTACAATTTTCCCTAAAAAGCATATCATATTGGGATTTTATGTTAAAGATTAGCAAACAGCTAGGGTTGAGTTCCATCAATGAGCTCCATCAGGTCGTACCAAATGAAAAGTGTACGAAACTGAATTTTTCAAGAGATTTAGTAAAAGCGACTTTGAGCTGAAATGTTGATGGAGAAAAAAGAATGGAAATGGTTAACCATTGGGAAAGAGGAGTGGCCACCATGGAGGGGAGGGTGGAACCCGTGTTTGGTGGTGTATTATGATTGAACTCTCTTCGTAGGAAGATTCTGATATCATGAAAAGATTGAATTAACTGTTGTAACATAAAATTAAAAGTTTTTAAATTTCAAATTAATACATTTTTAATTTTCATGTTTAATATTATATTAAAAATCTTAATATTAAAATGTAAGTTATATTTGAGTAGTTTAATGTAGGGTTGAACTTTACCTATAAAAGGGATTGGTTTTCATAACATGAAGGAGATGGAACTTGAGATGAAAACTAGAATATAACTAAAATACTTTTTTGTTTTCATACTATATATTTTTTATACTTTTGGCAACTCGATAAAAGCTCGTTCTTTACCTCCCTATGGTCGTGCTCAGAGAAGGAGAATCGGCTACGAACCACATGGGTTTTATCTTGGAGTTGTGTAGTGTCGAAAGAACCCGCACGAAGGGGAGGCAACACGATTTTAGGACGTCACTGACGTGACTCCCAAAGGTTTGCATTACTAACTCTATCTACTTATATTTTATGTTCATGTTATCGTATAATTCTTATATTTATAATTATAGTTGAATTATATTTATTAATGTTATGTTTAAATTACTTAATTAATTATGTTAACTGATAAATATCGACACACAAATCACCCATTTTTTTCCAACAATAACCACTTGTATTAATCAACCAATGAATATTTATACTAACCATAGTCATGGATAAAAAATTAAATGTCGTATTCTATTTAATGAATAAATAAGTTATAATGATTACAAAATAAATTATCACAACTAATTTTAATCTTCATCTCCAATAGCCAAGTCTCGTTGAAACGGGTCTATACGGCTATACCGCCAAAAAAAAAAAAAAAAGGGATTCTACCAAAATATTGCAAAATTTAATAAATATATATAAAAATTAGAAATAATTAGTGGTTGGTGTAAACAGAAGACTGAATTAGATTATTTTCCAGTTTATCTTAGGTTTAGCAAAATCAGAATGCAACAGTTCGTTAATTTTCTAACAAAAGAAAATGGGAAGTTCAAATGAATAAATACTATCCCTTGCTTCTTCTTATCTAAATACAGATTCCACAGGTCTCTCCATGAAAAAGAAATTGAAATATTAAGCCCATGTTTGGTATTGATTAAAATCAAATTTTAATATAAGTCAAAATCAAATAATCGATATTAATCACATATTTCATTGGTCTCACAACTTTTCAACCACACATTCCATCAACTTTTATCAAAACCTACTAAAAATCTAATTTTAATTTCCATCAAACAACCCCTAAATTGGACGAGCCTAACCACTTCTAGTTGCCTATTGTAGAGCTCGGTTCGGGAGGCTCATCGACTCAAGCTCATTTTGGGATAAATCGAGTAAAAGGTTACTTGATCAAAATGTGATTCAACTCGCACCACAAGCTCATCCCTTGATCAGATATATATATATATATATATATATATATATATAATTGATCTCTTAAATATCGATACTTAACTTATGTTGAAATGTGAGTTGACAAGCTCGAGCTGCTCATTCCACTTAACTCCCCTAAAAAGAAATCGACGATCAAGAATATATTATATCAAGAATTTTAAATGGAATTTCTTGGGAATTATGAGGTCAAATCAAATTACATTACAAGAAAAAGAAGTGTCTAGGAACTCGGAATATCTTATGGTATAAAAAGGTCCATTCTACGGGCAACTTCATAAAATTACTATTTTAAAACTCTTTTCTTTTTTTTTTTTATCAAAAACTCGTATTAATGGTTGTCAAACTGGGGCTAAAATTAATTGGCTATTGAGATATAAAATAAAATATTAAGGGATGATGAGAATTTAATAATTATTTCTTGAAGTTTTTCTTGAAGATTTTCCAAGTGTAAACAACATATTTTATGGTGATCGATCAATACTAATCCCGATTAATAAATTTTTAGCAGCTAGTAGGAACCAAAGTAGGTGACCCACTTTTATTTCTTTTTACAAGGGACAGTATCCATTTGATTTGTGGGCCGCCTTCAGAGCCCATTTGAAAGATCATGTCCATTTCAGAGGTAATCCGAACTCAATTTTATCACCCAGTAGGAAACTATGTCAACGAGCCGAGTCCGAGCCAAAAAAAAAAGTTTGGGTTCAACTCGAGCTTTTTTTGAGCTGAGCCGAGCAAAGCCCGACCAAAAAAATGAGGCTCGACTTACTAGTTTTCGGCCCAGGCCTTAGCAAGTCGAGCCAACTCGGATTTTTTTTTTTAATTTATTATTATAAATATAGCCTTTGCTGCCTAAAATATAAAAGGCAGCAAACCTTTGCTGTAAGCTGGCAGCAAGCTGCCTGCAAGAAATAGCAGGCAGCTTTTTTAAAAATTTTAAATTTTAATTATTGTTTTATATATATTGGCAGGCTCGGTATAACCGAGCACGAGCAGGGCTCCGTTCAAGTTTTTTTCTCGTCGTGCTTTTCTGTCATCCCTACCAGTAGGTAAATAGGGGTTAATCTGTTTGTACAGGGACTGTTGACACGAAAATTTATGGGTGCTGAGATGGCAATACCAATATGGCTACCATTTTTATTTTTATTTTTGATCTACTGTCAATGAAAATTTGCCAAATGTTTTTCCATACAAAACCCTATCAAACTACCATGTACACGTAACATTACTTGGATAAATGGTAATGGTAATGATACCATGGTACACTATGCAGCGTCATTTTCCCTTCCCATGCAACACAGCACAATGAATCACACCCCCGTCTTCAACGATGGCCCCGCAATTACAAAAATTGGGTTGTTATAGGCACCGACAGATCCAGTAGGGGTGGAACCTAATTGAGGCTAGTGCAGGCACAAGTCTGTACTGAAACTCTGGGCCCAACCCAAATTATTATTATTATTATTTTTTGGAACAATACATAACTCCTAGTTTTAAAAATTACATTTCATAAATAACAAACTTATTAAAATATTTCAAAAATCAGGTTGTAAATAAATTTATTAAATATTAAAATATAATATAATATACATTAATTATTTCTATCAATGTCACCTCACCTACCATATTCTATCACTCTACTACACCACATTCCCTCTACCTCTCCATCGGAGACAGGCCGGATAGCCATCAGCTCCGACAGCCACTCTGGCGACTTCTCCGGTAACTGTTTCAGTGACCGCTCCGACAACTGTTCCGACGGTCGCTCCGGGGACTCAAAGATTGCCAGAAAATTTAAAATTGAAAATCACACCATTACCCCCATAGATCCACCTACCATCATCTCATCCCTACCTCCACCTCCTAAACAATTACCCAAAAAAAAATTTAAAAATTGTGTACAGTGTGACTGTATGTGACTAATTGTGACCAAGTGTGTATTCAATGTGACTAACTGTGACCAAATTTGTGTTGAATGTGGCTGTCTGTGATCATGTCAATCTCAAGTCACAATCGATCACAATCAACATAAAATCGGCCACAATCGGTCACAATCAAACGACTGAGAAGGCAACTAACCTTACCACCAACACAATCCCCACAATTCTAACTACTACTGAAACTCGTACAATTGGGCAAGCCACCAGCCCCTCCTCCACTACTAAAACCATCACCACTTATAGATTAAACCCAAACTCAAACACACAACCAGCCAAACGCAAACGCAAACACAACCCCCTTCCCCATCGCCACAGTTCTACCTTCAAGTAAAACCCAGATGGCTAACTAGTCGAGTGCCACCTCAATTGGCCCTGAAAGCACAAGATCTGAGTTTTCATCACTATTCTTCACGTTCCTCAAGCTCCCTTCTCTCTCCTCTTCCATTTTCTTCATCTTCAACTCTAACGACCTAAACAATAGAGTTAAGGTAGGGTCGGAGCTCCGCTTCTAGAGTTCAGAGGCAACAGAGTCCCAGGGGAGTTCAGATTTTTTTCTGAGTCCTCACAAAATGTTTTCAAAAATTAAAAATTGAATGTTACATTCCACCCCAGCCCTAATGGTAAAGCAAGCAGCGATGGCGCTGCCAGCAACAGCTCGCCGCTGCAGCAACGAAGTCTGGCCTTGCTCCTCTATTCATCAACGCCGCAAAATGATGTTTGCACAGTCGTCGTCGTCGGGGCAATGGGAGTGGTGGGTCTGCAGCGAACTCACCCACCTGTGGCCAAATTGTTGCGGCTGTGGTTGCGACGACTCAATACCGATGGCGTTGCTCCACGGTGGCTACCGATGGAAAATGAGGAGAAAAGGAAGAGGATGGGAGGAGAGAGAAAGAGAGAGAGATGAAATCAATTTGGGATAAAGCGGAGGTGGGTTGGGGTGGGTTGATGAATATGTAGATTTAAATTTTTAATAATTATAATTAATAATTTTATTTACCACCTGAAATCTGAATTTTAAACTTAATATCCTTGTTTATGAAAACTAATATTTAATTGCAGGGTTTTAGGTAATTTTATCTTTTATTTAATTTTTTAATATTTTGCACTATTGGGCTTTTCAATGGTGCAACCCAAGAGAAAAAACACACAGGCCTATTGTTATGGTTGAGCTGATTTCTAATCCTCAAAACCACAATTACAGCAAAACAGACAGAAATTAAAGCAAACTTCAATACCCAACACTTGAATCGAACTATGAAATTCAGTTACAAAACAGAGAATGTGGAATAAAAGAAGGTGATATATTATAGAGATAAGGAAAGAGGAGAAATCAGAGATTGGGAAATTTCACAATGATCATTTGAGGCCCCTTTTATCCCTCACCCGGTGGTTATAACAGAAAGCCAATGAAATAATAGTGTTAGGAAAAACCAGAGAAAACGTGTGTCACTTCTACACTATAGCAGATGATTTTTTCGAGAAGCGTTCGTAGAAGAGAAAATATTTAAATATAATTAATAAAAATAATAATTTTGTATAAAAAATGAAAATAATTTAATTATTGTGATAGCAAAATTCTAAGTTTTTTAACAAAATTATTTTTTTGTTACCATACTGTAAAATAAAATATGTAAAGTGTAAATTTTAAAAACATAGCATGTAATGTGTAGATATACCATATATACACGGTGTATTTAAATGCTTACAATAAGTTATTTATCTTACGAAATGTGTAGATAAATTGATAAATGGCATGTAGAAAAAAAAAAAAAAATTTGTCGGAGCTAAGATTGCAAAATTTGCACGAAATAATATTGCTCGAGCTTAGAAATGGGATCCGTGCGGTTCAATCCAAGTAGTTTGAGAACCAAACCGATTAAATACCCATTAAAATTTTTGAAAATAATCCTTGGTTCTACATGAAAGAATGAACTGAATCAGAACAAAATTGATCGATTATTTATTCCACGTCGACCATGTTCAACCAGGACGTCGATGTGGCGCCCCTGTTTGAACGGACCATTGTGACCTTGTTCAAACAGCTTTCACTTACTATTATTGAGAGATTATGGGCTCGTTCGGTAGGGATTAAAATTGAAAAATTAGTTGTTATTGTTAATTTTTATTAGACGAGTGAGATCCAATAACGATCATATTTTCAATTTTAATTGGATTTTACTCCGTACCGAACGGGCCTATATTAATAAAATAAAATATAAAAAAAAAAAGTGCCCACCCATGCTCCAGTCACATGCCCACGTGGCTATAGTTTCTGTTCCAAGTAAGTTTTTATTGGTCCTTTGTGCACCAAGCTGGCATAATCCAATGAGAGCTTTTCCCTCTCCTTCCAAAGGTAGTCACACTATAATTGGCCAACTGAAACATTAAAATACCGAAGATGCCCCCAATGCCTAGAAAAGATAATTTTAAATCACAGGGGTGGTTGTGTCGTTTAGGTCCGGCTACATAAACCGAAGTCAGAAGACACAATTCTCATTTCCGCAACACTTCCGCTCTGTTTTTTGTTTTCATTTTGATGATAATGGCGTCAATTTCTTCACTACTGTGTCAATTCCCGTGTAAAGAACTTTTATTCACCGCTCAGAACTCAAAACCGATTGCTTCGTCTCCGATTAATTTAATCAATTTCTCGGGGGGAAATCCGGTGCAAAAGTCGAAGAGAAATTATGCACTCACGGCGGTGCCTCCAGGCAAGCCGGGTCCAGAGAAAGATCCGAAAGAATTAGGAGTGGCTATGCTAGTGGAGCCACCACCAAAGGAACCATCGGCAATTGAGAAGCTGAAGAAACAATTGGTGGATTCATTCAACGGGACAAATAGAGGATTGAGCGCCAGTAGTGAGACTAGGGCGGAAATTGTCGAGCTAATCACGCAGCTTGAGGCGAAGAATCCAACTCCGGCTCCAACGGAGGCTTTGACTTTGCTCAATGGCAAATGGATTCTTGCGTAAGATCTACTTGATTTTTTCTTTAATATGAAGTTTGCGTTCTTATTTTTGTTTAGAAAATGCTTACTTTTGTCTAAACAGTTACTTTTGACTTGCAAATGAATCAAACGTCAAATACTCAACGTATTTCTATTTTTTTTTAGGTTTTTTATTTTAATTTTTTCTGCTAAACTTTTTTAAGCCCTTTTGGATTAAAATCTCAACAATTAATTTTTACCGCACATTGGTGCTCACAACTTTTCAAACACATATTTCATCAACTTTTATCAAAATCAGATTTTAATTGAGCTAAGTCTTTGCATAAGATGGTGTGTCATCGGTGCGAGAAAGAGAAAAAAGCAGTTTTAGTCAGTTGCATATGGATTTTATAGAAATCATCTGGATAACGGATCATTAACAAAGATCGATTATAGTCTACTGAACGAGCAAAGATAAATTAGATATTTTAATATTGACTTATGATGCATATCTCTTCTATAAAAGTTTAAAATCATTTTCTCTGTATCATAATATTATTAAGATAATAAAAATAGTGTAAGTTTTTCAAGCAACAATTTAATGTTTCTTAGACATTTCTTAGTTTTTAAATGGAGCAGTTAAGCCATCGGCCATGCCTACCTTCCAAATTGGGGCCCATTTGGTAGGCTTCTGAAAAGCTAAAAGCTGTTTTGGGACATGTTTGGATAATTTTTCAGAAATATTTTGTCCGACTACAAGAAATTTTAGACAAAACTGGCTTAACGTACTTCCTTAAGAATTTCTTCTACAAAAAGCATAAACAAAAGAAGAAGCCTTGCCAAACGAACCCTTAGGGTCCATTTGATTGCAAGGGTGGAAAAAAAATATTTTATAGGGAAAAGATTTTCCTAGAAAATGTTTTACAAGGAATTGTAATTAAGTGTGTTTGATTGGTATAATTTTCCATGAAAAATGCTGAAAGTTTGTAGTCCGTTTGGCTTCCTTTTTTATGAAAATTGTCCATTAAAGTGATAATATTTTCTACTATTGGGACTAGAATTTGTTTCAATTGTCAAAAATAAAAAAATTTGAAAAAAAAAATAACCATACCGAATATCATTCGTTTGGCTTTGTTTTGCATGGAAATTGTCAACAAAAGTGAATTTTTTTTTACAATGGTTGATATAATTTGTTGTCATTACTTTAAAAAAAAAAAAAAAAAAAAAAAAAGGTGGAAATTGCTTTCCCACCTAATAGGTAGGAAAACAAAATCAAGAAAGTGTACATCAAATAGTTGTACCTAGAAAAAGGTGGAAAACGTTTTCCATGGAAAATTTATCTATCAAACAGCTTTTTAAGGGTGGAAAAGGAAAACTAAGGCTATTAAACGGAGCCCTAGTGTTCTATCAAAATTGGCCAGATGGGGAGCTGGAAATAGCTCACACAACGGTGTTTTGAACTTTGAATTAAATGTTAGCTCATCTCATATCTTAAAAATTGTTAGTTTTGTCACTTATCTAGCTGGTGAGAGAATCTAATAATTCATCATCTTTACTTCATAATATGTAGATTCTTTAACTGAATTATGTCTTTAGGACTTATACTGATATCATATTCTCAACTCTAAAGGCCAAAAAAAAAACTTGATAACTTGTTGCTATGAATAATATGCACATAGTTACACTTCAATTTGTATTTTTGTGAGGCGTTGCAGTTACACATCATTTGTGGGTTTGTTTCCTTTGTTATCAAGCGGCGCCAAAATGCCGTTGGTGAGCCTTGAAGAGATATCGCAGACCATTGACTCAGAAAATTTCACAGTTCAGAACACAGTACTCTTTGCTGGACCATTGGCAACCACTGCAATAACCACCAATGCCAAATTTGAAGTTCGAAGTCCGAAACGCGTGCAGGTTCTTCATGTTCCTAGATTTTTGCATCTTTTAATCATTTCTTATTGGACATTTTCTTAATCTTCACAAGTCTATAGAGAAGTCCCATGATGATCAACTAATTAGCTGTTTTGTCGTCAAATAGTTTTAATGATTTTATATGATTCAAGATTCTGTATTATCTACCTATTTTATTATTGCCTAGTTTTAGACATAACCAATATTGCTTAAGCTCTTAAGTTTTCCAATACTTACTTGCAGATTAAATTTCTAGAAGGTGTCATTGGCACTCCCCAGTTGACAGATTCCCTTGTATTTGCAGAAAATGTCGAATTTCTGGGGCAAAAGATTGATCTCACGCCCTTCAAAGGTTTGCTCACTTCTGTCGAGGACACAGCTTCCTCTGTTGCAAAGACCATTTCTAGCCGTCCACCGCTGAAATTCTCGCTCTCCAACAGCAATGCCGAGTCATGGCTTCTAACAACATACCTTGACGACAAGCTTCGCATTTCAAAAGGGGATGGAGGTAGTGTATTTGTGTTCATCAAGGAAGGCAGCCCTCTTTTGACACCTTAGACAGATAAATTGCTGACTTTCTACCAATATTGTTTTCATTATGTTCTGAAGGGCATGTACATTACTTGTAATAATGCAGGGTGTATTACGGTATTCACATTTTCAAGAATTCATATTGAATTGAAAATCAAGATGTTGTATCTGAATCTTTCTTGCTTTCCAGGCAGTCTATTCCCGATCCTCTATTTGCGTGATCGTCTAACCAACCAACACGGCTGTACCCATTTTTCCACATACATTAACTGGTAGATCTTGTTTTTGTCTGAATATCTAGATCTAACCTTACAGGTGAATTCATTGTTCTTGCTTTTACCAGTTCAGCAGAATAGTGTTTTATGCAGGTTTATGAAAAAGGGATGTCTACCTGGATGAATAATTACTCCACATCAATTATACATACAATACAGAAATAAATTAGTACAAACTTCATGGAATACCTCAAGTATGATGCCCCGATTTTCATCTGAATTCATCGTCAAATAATAATCTAAGAGGCTGCGAAGATCCTTAGCCTCACGAATGCGATTAACCATTATCATCTGCTCCATGGACTCTCTAAAATCCTCTCTGGGATCATAAGAGGATTTCTCCATTGCCACCATAACAACGAACTTAGTTTCTCTACATCTTATCCTTCTTCTCTCTTCATTTCTTGCTTCTCGACTTTCTCTGATCATTTGATCTAACCTTTCTTGAACCATGGCATGTGCAATGCTGGAGATAGATGGAAATCTAACAAAACTAGAGCTTTCGGCTTCTTCAGAGGAAGAAGATACACTAGGTCTGCAACTACAGCACAATGCCTTGCATCCTCTAAGTTGAAACTCGTGTTTTTTTACTTCTCTGAATCTTTGCATTGTTAAGGGTTCACAATGAGTTTTGAAGTAGAATGTGAGCACAAAAAATCATTTATGCAACTAAACAGTAGGTCACACTGATCATAATTATGTCTACGGATTAAATTATAAATTATGTTCCAAAAGTTGCCGTCCGATTGGATGAGGAATGGAACTGAAATGTGGAACATTCAGTTTATGTTTTAAGATAATTAAGAATGATCATGATGGTACATATGTCCACTTTAATTTTCTTTTTAGGATTGTATTTGGTGGCATGCTTTCCAATTGTGGTTTAAGTGGAAAGAACATGTTCAACTAACCTAAAGTAAGTGAAATTAATATATATTTGAAATAGATGAAAAGTTGAATCGAGGCATTTAGTATTTGTCGTGCTTGGTTGAACCCAAGTTGGTAAGAAAGATTGATAATAAACTATAAATAACAAAATAGGACGTTACCCTTTAGTGCTCTCACTTTTTGCTCGACCATGGTGGAAATAGCATATTTGATCTAGGGATAGCAACGGGGCGAGACGGGATCAGGGCAACCTCCCCCGCACCCCGCCCAGCCCAGTTACCCGTTTAAGGCAAGACGGGGGCGAGGCGGGGCCCCGTTTACTATCCCATTTAATTTTTTTTTTTAATTTTTGATGATTCATTTTATTGCTCCCATTCATTATACTAAGATAATAATATTTTTTAAATCTTTTCTTATTTTTAAAATTTAAATTATTCAAATATATTTGATAAACTAAGGCTTTTATTATTTAAATGTTTGTCATATTTTTTAGATAATTTTTGTTACTCGTATAAATCATCGTAAACTGAATAAACCACGTGGAGGGAAATCGAACATGCACGAGGCATGGAGTTCGGCCGACCCAATATTGAGTTTGACGGCTGTTTATTTCATCCGACCCCATGTACGAGAGGCCCAGCCGAACCTCCTGCGGGAGAACTTAACCCGTATAAACCGAAGCGCTAAAAGAGGGATTGATGGAACAACACGCTGTACACTGTCCCATCACAAATGACAAGGCAATATAAGAAGATCTTGGTATTTATGGCGTGATTTGATAGATGATTAGGATGTGAGGTATTAGTCAGACGGATGAGGTCACGTAGTTTACTATCTAACGGTCTGTAGTTATTGTATCCTACTATAAAAACATACACTTAGCACCATTCTAGGTTAATGCAAGTTGATACACTCAAAAGAAAACTTGAACACTTTTTACTTAAAATATTACTCTACAAGTCGACCCCCTTTTTATCATAAAGATATTCACATTGCAAATTAAGGAACGTTTGGAATCATCATGATCTGTTGGACTAGTTTTTGGGGCCAACATATTAGAGTCATCTATGGGAATCTTTGACACCATAACCACGTACATCCTAGTGGTAAAGGTCATCCACGAAGAACCTTGAAGAAAGGTATTGATTCTTGAAAAAGAATCACCACAAGGAGGCAATTGAAAAAAGTACCATGAGTTTAAGCCACTAAGAAGCGCACAACGAAGGAAGACGACAGGAAGCTTCTGAAGAAAAAGTCCTCCAAACAAATGTTAATATGCACCGCCCCTATCATCGCCACAGAAGAGGCTGTACTGCCACCCGCTTAGCGTGGAGAGTTGGTGAGATGACTGCAAACATGAGGAATATGGCCCAACAAAACGCCACCATGCAACAACTAATAATGCAGATGCAACAGCAGGCTGGGCCCCAGATGCCTCAGAACAGAGCTTACCACCAGGAAGGCGAATATGTTGACACAGCAACGTATCCTCAAAGGCGTGGGGAAGATAACCCAATAGAGAGGGAATTAGGAGCTGAAGCTTCCAACAACTATACCACAAGCCGCCTCGATGGTGATGTACCTCTGGGGAAAACCTCCCCCCAAAATATTCATAGGATTGCGAACCACAAAGTTCTGCCAGGTTCTTTGACCGGATTAGACCTTCCAGGCCTAGGTATAGGCCGCACCAACCTCCAACCTAAAGAACACGGGAGTAAAACGAGGAAAATGAACCTCAGGGAGTCCAACCTCCCCCAGAAATAAGCGAGAAAGGAGGGACGCCGCTAACACAAGGAATCGGGCCAATGCAACGCCTAGGTATCATGCAAATGGAAACGATTTTGACGGACCCCGCACGTCATTCGAACTGGATGATGATGATGAGAGCCTGCCATTTTCACAAGAATTGCGAAGCGCCCCGGTTCCTAACCACTTCGTCCCCCCCAAGATACCCAAGTACGAGAGCAAGGGCGATCCAGTGAAACATCTAAATAACTACAAAACTTAGATGTCTTTAAGAGGAGCCTCACCAGCACTAAAATGTAGAGCCTTCCATCTTACGCTGACAGTGGCGGCAGAAATCTGGTACAGTCGAATCCCAGCAGGTAGCATCAAAAGCTGGCCTGACCTGAAAAAGGCATTTCTGAACCAATACTTATCCAGCAAAGAAGGGGAGGCCCCAATCCAAAGGCTACAAGACATGAGACAGCAAGCGGGGGAAACCTTGAAGAGCTACTTAGCTCGCTTCACTGATAAAATGACATATTGCAAGCAAGTCACGGATAGAGAGGCCCTTTCTGCCTTAAGAGGAGGCCTTAACATAAACACTTTGTTTTGGAGGGACGTACGCAATAAGAACCCCACCATCTATGATGCATTGGTGAAAATGATGAGAAGTGAAATTGTTAAGAAGAACTCATAGACCACCGTAATCGAACATCAATGGGATTGCCACCACCCCAAGATACGAGAGAGGCCCTATGTCTCACTTGGTGGATCAACAACAAGCAGGACATGCTATAGCCTCCACCTCAGGGCAGGCATTGGCCACCGCGACGTTGAACGTCGTACCTTCTTTGGCATATGAAAAAGAAGGTCCCAATACTCACATGCCGCCAAATTTGCCCAGAGGAAGAGGTAGGGCAAGGGGTGAAGAGCTTAGAAATAGGCCATATCATGCATCTCATCAATCCTCCGGACACAGCACTGAAAATTACGCGAGTAAACAACGTCGCAACGAGTATGGTGACCCTCATAATAAAGGAAGGAACATCCATCAGCCCCATGAAAATGGCCCGCCACTCCGACAAGAACCTCGACACAATGATACAAGGCGGAACCGCCGAAACGAACCTCCCAGAAGGGAACATAAGGAGGATAGGAATAGAGCACGAAGTCAACGACCCAGAAGGGAACCTCCGGTTGACGCCAGGAACGTACCTATCAGAGAAATTGACATTATCATCGGCGACTCGTATATTGGAGAAAGTTCCAAAAACGCTCTAAGGAACTACGCGAGAGAAGCTAAAGATCCTCCCATGTTGAGTTATTTAGTCAATAGTTCTGGCAAGGGGTCTAGGAACACTCCACCAATTACCTTCTCACCAGAGGACTTTGTAGGGGTCCATTACCCACATTGTGACGCTTTGGTGGTCCGAGCTGTCGTGGCCAGAAACGGACTCAAGCGCATGCTAGTTGATAACGGGAGCTCGATTAACATACTCTTCGAAACCACCTTTGATAAAATGACAGTAGATCATGAGCAGGCTCCCATGACCGCCCCTTTATATGGTTTCATTGGCGACAGCATCGTCCCAAGGGAAAGAATTACTTTGGCAGTTGAGATGGGAGAATTTACTTTTCGAGTCCAACATTTTATGAAATTTCTAGTGGTAGACCATATGTCCGCCTATCATGGTGTTTTGGGACGACCCGCTTTAAGGGAACTAGAGGCAATAACTTCTATACACCATCTCTGCATGAAATTCCCTACTAAAGATGGGATCGCCACGTCAAGGGCGACCAGGCAGGCTCCAGGGAATGCTACCTAAGCTCTTTAAGAAAATCCTAGCCCAGAAACATCAACATGGTATTGATAGATACAGAAATGGATGAAGCACCTAAAGAAGGTTGCATCCATGAACAAGGGGAAAATGTCAGTATGATAGATGCCCTAGAAGGAATAGTAGAAGTAGACCTGGACCCCAGGATCACTGAATCAAATTCACAAGCTACTTCAGTGGAAAAGTTAGAGTTTTTCCCATCAATTCAGAAGATCCCACTAAATCACTACAAGTTGGAAAAAGAACTCAGCGCGGAATTAAAAGCCAAATTGAAGAATTTCTTGCTCAACAACTTGGATATATTCGCCTGGAAGCACAAAGATATGGTGGGCATTGACCCTAAAATCAGCTGTCACCAACTCAACATAGACCCCAAGTTCACTTCCCACCGACAAAAAAGAAGAGCTTTAAATCTGGAGTGATACACGGCCTTGAAAGAGGAGGTACACCGACTTGTGTCCAATGGGTTCATCAGGGAGGTAGTGTACCCGAAGTGGATATCCAACCTTGTTCTGGTTAAGAAGGCTACTGGCAAGTGGAGGGTCTACGTAGATTTTTCTAACCTCAACCATGTCTGTCCAAAAGACAGTTTTCCACTTCCAAGGATCGACCAATTAGTCGACTCCACTACAAGACATGAACTTCTAAGTTTCATGGATGTCTATTCAGGGTACAACCAGATCCCAATGCATCCCGCTTATGAGGAACACACCTTCTTCGTAATGGATCGGGGTTTGTATTGTTACAGGGTAATGCCTTTCGGTTTAAAGAACGTCGGTGCCACTTACCAACTACTAGTTAACAGGATGTTCGCTGACCTACTGGGTAAAATGATGGAGGTATACGTGGACGATGTGTTAGTAAAAAGCCTTAAATCGACGGACCACATAACGCACCTGCAAGCCACATTTGAAATTCTCAGAAAATATCACATGAAGCTCAATCCATCTAAATGCGCCTTTAGGGTCGCCTTGGGAAAGTTTTTGGGATATATGGTTAACCAGTGGGGCATTGAGGCGAACCCCGAGAAAACCAAAGCGCTACTGAACATAAGGTCTCCCAGCAAGCCAAAGGAGGTACAATGCCTCACGGGAAGACTTGCAGCACTGAACCGCTTCATCTCCAAAGCTACTGACAGATGTCTCCCATTCTTCCAGGTTATGAAGGGAGGAAAGAAATTCCAATGGAGCGAGGAATGCGAAGAGGCGTTCCAAGGTCTGAAGAGACACTTGGGTCAGGCCCCACTCATCTCCAAACCAAAAGAAGGAGAGGTTATGTCATTATATCTGGCTGTAGTGCCAATGCAGTAAGCTCGGTACTTGTAAGAGAACAAGATAATATACAACTGCCTGTGTATTATGTTAGCAAGGCTTTTTTACCAGCGGAAACGCGTTATACTGATGTTGAAAAGCTAGCTTTATCACTCATGATTGCCTCAAGAAAATTGAGGCCCTATTTCCAGGCCCACAGTATCCGCGTCCTGACAAACCTCCCCCTCAAGCAGGTGCTACAGAAACCGAATGCTTCCGGAAGATTAATGAAATGGGCTATGGAGCTAAGTGAGTTCGACATCTCATTCCAGCCTAGAACTGCAGTGAAGGGACAAGCCATAGCGGATTTTATGGCGGAGTTTACAGAAGAAACAGACATCAATACTACCATGGAACCTATGGAACCACCAACTTGGGTATTGTTTGTGGACAAATCGAATGGAGAAAGTGGTTTTGGGGCTGGAGTGCTTCTAGAAAACCCAGAAGGCCACAAACTTAACCGTGCCGTAAGGTTCGGATTTAAGACAACCAACAACGTAGCTAAATATGAGGCACTACGGCAGGCCTCAAGCTAGCCAAGGAAATGCAGGTGAAAAGTGTGGCTGTCCAAAGTGATTCGCAACTCGTGGTAAGCCAGGTCAACGGTGATTTTGCCGCCAAAGACAAGGGTACTTACCTGAAGAAGGTCAAGGAGTTGATCCCCTACTTTGATAAATTTGAATTGACCCAAGTCCCTAAGGTAGATAACATACATGCAAACGCGCTATCGAAGTTGGACAGCAGTAAGGATTCAGAGTTACTCGAGTTCGTACCCATTGACTATCTCACTAAGCCTTCTACAGCTAAGTCAGAAGAGGTGATATGGATTGCAGAGACTCTCAACTGGATGCGACCCATCCTAGCATATCTCAAGGATCACATCCTCCCAAAAAATAAGCAAGAGGCCCAAAAACTCAGACGCAGAGCTACTCATTACGTAATCAAGGACGAGGTCTTATACAAAAGAGGGTTTTCTTCACCACTCCTACGATGCACTGGATGTGACGAAGCGGACTACGTTTTAAGGAAAATACACGAAAGAATATGTGGAAACCATACTGTGGGCTTAACCCTCGCCCACAAAGTCCTAAGACAAGGGTATCATTGGTCTACCTTAAATAAGGACGCCATTTATTTCGTAAAGAGATGTGACAAGTGTCAACACTTCTCCCCCATACAGAGACAGCCGTCCCAGGAACTCACTGTTGTATCCAGTCCTTAGCCCTTTACCAAATGTGGGATCGACCTGATAGGCCCTATGCTCAAGGAAAAGGAGTGGCTAATTACGCAGTTGTTGTCATTGACTATTTCACTAAATGGGCTGAAACAAAACCACTAGCAAAGATCACCGAAGCGTACACATCCAGGTTTCTATGGAAGAATATTGTATGTCGGTTCGGAATCCCATATTCTATAGTTACGGATAATAGGCAACAGTTCGATAACAAGAAACTCTGCGACCTTTGCGATGAATTAGGCATCAAAAAACATTTCTCCTCTCCTCACCATCCTCAAGCAAATGGTCAAGTTGAGGCTGTTAACAAGACCATAAAGTATCTACTCAAGAAAAAGCTTGACGAGTCAAAAGGAGCATGGGTGGATGAGCTCTCCAATCTATTATGGGCAATAAGAACTACGAGTCAAACTACCACTGGTGAAACTCCATTCTCCATGACTTATGGTGCAGAAGCGATGAGCCCAATGGAAGTTGGTTTACCGTCGCCTCGGCGCCTGCACTTCAATGAGGTCACCAACGAAGAGATAAGGCGAGGTGAACTTAACTTTCTTGAAGAAAGGAGAGAGGCCTCACTGCTTAAATTGGTGGTATACCAAAGGAAGATGATTCGATATTACAACGCAAAGGACAAATAGAAATCTTTCAGAAGAGACGACTTAGTGCTCCGAAGGGTGTTCCTATCCTTAAAGGAGCCTAGAGTAGGCACACTCAGTCCCAACTGGGAGGGTCCCTATCGAATTGCAGGCGAAGTCCGGCCAGGAACATTCTTGATTGAAAATCTGGATGGAAAGGCTCAGCCCCATTCGTAGAATATAGAACACCTCTGCGTATATTATCAGTAAGACCGCGTCTGTATGTGCACTGCTTACAATCAAATAAACGTCTCTTATTTTTGCCCATAACTCCATCGAATTATCAATTATAACAAGTTCATAAATTATTGGTTAGGTATGATCAGTTCATACGCCTCCGTCAAACAGTTAATATATGGCAAGTCCATAACTCCATCAAATTATCAATTACGACAAGTTCATAAATTATTGGCTAAATTATTAAATATGACCAGTTCGTGTTTTCTCTCTCAGGTAGTAGTTCGTAACCTTCGCAAAATTATGTGCTACCCAGATCACGTCAGACAGCTAAGTGTTATCATTTAAAGGTTTACATTAGAGAAATAGGTACTGACAAAATTATAAAGGGACGTATAACACAAAAAGGTTTAACGAAAGAAATCAATTTTATTACAATCAAAATTTACAAAGGGGTCTAATCTACGCGCACGACACCCTCATTTGGAAACTCCTCTGAAGCCTCCGCCACCTCTGACCCTCCTTCAATCGTTGGAGTCAAGGGTTCTTCTGGTATGAACTCGTTCTGTAAGAGGAATAGATCCAACTAGGGATTCAGCTCCGCCACTTCGAAAGAAGTTCGTCACAAGCGACCCTCCGCCAATGAATCTCCAACCCATCGTACTCAGTGGTTTCATGAAAATGTGCCACGTAGTTATGGATCTCCGCCTCTTCAGCCTTCTTCAGCTTTTCGTCAAAAGTCGACACCTCGACCTGAAGCTCCTTGACACGAGTCTTCAACTCTCCCTTTTCTTTATTTTCCACCTCTAAGGCTGCCGAAGCAATTTTTTGCAAATTGTCGGAGTTTTCCACTCGCTTCGTCAAGGCGTTTACATCAGCCCAGCAAAGGTGGACTTCTTCCTTCAGCTCTTTATTTTCTTTTGAAAGCACTTCCACCCTGGACTCGGCCTCTGCAAGCTTCAAGTTAGAGGCTTCAGTAGTTTTCTTGGCTAAAGATACAGTGGCATTGGCCTTAATAGTAGAAAACTTAGCATTCTGGGCCCGAAGGGAATAATCCTTCATAATCATCTGCATTCGTTTCGCCTCCATCTCGGCAGTAACGAAGAAATTCTGTGAGCTAGCTTGCATGGCGAGCCTAGCTTCCAGCAGTTCTCTAGGCTACAAGATTCGACGTGGGTGGTATATATCTTGGTCCAATACTTATGGCTAAGCCTCGCCACCCTTGGGCCTCCACCGGAAGCATCTCCAAAATCGCTGAGGCAATTTCATCGATTCGACCTCCTAAAATTTTTTGAGCTTTATCGTCGCTGGGAATGCTCAAGTCTGCGACTTTTTTTTTCTCTGAAGGGAAATCCCTTCTTCCCTTACTTCGTCACCTTCCACCGCTTTGATGGAAGAGATAGGTTCGACCTGTAGTGACTCCCCTAGGGTAGTCTGTCGTTTTGGGGGGTAGGGGACCAACGTTTATAGAAATAGTCAGTTTCCTCTTAAGAGGCTTGTCTGCAGACGTCTCTCCTTCATTTTGCCCCACCTCCTTATCTTTTTCATTAGCTTTCGAAGGAGGTGGCGGATGATTCACTTTGGTTAAACGAGCCAGCTTATCCCTTTGGTTCTTATAAGAAGACGAACCTTTGCTCAGGGGCTTCTTTCTTTGAGCCTCTCCGAGGCTCCTCAAATCAAACAGAGTAGACTTCACACGTTCTTTGTTATCGTGTTGACCTACAAAAAGACAAAACATCAAATGAGCTATGGTAATGGAAGCGTAGAAAAAAAAAACAAGACCTATGATGTTACTTTTGGTAGCCATCAAAAAGTGAGTGACAAAGGGGGCTTTCTTTACAATCAAGTTTTTGAAGTTCTTCCGCTCTATGGGCAGTTCGTAGATTGCCCTTACCATAGCCCACTCAGACGGGTCGAGTTGAAATCGATCAACTGCAGCTGCACAAGCCTCTCATCAGTTCGGCATTAAAAGAGAAAACAATAAACATTAAATTAGATGGGGCTCGACTCACTATACTCATGATACTGGGTCGGTATTGTTATCTCTGGGACCACATCTCCTTCCACAGTCTGCCGGTGACCCCTCACCCAAAACCAAGATGATTTCCAATTTTTTATAGAGGTTGGGGTCCCCCAGACGAATGGGGAATGTGAGCCCCAAGGATTGATACAATATCACCCCTTGCAATCGACCCCCCCCCCCACTAGAGGCTCGGGGTTGAAAAAGGGTTTGAAATACGTAAGGCGGCATATCTCTACCCAGTGTAGCCTCTTTCCACAGGAGGAAAGCCCCAGCTAGTTGACTCCAAGCATTAGGTCGGTAACAACTGTTCAATATCATCTGGGATCCTATATGACTCCTTAAACCCCTCAAGCTTGTCCTCCTTTATATCAGTTGGCCATAAAGAGGCCCCCCACCTAACGCCATAATCTATAGGCCCCTCCTGCATCATCCACGCACTATAGGGTCCCCCCATCGCCTCCATAATCCTCTCAGTTGGAATAACAGGAGTGATCCCGGCCTCCGCACAGATAATAGCCATGTCTACCCTAGAAGACCCCTCAGATCTCCCCTTTCTCGAAGAAGAAGCCATTAAAAGTGAGAAAAAGGTCAAAAATCGACTCAATAAAGAGATGTACTTACGCAAAATCTAGAAACCCAAGCCCTGAAGACATAAGACAAAAAGCACGATCTAATCACCGACTACAACAAGAAATATCGATCTCGGACGAGAGAACTCCAAGAACTTAAATCTCTAAAAATCTGAGAAAGTAAAAAAATGAAAATGGGGACCCCAATGCCTTATATAGGCTTCCCGAAGGAACCCCCACCATTGGATGTCCCTTCGAAAATAATTTAGGCCATACATCTGTAATCCCATCATTCGCGTCAAAGTCGAAATGACGCCTATTTTATTTTGAATCAAAGGCCCTGATGGATTCGTATCTGACACGCACTCATAACACGCATATACATAGGCATGAGTGCGCTGGCATCATCATTGCGCATTAAATGTACACGTTGCTCAAGTCTTGGGAATGGACAGAATATCTAGCTGTCCTATATTGGGAATCTGCGAATTTTTAGTGGAGGGGACGCCACCAGGTCGGAAAAAAAGGTCACCTTAACAAGAAAGGCCTCGCCTGGGCAATAAGACTCGTTTATGATCATATTCCCCACGATCCCGTTAGCCTCTTTCATTTTTGCCTCGTCCCAACAATCAATACATCGCCTCAGCGGTGAAACCCACCTAAGATCGTGTGTCCACTGATACCTGCCATTCTGGCTTTGTCATAACTAAAGGGTGGCGTCACACAACCTGTCCCTATTAACTCACGTTCAAAGGACAAATGCTCCATTCAACCAGGAATCCCCCTATCGCACGAATTTTACCCTCGTTGCTCAATGCAATACAGAAGTCCATGCACTACACATATGATCATACTTGGACTCAGGGGAGTGATGTTACTCGTATAAATCATCATAAACTGAATAAACCATGTGGAGGGAAATCGAACATGCACGAGGCATGGAGTTCGGCCGACTTGATATTGAGTTTGTCGGCTGTTTATTTCATCCTACCCATGTGTGAGAGGCCCAGTCGAACCTCCTACTGGAGAACTTAACCCATATAAACCGAAGTGTCAAAAGAGGGATTGATGAGACAACACGTTGTACGCTGTCCCATCACGAATGAAAAGGCAATATAAGAAGATCTTGGCATTTATGGCGCGATTTGATAGATGATTAGGATGTGATGTATTAGTCAAGCGGATGAGGCCACGTAGTTTACTATCTAACGGTCTGTAGTTATTGTATCCTACTATAAAAACATACACTTAGCACCATTCTAGGTTAATGCAAGTTGATAGAAAACTTAAACACTTTTTACTTAAAATATTACTCATCAAGTCAACCATCTTTTTATCATAAATATATTCACATTGAAAATTAAGGAACGTTTGGAATCATCATAATCTGTTGGACCAGTTTTTGGGGTCAACAATTTTAATTGTTATTTTTTTATTAGAACTAATGAAATTTCGTGAATTTTTTCATTTAAAGTATTGAATTCTAAAAAATATATATATATATTAAACGGGGTAAGGCATCCGTTACCCATCCTCACTCCGGGGCAAAGTTCCCCACCTTAAGCGGGTAATCTAATCATTGTTCGGGACGGGGTCCGCAAGTATCGAATTTGTTGGATTTTTTTGTCATCCCTAATTTGATCTAATATAAAACCAACAATATTTAGTTTTGTCTATAATACAAACCAACTTTTGTTTTCACCTAGAACATAACATAATAGGTCTTTTGCTTTTTCGATTTAGGAGTGTAATAACAGGCAGATCGATTCGAAATGCATTGGCCAGGTAACGAATCGGCACGACTTGGTCTTATTAAAGTACCAGCCTATGATGGTTCGCGGGGCCAGACCAAGACCAACCTGTGAAAATGTGTCTAAGGGTGTGTTTAAGCCACGTTATTTTGAAAAAATATATTCTTGAATAATAGATTGATGGAAAATGTGTGGTTGAAAATAAGGAAAAATTATTGATATGATGGAAAATATTATTTTATTGAAAAATATATGATTGAAAATAAATAGAAGAATAAAATTGAAAAATTTTAATGTGAACCAAATAGAGGCTAAACTCGGGATTGCCACTTGGACCGTTCTATTAAAATAATTCTTTATTTAAAAGTTGTCAACCTTTAAAGAGGTTAATGTCCTGTAGCCTTCTAAAATTCAAATTCAATTTTCTATTATCATATTAAGGACATGATCATTTAGCACATGTTAGACTCTCATTAATTCTCTTTTCTGATCAATGACGAATTCTCCAATAAAATAATATTACAGATAAATTTAAAATATTTTTATCTTTTTTAACCAGACATTTTCTAAAAAATTACTCATCCTCTCATTATAATTTGGAATAATGGATTGACCCATTTGAATTATGGGAAGGTTCACGGGCCACTTTTATCAGACGATCCTAGACGGGATCACGTTAGGGGTAAAAAAAAAAAGTAGGCGAATCGACCATTCATTTTGATTTGGCGATCCTGGACGGACCATGTTAGGCCCGACACCACTCATGGCCCGTTCAATTTGACAGTACTGTTGAATGAAAAAAGTAAATAAATAAAGCTTTGGTCAAAAATGCTAGTTTCCCTATTCTAATAGATACAGCAACCTATAAGTACAAAGTACACATACTAATAATCCCTTGATGGCTACATCCACCCAATCCTATTATACTTAGACATTAAAATATTCTACAGATCTTGGCAGATATTCATTATGTACATAATAATTAACCTAAGTTCCACATGTATGATGTTATGAACCACATAATCAATTTTCATTGATATACTTTAGCAACAAGGAATGTATTATATTTTTCCAAAATTAAATCTGATTAATTTGTCACGCGATGGATTAGTGCATAACCTAATTAAACTATGTTTTGTTTGATGTAGCTAAAAATCGGATTTTTAGTAGAGTTTGATAAAATTCGATGAAATATGGTTTAAATTTTGATAAAAATTGTGGATCGTATGTAATGTATGGATGATGAAAAAAAAAAAAACCTCATTCAAAATGCCTAATCGGATAAACGGGACGGATGACGTTGCCCCCAAAGCAGGTACGAAAAACTTAGTCACAGTCCCATTTAAAGTTGATTTCAAATTTAATTTTTTTATTAAACAAAAAATAAAAGATTTATTATCATTTTTAAAAAGAACATAAATTGTTTTTCACAAATTGGAAAAAATAATAATTTTCACTAACTAAAGACGTAAAAATAAAAAATGGGGCGCCCCACCCCGCCCCGCTCTATTTTAATAGGATATGGGGGCGGGGCAAGGTGATAAAAATACCCAATGGAACATTTCCCCGTTACCATCCCTAACATAATGTACGATTAAAATTAGTTTTTAACTTTAACTAGATTTTATCAACATTTTAAATTATACAAAATAGTTTAAGAAGTGCATTTGAAAGCATGAATGTATTATTTATTGTTAAACAATAATTAATTAGATGGCTCATGTGGTTGAAATGATCACAAAATAAAGCTAAATGTAATCAAGGACATAATATTCTTGGTGAAAGGGAGGATTTTAGGACCCTTCAAGCAGCAAACTTTATAGCCCTTTTTTCTTATTGAAGTTCAAAACTTTTAAGGCCAATGTTTTCAAAAGGACTTTTCTTTTCTTTTCTTTTTTTTAATGCGAAGTTGAAGCGAAGCGTAGAAGAAAATCCTCGACTCTTGACTTGTTGGTTTAAAAGTTTCTTTAGACATCGAATGTTTAATGTATTTTTCTATTAAAAAGAAGCATTCTTCTCCAATTTGTTGTGTTTTTCATCCTATCACAACCCTAACATCTTCTCTTCACACCATTATAGCAGGAGCGGATTTAGAGAGTGTTTGGTAGAGATTAAAATCGGATTAAAATTGAAAAATTAGCCGTTATTGTTGATTTTTATTAAACTAGTGAGACTCAATAACGAGTATATTTTTAATTTTAATTGAATTTTGAGCTATACCGAACACGCTTTTAATATGGGGCATCGAAGTTAATTGTTGAGAAGTGAGGTAAATTCCTTAAACTTGTTTAGAGCAAAACAACGACATGAAAAATATAATAAAGACGTATAAAATATTTACTGGCAGTCAAAACATCCCACTATATAAAAAATTAATATAGTTATAAGAATTTTGCTCACAAAACCCCCCAAATATCGTATAAAAAATAATATCGTAAGCTTTACAACTCCCATCAAATTTTTAGAACAATCTACAAAGAAAACAAGAAAAAAAAAATCAAAATACAGAGATAAAAATCACAAACAGAATGCAAAAAAATGGAATGATTTGATCACTTTTCAAATTTTCTGGTCTTCAACTTTATTTTTGTATCATCGAAAAGACTGTTGATGTTGTTAAGATAATTATTTTTAAGTATTCGCTTAAAATAAATATATTTCAAACTATTAATTTATTTCTTAAATATTTTACAAAAAGAAATTCCATAACTACAATAGTTTAATAATACAATTTCAAATTTACAAACTTGTAAACAAAGGGAAAAAAAATCAAGTAATATGTGATTGTGACTTGTTAGAATCTAGTAAATGATCATGACCTATAATTTGTGGGATTTTGATTTAACCCATGTTTGTTCCACATTGGTTTAGCATCAAAATTCATTCTTGGACCTTTTTTTTTTTTTGTTCAAATTTGTGGGTCCGACACTAAGAGAGTTTGGTCAAAAAATTGCATTTGAAACCCCTTCTCAACGGTCATATTTTTACTTAAAATATCAAACAAACAGAGGCTTGGTATGATGTTTTATTGTGACTTAGTCCTTTGTTTGGTAAAAACTCAAATTCAAATTCAAATTTTAATACAAGTCAAAGTGAACAACTCATTTTTACCACACATTTTAGAAGATTCACAATTTTTTAACCATACAATTCATCAACTTTTATCAAACTTTACTAAAAATATAATTTTAATCTCCACCAAACATAGGGCTATCTAAATGTGACATTAGTTAATAATAATAATAATAATAATAATAATAATAATAATAATAATAATAATAATAATACCTGATTAATCAAATTAAAAAATAAAAAATGGTTCTTGTAATCTTCTCTTTTATAAACACCTTACTATCTCAAGGCAGAAGAGCAGTGTCTTAATCGCATCTGGGCCGAGCTATATTATCCATTATGTTTATAAGACCCATCCCGGGGAAATGGTGGAACCAGGCTTTTCTTAACTGAACCCAACATCTTTTTCTTAGTCAATTTACACTGAATTTGACTTGATTTACCATTTTACTAATAAGTAATATTTTGAGAATCGATCGGACTGAAAAATATGAAGGTTCAAAAATTAAAGCATTGAATCCGGAAAGGTCAAAAGAAAAGGTTAGTGACTACAGTAATCATCCTATGTAACACAACTTGTTATTCGAGACATTAATTTCATGTAATTCTGTTGTCTCAAATAATAAGTTAATGTATCAAATAACAAGTTGTCACCTAGGATGACTACTGTGATTGCTGACCATAAATAACATTACTCTATATATAATTGATCTCTCTGATTGATCAAATTTTAAAATCCATAAACATACGTTAGGCTGCAAAACTAATACTTTTTAGGCATTAGACGACACATTTTTGGCAGCACAACTTTCTCTTATTTCAATTCAAAATGAGCAGTTACGAGTTACCTTTTCGTAATCTTTAAAGCCACTATTTTCTCGAAAAGGATTTTCTGTAGTGACTTCACATTGGAATTTCCGATGTTCACGTGCTGCTGTCTTTGTTTTGCTTCTCTTTTTTCTTTAGATAAATCATATCATTTATCTCGAATTTAGTGGTTAAATGATCTTGCAGAGGTTTTAGCAAAAAAGTACTCGATGCAAAGATGATTAATTTTTTTTTTTTTTTTTTTTTTTAAATTTTCGATTCGAAAGTCGAAACCGAGTTATGACATCTTGGCTTGTGATCCTTCAAATTGTCCTTCACAATGAAATGACTCGAGAGAAAATATTCATCTTTTCTTTAGACTACTTTGGGTAACATATTCGGTGATAACACCGTAAAACCCGTACTTGAAAATAAATATAATTGGTTTTTTTTTAAATTATATACAAAATTTTCCATTTGAGTTAAGACTTTTTGATGAGAAACTAATTTATGAATTAAGGTATTCGAGTGGCAACTTTTTTGCCATTATGTCTATGTTCAACAATAATTGAGGTAGGTACTATTGCATGTGAGTTGAAGGAGTGGGGATATTAGGCACATAAAAAAAAATGCATATATCAAGACAACCATAAAAAAATATTTACGTATTTGAAGTCGTTCGATTGCGCTAAAAAGTTACTTATGTAAAAAAAGTAAGTTTCCGTGCAAATATTTATGTAATTGTCTTTAAAATCGAGAATTGATCTCATGCCCATTGGGGGCAGGAGATCATGTCTGCTTTAAAATTTCGTTCTTATAAAATATTTCGTGACATTTGAACTCTTAAGATGAGGATTCAATGAACCCTAAAATTGTCCGTTTATTGCAATGAGTCTTGTTTGAAACAAAATGTGCAATTTTTTTTTTTTTTTATACCCAGGTGTCCACCTTCGACAACTAATCCTGGACTCTATTCCTTGTAGTGAGTAACGAACTTTTGAGCGATTGAAATTCTTTTGGAATAATCATTTCGTCAAATACAGTCGACGTACCTAAATTAATACGATTTGTTGCATAGTAATTTATTTAATAATAGATTTATTAATTTGCAGAGCATCTAAGCTACTCAAAATTAATTATTTCATGTATATTTGCAAGTGCCCAAAAACTTGCAACTGTCATTGATCGTTATGAAGAGGAAAGTCGAAGATCTAACAAAGATATGATGTGTACTCGTGAATTCTTGGCGTATTTCGATAATTATTGCATACTATTCCAGTTTATTCTCCATGTACCAATCACAATGGCCTTCAATGCCCAGAAATATGCATCGAATTCTCATATCTTGTCCCCCAAAAGGAAAATCATAAAGGGACACACTCACCAAATTGATTTGCTGCATCATATCATGTTATGATACTTCAAAGTTTTATAGTATTCCTATGCCCGAGAGATTCCAAGCTTTCCATTTCGTGATAAAGATTTGTCGAAAAAAAAATTCGTGTATCGTAAATTTTGTTGGCGAACAAGTTCACAAGGACGATAAATAGGACATATTTGTGGTTCGGTGCTCGACGTTTGATTGAATGTTCGTGACACTGTACGACGTGTACGATACACATCGGAGAGATGGAAATATGTTTCAATACTTTAACATAGAGTAATAACAAAAATTTAACGATATTTTATATAAATTGATAAAAGTATTATTTAATTATCATAAAAGTTAATATAGATAAGGCTGCATTAGCATTGTCTTGATGCAGTTGGAAGTATTTTTATTGATCATTCTAGTCTCAACTGCCCCCCCCCCCCCCCCCCCCCCCCCCCCCAACATGCCTCGTGTAGTCTATCACGGAGACTTGGACCATTAGGGAAATTAACTTTGCTTTTTATATTTTCTTTTTGGTAATAATATTGATATACAATAAGATTTTAATTATTGATTATGTGCACTTTTAATTATCCCAAAAAAAATTTGTCTTCCCTCCAAAAGTTTAAATATATCTGTTTGTTTCTCATTTTTCATCTATAAAAATGAAAAATATGACCGTTATCCATCACATCAAACCATCAATTTTAAATTTCTATCTCTTGTGTGGGGCCCAATAATGACTATATTTTTCATTCTCATTCTACAATAATGAGAATCAAACGGAGGCATGGTTAAATATGAGTGCATTGCCATTGATTTTGATTTTGAGTGCAAGTCTCGTTCCTCTCAAAAGGAAAGGGAGAAGAGGGGAACTAATGTAATGTTTTATAAGATGTTGATGACCGAAAATGAGGTAGCACTTTCAGATCGACTTAAAGAGATTTTTGCTAGAATAATCGTGTCGTATATGCTAAAATTTGGATATAACAAGGGTGCTCTAACCTTTTGTTGGGCTTTATCCCCTCGTATAAGCTACAAATTGGAACTTGTCATCCTAGTCATGTGCAAGCTATAATGTCTCACCTAAACATTTGTGCCACCATTCTCTTTGGGGAGATTGATTGGTTCGAGCATTCAATGGGGACGAATCATCGTTATTTCTACTTCATTGTCCTACACCTTAGATATCATTTCTTTATTGTGATTGGTCGTTGTGAACGGTGTTCCCTCCCAATCAGGAAGATCATTCTAATCGTGTCATGATTATATTTTCAAGTTACGTCTCCTATAGGCCGTTTGGGCGGATGAGGCCATGGGTTGACCTTCCGTACTGTCTTGTTAATAATAAGAAAAAAAAAATCTCCTTAAGCTAATTTCAGGTTGACCTCTAATAGGCTATGTTTTCCAAGGGAAAAGGGATTTTTATAAAAGAAATAAAAATTATGGAGTTATTGTAATGAAAAGATTATTATTTTTTAAGGTAAATGATGTCACGTGGGGGTTACTATCAGTAACGGGATTGTTTCAGGTGGGGGTCCAAATGCATTAATAGAATAACGCCATATTTGCTTACACTTATTTTGCCTAGAAAACAAATTTCATTAACCAGATATGATTCTGTAATCTGTGTGTTTGGATTACTATTGCATTGGATGAACAGAACACCGCCACTTATCTCCTCGAATGGACCCTGTTAAAGCTCTCCGTTTGGACATTCTTATTTATCGGATAGTACGTTAAACGATTAATTATGTATGGCTGGAGTTGAGCTGAGTCGTGTATGTTCGGATTAATTTCAGATTCGAGTTAGATAGTGAATAAGTTGGGAGAAAGAGGGCTCAAGTTGTTGACCTTGATTTCAATATTGATGACGTAGAAACAGATTTCGGCTCTACTCACGTCAACGAGGTCTTTTTTATCACATTTTGACAAACTGTTAGAACATGCTGTATTCCTTAGAAATAGGAAAGGCATTCGTGTGCATTCCGACGATCAAATCAGTCAACTTGTATATATGTATTTGGATGTGAGACGTGCGATAGACATGAACAACAATAGTATTCGGGCACCTAGGTTGTATGAGAGAACAAATATGGGAACATAATTATTTGAGAGTGTAAAATTGCTTATAAAATCTTGTAAAGATTACTTTGAAATTATTGGAAATTGTTTGATTGGTCATGTATCTTTATTATCCCAATAGCAAGTCGGTCCCTAAATTTTAAAGAGGAGCAAGTTGATCCATAACATTTTATTATAATTATACAATCAATCCTAATAGCAATAACTTTTCAAATATCTGATAAACCATCACATAGGAACGGATCAAGAACTGGATTACAAGTCAAACTAATACGTAAAAAGAAAAAAAAAAATTACACATGATTTTTTTTTTTACATAAATTTTTTTTCTACCAAAAAAACTCGGTAGGTTGGGGATTGAACCGGGCCGTCCCTGCCATCACATACTTTCGGATATCGAACTTTTTGAAGTCAAGTTAGAAGAAAAACATAAAGTAAAAAAGAAAGGTTACACAGTAATTACTGTAATTGTTCTTATGCAGATGATTTATTTTGAATCATACTTTCTTATATGTAATGACAAAAAATCACAAAGCAATATTTAACCATTTCCATAAATTGAGATCTTCTGAATATGTAAAAATGAAATGTCCATCAATCAACTCATCACTAAATTGTGAGATGCTGTAGATGATGTACTAAGCGATTTTTGAGCCACATTATTTCGGAATAATGTATTCTGAAATAGTAAATTGATGGAGAATGTGTGATTGAAAAAGAAGAAAAAATTATTGATGTGATAAAAAATATTATTTTATTGAAAAATTTGTGATTAAAAATGAGAATAAAATTTTTAATGTGGCTTAAACAGGGGGTAATTCATATTCGAGGGAAAAAGAAAAATTTATTATTATTTCCTTCATTACAAAATAAACTTTAGAAAATATAAATATTATATATTGGTTTTATTTTTAGAAGTAACTAATTATATTCTAGCGAGAGCAATAAATTTGCATATAAAAATAAAAATACACAAGATTTATAAAAATTTGTTTCAATGTGAGACTACATCGTCATTCGTCGCTGCAGTAATTTACTACGATAAAAAAGTTTATAAGATAAAAATCGCACACCCTATATTTTCTAACATTTCTTTCCTTTTATGACGTTAATATAAATCCTCAATGATGTCTCCTTAATGAAATTTTGATCAGGAAGCTCCGCCCCTCTCCCCTCGGGATGGGGGGCTTTCTGCCCCATCTTCCAATCCAACTCGCACACCAACCTTATCAACGTTATCGATCCGCACAACGTCAATAATTAGATCTCCGCGGTTTAACAATTTTCATTTTTGATAAGCATAAAGTTGTAAGGATTTATTAAGCAATAATTCCATTGGATTAATGTCAACGGTTGTGCGATGCAGTGAATCATAACTGAGACAGAAATAAGGCAAGAATGTGAACGCCACTATCATTATACCAACCTCTCCACATGTGACTTGACATCACTCGACCATATTACTGTGTTTTTATCTGCCATCAATCTTACAATTTTCTTCAAATGATCATTGATAATGGAGGGTTGTGACTATTTCTTCCTGGATGTGGAACCAAATGGCCATCATTTGGTTATGGACTGCTCCTTTTTGTTATGAAATGTATGCTTGGATTCATTTCTTTTTGTCAATTGGACAATTTGCTTATTTTGTTTTTCAAAAAGGTTATCAATACAAAGAAGATTTAACATTTTTTTTTTTTTTTTGTTGTTGACACCAAATTAGTTTCGAATCTAAGCATGATGTGATGTCTAATTTGTCAACCATTCTTTTATTATTATTATTATTCCTCCTTTTATATCTGCAATGATTCTTAAGATTTTTTTAAAGATATCCATTGGATACTCATACGACATAAAAGATAATTAGAATGGGAAAATGACGAGGATAAGTTGTGGTCGCAATCATAATCACCATTTCCACCTTCTCAATTACCATTTCGATCTTTACTTTCAATTCTAAATGATAGTTGTCAGACAGGTAGAAGTTCATATCCAGTTCATTTTTTCATTGAGGAAATTGATGAAAATGAAATATTTGTAACACCGTATGAGGTTACATGTACGCCGTTGGTTTATGGTTGGCTATGTGTAGATGGATTTAATCATAGGTGACGAGCGAGGGGAGAAATTACATTCTGATTTTTGTGTTCTCATTGAACTTTGTTTTTATTATTTATAATTTATTAAGTTTAGGTAGGATGATCATTTACTAAATATATTGATCATATAACTGTTAAAATGATAATTTCGTCACGAAAGGAATTCATTGCAAACAATTTATATTTTAGGAACTCATGGTGCAAGAAATCAAAAGTCGAGGATTTCCATTATTACAATCTTCAAAGGTTCGGGAACCCAAGTGAAATTTATTTATTTGTTCAAATCAATTAAAGTTAAAATGATCATTTTACTCAAATTTGGCCTTTAACGATCAAATTGACAATTTTACAAAAAGACCTCAAATGCAAACTTCGTAATTTTTGAGACTGAGTGCTAAAAATCACAGGTTCAGAACTCATGGTCGCGAGTTTATCACAAGTGCAATTTACCTAATAAAGATTACCAATTCTTTTTGTATGAGTGGGCAACCCAATTGGGATATTGGGGAACCTAGAGGTGAAGATAAGTGGAAGGGAACCTAGAGATGTGATGAGAAACAAGATGAACTATTTTTTTTCTCATTTATTATTGATTTGTTTTTCCATTGTAATTGTTTTAGTTACTTATTTCACTTATAAGTTGGAATTTTACGTGTCCATCACATGATTATGTAACGTATATAATGGAAGAAAATATCTTAGTGCTAAAAAATTAAAGGATAAATCTATTTGTACATAATACCCTCTATCGAATTATTTACTCTCTCTCACATGCACGCGGGCTCCACGTAAATAAAAAAATCCCACTATGTGGCCCCCATCCCTCGATTGTGAGTAGTAGGTAAAGAATTATGTAAAAAAAAAAAATTCGATACACGTAGCATGTCAAAACCAACATCTAAGTGTAACATAAATAAACCATAAAAATGCATTCAAAGAGGATTTGAATTCATTGTCATTTTTTTTTTTAGTACAAGTCACTCGGTAAAAATTTACTAAATAAAAAAATAAAATCTACTCGAAATAAACAAAAAAAAAAATTTAAATAAATATAGAACACAAATCGAGAGAAGTGATTTAAATCCTTGAGTCGAAAAGACCATAATGACCCTCTACCAAAATGTCACTTTCTATCTCTTTAATACTCATTCCCCCACTTTCTTTATTGCATGTAGTGTCTTCTTCCCAAGAGTAATTTTTTTCCATTAAAATAAGACCACTCAACTGAAAACTAAGAAAAAACTTCCCTCAACTCTCATTTTCAACAACAATGGAGGAACCAGAACGCCTCCCTCAAATTCTCTCACCATGCAGCAGTGGAAGAAGATTAAGCAGTGATTCAAATTCACCCGAATTCGAGTTCTGGATGATCCGGAACCCGTCTTTCCCTCAGCCTAATCTACACTCCGCCGATGAGCTTTTCTCCGATGGTGTACTCCTTCCGCTGCAGTTCCTCCAGACACAGTTAACAGACGAACAATCTGACCCTCAGCCTCCACCGCCACCGCCGCCGCAAGAGGATGAACCAGCGGGCTTGGATCAAGTACAGGAGAGTACTGCTGAAATAGCTCGTTTGTCATTAACTACCGCATTTACTTCCTCTAAGCGGTGGAAGGATATATTCAAGAAAAGTGATAAGAAAAACTCAGTTACGGTTAGTAATGTTAATTCAGATTGTAGTACTGGTAAAGAGAAGGATAGTTGTAAAGAGAAGAAGAGAGAGAAGAAGTGTGTTGGTGTTGGTGGAAGTAATGGGGTGAGTGCGGCGGAGTTGAACATAAATATATGGCCTTTCTTAAGGAGTAGATCTGCCGGGAACGGCGGAAATAGGCCGCGGACGGGGGCTGGATCCGCAGCGGCGACGCGAAAGGTAAGTAGTGCACCATGCTCGAGGAGTAACTCTGCTGGTGAGTCCAAGTCTAGGAAGTGGCCGAGCAGTCCTAGCCGAGGTGGGGTCCACTTAGGAAGGAGCAGCCCTGTCTGGCAGGTACGCCGTTGCGGCGGTGGAGCTCCGATTGGACGGAGCTCTGAGGCGGTAATGAAAAGTTGTGCTGAAAAGGGGGTCATAAAAGACCGGAATGAAAGTCATCGAAAAATCTCCACAGCGGGCAATATCGGTAAGGCCAAAGGAAAGGTATTGAATGTGAATGTTCCTATGTGTATAGGTTACCGGCATAATTTGGGATGTAGAAGTGATGAAAATAATTCAATTGGTGCTTTTGCTGCCGCCGCCGCGTCTGGTGGTTGTGAATCCGGCGGAAGTGTTTCCGGTGAAGGGGTAAGTGGCAGACATTTATTTAATATCCGTAGCCTCTTTACCAAGAAAGTCTATTAATTTTAATTTTAATTTTAATTTTCCCATGTCGTGTATTTATGTAAATTATAAATCAAACTGAGCTTCCATTATTTTATTATTATTTCTTGCCAACTTATTATCCACACCTTATAGTTTATTTGAACATGTTATCCAAGTGCAATAATGTATGTACTACGTGTGACAAATTTTGTACTACCTTTAGTCACTTGCCATGCCTATTATTTCCTTTTATTTATTAAGCATTATTCATTATACCCAGTTTGAAAAATAAAAATTGTTAAAAAGGAACGTAAAACTTGGGCATGTTCGTAAAGATTAAAATCCAATTAAAATTGAAAATATAGTCGTTATTGGATCCCACTAATTTAATAAAAGTCAGCAATAACGACTAATTTTTCAATTTTAATCCGATTTTAATTTCTACCAAACATACTTGTTGGTTCGGCGCAGAATTTTCGAAGAAGAAATGATTTTCGAAAAACAACCTTTTAAAATAATATAAAAGAGATTAAAAAATTTCTTAAGCTACAAAAGGGGTAAATGGACATATTTGCTTCATTTTTTGTTGGATCAAACGTCCACGAAATTAATGTGGGCTGGGTTTTACCGGTTCTTCAAAAGAGTTGTCACTTGCAACATGTTTTGGGCCCAATAGAAAAAACAGATTCTGAAGTTATGGTATTTAGCCTCCGACAGAGGGAACCCCCTATATATTCAAGCAAGAATATGACCGATGCAAGAACAACTCTACAGAGTATAGACTAGTTGGAAAGAGATGTAGCATGGAATAATAATAATAAAAGGTCTCATTTGTAACATACAAACGGATGTTGCTCGAATTTTGTTTCTAACGCGCGAGAGAAATCCTGGAATCCACTAAGTAATGGAAAACTAAAATATTATTATTCAAAAACGATTGTGGCGTTTTCAAACCCTTAACGCATATTTCAAGCGTCAAAAGCGAAATATTAATTCAATAGACAAATTCAAATAAATTAGGAAACTGCAAAAATGATGAAAATACTCTTAAATTAACTCAAATAGGGGGAAAAAAAAAGGGGGTAAAAGGACTCCTCAACGATAGAATTTGATCCCGAAAGTAGGACGATATTGGCCAAAGGCCAATTGTCACCCCCAACAAAAATTTAAAGAACTGAATAACTTTTTTAAATTGTACTCACTCACGTAAATCTGACACCCGAACTGAAAGTTAAGGGCATTTTCATATTGGCTTCTTATTTCTTCTCTTTTTCAATTGGTTTATGATTTTCTCTTCTAATAATTTCGCATTAGAGTATAAATTTAGGAGAAACATCCCCCATTGTTTGAGTAATCCACGTTCGGACGAGATTGATGTTTATCCATCTCTGTTTTCAAATTGAATTGGCTAACAATACTGGTCGATTTGAAAAGAATCGAATTAAACCCAACACTAATGGAAATTATAGAAATGGAATCGTTGATTTCATATCCAACTATAAAAACCAAATTAGTTCTAGTTCGATCTGATTCGATTTTTTATATTGCACAATTATAATAATAAATTATGAAAAATTACTTATCAAATTGAAAATATAGCCTTTGTTTGAGCCCAATTATTTGGTAAAAATAGATTTTGAAATAGTGATTTCTTGGATAATGTATGCTTAGAAAGTAGAAAAAAAAAATAGATTTACTTGTAAAATTATTTTATTAAAAACCATATGGTTGAAAATGAGTTTAGAAAAAAAAATGTATTATTGAAAAACGGGGCTCAAACAATGGCTAGTACAAAACCACTTGTCATCATCGTAACTAACAGTACAAAAAATCAATTAAACAAAGCAACAAATAAAAATTCACTCAAAAACTCAAGATCGACTCGTAAAGGAGAAAAAAAAAAGAGCATTTGATCAAATATTAATTCTTAAGAAATTTCATAAAATAATATATATATTTAAAAATACATAAAGTATTTAAAACCTAATTATTTTTGGATATCCTAAAATGAATTCGATTCTTGATGGTCGTCCACTTTGGAAACAACAAAAAATTTGAACTAAAAAAATATATTTTTCTTATCGGGATTGCATTAAAGTTATGAATTTGTAAAGTATATATAAAGTTATAGATTTGGATTTTGGTTACCTATAAAGTTATTCTAACAAGGATAATTTTGGGGTCTATTGTTAAAAAAAATATGGTGCATCCTAGTACATGCAATATAAAAAAGAAAGATTCCGAAGAATCGAATTCACTAATAGTTCTCAATGCATTATTAAAAATCGGATTGGAATCGAACAGTTCTCGATATATGGTGCAAAAACTGGTCCATTTTTAGACAAATCAAACTCGAAATTGAACTGACCTGCTCTATCTGGTTACTATCTAGTTCCATAAGTTCCGGAAAAAAAAATGTCCACTCCTAGTTAGAAAATCAGAATTAATCACGCATCGAAGGTAATCCCACTAATTCCTTATTTTATAACGCAGAGGCTAGAGCTTTTATAATTTTTTTTTTTTTTTTTTTTTTACCTTTTTTATGATTGTTGTCTCAAATCCTTCATATATAAATCTCACGCTACATGCACGTCTTGATTTACATTAACTTTTTACATTCTTTCGTGTGTCACCACCATAGCCTTTGATTTCTTTAATACCTTTTCACATCAGAGTTCAAATTGGTCCACATAAAGGGTAATGTCGTGGAAGATGTGCACAAAAATGTACATCTAACAAAATTCTATAAATTTACATCGGACAAGATTAATAGCTTCTCTCAATTTGGGATGAAAAAATAGAATTTTTCATTCATCATTCTTGTACGGTTGAAACGTTATGTTGGGTTTTTGATACCCAATAGATCCGGACGATAATTTAAAATAGTTGACCCATAATTTATCGACACCATAGACTCGAATACAACCGACACTTTTGGAAGGCCCAAGTTGGATATGGATTAGTGGTATTGATTAGTATGGGGCCTATTGGTTTATTGGTTAGGCCCGTTTACCTATTATTAAGTTGGCCCATCTCTTTTGGCCCAATTGTGTGACCTAATTTCTATTGGTATAATATCCATTCTTCTTGTAGAATAAGTGTGGTGCAAAATTGAGAAAAGAGAAAGAGAAAGGAGCCGGTTGTTGTCATGGAGACTTTGGAGTCATTACCTTCTTCTTGTTTCTTCCTTCCTTAGTGGTTATTTGCATCCACCCATTATTGAGTTAATTAGAAGAGATAATCGTGGAGCAACCAAGTAGAGGAAAGTGTTGGGTCGAGCTTGAAGTCGTGTGGTGTTCGATTGTGTGTTTCTAAGCCCGATTTCTTGAAGCTTGGAGTCCAAATTTCAACATATGGTATCAGAGCAAGGTTGAAGAGGATTTTTGGCTTAAAATTGAGCTGAAAATCGCCTAGAACTGCAACAAAACAGAACCCAAGATTTTGTCCATATTTTCTCCAAGAAAATCGGACCTGCAACTAACTTTTTTGGTGAATCCACAGACTTTTGGTGAAACAGAGACCACCAATGGACTTAGCAAGTGAAGGAGGTGCTAGGTGGCCGACGTGTGGGATGGCGCATGAGGCCCACTCGTAAAGGACCTTGGTTGCGTGTGTGGGCTCTTCTGACGGTTCGTTTCTTCATGAAAGTTGTTAAGTTTGATCTCCTGAACGTACTTATACTTTTTGTTTAGTGTTTCAAGTTACACAGAAAAAGTTAGACGATTTTGCCATTGATGGGTACGATGATCGAAACTGTAAAATATTTACTGAATTACTTTAGGCCATAAATTGTGACCCTAAAGCAGTAAATTCATATCTCTCGTAATTTTTGGACTCAAGATAGGTCAGCTCTAGTAAATTAGTTTATCCCGTTTAAATTCTAGCATCAACGCTCATCATGTAGGGGTGACATTAGGATTGTGGTTACTGTGAAGGGGTATCATTGCTTGTGCTTGAATTTTAGGAATTATTTGCTCTATTTGAAGTGTGAAATTTGATTGCAAATTGGCAATTGCTTTTGTGCTATAATGGTTATTTAGTCACCGTGTGAGACTACATTGCATGGAAATTTTGAATTTTTGTTTATATATCTTCGTGTTGCATCGATTATTAATTATCCTATTAGAATACTTAGACTTGACCCGTTTGAACATTCCCTTGATCTAAGGCCGTAAACCTAACGAAACCTTATGAATCTGGAATGATGTATATTGTTGCCCTAGGATTACTTTGTGTGACCTATTTGTGCAATTTTTTTTTTCTAAATGAAATATCTTCACATTTTGAAATTGAAATTTTCAATGGGAAAGGAGTTTTTTCTTTTCTTTGGTCATATAATTAACAACTTATACAAGGAGTCGATGATAGCATTGAAGGACTAATGATTTAAATCCAGAGCAAAAGGAAGACGGACATTTGAAATGTCGAATCTTAAGCTCTAATCGAAGTAGGTTCTCATTTTTTTTGTCTAAAAGGCCCGTACTATAATTATGATTTTACATATGGATAATTACTTAATATCTTATTTGTTAGGCCCCAAAATAAGTTATTCTAAGGATCAAAGTTTGCAAAAACACTAAATTGCAGAAAATTAAAAACAACACAAAATACAAAGGATTTTTCGCCCTTAATGACCCGGATGTTCAGTCTTACGACCTAATCACCCGTTGAGCATCTACAATGAGATATAGCTCAAGATCCACTAAGTAAATCCAAGTAATAGTACATAATATATGAAGAAACCAACAATTTCTTCGAGTTTTTTCTAGCCTGTATTACAAACTGTAATCACATAAACCGTAATCTCTAAATGACTGTACATAACAATAAAAAACTCACAAAGAACAGAGATTGAAGAAGCCACAAAGATTGATTACAGATTATTGAAGAGCAAACTCTAATTATCACTCAGAGAAAGAGAATAAAACGAAGAGACCAAAAACAGAACAATCTAGAAGAATAAGTGTCAAGATCAAGTCACGTATCTATCCCACTCAACAGCCACAATCCAAGAATCAGAATGAAGCCACTTGTATGGCAGATCTTCAACCATCAAGAGGCCAAAATCGTTTCACTTAAATGTGGCCCTAGAGCTGTAAGCAAAAATCGTCAAACCGTCAAATCGAACCGAAACCGCATTTTAGAAACCGTCGGTTTGGTGCCACGTGGACCCGTCAACGAAATGGTTTTGAACCAAACCAAACCCGTCAAAAACAGTTTGGTTTAGGTTTGAGAATTTTAATTGCGGTTTAAAACCAAACCGGACCGACGAAAAAATATATAAAAATAAAAAAATAAAATTTTTTGAAAATTTATCTAAATATGTAAAATTCAATAATTTTGTCATTTGTATGTATTTTTGTCAATTATATAATATATATATATATATATATATATATATATTACCAAATAATCCTAATTTATATCTAATAATTTCAAGACTAACATAATCTATCAAAAACCATTTTCCTTTTTAGAATTCAAATTTCTACAGTTGCTTCTGAGTCTGCATTGTCAAATGGAGGTAAGATATTTGATTCCTTTAGGAGTTTATTAGGTGCAATGATGGTTTAGGTTTGTATATGCGGAAAGAATTTGTTTCAAATTAAGAATGAACTTATAGTGCTGCACCAATATTTAGATGAAGTAAAAGCATTTAATGATTCAATAAAAGTTATGGCAGATGATTTATATTTTCTATTACCATATTTTTAAATATTCTCTTATCTATCTAGTATCTAATACTATGATGATATAACGAATGCATTGTTTGACAATGGAGACTATGAATCACGTGTGACAACAACTGGTGTTTGAGTATATGCGAGAAACTGAATTCATAACAATATACAATGGTAAGCTTGTGTAATTGTTATGTTTAGATATTATAAACAATTGATTTATTATTATGGTTGGTTATTCTCTCTATTTAATCAGTAGTTTTATTTTTTCAGATATGATGATTACGATGTCTTGTTGAACATCATTATATTTTTTGGGCTTTATATTTAGTTTAGTAGACTTGTATTGTAACGTTATCGTAACGTCTTAGCCTAAAATGACAAACAAAAACTATATTTTAGTTTATTGTGATTTTACTTTGATTTAGTTGGTATTTAAATTTGTAGTGGATATATTTAGTTTGTTTTAGATTTATTTCTAGTAAGATATAAATATATATTGAATTCAATGAATTAATGTCACAAAAGTAAACAGACAAAAAAATATATGGTGAAACCGGCTGTTTAAAACCGAACCAAACCGTTAGGTTTAGGTTTGAGTTTTTTTTCAAACCGTTCAAAATGGTTTGGTTTAGGTTTGAGTTTTTCTCAAACCGATTTAAACGGTTTGGTTTGAAAATTTGTCAAAAATCGCAAAAACCGAACCGTTTACATCCCTATGTGGCCCAATTATACAAACGACCCAACATGCCAAGTAATAGTGAGACAACCCAAGAACATTAACAATCTCCATCTTGCTGAGCTATTCCTTGGCCCTTCTAATGGATCTACTCATCTATATATGCATTGCTCTAAAAACCTGTAAAAAAATTTTAAAAATTAGTTCAACTCTTTTCCAACAATAATACTTGAAGGTCTAATTATCACAACATCAGGTGATATTCAAGATTTTCAGGCAATTTCTAAATTTATTTAAAGGTAATGCCTTAGCCCCCAAATCTGAATGATTTGCCTTGTATAAGAATTTTAACTAGACTAATCACACCTTATTCTGCCATATTTCTTACAAAATGAAATTTTATGTCTATGTGTTTAGTTCTATCTAGAGGTGGTAATCGAGCCGAGTAGCTCGTCGGCTCCTACTGTAGCGACCCACGAGCCGCTCGGGCTCGCCAAAAAACGAGCTCCAGCACGAGCCGAGCAGGCTTGACTCGTTTTAGACGAGCGGCTCGTCCCTTTTTTTTTATTTTTTTAAGGATAGTTACAAAAAAAAAATTCAAATCTCACGAGCCGAGCTGCTCGGCTCGTGGCTCGTGAGAGACGAGCTCGCCCACGAGCAACGAGCCGAGCAAAAGCTCGGCTCGTTTTTGTAACGAGCCACGAGCTGGCTTGTAGGGCAACGAGTCGAGCCGGCTCGTTGCCACCTCTAGTTCTATCATGATAAACATGATTTTTACTTAAATGAATGACATTTTGATTATCAGTGTCAATCCTAACATATTCATTCACAAAGTCAATTTCATTTAACAAACATCTTAACTACATACTTTTTTTTACAGCATCACATGCAAAAATGTATTCAGCTTCAGTCAAGGACAATGCAACTAATTTTTGTAACTGTGACTTCCAACTAATGCAACCATCACAGAGAGTGAATATAAAAAGATGTGGATCTTTTTTTATCCATGTCTTCAGAAAAATCGGAATCAGTGTAACCTTTTAATTTTGTCCCTTCATTACTTTTTTTAAAATTCTAAACCTAAATCAGAAGAGTCTTTAAGGTATCTTAACATCCATTTCATAGCCAGCCAGTGTGTTTCACCTGGGTTGGCCATAAACCTACTTAGAATGCTAATATCATGTGCTTGGTCAGGTCTAGTACATGTCATGATATACATTATTGAACCTAGAGTGTTTGCATAAGGTAAATTTTCCATTCTTTTGAATTCATCTTCTGTTTTAGGTGATTGTTCACTAGTCAATTTAAAGTGATTAACATAAGACCCTTGTTTTAACAACAATATGCAATTATCCCTATCTCTTTCTATTTCCATTCTAAGAATCATTTTAGCATGTCCCAAATCTTTCATTTCAAATTCAGTTTTCAATTTTGACTTAATGAAATCAATTTCAGATCTATCATGACAAGCAAGTAACATATCGTCAACACATAAAAGCAAATAAATGGAGGTCCACCCGACCTTTTGAAAAAAAAAAAAAACAAGAATCATAATTACTTTTTACAAAATCCAACGTGTGCACATTAGAGTTAAATTTGATATACCATTGTCTAGGGGCTTATTTCAGCCAATAGACTCATTTCTTCAATAGATAGACCTTTTTCAGTTTTGGATTTAACATCAAACCCCAAAGGTTGATTCATATATATAGTCTCATCAAGGTCGCCATTCAGAAAAGCTATTTTGACATCAAGTTGATCCAATTCCTAGTTAAAGTGAGCAGTGATAGTTAATAGAATTCTGATTGAGGTATACTTAGCCACTTTAGAGAATATTTCATTATAGTCCACTCCTCTTTGAGCAAATCCCTTAGCCACTGGTCTGGCTTTATGCCTTTTACATTCTGGATTAGAGTCTTCTTGTTTGATTTTAAAAATCTACTTGCAATCAAATATCGTTTGATTTATAGGTCTATTGGCCAAAACCCAAGTCTCAATTTTAATAAGAGAGTCTGTTTCATCATTCATAGCCTATTTCTAGAATTTTGAGTTAGGACATTTAATGACATCATCAAAAGTAGTAGGTTCAGAACTCAAGGAGTCAAAAGCAGAAAATAAGTTCATCACTATTGAATCTAGTGGAGGGTCTTATATCTCTCCTTTCTCTGTCCCTAGTTAATTGATAATCAGTAAGAGTGTGATCAGCATATTCAATTTGCTCATGATTTGGCTCAAATCGATTACAGATTATTGAAGAGCAAACCCTAACTATCACTCAGAGAAAGGGAGTAAAACGAAGATACCAAAAAACAGAACAATTTGGAAGAATAAGTGCCAAGATCAAGTCACGTATCTATCTCATTCAACAGCCACAATCCAAGGTTTTGAATGCAGCCACGTGTAGGGCATATCCTCTACCATCAAGAGGCCAAAGTCGTTTTCACTTAAATGTGGCCCAATTGCACAAACGGTTCAACATGCCAAGTAATAGTGAGGCAGCCAAAGAACATTAACATTATTCATTTGAAACAAAATATTTCCTCTGTGTATTGGAAAATTTTCTCCATGTTCTAATGATAAGCAAATTAAAATACAAATAGTTGTTTAACTAATTGAGCCTCCTGGAGGAGGATGATTTGCTACTATCATTGATTGTTTGGTGGGGATTTTTTGATAATAGATTATGTAAAAAGTGATTTTTTTTTTTTTTGAAAAATATGTAGTTAAAAATTATGAAAAAAATTATGGATTCACATATAAAATTATTTTATTAATAGAATATGTGATTGAAAATAAGAAAAAAAAATTGAATTTAAAAGGCGAGGGACCAAACATGGTATTAATCTCTAAGTACCTGACGAGGAATAAAAAAAAACAAAAATAACCATTTTTGTCTAATAAGACAATTTAAATTATTGAAATCATATTTTTCAAATGCGATGCTTCAAATCAATGCCTATTTTTGGGAAACATTTTAAGCAAATGGAAAGCTACTTTTACTATTCACTCAAAATTAAAAATTTAATTTTAACCGCATACATTCACATTAGTACTCATTATGATCTATATAATTCGTGATATCAACCATTAAACTTCTTAAACAATTACTAAATCGTTCTCAAACAAGGACAATATAGTAACCAAATCTTCATTCGACATGGTGAAAATGTAATACCACGAAAAGCCAAAATGCACGGCTAACTGCTCCAAACGTTACACTTTATAATACCCATAGGGGTATTTTTTTCACATGGAAGAGCCGAGCAAAGAACATGCAAGGTTTTGAATTCAAGTTTTCACGTCTTTACTTTATTGAAAAAATTGTTTTCATGTTAAGATTCGTTGAAAAATAAATTGGCACTATGAAAGAATTATTGAAGAAAATTTAAATAATTGAAATTATGGTTTTTTAAGAATTTTAAAAAGATTGGCTGCTGCTAAATATCCTAAAGATCCCATCACTCAGGGTGCCAACAAATGAAAAAGAAGAGCAAAGTGGGGAATGGGGCCGTAAAATTATTAAAAATGGTAATGTATGTAATTATTAGGGAAAACTTTATTACTTAATGGAAGACCAGAAGTGGAAAACAGATAAGTCCATCTGATTAAAAAACCAGATGAATTTACTACTTTAGTTAATTGATCAAACTTGTGCCATCATCATATCAAAAGTTTAATCCAACACAATAAAGAAAAGATTAAACTCCAAAAAGTTAACTACTGATTTCCCACGAGATTGACATGTAGGAATAATAAGGGTTAAAAATTGGGAAAAATCCATATGTAGAGGCTTTTCATTCACATATGTTTTACAGTTGTTGGGTCGATTGGATTTTTTTTTTTTTTTTCTTCAGTGAAATGATGCCAATTGTAATCTGTGATGGAATTTTGTGAACAAATTCTGTACGCGTAACATGGTTTTAAAAATTCGCCGTTGAGAAGTTATGTCCAAGCAAGCAGGCTATTATGTTTTCTGCTTTTCATACAGCCAGAGAGAGGCCACTGGTGACATGACTTAAAGTAAAAATACAGAAGAAAAAATTTCTTGGAAGAACCCTGGTTTCAATAATCTTACGTAAGTACACATACTCTATGAATTTATTCTATCAGATGTAAATCTGAGCTGATAAGTAGAGGTGACGTCCTCCAACTTTTCTTGGAAAACAGTCTTTTATTCTTACGGTGAACCCTAAATCTAATGCTAGGTTTAAACCTAATTCTTGAGACTGTAATATGGACTAAATTCTTTCTGTACTAGAGTGAAACCGGAAGATCAAATTGGGAATGATGATATAAATTCTTGAAAATAATAGTGAATAATTGTTCGGTAAGTAATTAAAAAATATTTGACTATGACCATTAAGTTATAATGTTTCCCAAACTAGTTGGGAATAGTCACAAAATTAAATTATATCTATTAAGTCACTGCATAAGTGATAGATCAGATGGCTGCAATTAAGCTAAATGCACATCGTCACTTATTCTCTCAGGCAAGTAGAAACTGAGTTTCGCCGCTTCCAACTACATTTCCGAGGCGATGAGCGGATGAGTCTACAAACCCTTATCTTGATCACATTTATTTTGAAGAGTTGAGAGCACGTCCAACATCTCGTCGATGAAAACACCTAAGTGGCATAACTCAATGTGGAGTTATCACCTCTTTTCTTCGGTGTAATCGGGGGAACCCAACCTTTAGCCACACTAGATGGATCTCCATAGTTAGATGCACTGGTGGACATGGGTCCTCGGGTCACGTAACCCTACAAACTTTTGAGATTTTATTTTTTGGTGAAATCCCATTTGATATTAATTGAAATTGAAATTTTAAACTAAATCAAAATTAACAATCAATTTTTAGTAACGTATTTGATGAGATTCACAATTTTGTAACTTTTATCAACATTTATTAAAAAAAATCACAATAAATTTACGTTTTTTTTTTCTCTTCTCTTACCATTTCTTACTCTCTCCTTCACACCTTTTACTCAAATCTTAACCCTTCTATTTTTTTAAAAAAAAATGTATCTATAATTTCTTTACAAATTATCACATCTACTACAAATCTTCACTTCCTAATCAAATTTTCAATTAATTAAAAACTAAATTTGCATTCTCTTATCAAAATGTTCGTAAAGAATGTTATGTCAAATTTGACTTATAGTTAACGAATTGTATTTATTTGATTGATTAATAGTATTAAAATATTGCTTATATATGTTTCATTTCGACTACTTGAATTAATTGTTTTAATTGAATATTGTCTGTATGAAACACACTATAAATTCTTTAAATGAAAAATATGTATTTTCTTGTAAGGAGCAAAATATTAATAAAATGATTACTCTAAATCAAACAAATGAACATGATGAAGAAAATATTAATGAATGAATGTGTTTTTAATGTAAATATGCATTTTCTCGAGTCAATATGAATCATTAAAATATCAAGAACAATGTATTTGTTTTGTACACGGTTTGATTATGCCCCCAACTTAAAATATCTGTGTTCGCCCTAGGTTCGATGTAATTGGGGCTCAAATCCCAATACCTTGTTCAAGTTGTAATTTGACCTGTTGTGCCATGTTGATTTGATTGACATTTCTGCAAAGGGCGAGTTGGAATCGTATCCCCCTTTTAGCTAGGATTCTATATGGGAGGTCATAGACCTATAGTGGCTATAACGTGACATTGAGCTTGACTCGAACAGCGAAGGTATGGTCGTGTGCCAAGTATCTAGAGAGTCTCAATTACATTCATTTGTCTATAAATATTCACACTAGGTTGTCATTTGAAGACAATTGCAAGTTGATCATTTTTCACTCTAGACTAGAAATACAAATTTTACTTCCGCATTTCTTCTCTATATATTGTTGTTTTCCTCACATCAAATCATTTGTTCATTTATTTGCTTGAGCAGCAGAGTAAGTATGGTGCAGCCTCCCCTATCTTGCTCGATGAAGTCTTGATTTTTTGTTTGTAATGTGTTTTCAAAGTGTGTAGGTAACGTACATGAAAAAAACAGAGAATACGAGGTTGATATGACATTTTGACAAAAAAAAGGGTAGTTATACTATTCGTAGTGCCTATAAATTGTTACAAAATGAGATTGTTCTTGCTGGTGTCTCTAGCCCATTGATAGCATAGAATTAGCGGCATGGGTTTGAAGGCTTGATATTAGAACCGAGGAGTGATTGCTAACGCCTTGTTCAAAGCTTATATACATGTGCATTTGTTTCATTGAACATTCTTACCTTGTATATTGAGGTATATGTTATGGTCATTGTTACTATATACCCGCAAATGGAGTACAGTGATCGTCGAGTGTGCCTATTTTTGCAATTGAGGTATATATGTTATGGTCCTTGTTACTTGATTCATTGCAATTTTTGTCACCCACCGATCAAAGTGATTTGAATTAAAATAATGATTCTTGTTGTAAAAAAAGTTAATCAGTCAAAAGGGATAAGATTACAAAGATTTGAAGCATTCAATACGAAAATACTTAATCATGGTGTAAACAAGAAGAGGACAGAAATGTAGGGTTCTCAGTGGAAGACGGAGAAGAAGAGACAATAATGTAAAGAGGGAATAATTGATTAGTGGACAAATAGCTTAATATCAGTAGTAGCAGTAGATGAGCACAGGAGCTATGATTCCGTGCCCCAAAAACAAACACTTACTCTCCCAACCCCAACCCCACTCCAAGCCAATCATCCATCGCTACACTACACAACACAACACAGCCTCGATTTGATCGTTCATTTATCTTTCTTTGAATTCTCTATTTCTCTCTCTAGTTTGCCAGTAATGGCAGTGTTTCAGTGGCAGTGCAAGAAAAAAGAGAGAGAGCTTTCATTGGGAAGGTAAAGCTTTACACCACATGGCTCGAAGAAAACACGGCCACCCCGGGTTCCTTAAACCTCTATAAAGATCGCGTGCACCCTTCTAATCTTTCTGTTTCTCACTCACTACTTTTCTTTCATTTTGTTGTTTCTACGTAGAGGGAATTAATGCAATTTTTATTACCAGAAAATAGAACACCCCATTTCCAGAGGAAAAAAACCCTGAACAGATTACTTTTTCAGACACCCCATTAAAAACTCTTCATCAACTGACTACAACTATTTAGAATTTTCTGTATAAAGGCTGAAATCAGTAAGCATAAAAGTCGGGAGACCAGTGCATAGGAAACATTCAAAAAGAGAAAAGAGTTGCTTATGCGTGTGTATGAGAGAGAGAGAGATAATACTTTTTAAGGTTTTTATAAGGTAAAACAAAGGGAACAAACGGCAGAGGTTGAAATGGAGGGTGGTGGCGGTTCCAGTATGATATCTTTTGGAGAAAACAGTAATGAGCTGTGTCCATCGATGATGATGCCGACATTGACTTCTCCCCCCAATCCTCATGGAGTCAGCAGCAATACGCTATTTCTTCCTCTTCCTCTCCTTCTTCCCAGCCATCAAGACCTAAACCGACACAACGGCGGCGGTGGCTCTTCTATGATGATTGAAGAAAATTACAATAGTACGAGCACTGGGTTTTATCTTATGGAGAGTAATAGCAACGATAGAGAAAGCTGCGTTGTCAAAGCAAAGATCATGGCTCATCCTCATTACCACCGTCTCTTGGCTGCCTATGTTAATTGTCAGAAGGTAAAAATAATGTCCATAATTTTGTAAAATGAACTTGTAAAGAATACCTACGATCCATGTCTCTCTTTTTTGGCTCCACGAGGATTTAAGAATCTAATTATACATCTTCGTCTTGTAATATGCTCCATAATTCCTCACATTCTTTCAAGAATTTGAGTGGTGATGTAAAAATGTTTATTTTTGATGCAAGTGTATTAGTATGGGGGTGCAGAGAGAGCATCCCTAATTTTTTTAATACTATACCACAGCAATTACTCTTGAATGAAGTCAAAGGAAAAAAGTACGTACGAAAAGCTATTAATAGCGATGCTGTTAGAGAGGGTTTACTGGACTATACCCCTTGTTAGAAAATTCCGAGGAACTGATTATGCGGGGCTATTTATGCAGATAGGAGCACCACCGGAAGTAGTGGCAAGACTTGAGGAAGCATGCGCGTCAGCTGCCGCAATGGGCGGCCAATCAAGTAGTGTGGGTGAAGATCCGGCGCTCGACCAATTTATGGAGGCTTACTGTGAAATGCTCATAAAATACGAGCAAGAACTTTCTAAACCCTTCAAGGAAGCCATGCTTTTCCTATCAAGCATTGAGTGCCAGTTCAAAGCGTTCTCTCTCTCCTCTGATACTGGTGATGAACTCTCTCTCAAACTTTCTTACTCCCTCCATCCCTCAATGGCTAACATTTATATATATGTTCTTCTCAGATCTCACCGTTTCTTGATTTTGTTAGGTATATTTTATATGTTAGACCTGCATGTGCAGGTTTCGAAGAGGGATAGTTGATTTCCTGTTTTTCAATGAACTTGTTTGCAGATGCATATCCTCCATTGTTTTTTTTTCTATTTTCTTGTTCAACTTCTTGCTTGCTTTGAGATTCTTTTTGCTGTTTCTTTAAGCTTTGACTATTAAACGCGTGAAACTGTTTTAAGGGTAAGAATTTGCCTAAATTTTTTAATCTAAGTTGGCAGCTGGTTAAAATTGTTAAAGTTGTAATAATGACTTTTATTTTGATTTATTCTCGATATTTGTATCTAATAATGCATTGCCTTTTCGACTCCTCACATTGTTCATTCTAATTTTAGAAATATACAACATTTTTAGTACTCTATTTATATGGAAATCCTGCTTGTATAAAGTTGGAAACTTCTACTTGGGTAACATTCGGTGCTCATTCAACAAAATAAACAGTGAAATTAACACTGATATTAAGCCTAACTTGTCTGCTGTTTAGGGTTTACAGATTGAAGAAAGCAAAGTTTGACGGATTAGGATTTTATTTTATCATCAATCATGTTTTATCTAAGTTAGTAAAAAATGGTGTTTCCAACTCGTCATGCTTTAAAATATGTGGAAATACTCGCGTGTGCTTTATTCTTTCCTTGAACGTGTTGATCAGTTCCTGACTATTCCATCAGTAAAGCAAGGAGACCTAAAATTTTATCTGAATAGTTTGCCTTGTATTTCCAAAGCTGTAATTAATGGAGGTGCATGCATAATCTGCATTATTGAATCTGTATCAGAAGGAAGTGAATTTTTATTACATTTTATATCTAGTGGTGCTTGATGAACTTTTTTAACTGATCATTTCCCACTAACTATTGAGTTTGATGGATCTTTGGTGTTCCAATTTTTAGGCTGCTAGCCAACACGTATTAATCTGTACTCTATGCCAAATTAGCCTTTATCTTATACCCTATGCTGGAGGTATGATCATAATATCTTTGTTGCCGCTACACTTCTTTACTGGACGACTTTAATTTTTATTCAATTTAATGGAGACTTCTGCAACGCAAGAAGAGAAATGTGTCCAACTCCTTAGGCTATGTATCAAATTATCCTCTAAATCAAACAGTTGATCAAGTTGTGGTTGGATGTAGTTATCAGCAGAAGCACAAAATTATTCTTGTAGGTAAAACTTTATTGCCTGAAAATATGTGGATTTACCACTATTTAAGTCATTACATTTGTTCCATTTAAGGTAAATTGGTAATTTTTTTTCTGCTGTGATTTATCACTGTTTTCATTTTTACTGTGTTTGCATGAATTACTTATGAAAAAAGATTGTTTCTCGTTCAAATATTTGACTAAGAATTTTATTTTTGACTTAAAATGCCCATTTTGTTAATCAAGAGGAGAACACCTCAACGTAGCTTCACAAGTAATTATCCTATGTTCCACGTCAGCATCTTTGTGAGACACAATCATTAATTGTCAACTTTGCATAGAGAGAGATATGGCTAGAGGTGCAAAAGAAATCCTCGATACTCAATAGGATTAGAGATGTATCTATGCAGGTAGATCATTTCTAATTTAAGTACTTTACTGGTCGAGAAACAGCAATGAGATATTTGATCAGGTTTTATGGTATACATAGAGATATAAGTCAAATTTCAGAGATCTCGAAGATTACTCATTGTAGACTCTTTATAATATATTTGTCGATTTGATTCCTTTACTTAATTTTGCATTCCACCTTTAGAAACCTTGATTTTCTGAATTACCACAAAATGGATTAGAAACCTTTAGAAACCTTAATCTGTGTATGAGCGGCTGAGCCTCACCTCCAAATTTGTGGCGGGATTAATTTTGAGTTATTAACCTAAGGGTGCCTGTGTGGAAAGAAAGGCCATTAGCTCGTTGGCTTTTCTCGCTTAACTCTTACTGGCCATAGGAAAGTGTAGACTACCATTCTTACAATGAAAAAACTAACTTGTAGTGCCCCGGGGCACATCCAAGATGGCAAAGACAGTGCAAGGCTGGGCTTGCAATCCCAGAATGGGGAGTTCGAATCACGGAAGGAGCAGCCAAGTGTTGTAATACCCAAACCATGTGGTGGAGCAGCTTGGTGTTGTAATAACCGGTTGTAGGAGGACTCCCTTGGGGCCAGGAGTATAAAGCTTGCATGGACACTGGCTTGATTGGGCATAACTCGCGATTTACCTCCGCCCAGAGTTGAGGCACCGGTGATGGGCGGTCCAGGAAATAGTCTAGTGTTAGCTGGGATACCTGGGTATCAAAAAAAAAAAACTAACTTGTAATTGATTTTTTCTATGTTCACGGGATGCAAATTGGAAGGCGGTCTAACTACATTAGCATGGGCCGTAAGTGACCAGTCAATAGTCACCTCACACACAGACAGTAGGTCTATGATAGTTTGCCAGTAGGTGGTGGTTGGGTGAATTGTGCTATAAAGTGTTGCAAATGTTTTGCTATACGAGAAAGGTATTCTCCTCCATATAAACTTGGTTTTCCTTCATATGTAAAAATATTTACAATCAAAGAAAGTTCTCTAGGATACCAAACATTAAAAAAAAATGGAAAAACATATTTAGGGGTTGTTTGACCCCCCAAAAAAAAAATGCATTTTACAATAGTGTTATGATAGAGAATGTGTGGTTAAAAAATAAAGAAAATTTTGAATTGACGTGTAATATTATTTTATTGAAGAATGTGTGGTTGAAATGAGATTAAATCACTGTAAAAGAATGCACTTTGATGGAAAAATGAGGCTCAAACAAGGCTTTAATTCTGAACTATTTTTTTATCTCCTTTATAAATCCACGGATGTTCTAGTGGACATTATACACCTGTTATGCTACAAACCTTTCGAGGAAGGGCAAAACAAGCAGGAGAAATGGAGGCTTCGGTACTACAATCGTTAAAGGAACTGGACCTATTCCTAAGGTTGCTCTTGGTTTGGAGCTATTGTCTAGTCCTTTGACTCCTTTCCAACTCCATTGCTTGCTCCCTTTGTTCTCTCTAGAGTAAAAACTATATGTACATTTGATTGACCTTATCATTTCACCTCATACCGCCGGCCACATCACATGGGGATAATTCCCACTTTGTACCTATAGCATTATGCTCGTTCTCTTTGAAAGTGGATTGAAACCTAATGAACCTTTTGTCTAGAAACTGTTTTCTTGACTCAGAGTTTGTGAAGTGGACAATCGTGAAAGTTCAAATATTTAATTACTAAAAGAGATTAATTCTTTTTCCTTGAGTTGAATATTTTTATTCCAACTAATTTTTATTTTATGTTTTTCATAAGGCAAAAAAATATTGGATATAAAACTTTCGAAGGAAATTGCTGTGTGTTTTGAATATTGCCTTTTTAAAATAGCTACCTAATTATGAAGTTCATACTGTTTTAGTATTTTTTTTTTTCTAATAATGTCTTCGGGCGTGCTATTCATTTCAGCCCGAGTGAAGAGTCTCAGATTTGGCTGATTACGGCATTATTTTGCTTTATGATATATAGATTATGTCAATGGAAAGCATTTTCTTTTGGTGCTAAAGCAGGTCCTTGTAGATAATTAATGTTGCATGTACTAACAATATATTTGTTCCAATTCCAAGATGTTTATGCTCCGTTTGATTTGTCAGTGGCCTATGGGGAAGCTGCTGATATAAATGGATCTTTTGGAGAAGAAATTGATGTGAATAACAGTGTCATAGATCCTCAAGCTGGAGATGGGGAATTGAAAAGTCAGCTGTTGCGCAAGTACAGTGGATATTTGGGTAGCCTAAAGCAGGAATTTATGAAGAAAACAAAGAAGGGAAAGCTACCGAAAGAAGCCAGGCAACAGCTGTTAGACTGGTGGAGCAGGCATTATAAATGGCCGTATCCCTCGGTATGTATTGCATAATCTCAGTCTCCATCAATTTCAGAATAAATCTACTTAGTCCATTATGAGAGCTTATTATAGCATTACTCGATAAATTTTGTTTGATAGTTAATTATAAATTTTGGTCATTGTTACTTCTTTTTTGAAAGTATGGCTACTGTTTGCCATTTGGTGTATTCATTGATGTATATTATATTTATGCTGGGGTGAAACAAAGCCGCTCTTAAGCTCATTAGTTGGGTCACTCAATTGATGGTACTCGAATGTTATAAAAGGTTTAAATTTTCTTCACTAGATTCCAATTGGTTTTCGGATGGGATGGTTCAAGTTCGACCTTATAGTTTTTTAAAATTGAAAGCTTGTTTGGGAATCGCTTATAAACAATTGAAATGATAAATCGATGAAGAGGTGGATAAGTGAGAAGTATTTGTGGGTCTTGTTAAATGTGTGAATTCTAGAGACATTTTATAAAACATTGTTTATCTCCCATTACAATAGACTTGGATGATAGGCTCTGATTCTAGCTGTTACTCTTCTTCCTGTGCCGATTTCATTTGTTTACGAGGCTTTCCATGGGGCATCTGTGTAGGGAAAATAATGAGCAAATTGACCAGGCTCAAGCCTACACCACCCGGCCCAAGTGAGGTTCCAACCCAAAACCAATTGGTGATGGGTGGAGTAGCCCACTTGGGTTATATGGTGGATCTCCTTTCTTCTCACAATCGATGTGGGATACTTGTTTGCCCCAACAATCCCTCCCTCAAACAAGGCTTACGAGGTACGTCACACTCATCATCGGCCCCTCCCTCAAGAGAAGTCCTGTCCACATTTCCTAATCCCCAAGGAGATCACCATTCATCGAGATAATCCATCGTAGCCTGCAGCACACTACGTTACCATGGATCTGCCATCTCGTCAGAAATCACAGGAATTTTCATCTTGGGGCACACCACCTCGATTCATCTGGCCTTTGTTCGGAGAGTCTCGTTCATCCACATTTTTTAGGCTCTGATACCAGTTGTAGGGAAAATAATGAGCAAATTGACCAGGCTTAAATTCACACCACCCGGCCCAAGTGAGGTTCCAACCCAAAACCAATTGGTAATGGGTGGAGTAGCTCACTTGGGTTATATGGTGGATCTCCTTTCTTCTCACAATTAATGTGGGATACTTGTTTGCCCCAACAATCTGAACCTATGTAACTTGACGGCACTTATCTTGCATTACTCTCTCTTCAAGTCTACATACGGTATCGAAAATGTTTAATCTTGGCCGAAAGGCTTGGAATAGTTCTTTTTTTCTTTTGATTACTAGTGAAGTTATTTCATATGCTACCTTTCATTATCTTTAATTTCTGAAAATGACGCTTTAATGGCACATAATTAACGAAATTTGTGGTTCTAATTATTTCAATCGGTTTAACTGCAAACAGGAATCCCAGAAACTGGCGCTTGCTGAATCGACTGGTCTGGACCAGAAGCAAATAAACAACTGGTTCATCAACCAAAGGAAACGACACTGGAAACCTTCAGAAGACATGCAGTTTGTTGTGATGGACGCAACACATCCTCACTATTACATGGACAATACTTTTCCGATGGACATGTCCATCTCACGTACGCCTCTCTGAGAGTTGTGTATTATAAAGTAACAAAAATTCTGGTAAGAACCAAAGTTCCAGATTCAATATGTGGGGCGAAAGGAATTTTCTATGCCCCTTTCTTGTGTCGAAGACTTGGAAGACGAATAATTCTAGAGTTGTATGATTTCGTCGGACGCAAACAAATTAATGTATGGGTAATGTTATACGTAGTTTGCATTTGCATACAATTTGTAACCATGTGAATGTCATCTGAGGTGATATTAATTCAACCTTGAAAAGGATTTGTCAGTCCTAATTGGCTATTTTGAAGCAACCATGCTATTTGTACAGGGTTTTTATTTTTATTTTTGCAGATTCTTTCGTGGGTGCATCTCAGTCCTTAATTTGAATTTCATTTATTTAAATCAAGGATTGAGGTGCATGTCACCTCAACATATGTTTTGTTTCGTCTAGATGTATTTTCATTTTGTGGAAGTTAAACCAACACATGGTTTTTAACTTTCCAATTTATAAATTATTGTTTAAAAGTTATTTATTCAAAAATCAAATGATGATTTAACTTTTTAATATTATTAATAATAAAATTAAATTAATTTCATACTCTCCCACTCCAATTTGCCAACCCTATTTTACTCTCAAATCTATATCATTCTTCTCTTTGTTCTCTGCCTTGTGTCTCGTCTCTTTTTATCATATAGAAGACCAGTGTCGAGAGGTCATCGGAAGACCATTGCTGTCAGCATTGTTGCATAGCAACCCTCGCACCATTGTGCGCGCTGTTGTGTAGCGGCATCATACCATCGGAAGACCATTGCTATGAGCAATGCTCATACCATTGTGCAGCAACGATGGTTTTGGGGTGGATTTTCCTCCTTGATAGTTTGGTTAGTCGAGATTTTGGAATGCTTTTTGTTGGTGGTTTGCAAGTGGTGATGGTGGTGATGGTGAGGTGGTGGTGATATTAGGACGATGGTGCAAGTGGTGGTGGTGGTGTTGGCGACGATGAGGTGGTGGTGGTGGTGGTGGTGCGGCGTTTGGTTAGTACCTGTGGTGAATTGCGTGGGGGTAGGGGTGTGGTTATTTGGGTGATTTTGATAAATACGTTGGTTATTTTATACCAATAAATAAAATGATTTTAAAAATGTGAGATTGCGACTTGTAATTGTTACTCGTATAATTTGTTAAGTTGTAATCAATTAATTTGATAATTTGTGATCGATAAATAAATTGTAGTCGCAAAATAATATGTGATCAATTAATTTGATAATTTATTACCCTTAAATAAGTCGTGACCTATAAAATTTGTAATTTGTGACGTTCCGTGATTGTGACTAGTACGTAGCTAAAATTATAAACGGTATAATATTGTGACTTTAATATATTTATTTAATAAAATATTTTTAATTATTTATTTAATTAATAGAAATTAAATATGGCCTATTTTTTAAATTTAAAACAATTTTTTTAATTTTGAAATTGTACATTTCAAATCCCTTTTATATGTATTGTTCATTTTGGTTTATTGTGTACCACATAATAACATATTATGATATGAAAATGGGCCAGCTTGAACTGTGCCTATTTTCCATTATCTTATGGCAAATAAAAAGGGTACTTACAAAAATATCCTTAAAATTAGGGATGTTTTGAAATATCATAAGAAAAGTTTTTAGGAAGTAAAAAATACTGTGTAAAATGTCACTTTTTTTTATAAAAATTTTCATTTTTGTACTTTTTTTAAAAAAATGACACAAACTAAAAAAAAATGACAAATACCGAAATAGCATCATCCATTTGTGCAGCACCAGTAATCATGTTCTTAAAATAATCACCACGTTCAGGCCAATCTACATGCTGATTACGTTATGAAAATATAACATATTATTTCATTTTTTTATCTTCTTAAAAAATGATAAAAACTAAAAAAAAGTGACAAATTCAAAAAAGTAGCACAAATTAAAAAAAGTGACACTAAAAAAGTGAAAAAGTTCAAAAAAAAAGTGACGATTTTTTTTTTTAAAAAAGTGACAATCTTTTGACGGAATTCACGGGCTTCCTCATTCCGTAACAACTGGAGTCGAATTTTTCTTTGCAAGAACAAAAGTCAACACCAAAACCTCTTATCACCAACAAAAGTGATAAAAAAAGTGACAAACACTAAAAAAGTGACATGAATTAATTGTATCACTTTTTAAAGTTAAGTGTCATTTTTTTATTAAAAAATGACATACAATGTTACTTTCATTAAATATTGATGTTTATTACTAAAAAAAAGTGATAAAAATCAAGGTGATTGAAAAAAGTGATGAATTCATAAAAATGGCACAAAGTAAAAGAAGTTATACAGATTAAAAAATTGATAGATAATAAAAAAAGTGACAAACTCAAAAAAGTGACGAAAAAAAAAAGTGACAAGTTTGAGGATCCTTTGGAACTTCGCTTCGGATTTTGGTTTGGACACCAAGGATTGGCCCTTTTTGAGACAACATTACTCAAAAGCACACAGAAGAAGATTATTTACAGTTTCCCTTGCTATCTTTTTTTTTTTGCTGCGATAAGTAATCTGCTGATCATGCTCACATAATTATTCTTTAGGGAAACTAGTACAAAAAAAGAAGATAAATAATATCCAACAATATTTCCTCAAATTTTGATATATTGTATTGTGGTTTCATGTGATATCTTTGTCATTGATTTAAAGAATAACCGAATTCATAGTGGGTAATGGAGACTTGGAGAAAGGGTTGGTTACACGAATTCCAAGCCAAAACCTGCTGGCTGAGACACCAACGTCACAATCACCATCCTCAATCAATGCACTAGCTCTGGTTCTGTCGAACTCAGGGAAGCAAATTGATCAAGCTGGAAAAAAGAAATATGTAAAAAAGGTGACTGGCCGGCACAATGACATTGAGCTTCATTTGGCAGCTCAAAAGGGTGATCTTGCAGCAGCCAAGCTGATAGTTGATGATATTGATTCACAAATGGTGGGGACACTAAGCGGAGCAGATTTTGATGTGCCCTGCAATTGCTGCAATGGTGTGCCCCGTGTTCGTGATCTTTAGTCAATTGGGAGAATTTGGAATTTTGTCTAAGTTTGGGAAGTATTTGTTATATATTTATACTATAAATATAATATGTGAAAGAAATAAATAATTAAGATAAATTGTCCAACTGGTAAAAACGTGGAATTTGTGTGGGAGGTCAGGGGTTCGAGCCACGCCTCACGCATTATATCAAAAAGTCTTTGATTGGGCCTTGGGCTTTATTGATTCTAATAAAATAATTATTATTTTTAATTATTTTCGGAATTGTTTAGTGGGTCAACTAGCCAGTAAAACATTATTATTTTAACTGTTCGGTATTTACAACCCATTATCATTGGCCATTAAAACAGTAAAATATTATACTCAAATTGTCTTTTCATATTTTCTGGAGTACACTTGAGAGTTCTGAAAACCTTTTGTGATTGCTGCACAATTGGTTTATTTGATCGTTGTATCCTGGAGGTGATTGTCCACGGAGGTCGCAGCAGTTATCGACGTGCAATTTCGCTTTAGGACATCGTGCTGTCACGAGACTCGATCTATTGATAAGTTTTTTCTGCACTTTACCATTATTTTATCCAACAATCTAAAGCGAAATTATACGTTTTTAATGTCTGCAGTAGATATATATGTTCCTAAGTATTCTGAAAAACCTGAATTATTTGATGGAAAGAATTTTAAGAGATGGCAAATGAAATTGCGTTTCTATTTGATAACTCTTACAGTTGTAGATGCTATTGAATCTGATAAACCTGTTTTTGCAATTGCTGATGAGCCTACTGATAATGAAACATCAGATTTAGCTATTTGGGAACGTAATGATTATATGTGCAGAAATTATATTCTGAATTGCTTGACGTTGGATTTATATGATGTTTATTGGTCGTGTAAATCTGCTAAAGAGTTATGGAAGTCATTAGAAAAGAAATATGCTACTGAAGATGCTGGAACTAAGAAATTTGTTGTGAGAAAATTTCTAGAGTTTAAAATAGATAATATTAGAACGGTGGTAAGTCAAGTTGAAGAATTACAGATTATAATTCATGAAATTATTGCTGAGGGTTATAAAATATGTGAAGGTTTTCAAGTGTCTGCTATAATTGAAAAACTACCACCTTCTTGGAAAGAGTATAAAAACAGTTTGAAGCATAAAAGAAAAGAAATGTCATTAGAGGATTTGATTATCAGAATTAGGATTGAAGAGGACAATAGAATGGCAGAACGTAGGGAGAGACCAAACTTGGGTACAAAGGCCAATCTTATTGAAGGAGGTTCTGATAGTAAGAAAGCTGTTGGAAATTTTACCAAAAGTCAGAATTTTAAAGGCAGATTCAAGGGGAAACCATTCATAGGAAAGAACAATCGGTCTAAGCCTCAATTTAAAAATAAAACTGTTGGTGATTGTTTTGTTTGTGGTAAACCAGGTCACTTTGCAAAGGATTGCCGAAATAGAAAAGGAAAAACTGTGAAGCATCAGGCACATATAGTAGAAGATGGGAATTTTTCTGCTATGGTGACAGAAGTTAATCTAGTGAGCAACATGACAGACTGGTGGGTAGATTCTGGAGCTACCAAACACATTTGTTGCACGATAGGTGCATTTTCTTCATTCACTCCTAATAGTGATGGAGAATGTCTGTTCATGGGGAATGCTTCCTCCTCCAAAATCGAAGGGAAAGGAACTGTGACACTTAGATTCACTTCTGGAAATATCATTAGTTTGAAGGATGTCCTTTATGTACCTGATATAAGGAAAAATCTAGTGTCTGGATCTATTTTAGTCAAAAAGGGATTTAAAATTGTATTTGAGAGTGGTCAAGTTGTAATGTCTAAGGGTGGTACTTTTGTTGGGAAAGGGTATACAGATGATGGTCTATTTAAATTAAATGCTTCTGTGATCAATAATAAAGCTTCTACTTCTTCTGTTTACTTGCTGGATTCTTATGATTTATGGCATGCTAGACTTGGACACGTTAACATGAATTCTATTAAAAAATTAATGAGATTGGGAAACATTCCTAAAACTGATAAGTTCCCAAATTCAAAATGTGAAACGTGTATTGAATCTAAGTATACTAGAAAACTATTTCCACATGTTAATAGAACTACTTCAGTTTTAAGTTAATACATTCTGATTTATGTGATTTAAAAGGATATGTTACTCGTGGTGGAAATAAATATTTTTTAACTTTCATTGACGATTACTCCCGTTATTGTTACATTTATCTTCTTAAGAGTAAGGATGAAACTTATTCAAAATTTGTTTCATATAAAACTGAAGTAGAAAATCAGTTAGATAAAACTATTAAGATTTTAAGATCTGATAGGGGAGGAGAATACTCAGGTGAGCTTGATAAATTTTGTGTTGATAATGGTATTATTCATGAGACTACTCCACCATATTCTCCCCAATCTAATGGTGTAGCTGAAAGAAAAAATAGAACTCTAAAGGATACGGTCATTTCAATGCTAAACTCTTCTGGATTACCTTTTAACATGTGGGGGGAAGCACTTCTTACTGCATGTTATGTTCTTAACAGAATTCCTAGTAAGAAAAATAATAAATCCCCTTATGAATTGTGGAAAGGTAGAATACCTTCATATAAATATCTTAAAGTGTGTGGGTGTTTAGCTAAGGCATCTATTCCAGTACCTAAGAGAACTAAACTTGGTCCAAAAACTGTTGATTGTGTGTTCATAGGTTATGCTTTTCATAGTAATGCCTACAGATTTTTAGTAATTGACTCTAAAAATATTTTGATTGAAAAGAACACAATTTCTGAAACTAGAGATGCAGAATTTTTTGAAAATAGATTCCCTTTTAAAAAAAAAATCTGCAGGACCAAGTAGCTCTCTTAGTGTCCCTCCTAGTGTTAGAGAAGAGCCTATTGAATTAGAAGAAGCTGAAGTTAGGAGAAGCAAAAGACCTAGGACTACTACTTCTTTTGGTCCTGACTTTCTAATATACTTAGTAGAAGATGATCCTATTACATTTGTTGAAGCTATATCTTCACCAGATTCTATATTTTGGAAGGAAGCTATAAATAGTGAATATGATTCCATTATGTCTAATAACACTTGGGAATTAGTAGACTTGCCTAGAGGATGTAAAACCATTGGGTGTAGATGGATTTTTAAGAAAAAATTGAAACCTGATGGTTCAATTGATAAATTTAAAGCAAGACTTGTAGTTAAAGGCTATAAACAAAAAGAAGGAGTTGACTTCTTTGATACATATTCACCTGTTACTAGAATTACCTCTATTAGGATGTTAGTTGCAATTGCTTCATTGTATAATCTTATTATACATCAAATGGATGTCAAGACTGCCTTTCTATATGGAGATTTAGAAGAAGAGATTTATATGGATCAACCTGAGGGATTTGTGGTAGAAGGCCTTGATGATAAAGTGTGTAGACTTAAAAAATCTCTTTATGGCCTTAAACAAGCCCCTAAGCAATGGCATGAGAAATTTGATACAGCTTTGACATCTAATGGTTATGTGATAAATGAAGCAGATAAATGTATATATAGCAAATTTGTGGGGGATAGTGGTGTTATAATTTGCTTATATGTGGATGATATGCTTATAATGGGAACTAGTTTAGATGTGATTAATAAGACTAAACAATTTCTGAAAAAGCACTTCGAAATGAAAGATTTGGGTGTTGCTGATGTTATTCTAGGGATTAAAATAGTAATACATTCCGAAGGAATTACTTTAACCCAATCACATTATGTAGAAAAAGTGCTTAAGAAGTTTAAACAATATAATTGTATTTCCGCTAAAACACCTTATGATGCAAGTCATCATTTGAGAAAACATTCAGGTCCTAGTGTTTCTGCTTTAGAATATGCTAGAGTGATCGGCAGTCTCATGTATCTCATGAACTGTACCAGACCTGATATAGCATATGCTGTCGGTAGACTTAGCAGGTATACTAGTAATCCTAATAATGAACATTGGGATGCTCTCATTCGAGTCTTGAGGTATTTGAGATACACTCTAGACTGGGGAATACATTATACTAAATATCCTGCTGTACTTGAGGGATATTGTGATGCTAATTGGATTTCAGATACCAATGAAACTAAATCTACAAGTGGATATGTTTTTACATTAGCAGGTGGTGCTGTATCTTGGAAATCTACTAAGCAAACCTGCATTGCGAGATCCACTATGGAATCAGAGTTCATAGCATTAGATAAGGCAGGTGAAGAGGCTGAATGGTTAAGGAATTTTATTTTGGATGTTCCTTTGTGGTCCAAACCACTTCCAGCTATCTATGTCCATTGTGACAGTCAAGCAGCTATTTCAAGAGCTCAAAATTCATCCTACAATGGAAAGTCTAGACATATTCGTAGGAGGCACAATACTGTGCGTCAGCTGCTTAAGGATGGGGTTATAGCTATTGACTATGTGAAGTCAAGTGATAATATTGCTGACCCATTAACCAAAGGATTAGCTAGAGAGCTAGTTCAGAAAACATCGAGGGGGATGGGGCTAAAGCCTATTACAAATTAGATCACCTATAATGGAAACCCATGGATAAGGTTCAATGGGATAACAAAGTTATTGGAGTGATTTGTGGGGGTACTACATTGAATTTATTTCAAACCCCTCCCTATGATGAGTAGTACCAACTGTATTGATTAGAGGATGAGCAAATGCTCTTAATGCTTTCTATAGCTGATATTCAGTGGGGTGTTTAAATACAGTGCATCCTTGATAGAAGCACCTATTTGAGTGTGGAAGTGGGGCCGCTTCCTATGAGAATTGAGGCTAATTCTCTAGAGCACTCAAAGAAATCGGGAAAGTTCACGGCCGAAATGAACACAACCGCGAGAACTCGATGATTGTTTTAGAAATCATGTGTGTGTTTTATTGTCTCAGTTTGCAAATCATAATTGTGGAGTTCAAGACATAGTTCACTCTACAGTTAGCAAGCTCGATAGAATATACAAAGCTAAGGTTCAAGTCGATAGACACCTAAGCCTGCGTGATATCTACCGTACTCCAGAATACTATTTTTATCTATCTTATTTCTTTCATGTGGGGGATTGTTATATATTTATACTATAAATATAATATGTGAAAGAAATAAATAATTAAGATAAAGTGTCCAACTGGTAAAAACGTGGAATTTGTGTGGGAGGTCAGGGGTTCGAGCCACGCCTCACGCATTATATCAAAAAGTCTTTGATTGGGTCTTGGGCTCTTGGACTTTATTGATTCTAATAAAATAATTATTATTTTTAATTATTTTCGGAATTGTTTAGTGGGTCAACTAGCCAGTAAAACATTATTATTTTAACTGTTCGGTATTTACAACCCATTATCATTGGCCATTAAAACTGTAATTTAATACTGGATCATGGGGTATGCAGTTACCTCTATTTTTTGGCTATATAAACTCACTTCTGGACTTTAGAAAAACACTACAACAACAAAAACGAAATTGTTTCTTCACATATACAGTAAAATATTATACTCAAATTGTCTTTTCATATTTTCTGGAGTACACTTGAGAGTTCTGAAAACCTTTTGTGATTGCTGCACAATTGGTTTATTTGATCGTTGTATCCTGGAGGTGATTGTCCACGGAGGTCGCAGCAGTTATCGACGGGCGATTTCGCTTTAGGACATCGGGCTGTCACGAGACTCGATCTATTGATAAGTTTTTTCTGCACTTTACCATTATTTTATCCAACAGTATTTAATATGGGGTTATGTAATGTTTAATTAACTTAGGGTATTGATTCAATTGGATTAATTTTTAGAGTATTGGACCTAATTTCTCTAAATAAAAAACCAAAAAAATAGTCATTTAAAATAGTGGAAATTACACCGTACACCTATTTTTTAATAAATATTTAAACACTACTTTGTGATGTTTTTTCCTCCATAAATACTGAAAAATTATAGTAAAACCAAACATGAAAACTATCAAATCATGTAGGCATATAATTAAGGTTGCTAAATTTACTCCAACAAACGAGCCCATAATGTAGGTGATCAAGGAAGGTGATGAATTTTATGCTATGGGTATTATCCGTAGGATGTTGAGGGACGGTGGACTGGTGGTTGTATACATGTCGAAGCAATTCGGGAGGCCTTAAATTTGTAGCTACGGCATAGATCTTACATATTTGAGAAGACACGTTTCATATTCAGCTAGTTCTCCATAGCCGTTGAGGCAAGGGAAAATAGGGTATTTGAAATTGCTTGTCTTTTGCCCATCTTCAATTTTTGAATTACTTTTTCTGGTTTTCGAGGAGTCATTAAATGAAAGGCATAATCTTTGTTGGATTCAAAAGATTTCAGTTACAGAATGCTGTTTGCGATATATTTTTAGAAGTTAGTATTATAGATATATTTCATATGTCAACTACTATTTTTAGTTTTATTAACATAAGATAGTGTAAAATATGAAATAATATTTTACAGTAATGTAAATACAAATTTTTCCTTTTAAAGTACACTCAATTTTTTTTATTCTCAAAATATTATTACTACTATTTTTTATTCTTTCTCAAATGCATTTTGTCGCACTGTTTCTAATATTATGTAACACTCATCACATATTTCCATCACATTAACGATTTGTGACACAGTATATTACGTACATGTTGCAGCCTATTTCCGTTGTCACCACCACTTATAATATTCAATTTTACACCATTATAATTGGCTTCACCACTTGTAATATTCATTCTCACGCTGCAACTAACTTGCACAATCACTTTGATGGTCTCCAATCAACACTGTTCCTCCCACCACCTTTCCTTAATGATGTAAAAGCAAGAATTAATCACACTCGTCATGAATAGTTACCAATACAACCATTTACACTTTCCGAATCACAAAAACAAAAACCAAATTGTACAAGAAAATTGTGGTGATTGCAGATTTGATACAGATCTGAAATCTAATTTTTCCTCGTCATTGATGGTGGTTGTAGTCAGAGGCGACCATGAGAGTGTGCGAATTGAGCGACTGCACAAGACCTCATCATTATAGGGGCACCAAAAAATTTTTGTTATTTATGTGTGTATTAATTTTGAAATTTAAAATTTTAATTATTATGTTAAGTTAAAATGCACAATATTTATGAAAAATGAGTTTGTGCTTAACTATTTTCATTTAAGGATTATTTTTTAATTAATTGTATGTATTTGACTTGGTATGATATGCAATCCCATAAGATACTAAAGCTAAAAATAAAGTAATTGATTAGTTATACTTTTTTAAAATAATATCATACTTTAAATAATGTCAAGGAAAAGGGAAAGACGAAAAAGTATAATTTGTAGAAAGAAACATTTTGATGAAAATGTCACTATAGAAGACACACAATCAATTGAAAATTCTTTCATAACTAATTATTTCATTTATATAATAGATCAAGCAATTGATCAATTGAACGAATATTTGATCAATTCAATTCAATTCATATGAAAAGAAATTGGATTTCTATGTTCTTTTGATAAATTAAACGCATTGGATGACGTTGATTTGAAAGCATGTTGTGATCATCTTGACATTGTTCTAAAACATGTAATTTTTTTTTTGCAATCTCGATGGCAAAGATTTGCTTCAAGAGTTAAATTTTGTACGAAATCTTTTATCAAAAGAAATAAAAACACTTTTGATATATTGACTTACTTAAATAGGTTGGATCGCTTTTTGAATACATTTATTGCTCATAGAGTATTAGTGACAATTAATGTTATTATTATATCTGCCGAAAGAAATTTCTCAAAATTGGAGTTATTAAAATTTTATTTACAATAAATCATATTATAAGAACAATTGAATGACATAACTTTGATATCTATTGAACAATATTTGCTAGAAACGAAATATTAATTAGTTAGTTTGCTTTAAGATGTGCGAGAAGAAATATTTTTACATGATTTATTGTATTTCAAAGTTTACGCGTGGTATTTAATATTTCTAATTTCAAGGTTTTCTCATATGAAATTGTACAAAAAGTTTAGGGGTTTGAATGGTTCTTTATTGATGGCATGAATTTTGATGAAGTTTGGAATGTGATTTCGAACTTTATTTGTACTTTTTTTATTCACGACATTTAAAAAAATAGTATTTAAATATCATAATTTTGTGATGTTATAATATTATTGAAATGTATATATTTTTTAATTTTATGAAAGGGACACTATTTTAAAATATCTCACAAGGCATCCAAAATTTCATGCCTAAACTTTGCTAAACATGCACTACTATTGATATTGATTAACTTAACTATTTTATTTTCTATTGGATATTTTAATGGTGAGTTCAACTATGGGAACTCAGAATGATTAATTTTAGAACCCCAAGTGTAATTTTAAATAGAATAAATCTACTCTGTCAGGCCTGGCAAGGACCCACCTCATTAACCCCCTCCCCCCAAAATGTATAAACACCCACCCCCATGAGACAAAGGTTCTGCCAGGCTTGGTAGAACAGCACAACTCTTTTAAATAATACGGGTAAAAGAAACTCTCCTTAAATCGTAGACAAAAATTTGAAGCAGCGACATACTATAAATTTTTTCCATTTTCTCCGTCACATTCTTAAAAAAAATCTAGTGTTATAAGAATTAAATAAAAAAAATATTTTTTTTGGTAAAAATAACCATCAATGAACTCAAAAGTGGGTTGTCTAAAATTATGTACTTTATAAAATTTTATCTAAATTTACTAAAAACATGTGTTGACCCCAAAAAACTTACAATTATGTAGCCAATTGATCTCAATGCCTCTCACGTTCACGTAAGCTGGATTTCTGCACACTTGGACAAATCGTTAGTCATGCGTGACCTTTTTCAGGAGAGGTGAAGTTGGTCACGCGCACTCTGATGGTCAAGTCAGCTAGGGAAGTAGTTTTGAGTGTGGAAGAACTTTAAACATGAGCCTCCAATGTAAAATAAGGGACAGTTTTGGGGTGGAGACTAAAATGTGTGTGAAGTAAGAATATAACTTTGAGTGCCTAAATTTGCTTACATTTCAATGGCATTGAGTGTGAGATTTTATACTTGGGCAAACTGAATAGGGTCCACTGAATGATAGTGCATGTGGCCACATCCAAACGACTCTCTCCTTTTGTCATATACATGCATCAATTGTAGCTTTAAATGCTAAAACCACTTTTATATGCATAAAGTCTAGCCCGAACTTTAGACATGACTAAATAGGATGGCGGTGGTGACGGTGGCAATGAGTTGTCTTGTCAATTCACATGGTGCGAGATCTAGTCAAGATCTCATCACCATCTCTTCCTGGGCCGACTCTTGCAATGTGGTCCGCATGTAATGGGGTCGGTCCAAGTTTTCTTTGTATGGAAAAGCGGTTCGTTCACACTTGAAGTGGTTCACCTGCGTATGACTGTGTCATCCCATGTTGGATATGAGGCGTGGTCCCCTCAAGCCATTCTCCTTATGGGCTAATTGGGCCCATGTGTGGGCCCTAATTTTTCAAGGCATAACAACAATCCCTGAAGTCCAAGTATGATTATTTACATAATGTATAGACTTTCGACTTTGAAGAAAAACTTGGAGCAGGTGTCGAACTTCTTTGATAATTGAAGCATGTGATAAGGCTGAGGGTACAAGGTGAGGCCCTTGGAGCATATGTCAAGCCTATTTAATAATTGAAGCGTGTGATAAGGTTGAGTGGTATGAGGCGAGGCTCTTAGAGTAGATGGTGAGCCTCTTTAATAATTGAAGCCCGTGATAAGGTTGAATGGTACGATGCGAGGCCCTTGGAGTAGATGTCGAGCCTCTTTAATAATTGAAGCCCGTGATAAGGCTAAATGGTACGAGGCGAGGCCTTGGAGTAGATGGATGTCGAGCCTCTTTAATAATTGAAGTCCGTGATAAGGCTAAATGGTACTAGGCGAGGCTCTTAGAGCAGATGTTGAGCCTCTTTAATAATTAAAGCACGTTGGTCGGTGTACTTTAATGATTTGAAAGAAAAGTTGGTTTCCAATGACAAACAGTTAGGTGGTTCCAAGGTTCGTATTACGTGTGCATTTAATGCGTAATGATGATGATGTTTTACAGTTGGTGAGGTTTACGTGAATCCAAGCAGCGTGTATTTCACGATTTTATCTGAGCCCATGATTCGAGTTTTGGGCAAGCGCCTTTTGGTTTCAACGTGGTGGATGAGATTGCAGATGTGCGGCCCAGATTAATGCAGGAGAAGATCCAACAGTGGGGGTTCGTACATCCTGCATTTATAAAAGGCCAAAAACCTACTTTTCTTCATTTTCTTCACTTTGCGAAAATTTAAAACTTTAAGTGTTGAAAATCCCTGAACTTTTTCAGTGCCTCCATCGTCCTTTTTCGGGTAACCAAAATCGTTTTTGTCGTCTCCAAGCATCTTAAACTTGTGTAAGTGCCCAATATTTTTTAAGTTTTCCATCTTATTTGCATTAAATGGCTTTTTCTTCGAAAAAGGGTGTGTCTGGGAAGGGTCTTCCAAATTAAATATGGCACTGTATTGTGCCGATGCGAGTATTTCTCTTGTGATTCCTATTGAGAGAACTATGGAGGCCATGAAAGGCCCTCACAGTGCATGAATGATGCTGGAGGGCCCCATAGATTGTAGTATTAGATTGGGGGGCTTCCGTATGGCCGACGGATATTATGGAGGATGAGTTGGAGACTTTTAGGGTGATGTATAGAATCCCTGACAACATCGAGATGTTTGTGCCGACCCCTGAGGAAATGGCTTGTTTCCCTAGGGAGGGGTGTGTAGCAGTAAGTGATGCCATTTTGGGTGGGGGTGAAGCTACCATTACACCCATTCTTTAGGTACATCCTTAGGCACTATAATTTAGCCCTTACCCAATTAGTGCCAAATGCATGAAGCCAACTGGTTGGGGCCTTTCTACTTTGGAAAAAGGTCACTCTTGGAGAGTATATGCCTCTCCACGTCTTTTAGACCCTCTTTCAGTCAAGAGCTTCGAGTGGAGGGAGTGATTGCAAGGGGTGGTACTGCATGAACACCGGGGCTTGCATTCTCCCTTCATTTGGGGGACTTCTACCTCTATTAAGAACCGAAAATCCTTTTGGTTCTGGATTAGGGGTCCCTGGCAAACATTGGAGGGAGATGTGGTCTCAGAAATAATTGTGCCAACCCAGTACCACGAGTATAATGAGTCTAACTTCAGCTGCATTGATCTTTTAGTTTATGTTCCCGTTTACCTCCTTTTTTATTTGTGCTTTGTACAGCTGTAGTTGATCGGTTCGAGCTCGAGCCGTCCGAGTGGGCCATTATCAAAGCAATCTACGAGCTGCCTTCGGAGATGAGGTATTTTAAGTATGTGCTCAAGAAGCAGAATCTTTTTGTTACAAAGATAGATTATTTCATAGCCTTTCACTGGCAGTTTGCCTCATTTGACAGTTATTCATTTTCATATATCTTCTAATGGTCCGCCTCTTCGCTTGTAGGGCAACACGACAAGAAGGAATATGTTAGGCCAGACATGTTCCATGTGAAGCGCCTGGGGGAGGCGAAAAACAAGAAGCCCTTGAGCACCGATTTTTCTTCTTACAAAAATCGAAGGGATGAGCTTGCTCGCCTTTCTAAGATGAACCCATCACCTCCTTCAGAGAAAAAATATGAAAATGAAAAGGGTTTAGGAGATGGGAAAAAGGTAAAGACTTCTTCGAAAATGTATCTCCTCCATGAAGTTAGTGGAGGCAGATGAGGTGGCTGATGAGAGGATGAGCCTAGTGAGGAAGAATCGAGGCAAAGAGGTGAAGAGTGTATGCTCTGAAGGAAAGGCCTAAATTTTCCTGGGTGAGAGGTCTGATGAGATCGCCTCCACAGTAATGGAGATGTTGCCTTCTGAGGTCAAAGGGGTTGCGACGATTCAACACATGTATTGGACTGACAAGTACTCCTCGTACGCCAAGACCTGTGATGCGATCGACATGGTAGAGGCTGGGCTAGCCCTGTTTGCTTGTTCTCAAGGCTTTTTTTTAAATGCCCAAATGGAGGCGATGCGACTGCAGGGCCTCAATAAGAAGTACCTTCAAATGGCCAATGATGTTGAAGCTACCCTGAGTGAAGCCAAGGCTGAGGCATCTTCTGCCAATGAGACCTCCAAGTTGAAACAAGTTGAGGCTGAGTCGAAGGTAAAAGTACTTTCCAAAGAGAACGATGAATTGAAGAAGGAAACCCACCTCTGTAAAGTCGAAGTGAACGGTCTGACAGAGCGTGTGGAAAACTTTGATAATCTACAACGGATTACTTTGTCGGCCTTAAAGGACGCCAACAAGGAAAATGGAGTGTTGAAGGCTCGTGTAGATGGGTTGACTTATGAGGTCGCTCAATTGGAGTAGCAGTTGAAGGGGGCAGGGGAGGCTCGGTGAATGAATATGTTTCCCACTTTCACGAAGGCTAAGTACAATGGCCTCGACCTATATTGGAGGAGAGGTCGCATACAATGAAGTCTTTAAGAAGCTTGCCAAATTGCATCCCTAGCTGGAGTTATCTTCTTTAAAGGAAGATTTTTTGGCGGATGAGATGTCCATCCCTGCTAATAAATAAGAGGACTCAGTAGAGGAGGTGGGTACCGGAGGGGCCTCAGCAGGATAATGTTACCACTTAGACTAGGTCTTCTTGTTTGCAATTTCTTGTAACTTTTCTCCTTGTAATGAATTCAATATTACTTGTGATTTAATTCAATTTCTATAACAGTTCTCTCTTGGTAGCATTTCTTCTTGTTCGTAACTGATTGACCATAGACTTATCGTTAGTGGAAATTAACCAACACATGGGCTCGTCATGATAGGTTGAATTAAATAACTTATGGGCTCGCCATAATCGATTGAATTTCATAGCTTATGGGCTCTAAACAAGTTATGGGCTCACCATGCTTAACATATGAGCTTGTCATAGATAAAAAGAGTTTGCATTAATCACAAAATGTACATAAGCAATGATCATGGCCTTACTCATAATGCATTCCTAAATGTTCCACATTCCATGGGTGGGGGGGCTGCATCTTCCCATATTGTTTTAATTAGGAAGGTCTCGGCCTAACATCGCCCGATATGCCGTATGGGCCCTCCCAATTTGAGCCTAACGTGCCAATGCCAAGTTCTTTAGAAGAAAGGAAAACTCTCATGAGTACAAGGTCGCCTCTTCTGAACGATTTTTTCTTGACATTGGCATTGTAGTACCTTGTCATTTTTCTCTTATATGAGGCTAGCTTCATCTGTGAATCGTTTCTCTTTTCTTCAAGAAAATCGAGCTTACACCGCCTTATCTCCTCATTGGATATTTCGTTAAAATGCAGGCGGCGGGGCGAATGAAGACACACTTCGACCAGGTTCATGTCTTCAACCTCGTATGCCATAGAGAAATGTGTTTCTCCTGTAGTAGTTCGACTAGTAGTACGAATTGCCCACAACACATGGGGGAGCTCATCCACCCACGCTCTTTTCGAGTATCAAGCTTCTTTTTTAGGAGGTGCTTGATGGTCTTGTTAACTGCCTCAACCTGTCCATTTGCCCGATGATGAAAAGGGAAGGAGAAATGCTTCTTGATACCCAATTCGTCGCATAAGTTTGTGAGCTTCTTGTTGTCGAACTGTCGTCCATTGTCTGTTATGAGTGAATGGAAAATTTTAAACTGGCAGATGATGTTCTTCCAAATGAATCTGGAAGTATTTGCCTCAGTTATTTTGCCAACGGTTCTGCCTCAACCCCTTTTGTGAAATAATTGATGGCGACAATTGCATAGCGGCGCTTTTCTTTCCTTTTGGCATGAGACCTATCAGATCAACCCCCACTTGTCAAATGGTAAGGGGTTGGATACTACAGCTAATTCTTAAGATGGTTATTTTTAAATGGAGGAGAATCGCTGACATTTGTCATACCTTCTTACGAATTGCACCACATCCTTTTTCAAAGTTGGCCAGTAGTATCCTCGTCTTAGCCCTTTTCGAGCCAATGTTGGATCTCCTATGTGGCTGCCACAAATTTCTTCATGGATCCCCCGTAGGACATAATTGGCTTCATCCCCTCCAGTGCATCGTAAGAGTGGGGATGAGAAGCCTCTTTTGTATGGTATTTCGTTCTGGAGCACATAGTGGGCGATTTTGCGTCTGAGTTTGTGGGCTTCTTATTTATTCTCTGACAACGTATGATCTTTGAGGTAAGCTATTATAGGTTACATTTATTATGGGTTTCCTCAATCCACATTACCTTTTCTACATTGGTTGTGGAGGGCTTATGAAGGTATTCAACTGGTAAAATCTTAAAAAACTCTGAGTCTTTACTGTTGGACAATTTTGATAGGGTATCCACGTGTAAGTTTTTCGTTCTTAGTATCTGGGTCAGCTCAAATTTTTCAAATTAGAGGAACAAGTCCATAACCTTCTTCAGGTATGCTGACATACCTTTATATTTGGCTGCAAAGCTGCCGTTGATCTGGCTTAGAACCAGTTGCGAGTCGCTACAAACTGCTAGGTTTGTGACATGCATTTCCTTGGACAGTTTGAGATCTACTAGAAGCACTTCATACTCAGTTGCATTATTGGAGGCCTTGAAACCAAACCTCATCACACAATTAAGCTTGTGACCTTTTGGGCTCTCCAGCAATATACCAGCCCCAGAGCCCGTTTCTCCAGAAGACCTCGTCAATAAACAACTCCCAAGCTGGGAGGTCTACCGGTTCCATCACCACGTTGATGTCCGTTGCCTCAATGAATTTCTCTATGAAGTCTACTACTGCATGCCCCTTCATTAAGTTTATTGGTTGATACAAGATGTCGAATTCACTTAACTCCACGACCCATTTCATTAGTAATAAGTGCGGATTTTGGCACTTATTCGGACCATTAAATTTAAATATTTGTGAGTTTTCATTAGCAATTTATTACTTAATTTAGTTATTTTTATTGTGTAGGTGAAAACTCGAGTTTGATTGATGATTAGAAAGAATTTATGCGAGAAATAAGCAAAAAGAATCAAAGACGCAAGAATTCCAAAGTACGGGGACCAAGAGTATCACTTTTTGAAAGTTGGAGGACTTGCGTTGCAATATCTTGAGAAATTGGCCACAAAATTAACATCTTCAGTTTTTTTTTACAGCAAGTGGCACCTAGGAGCCACTGTAGCAAATCTAGGGACCCTTTTATTTTCTTTTCCATAGTTGGGGGGCTTGGGCTACAATTAGTCTTTAGGTTTGAATTAAAGATACAAAGCAGCCCCTTTTTGAGACAGAACCCAACAGCTGCGTTTTGGGAGAGATTTTCTTTTTCTTTCTTTCTTCTTCCTTTAATTTCTTTGGTATTTTGGACAAAGTTTGGAGTTTGACAATTGTGAAATAACTTGGAGAATAAGACCCATTGATATTTTCTTTATCAATAAGTTTTTCTTTTCCCTAATTTATTTTTCATTAATGAGTTGTAAGAATTTGTTGGTTATTTTTTAGTATTTGATGGGTAACTAAATATATTTGTGATTGGGGTGATTCCAAACCCGAGTTGTGATTTTTTAATTAATTTGTGCCTTATAGTTCTCTTAACTAATATGTTTAATCCATTGTGTTGAATGTTGATTTTGTTCTTCTTGATTGTTTGGGTGTACAACTAAATGATTGAATTGTTTCAATGAATGTTATTTTGGGATTTATAGTACGTAATCGTTATTTGTTCTAAAATCTTGTGGCAACTACATTTCAATGGATTATGAGGAATTTTCAATTGATTGTATGTGGATTAACACTTACGTAAGTAAACCGAGCTTGTGAGTTCGCCCTTAATTCAATTCATCTCTTTTATCGTAATGCTTTTGTTAAATTAAATCTAGAGAGCTTGTTCTAGGTTGTTGAATTAATATGGTTGAGTAAAGAACTTGTTTTATTCAACTAACATGTAAGAAGAGATCAAGATAATTGAGCTTCTAATTATTCTCGAATTGTTGTTAATCTAGAGAACGAAAATCTATTGTGGTAATTGATATGAAAATCATTCTCGTAGTAACGAAATAACCTCCCAATGACATCTTCACATCTTTGATTTAAAAACTACTTTGTTTATTTCCAATTTCAAGTCTTTTCTATTTTGAATTTATTGATTTCTTTAGTTTAACAAACCAAATCCCTCCCCCATTTAATTAATTTTGTATTCTACGTTTGATTTTATGCAATTGATTAAATTGAACCAATCATCTGCGGGAATGACCCTTACTTGCCATATTACTTTTTAAAACGACACATTTAAAGTTAAGTAAGGAAAATTAGTTGGTACGTCATTTTGACGTTTCAATTAGCCTCCCTGAATCCTTTCAGAACTTCAAAGAACAGGAGACACTTATTGGCTGCCTTGGAGATGAAGCGGTTCAGCACTGTTAGATGACCCGTCAAGTATTGTACTTCCTTGGGCTTGATTGGGGATTTCATATCCTGTAGAGCCTTAATTTTTCAGGGTTTGCCTTAATGCCTCACTGGTTGACCATGTAATCCAAGAATTTCCTTGAAGTAACACCAAAATCACATTTCAAAGGGTTCAACTTCAATCGGTATTTCCTTAAGATTTTTAAAGTGGCTTCTAGGTGTTCAATGTGGTTCATAGTATTGAGGCTTTTCACCAGCATATCATCAACGTACACTTTCATCATTTTACCTATGAGGTCAAAAATATCTTGTTAACTAGACGTTAATAAGTAGCCCCATCATTTTTAGAACAAAAGACATAACTTTGTAACAATAAAGGCCTCTATCGGTGATGAATGGGGTATTCTCATCATTAGCTGGATAATGGGGATTTGATTATACCATGAGTACGCATCCATGAAACTTAGATGTTCATGGCCTGCAGTGGAGTGGACTAACTGGTCGATCATTGGAAGCGAAAAACTGTCTTTTGGACATGCTTGTTTCAGACCTCTTATTTTTTGTCTGTGAGGAGTGAACTTGGGATCGACGTTAAGATGGTGGCGGCTAACCTTAGGATCTATGCCCACCATATCTTCACACTTCAAGGGAAACATGTCTAAGTTGTTGTGTATGAAGCTTTTGAGCTTCGTCTTTTCTTCTAACTCAAGCTCATTTCCTACTTGCAGAATCTTTGCAGGGTCATTTAGGTCTACCGAGAAATATTCAAGCTCCTCCACTGAGGTTGCTTGCGAGTTTGATTCGGTGACCCTATGGTCTAAATCCACGTTGATGACCCATTCTTCAGGGACATCTATTATGTTGATGTCTCCCCCTTGTTCAGGGGTAGGACTTTTTTCAGGTGCGTCAACCATTTCAGCTTCCATCAGGACCATATTTACACTGTTGATGAATTTTCTCAGGGAGCTAAGGTAGTATTCCTTCGAGCCCATTTGGTCTCAGGTAGTGTATGGACATAATGGCCCCGAGCTTTTTCAAAGTCGATCGCCCTAACACCCCATGGTAAGCGGATCAATGATCTACAATAAGGAATTCCATGAAGTGAGAAGGGGTTCTCTCATTTCCACTGCTAGTGTGATCATTACTCTGAGAATGATGATATCACTGATGAACCCATATAAGGAGGGAGCCATGGGGATAGCTCATGATCTACCATTATTTTGTCAAAATGTGGTTCCAAATAGGATATTAACTGAACTCTCATTGTCTACCAATATGCGCTTGAACCCATTCTTGTCCACGACATATTATATCATCAAAGCGTCATAATGGGGGTAGTGAACCCCAATGGTGTCTTTCTGTGAAAATGTTATTGGTAGGATGCGTTCAGCTCAATGAGTGGTACCATTGACTAAGTAGCTAATCATGGGATGATCATTTGCTTTCCTTGCGTAATTTCTTCGAGCATTTCTAGACTCTCCTCCTCCATGTGGACCACCAATAATAGTGTCAGTTTCTCGTATGGGAGAATTACTTGCATTGGCCGGGGGTTCTTTCCTGGGCCTTTGTCCACCTCTTGACCTATTTATTTCATTATCGGGCTCTCATCAAGGAGAATCCTTTCTGCAATGTTGTCTCACCTCATCACGTCTAGGTTCCTTCTCATGCCTAGGATGAGGCGCGTTTCTTTGTACCCGATGGGTGTTTCTTCCTCAACATATATATATATATAGGAACCTGATATATATATAGGAACCTGATATATATATTTGTACTTTTGACAACCTCTGTATATTTCTTTATTGTTTTCCTGACGTCTGTAGGGAGTTAGACTATCTCTCTGAGGTCTTTGCTAGGATATATACATAGTATATTTCCTATTTCAAAACAATTTCTTACCCAGTTAGCTGGTGTTTCTCGATAAAAGTTTATCTTGTCGTACTTTCCATAGTGTAGAGTTTTCATCCACTTTCCTATTTCAAGATACCAATCAGATAAAATCTTAAAAATAACAAGAAAGAATATCACTTCTTCATAGTTATTCTTTTTGGGTATTTTCATTCCATGGCATATCTTGACAATATCTTTTGGATCAATAGTTTCAATAGTTAGCTTTGTTAATTTTTGGTTTGATGAAGAGCTACCATCGCTAATTTTGATATTCTTTACCAACAATAGGTTTGAGTATTCCATGTGAAGGGGTTCATATTGTTTTTCTGTCTTTTCTTTTATCCTCGGGAAGAGCGCTAGTATTCACAAGTCTCTGTGAAGGGATAGTAGACTTGGTACAAGTTACTTCTACCTCAAGGGCTATATTTTTGCCTCGTAGGCTATCTTGGATATTTTGCATTTGTGCTTTAAAGTAGGAAACCTTTATTTCAAGAATTTGGACATTCGTCCTTAGTTGTTCTAGCTCCATCCCTGCTAAGATAATCAGGAAGAAAGGTAGTTTTTCCTTTTATATATTCAATATCAAATTTGAAATAAGAAAACCAAATCTGAATCCTGATAATATATCTGTTGGCAATAGATGGATCAACATTATTTTTCAAAAATGCTTTAACTTGAGTGTTATCAATTCTAATCAAGAACTTCTTTGGCAATAAATAATCTTCATATTTTTGTATTCCTCGCTTCACAGCGATGAGTTCTTTCCTGTTTGTCTCATATCTCGTTTCAACTTCTTTAAATGTTCCTGATGTATATCCCGCAAGTATCTCAGGATAAGAACAATTCTTTTCACATTTATATTCCTTATGATTTTTTTTAACCTTTAATACTGCACCACAGTAATTATCTGAAGCATCAGTTTCAAGGATAAAGAAATCTTCTTCTTGTGGAATTACAAGTTTAGGTAAAACTTTTAATTCCTCTTTTACTTTTCTTATATTTTCAGAGTCTTGTTCCTCCCAGGACCACATTAATATTTTTCCTTAATTTTGGTAGAAAATAATTTTTTAACTTGGCACAATTTTCAATGAATCCTTCAGCATAATTTAATATACCAAGGAAGCTTTGTAATTATTTTTTATCTTTGATTTCTTCAAAAAATTCTTGAAGTTTTTCATCAATATGAGATTGCAATTGCAATTCTCCTTCTTTTATGAATAATCCCAGAAATTCTATTTTAGTTTTCTTTTGAGAAAATGTAATACCATGTATTTTCATAATATAACAAAATTTCTCAAGATGTTCAATATGTTCATTTATATTATTTGAATGAATAAGCAAATTAACAATATAAGCAATGCAGAAATGAGTAATAGGCTTGATTACCTCATCCATTCTTCTTTGAAATATCTGTGGTGCATTCTTCAACCCAAATGACATTCCGTTCCATTCATATTGTCCTAAAGGACTAGGGGTACTAAATGCAGTTAGTGATTTACTTTCTTCTGTAAGTACGATTTGCCAAAAACCTGACTTACAATCAAATTTTGAAAATATCTTCTTATTCTGTATTTGTTTAATAAGGGTGTCCTTATTAGACAAGTAATATCCATCAAATTTAGTAACTTCATTTAGTTTTTTATAGTTAATTACCATCCTGGTTTTTCCTCTTTTTATTTCACTATGTTTTCTAACCATAAAGGCTGGGCTGCTATGTGGGCTTTTACTAGGTCTGATTAATTTAGCTTCTAGTAATTCTTTTATCTGGACCTTAAATTCATTTTGGTCTTCAACACTATATCTCATTGGTTTGACCCTTACTATAGTGTCCGGGTTGATAAGTTCTATTTTCGCCTTTACTTTATTTATGTTCCATTTTTCTAATAGTTTTTCAGAATAAGTTTCAAAATTTTCTTTTTTTAATTTTTCTAACTTATTTTTTGTTGTCATTTTTAAAATTATAACTGGTTTAAATTTTTATGTACTCCAACATCCACCACGCTGGGTTGAGGAGCTCTGATGTTCAATTTCTTTGTAAGCTATGCTAATAGCTTTAGTGATTTTTTTGTGTAAATATCTTATGTGCACAAGGAGTTGTGAACATATATCTATCAATATATTATGTAAATAGTGCATATTTTAGTAGGAAGTTTTGTCCTAATAAAATATCACATCCAATTGTGGTTGACATATATATTGTATCAACAAATATTTCTCTAAAGGATATTAGAAAATGTATTTGTGTAGCATATTTGTTATATATTACCTTATTTCCACCTGCTGTTGTAGCGATGACAACTTTCTTTGAATTATATTTCTAATATTCAGATGATAGTACATTCGGTAAGCATAAACTTATTGTACTTCCAGTATCTAAATAAGTATAAAATTTAATTCTACAATAACTTCTTATATTGAGTGTAACTTCAATATATGGACTCATGGAATTGGAACTTATTACTCTTTTCATGATAACAATGATTTCATATTTTCATCTATTCTTGATACGATGATTGTATTATCATCAATTGTTATTTTTAAATATCCTTGACAAATTTTGTAAGGACTAAATTTTTCAAGGAAGTTCATTCCTAACATTATAGGTGAACGATTGACTCCATATAATTCATTTTTATATAAAATTATTTCTTTAGTAAATTCTTTTTGATCATCTCCTATAAATATAAGAGTGAATTTCACGTATTTTCTTATTTCAAGATTATTTTCCAAATAATCTTTAAACATATAAGGTTCTGGTAATTTAAAATCTATTAAATGGCTAACAAATTTAGCATTTACATGACTTTTATTTGCTCCAGTATCTATAAGGACAAGAAGATTCTTCTTGTATCCTTCTTGATTAACATATCTAGTTTTGATATAATATTGTGAACTTGTTGGTTCAACAATACTTAATTTTCTATGTTGACTTATTTTAGAGCTTTGTTTGGAGGGAAAACTTGCAATAAGATTATCTCCTTCTAGACTGATAGTATTTCTTCTTAACAATTTTCCTTCAGAATTAACTTCTCTTGCTTGTTTGTGAAAATCAAGCTTTATCTGTTCTAGTATGGTTACTTTATGTTCTTGGTATTTTCTAGGAGGTATATATTCAGCTAATTCTCTAAAATCTTTATGTATGATAATGTTATCAGTTATTTTCCTTAGATTGTTATGATGATTAGTACTAAAAGCAAAAAATGATTTTATGTTGATACTAATAGCTTTACTTTTTTGTGGCATTTTCAAGTTTCCAATTCTATAGTATAGATTGAAACTTTGATCTATATTTTCATCAATTATTGAAATAACATAGTTTGGTTTTACTGTGAACATTATCTTTTGATAAACTAGATTTCCTACAATAGTTCCAATAGAGCATCTATAAGATCTTGTAATATTCTATTATACATACAATATATTTCTATTGGTATATTCATACTTTTTCTAAAGTATCATTTTATCATTACTTGTATTCCTTCTATCTCAATACATTTTAGTTTGCTTTTAACATTTTCTAGTATTTTTGGATAACTTTTGTTTTACCCATTCTTTTGTTATTATAGGAATTCTTGTTTTTCTCATTATATCTTCTATATAAATATGTATTTCTCTATAATTCATACTTACAATTGTTTTATTTACTCTTAGTAGTATTCCTAAGAATCATTGATGGAATACATCTCTTTCTTGTAAATTCAGTATCTTTTTGGTTATTTCTTTATAATTTTTAATATCAAAGGTAATTTCTTAGTTTATACCTTCTACTGAGTCTTCAACTTCCTCAATTGTTTTTACTTCTATTTCTTGTATTTCTTAATTCATATATACAATCTCTTCAAAATCTTCTTCTGATGAGGATGTATTTAATTCATAAATGCTACTGCAATCACTATTTAAATTTTCAAAATATTCAATTGGTTCTATATCACTATCATTTTTGAATTCTTCATAAATTATAAGAATTTTTACATTCTATTTATCTTTCTTTTTAGGACATTGATGGGCAATATGTCATTTTTCATTGCAGATGAAACATTTACACTTTTTGATATATTTTGGTTTGGGCTTTTCAGTCCAATTTCTTTTCTTGAAATATTTTTTATGTGGTTTAAAGTCTCTTTTTTAAAACCTTTTATAGTTTTTTGAATCTTCTTTTACGTTTCTTATATGACTTATATTTCTTCTTGTAACATCTAAATTGTTCAATTTGACCTAAATCTTTGTAACAATACAAAGAATTTTTCCTTATCTTGTATGATTTCTTACTTTCTAAAGCTTCTCTATACCAAGTACTTATCATTCGTTTTGTAAATTCAATCTCAGTTCCAAAACTATCTATTTTTATACCTTCTTATTCTTCAGTTGGTAATATTTTTTCATATTCTTTTAATAACTTAATTCCCCAGGGGAATGGTAACTTTGTAAAATATAATCTTAACATTGGTTTATTTTCTTGGTAATCTCCTTGGTTTAGTACGTAATATATTTCTTCAAATCTACACGTATATCTATCTAATTCACACATATCACATATTTTTAAATTTTTCATTACTATTGTTCCTGCATTATATTCTTCTTGTTTTCTAGATTCTTCATCATAACTGAATCTATGTCCTAAGAATTATGTTCTTAAGACTCTTTCAAATCTTTTTAATATCTCTTATATATCTTGTTCATTAAAGGCATTTCTATTATCTAATGCTTCAGTTGTATCTTCTCCATACTTTATTCTTCTTTTAATATTTTCTGGTAGTTTTCTCCACCATTCAAATGCAATTCCTCTAAACGTATGTTCTATAAATCCAAAAGCTGTATATGTTTCCCATTTATTAAATTGTATAGCTAAATTTGTACTTTTTATTCACGTATCTATAGCTTTGTGTTTATCTACACAGTCAAGATCGAACCATATTCCTGTTGTGTGGATTAGTTCATTATAAGATTTCATAGAACTTATTTCTTTTACAGATTCTTTTCTTATATTTCCAGTATATCTTTTTTGTGTTTTCCTATATTGATTAATACCATCTTTATTAGGTATTGGGTGATGAGGAATCCATTTTCATATTCTTCATCACTACTAAAGTCTTCTGATTTTATATTATAACTAGATGTTGGATTAATATTCATTTTTATATTTTCCATTTTTTCAGTTAATTCTTCTAACTGTCTTTTATATTCATTATATTCTTCGCCAGTAGATTCTAAGAATTTTTGTTCTGATTCTTCAACTTCTGTAATCATATATTGATTTATCTCATAATTTTTTTCCTTTATTTTCATCTTTTTGTGTTATCCTAAAATTTAAAGGTGGATTAATTATAATCCTATCTTTTCATTTAAGATTATTATTTAAAAGAGCATTTCATATTTGTATATTATATTCTAGATTTTCTAATCTTTTAAGTACATTTTCAAAACTTTCATTTGTACTATTTTTAGGTAAATAAGGATAACTTGATTTTTTATGTTTTCCTACTTTTTCCAAAATTCTTCTTCGATTATATTTTCTTCATCCATTATGTTCATCATTATTTTAGGTTCGTAACATGGCTCTGATACCATTTTTATCGGAGTGCGCAGATGCGGCAGAATTTAATTTTAGATTTAGTTAGTTGTATATTCTATATAATTTCTAAACTCGGAATTTTTTAATCTGTTGTTAATTATGGATAGATAAAATCTTAGAGTTAATTTATATCTTAATTCTTTATAAATTTTCCTAATTCTATGAGTTTTAGGACTTCTCATGAATTTTTATATTTCTAAGGATTTAATTGGAGTTTTCTATATTCTTATAATGTCCTTAGATGCAAAATTCTATATAAATGGTATTTTTGGAAATAAATTTTTTTTGTATGGATTCTTAATGAATAGTTGTGTAAGAGTAGATTTTTTCAAAAAGAATAGAAACAAACAGTGCCGTGTACCGTAGTTAATGACGTAATAATAATCAAGTGGAGAGAGATAGACTTGAAATTTGAAAACACTAATAAGCTTAATCTGAACAAGTAATAAATCTTCTGGGGGTTTTCGTTTTACCGCGGCACATTACCCCAAAAATCTAGGGTTTGTCAATGTCTCGTCAATTTTACACCGTAATCTAAAATCGAAAGCCGATTTCTTCAATCTTTACCTGAACAATGCACTTGGATTTTCGATATCGTTTTTCAAGATTCACCCTACCTCACGATCTATACATACATTTCTTAGTATATCTAAGTATTTTCATCGATCGCTTTAGCTGCTGAAAAACACAATCTTTTGGCAACACTCGAGAAAGAAAGGAAAAGAATCTCCGATTATCCATGGCGAAGACTAGACCGGGCAAAAGAGACTTGGATTCTTACACCATTAGAGGCACAAACAAAGTCGTCAGAGGTATGCGCGTGTTTGCCACCTTCCCAGGCCGACATTATACATATTATGCACGCGCACATATGAATATGGTGAAACTGCGAAATAAATATTGATTCTTTTTAATAATAACGAGCTGACAAGACTGATTTTGGCTACATGCATGTTTATGTATATATTTATTTTGTAATTTGTCAATGATGGATATTTTTCTTCCCACAGAGCAGAAATGTTGGGATTTGATTATACTGTAAGGACAAAGTAAAAAATGTGTGTCTAATTGAAACCTAAAATAAAATAGCTGGTTTGAATGTTGTTCACTGAGGAGTTTTTAGGGACTGATGAGGATCCACGATTACACATATACATGCATACAACATTTGACGCCGATTAATTTCTCTTTCTCATTTTCATTCTTCATTTCAACCACACATTCTCCCAATAAAATAATATTACTCACAGTTCAAAAACATTTCATCACTTTTCCACCATGTTCTCACGTCTATCACTGTTCCAAAATTTATATTCTTCTGAAAATGGGTTTCAAACAAGGATGTTGTGAGTTATGCATGCCGATTCTTGGTCCCATAGAAAAAAAATTCTCAATATTGGTATTTTTTTTATTGGTACATTTCTTTCTGGCCTCCTGCATTTATATTATTAATCTAACTGTTTTTTACTGTACTAGGTGAATGAGATAGTGCCTCTTTTTCTTTTTGCTTTTAAACGTTTTTCCTTTTATTTTAATGAAGGTTGCATTAAATGTTTGTATTTTTTGCTGTAACTCGAGTTATTGAGTCCTGTACTTGATTGTCTTGGATTTGAAGTTGGGGACTGTGTCTTGATGCGGCCGTCAGAAAATGATTCAGCCCCATATGTGGCACGTGTGGAGAAGATTGAGGCTGATAACCGTAACAATGTGAAGGTTCGAGTAAGGTGGTATTATAGACCAGAGGAATCAGTTGGAGGCCGGAGACAGTTCCATGGAGCAAAGGAGTTATTTCTGTCTGACCACTTTGACACTCAAAGTGCTCACACCATCGAGGAAAAGTGCATTGTTCACACTTTCAAGAATTACACGAAGCTGGAGAATGTTGGGCCAGAGGATTACTATTGCCGTTTTGAGTATAAACCTACCACTGGAGCTTTCCTGCCAGATCGTGTCGCAGTGTGAGTGAAGTAATTATTATTTTGTCCTCGTGTTCATTCTGTAACAGCTATGGTATTCAGAAGTTACTAAATGCTGCTCTTATGGTCACATGTTGAAAGGTATTGCAAATGCGAGATGCCATATAATCCAGATGATTTGATGATACAATGTGAGGAATGTAAAGACTGGTATGTAAATTGCTTCCTTTCTCTATAATGTTAAATTGTTACCCATGTTCAAAATGTCGATGTAGAAATTAAAAGTTGTAGATTGACATGTCAGAATCAAAGAACCCACATTTGATAGTCTTGAACATAAGATGGAACTGATATTTCAACTATCAGTGTGTGATTTAGTATTTGGATATTTTGTAACAAATCAAGAGTGTCTTTTCAATTGAGGCCTGTACATGTCTGGTTTCCTAGGAAGTTTGTTCATTGGTCTCAAAAATCTAAAGAATTGGGTTTGTTTGCACCTTCACCAACCAGTATAAAATACATAAAGATTGTTATGTTGTCCTTTTTAGGATTTGTCTGGTTTAATGTTAAAAATGTGCAAGAGCACATTTCTCTGAAAGAAAAATCTTGCTAAAGTAGATACTGTTAGAGGAGAATTTTCTAGCGACTTGATATAATTATGAGATGTCTACTTTTAAAGGAAGTGTGCTTCTGGATTTTTTTTTATGTTCTGTATACTTGATATGTTGGTTGATTTTAGAATTTTCCTACTTCTGAATTCTCATTGCTTCAGTCTATATGCTCAATTATATGATATGCTAATGTCCATGGTTTGTTTGTAAATCTTAAATTCATCTTCATATTCTAGGCTCTAATTCTTTGTATCTAGATGATCGAGATTTTCGAAATACATTTGCATTTGCCTTTTTTTAGTGTAAATATTGATGGCCAATACCAAAATCCATGTCCATTACATTGTAAATAAATGGACAAGGGAATAAATGTATCTAGATTATGTTGCCGCTACTTTTGAAGCTCGTAGGATTCTCTGAGTTGAAGTTTTGTTTCTTTGGTGTTTGTAGGTATCATCCTGCTTGTGTAGGTATGAATGCTGAACAAGCAAAGGAATTAGATCATTTTGTTTGTTCTGACTGTGCATCTGACATGGATGTGAAGAAGTCTCGTAACACTGCACTCCCAAATGGCAAGGTTAGTTTACATGAGAGCATTGCCTGGTCATGGTTGCTGTAATTTGTTTGAGCTTATCTTGTTTAAATGGTTGTACATGATTATGCCCTAAATAAAGTATGTTACCTGATAACTGTGTGAATTGGTTTCTAATATAACCTTAATAATGATTCTGGTGGGGAAATTATTCTGAGATACAGCAGTTAAGACCCCACTCCCACCCCCTTCCTATGTTGTGAAGGGTAAAAAAAAGAAATCCCTCAGCAGAAAACAATAAAAGAACATAACATAGTCTGTCTAACATGTCATTATGAATGCGTTTGAACAGTGTTGAAATTTAATTGTGCTATATATTTGTTTTTACTAATCTGGATCGTTATTTTCTCGAGGAAGGGCATTTTGTAAAGCATTTACACTGTAATTTGAGTCGTCCAATCCCTGAAAGAAGATGTCTAATTTATCCCTAAAAGGAAAGAAAGATGCGAAACAATTTCAAATTTGCATTCGTCCTACCCTTTTCTTGAATGTGTATTTGTTATTAATTTTCTTCCAGAATGATGATCACTAGTTAATACACTTAATGGAATAGCAAGATACATGCCATCATCAAAATTGTGGGATACAAAAAAATCACAATTACTGATGGCAAAATCTGTCAGTAACAGCATTTGTTTTCTGCTAATAACCTTGTTGACCAATGTTTTATCCTATATAAGCTTCTGTTGGTAAGTCTACCAAGGGTCAATTCCATTGGTAATCCTTACGTTCTATAGTTGGAAATTTCGTCTTTATTTTTAATATTTTATCATTTACCTATGGATAAAATCATACATATATTGAGGGCATTGACAGCAATGATGCCGGTGACGGTGGTGGGAGACGGATTGAGGGAGAGAGAGTCGAAGGTGATGTTATAGGCGGAATGAAAGAGAAGAAGAGAATGGAAGGATCACAATAAGGGGATCGGAGAAGGTTTTTATTTTTACCTTAATTTTCAAACTATCAGCAGATTAGTATTACAAAAAGACAGAATAGCTTGGTTTCAATACTTTGTTTACAGACGTAAATTGTATCTTTGTGCGTCAATGATTTATTGGAAAATATTAAAAAATGTCTTTTCCTTGACCCATTTTGCCATCCAATTTCGGAAACAACATAATTACCTAATTTATTGATGAATTTTATCTTTTACTTAGTTTTCCTACCACTACTTATTGTCCTTGGTAATTCATTGGTTATATGTCATTTTTGCAATGGGTTATATTACATCAATAATCTTGTTTCTTGATACGGTGGTACCAAGTGATATTCTATTGGCCATATCTGGGTTGAGGTGAGTGATATTGATGATGAGTAAATGATAAATACAACTTGTTACTTTACAATTTCTGGCTCCTTTTTGTGTTTTAATATTCGCCTGATATGTATCTCAATGTTTGACTACTTTGTTTACTGCTCGTAATAGCCATGCCTGAATGCATATTATGTCTGACTATCTAGTAGTTGATTACGTAAAAATTGCTCTTCTATCGTATGAGTTACGTGGTAACTTTTCCTGATTATGGAACAAACATTCTCATCTCTATGACCAGATAAATGAGTCTTGCTATTGTTACTACTTTTAATACCCTGCATAATGTGCTATGAATTTATTATCGTCATATGAAGTTTAGAGTCCATGGATGTATGAGGTGAGTAAACCTGATCCGCTGGATTTGATTGCTGTTGATTTTCTTTCACTTACAGTCTTCAGACATTACGTGGTACTATTAACCTGGTTGCTTACACTATCCATCGATTTTAATCACTGACAATTTTGGGACTTCATTTTGACTATTATAAATTTGGTCGAGAAATTGCAATGCATAGTGCATTCTAATTGAATTTTTCAATCTCCAGTCCATATTAGTTGTGAGCTTGTCTGGTTTATTTATTTTTTGAAGTTTGTAGCCTCTAATCTTTATGAATCATTTCTAAGAATTGCATTAGTAGCATTTAGTTGTTCTTGCTTGGCCTTTTACGTAGCTATCATTCTAAGCCCCTCTTTGACAAACTGTTAAAATATAATTCTTTTTCTCAACCACACATTTTCACAATAAAATATTCTACACGTAAAATCAAAATGTTTTCTTACTTTTTAACCACACGTTCTCCGGAAAATCACTATTCAAAAATTCACTTTCTCAAAAAATAAAAAAATAAAAAATTTAATGGTTGTCACACGCCTGCGCATGGTTACTCTTTTCTCTAATGTGAACAATCTTATGTGCACAACATTGTAATCTTGTGCAGGCCTGTAGTACATTGTGCAGATCAGATAGTTCTTTCCCGAGCTGTGGTCATCTAACAGCTGGCTATTTTCATGTATTTAATAGAAATTTCACGCCTAAGACTTCAAGGCATTTGACCTTGTGCATTTTTTATGAAATTCTTTGCTATTCCAGAATCTAGTACAAAGCCTGTTTCATTCTTTCTTTATGTGAAAGATGTTTATACTCTCTCACTTTTATCTGGGTTGTCCACCTTTGTGTATATATTTATCACTCAAACAAAGCTTTGGACTTTTGCTGCAGGCCGAGCCCAAGCGTCAGAAGAGGTAGCTACATCCATTGGAGTGCTACGAAGCACGAAGGCCAGCATTCCTTGCAAGTTATATTACTCTTGTGCTTTCCAGTTTTGTACAGTGCAGAGAATCGGTTCTCTGTTCAACTCTAGTGTCTATTAGTAATTGACTTTGTTTGTGATGAAACTGTAATATCTAGGAGATGACTTTGTAGTACATTTCTGTAGCTTTATCTCGTTGAAAAAAAAAAAAAAAGGCATGACAATTTTGTTTGTTGTATAGTAATTACTAATTCAAGTATAAATAAAAACTGTGAACAGCTTTAATAGATGCTAAAAATAGGGTACTCTAACAAAAGAATTCTCACTTCAAAACTAGTTAATTTGGAAAACTTCGAGAACATATGATCACAAAAAACAAAGAAAACGTAAAAAATTCACTGGGGATTAACAGAAATTTGTATCTTTCTGAATATGCATAAATGGAATATATAGTTTGGGGACTAAATTAGAAAGAAAAAAAGATTGGTGATCAAGCGGGTCTGTATCATATTTTAACGTGAGCTGGTAGTAACACCATCAAGAACGGTAACGGCTACTTCCTGAAAATTTGTGTTTTCATTTACAAAAAGCCAGCAATACTAGCTTTATTCACTCTATAATAATGTTGTTACTTTTGCATGGTTTATGATTAATTATCTGCAGCTATTCTGCACAACATTTTCATATAAACTAAAGCTTTACAACCTATTTTCTTCTCTCCATTTTCAATCATGACAAAAGATCAGATATATATAATAGTTTGCATAGGGTATTTCCTGTCCTCTGCGCTGTTTTTTATTGGGTGCATCGCAGACGAATCCGATCAACGAGGTATATATTTGGTTTTACTGGAAAGTGAACCCGTCGCACACCATCAAGATGCACTACATGCAAATGAATGGAAAAATGCCCGATCTAATCAGGTGATTGAGAAAAAGAAATGATTTTTTCTGTTCATTTTACCTGAAATATTACAAGAATTTGCCATTTTACACAGATCCTGGATTCAAGTCTAGCTGTTGATGTTTTATGGAAATTGTGCACGTCTCATGCATTTGGTGAAAGATGTATCTGGAGACCTGTTGAAGATTAACATAAAATAAATAAATGTGTCGGTTTTTTAATCGCTTGAAGACAAGATTAACATAAATTTCGACGATCAACTTCTGGAAAGCACTCTACTGACAGGAAGCTGTAACAAGCTTTACAGCTTTAAACATATTGTTAATGGATTCGACGTCCACATTTCCCATTCTCAGGTTTATCTCAGAATCATTTATGTAATCCCATAATATTTAAATTGTCTGATAATTTTTTTTTTTTTCACTCATGACTTTTATTCTTTTAAGAATGAAATAGGATAGAACTTTAGGTCGAAAAATTAAAGAATGCTCCTGGGGTGAAGCTAGTTGAAAAAGACAGTAGAGTCAAATTGATGACAAGTCACACCCCACAATTCTTAGGGTCACCAGAAGTTTGGACACAGAAAGGAGATAGAAATGTGGGTGAAGGAATTGTGATTGGTTTTGCGGATTCAGGCATAAACCCTATGCACCTCAGTTTAGCTTATGATCCCTCTAATCCTTTCACTTTCAAGTATTTTTTCATTTTTCTGGAACTTGTGAGCGGGGGCCATTATTTCCCAGTAACTCCTGCAATGGTAAAATAATTTCTGCTAGGTTCCTTGCGGCCGGAGAGCAAGCCGCTGCCACCCTTAATGCTTCCGTAGACATCCTATTGGCCTTTGATGCAGTTGGACATGGCTGGTAAAACCAGTGTTTAAAATGCGTAAAACGTGGAGGTGAAATTTCAAGTTTTACGAGTTTAAGCGAGTTTAGATGAAGCATAGGCGTAGAAATGGACAAAATGACCAAACCAAACCAAAACCAAATCAATCCGAGCGGTTTGGATCTATAATAAGAATTAATGGTTTTGATTTTTAGAACTTAGACCCATTTGGTTTTGATTCTCGTTCGATTCTAATTCTAGAATCAAACTCAATATTTAAATTTTATTATTTTATATGTATATATATATTTTTACGAATGACTGCATCACAATTCACACCAAAAATCTGAACAAAAAGGTCATATTCCTTCGGTTTCTCATTTATCAATGTTGAGACTATAGACCCTAATTTATTTTGGAAATTCAAACCCTAGTTCATTTTTCATTTTCTCACATGGGGACTAAAAACTACCATATGTCGTCTACCGTTATCCTCAATCACAACCGTCACGTGAGTTTTTGAAATTAAACCCTCAACCTTCGGTTATTCTTCATCAAATGTTCTCCTTTTTTTCCCAATCAGGAAATTAGAACCAAACCAAATCAAACCAGAACCAATGGTTCGGTTCCGATTTGATTTCATATCTTAAAAAAAACAATTTGGTTCTATTATAAAAAAACCACTGGTTCATGATTTGATTTAGTTTGATTCTCATTGAACCAGAACCAGATGAAACTATGTCCTTAAAAAACGTTTTCTTATTTTTTATATTATTTTAAATTTTTAATCATTTAGTAATTAAAATAATACTTATCAAACATATAAAATTATAAAATACTATATTCACTTAATAATTTCTACAATTAGTCAATTGTAAAATTTTCAAGTTTTCAAAATACAAACCAAAATATTTTTCGTAGTTTCAATTTTCAACTAGACAAGTCCTACTGAATAGATTTATAGAAACTTCATACATACTTTTGAAGTTTCAACAAAATAACGAGTAATTATATAATGTAGCACTATAGTTTATATCATATTTAACTATTTATCGAATAAAGACATTTTTAACTTTATAGAGATAAAATCTTTAATTAATAAACTAAAGTCAAATCAAATAATTAAAAAAAAAAAAACTAATAAAACACGCCTAGGGAAGACAAAAGAGATTAAGGAAAAAATCCAGCCATTTAGGAGTTGATAAAAAATGGCATAGGCGTGAAGCGAGGCATTTTGCCCGAACTTCGAGCATAGGCAATGTTTAGGCGTCGCTTCGGTGAGTTTTTTCGAACACTGGGAAAAACCGATCTTGCTTATTTTTCGGGGAGTGGGTGTTTGATTATTATATGTTAATTTTTGGTATGATGTACTTGGTTATACTAGACATGATCAAGAATAAGAAGATGAAGTATTGTTGATTATTTTTGTACCAAACATGCTCTGAGTATCTTTGTTTGTGCTCTCAAGCCGAGGGGCAGAACTTTTTTGTAGGCTCATAAAATAATGCTTCTGTATTAAATTTAGCTGCTAGATTATTGAAAATTTTCATTTTGCAGTCATGCCGCTTCAAGCCTTCGACTGCTGCTGGAAATTATGGAGTTCCTAATTGCATGTGGTGGATGGTTTCAGATTCTATGGTCGAGCCAGAGGAATGGCGCCACGTGCACGGTCTAATACTTAATCTCTTGTAATCTTAGAACTTGGAAATTAATTACTGGGCTGATTTGACCAATAACATCATTTATCACCTAAAATGAAAGAAGGGAAGAATATACAAATCTTATATATAATAATTACTTTTCAAAACAAACAAATTTGTCTAATTATTTCAAAAATCAGATGAAAAATAGATTTATTAAATATTAAATTATAATATAATATATATTAATTATTTACACCCTAGACACCTCACCCACCCCATTACCTACTACACCAATTTCCCTCCATCTCTCAAACAACTCCGGCACCACTTCGGCGCCAGTCTGACGACAATCGTCCGGCGACAGTCCGGTGACTGCTCCGGCGACGGTCCGACAATCGTCCGACGACTTAAAAATTTCCAGAAATTTAAAAATTTGAAATCACACCCACCTCATGAATCCACCTACCACCACCCCATCACTGTCTCCACTTCCTAAAAAAATTATCGGAAAAAAAATTGTGCAGTGTGACTGTCTGTGACTAATTGTGACCAAATTTGTATTCAATGTGACTAAATATGACCAAATTTGTGTTGATTGTGACTGTCTGTGTCCAGGTCAATCTCAAGTCACAATCGGTCACAATCAACACAAAAATCGATCACAATTGGTCACAATCAAACGACTGAGAAGGCAATTAACCTTACCACTAAGACAATCCCCACAACTCTAACTACTACTGAAACTCAAACAATTGGGCAAGCCGACAACCCTTCCTCCACTACTAACACCCTTATAATTCCACTTATAGATCAAACTCAAACTCAAACACACAACCAGCCAAACACAACACACAACCCCTACCGCCACAGTTCTACCTTAAAGTGAAACCCAAATGGCTAACTAGCCGTGTCACCTCAATTGGCCCTGAAAGCACGAGATATGAGTTTTCATCACGTTCCTCAAGCTCTCTTGGTGGAGTTCGGATTTTTTTTTCTGAATCATCACAAAATGTTTTCAAGAATTAAAAATTGAATGTTACATTCCACCCAGCCCTAATAGTAAAGCAAGCAGTGATGACTCTGCAAGCAGCAGCTCGTCGCTGCAGCGACGAAGCTAGGCGATGCTTCTCTGTTCATCAACGCCACAAATGGTGTTTGCACAGCCGTCACAAAATGTTTTCAAGAATTAAAAATTAAATGTTACATTCCACCCAGCCCTAATAGTGAAGCAAGCAGTGACGACTCTACCAGCAGTAGCTCGTCGTTGTAGTGACGATGCTGCCAGCAGCAGCTCCCCGCTGCAGCGACGAAGCCAGGCAATGCTCCTCTGTTCATCAACGCCGCAAATGGTGTTTGCACAGTCGTCGTCGAGGCATTGGGATGGTGGGTCTGCAGCGAACTCACCCGCCTGTGGCCAAATCGTTGCAGTTGTGGTTGCGACGACACGATCCCGATGACGCTGCTCCACGGTGGCTGCCGGTGGAAAATGAGGAGAGAATGAGATGATGGATGGAGAGAGACAGATTGGAGAAGAGAGAAATCGAGAAACGATTTGGGGATTTTGGATTGGGGGTGGTGTGGGGTGGGGTGTGTGATTTTAATTATCGATTAGGTGGTGATTTAATTTATTATTTTAACTAATCTTATTTACCACCTGATTTGTGAAAATAAAACTTAATCCCCTGTTTTTTGAAATGTAATCTTTAAATGTAGGTTTTGAGGTAATTTTCTCATGAAAGAATCCTAACATTGCTACTTGGAGTTATTTTGTATAGATGGAAAAGGAAAAAAAAGGAGAATTCTACGTAAAATCTTTTCACCTCTGCGATGCTCATAGGAATAGTTTTTTAACTTTTTTCAAACAACAGGATTGCAGTTTATAAAGCTGTTTATCCGACCATTGGAGCTCTAACAGATGTGTTAGCAGCAATTGATCAGGTAATCATCTTTTCTCTCTAAAATGATCGTTAGAGTTTAATGTTTCTCTCTTATTTTGATTTAATAACTTTATACATGACATGCATATAAAGGCTAATCTATAGTCTAGATACTATTGGAAAATAAAATATGAAATTCAAATTTTGTTTTGGGGTCTCTTCACTCTCCTGCAGGCAGTATTAGATTGGAGTGGATACTTTAACTCGTTATCTGACCCGATTCACCAATGAAAGATACTCTTACATTCTTAGGTATGTTTGAAATTTTCATGTTGTCTGCACACAAGGCTGGAGTTTTTGTTGTTCAGGCTGTTGGCAACCGGGCTCCTGGTTATTAAACCATCGCGTCTTACAGCCCTCGGGCTGTTAGCATTGCAGCTTGCGGGACAGACAGAAGTTACCCCAGTCTTCTTGGTGACAGTCAAAAAGTTGGCCGGTGTAGGATTATCAGGTAACATATAGTTCCAGTCCAATAGACGGCTGTTAATTTTTGCATAATTAGTCTCAAACCAAGTGTCTTTTTCGTCATCATGTTCGTTCAATGTCTGGGATTGTGCATATAGTGTACACTGTACTGTGCGAGAGTGTAGAAACTAAGACCATGCTTGCTGGCCCTGTTGAACCATAAGATGTACAATTATAGTGTTCACTTATCCCCTCAGTATAAACACCAAGACCACCATTGTGACGTATAGGCTGAGAGAATATCTAGTGTAGTCTTCTCTGCTACAGGATGAGCCTTAAATCTGTGTATTCTTTATTTTATTTTATTTTATTTTGTTTTGCTAAGTATTCCTCTTGTAATCGAAATTAGGGCTTAATCCCTAATAGGTTCGGCCAAGACTAACCCGCATATTACTTGATAGTATTGTTCAACAGATTAAAGTTTTGGCATGGCATGGCATCACTTGTATATAAGTTGGTGTTGGCTAAGGATGCTATTAAGGTAAACGGAACATTTACTAGGACTCCACAGTATATAGAGGAATGCCAGTATCTGGAGGTTCTAGACTCTGTACTTCGAAGCAGTGTGGTTATTTGTGCTTTCTCTGCTGGCTTCTACAATGGAACTTCAACTCTCACAGCCATTATAGAGACGGCAATGGCTCTTGAATTTATGGGGTTCGTCCTAGTTGCAAATCCAATTAATGGAGACTTCATAGCCGAACCTATTCCCTTTTTTGTTCCTGGCATAATGATCCCGAAAACTGGTGATGCAAAAGTATGTATCGTCCCAATGTGCGTCTTAAAAGACTTTCGTGAATTGACAAGATCTGAGAAATGATGATCTGTTTTTATGACTTTCGTAGATCACAGAACAATATTAGGAGCAGCAAACTTACAGGGATAATCGAGGAGTTGTAATAAGATATAGTGGCACGGCAGCCATTAGCGAGTGAAGAATTGCTTCTTACATGGAGCGAGCGCCTATTCTTAGCAGATTCTCTTCAAGGGGGCCTGATTATAGTGACCATAGGAGGAATCCTGTTGATGTGCTTATGCCTGACATTTTGGTACCAGGGCACCAAATTTGGGCAGCTAGGAGTCCCATGAGTGTTCTGAATCCCATCCTATCTGGTACGATATTTGTTGATTTTCATGCTTTTTCATGGTATGATATTTTAATGTTTGCAAATGCTTCGAAATAAAAGTTAGACCCCAAAGATGATCAATTTTAGGATACAATTTTGCTCTAACATCTGGAACCAGCATGGCAATGCCTAACGTTGCAGGGATAGCTGCACTTATCAAGCAAAATAATCCGTTATGGACACCCTCGATTATTGCTTCACCAATGTCAACAATCGCTGCCAAACACGACAATATAGGAAAACCCATAATGGCGGAAGGCTTCACCGCCTACAGCTTATACCCTGCAGCCCCTTTTGGGGTCGGTGTTGGCCTCGTCTTTCCAATTCGTGCCTTGTGTTAAATTAATGGAAGACCATAGGAGAAAAATATCTGAATTCTCATTAGGAAAGTATTGCCGTACTTCATATACATATATATACAAAGTGATTAACTAACTAACTAACAATAAACAAAGAGTAACAGAATCAACAACTCTAACTAACTCAATTGTCATTTTTCACTTCTAGCTGGCTGTCTCCTTCACTGGACAAATCTTGACACTCCCCCTTAAGATGTACATAAATATTGTTTATGTTCATCTTGCTAAGAAGCTTATGAAATTGGTTCGTCCCCAATGCCTTAGTGAAGATATCTGCAGGTTGTTCCTTAGTAGAAATGTGATGCAACCTGATTTTCCCTTCCATAACTTTGTCCCTTACAACATGACAGTCCACCTCTATATGCTGTCTTTTCGTGAAATACATGATTCTTGGAGATATGTATAGCGGATAGACTATCACAATATAGTTCAACAGGCATAAAAAAAATCCACATTCAAGTCGTGCAGCAGGTAATTAATCCACGTAATCTCAGCAACTGCCCCTGCCATTGCCCTATACTCTGCCTCCGTCGAACTTCTAGAGATTGTGGACTGCTTCTTCGACTTCCAACTGATTAAAGAATTTCCAATGAAAACGCAGAATCCGGTGATAGATTTTCTATTTCTTGACATCCGACCCAATCACTGTCTGTGTAGGCCTTCAATTCTAACTGTGACTTTGATGATAACATAATTCCTTGCCCAGGAGTTGCCTTAATATATTTTAACACTCTATAAGCTGTCTGTAAATGTATTCTGTTTGGCTTTTCCATGAACTGAGATAAGGTGCCTACAGAATAACTGATGTCTGGCCTGGTTATATTCAAGTATAAAAGTTTCCCAACCAATTGTCTATAAAATGTGGGGTCTTCCAAAAGCTCATCATCTAAGTTAACCATTCCATGATTCATTTCTATTGGTGTCCTGCAGGGCTTTGCACCCAACTGACCATATTCTTCTAACAATTGCAATGAAAATTTTCTCTGACATAAAAATATACCAGCCGAAGATCTTGCTATTTCAAGTCCTAAAAAATATCTCAAATTTCCCAAATCCTGCATCTTGAAATAAGAATATAACATCTGTTTCAGTTTATTGATGTCAGATTGTCGTGCCCCAGCAATTATTATGTCGTCAACATAAAGTAGAAGTGCTACAAATTCATTTCCACTACCTTTCACAAAAAGAGAATAATCAGCTTTGGATTGTGTGAATCCTTCTTTTAACATGCATTGTGTAAATTTGATGTTCCACTGCCTAGAAGCCTGTTTTAGGCCATAAAGAGACTTCTTTAATTTGCATACCAGCTTTCCCCGAGGATTATCAGATTCACCTCTCTTCTCCCCCTGAATCTGAAAGCCCGGAGGAACATCCATATAAACATCCTCAATTAAATCACCATTGAGGAAAGCGTTATTAACATCTAGTTGAGACAAATACCACTTTTGTATAGCAGCTAAAGCCAAGAAAGCTCTCACAGTAGTGTGTTTTGCAACAGGACTAAACGTCTCTTGGTAATCAAAACCTTCCCTTTGAGTGTACCCTTTCGCCACTAAACGAGCTTTATATCTTTCTACTTGTCCATTAGCTTTAAATTTGGTCTTATATACCCACTTACAACCCACTGTGGACTGATTTGGAGGAAGATGAACAATATCCCAGGTCTGGTTCTCAGATAAAGCTGCAAGCTCAGATTGCATTGCTTTCCTCCAATGTTCATGCAGAATAGCTTGGTGATATGTGGTAGGTTCAGGTGGTTGAGATGAGATATTCATGATAAAATGATGAAATTTAGGGGCTAATTGGGAGTGCTCTAGAACTTTGGATAAAGGATGAGAAGTACAAGTTTGAACAATGTGAGGAAGTGAAGTATGATAGTCTGTGAGATAGGTAGGAGGTTGTTTGAGTCTTGTGCTACGTCTGAGAGAATGATGATTTGGATTAATAGGATTAGATTCAAACTGATCAGATTGAGATGGATGAGGTGCAGGCTGCAAAGAAGTTTGATCAGTTGAGGAGTTTGATTGAGAATGTGAAGATGACTGATGATGAACTGGTAATGTATCTGGCAAATCATAATCTGGAATTGGAATATGAACTAATGGGGATGAAATATTAGTGGAAATACCAGGAGATTTAGTGAATGGGAATATCGTTTCATGAAACATCACATCTCTGGATATGAAAACGGACTTGGAATTTATATCATACTGCTTGTATCCCTTACAGCCTAAAGGGTAGCCTAGGAATATGCAGTCTTTAGCTATGGAATCAAATTTTCTTGTGTGGGTTAGTATTGACAGCAAAGCAAAGGCAGCCAAAGGATTTAAGGTGAGAATAGGATGGCTGCTGGTGGAACAAAAACTCATAAGGAGTTTTATTGTGTATTGTTTTGGAGGGTGTTCTGTTAATGAGAAAAGTGGCTGTCATGACAGCATCCTCCCAGAATTTTATAGGTAATTGGGCGTGAAAAAGAAGGGCTCTAGCTGTGTTTAGAATGTGTTGGTGTTTCCTTTATACCACCCTATTTTGTTGGGGTGTATAAGGACAAGAACATTGGTGGACTATACCAGTGGAAGCATAGAAAGTGGGCTGCATAAATTCTTTCCCATTGTCAGTCCTTATGATTTGGATTTTTGTTTTGAATTGATTTAGCACATAGTTATAGAACTGAGGTAACAATGGAGCAACCAAAGATTTATGTTGCATCAAGTATATCGAAGTACAACGAGAGAAATCATCCACAATGCTAAGAAAGTAATGGTTACCATACAAATCAGCTTGAGAATATGGTCCCCAAATGTCCATATGAACAAGTTCAAATACAGATGAAGAATTATGTTTGTGTAAAGGAAAAGATGCCCGTTTCTGTCTAGCCTTGGGGCATGTAAAACAAACATCACAAGGAGGAAATTTAGACAAGAAAGAGAACTTATTAAGGGGTACATGCCCTAATCTATGATGCCAAACATTTGGATTACAAGTACTTGTACTGGTGACTGCTGCAACTCTGTGTGGACATTTTGGAGTGTCTTGAAGGTAGAATAATCCATTAGTGACTTTAGCAAGCCCAATCGTCATCCATGAAGAAAGGGCCTGAATAAGACAACAATTGGATGAAAAAATTAAGGCAAGATCTTTGGAAGCTGTTAGTTTACTTACTGAAATCAGATTGAAGTTGAATGAAGGAACTAACAACACATTATGAAGAGTAAGGTCAGAATTGATGATTACTGAACCAATATGAGTGGCTTGTACTCTATTTCCATTGGGTAAAAGGACGTATGAATTAGGAAGGGTAGTGTAGGAATAGAAGAATTTGAGTGAACATGCCATATGATCAGTAGCACCAGTGTCAAGGATCCAGGAATTAGTAGAATTAGATGTAGCTGCAAGACATGTGGCTAAGGCAAATGAATGAGATATTATACCTGCGAGATTAGCAACTGGTTGATTGCTTGTAGCTGGCAGAGTGGATGTATAGGTTTTTGGATGGACTGCATCAGATGAATCATTCAAGAGAGCAAGCAATTTCTGCACTTGTTGCTGAGATAGATTTACCTGAGATAAACCTGATGATTGACATACTGGTTCCTTCTGCTCTCCAATGACAGAGTGAACCCCAACATTCCTCCTGCCTTTGGTGAATTTGAAATCCGGTGGAAATCCAATGAGTTTGAAGCAATTGTCCCTCTTATGTCCTTGTTTTCCACAATATGAACAGATAACGTCGGATTTCCCTTTCCTTACTGCCATGGCTGATGATAGATCAGCAAAATTTTGTTGTTGAGTGAGATATAATCTCTGTGATTCTTCCCTCAGAACAAGATTGTAAACTTGGTCCAAATTGGGAAAAGGCTTCATCAAGATGATTTGTGACCGTAAACCTTGATACATTTCATTCAAGCCATTTAGAAACTTGAACACCAAATCCTTTTGATGAGAACCAACGAACTGCTGAAAACATTCATTATTGCACTTTCCACATTTGCAATAGGGTAATGGTCTAAAGGTCCTCAATTCCTCCCACACAGCCGTTAATTCAGTGAAATAGGCATCAACAGATTTTGTACCCTGAGAGATGTTACTAAGTTGATATTGAAGATTACAGATCTTCGAATCGTCAGGTTGAGAGAATCGTTGCTGCAATTTATCCCAGATCTCACTAGCATCATTGAGATAAAAAATAGTCGAGGCGATTGGTTGTGAAATCGATCTCAGCAACCAAGTCACAATGAGATTGTTGCATCTGGTCCATGGTAGAAAAGCTGGATCCGTTGAAGCAGGTTTGGCAATAGATTTATCCCGAAAACCTTGTTTATTTCGGATGGATACCGCGAGCAGGAATGATCTTTTCCATGTTGCATAATTTGTTGCTGTTAATTCAGGAGTAACAACAACAAATCCATGATTTTCAGAATGATGGAGATAGTAAGGTGATGATGAGTCCTCATTGAGATTGCGAGGTATTCCTTCTGTTGTTGATGGGAGATCCGACATTGATGAATCAAGATGAGAAGAGAGAAAAAAAAGATTGATGAGAAAACCTAATGCTCTGATACCATGTTAAATTGATGGAAGACCATAGGAGAAAAATATCTGAATTCTCATTAGGAAAGTATTGCCGTACTTCATATACATATATATACAAAGTGATTAACTAACTAACTAACAATAAACAAAGAGTAACAGAATCAACAACTCTAACTAACTCAATTGTTATTTTTCACTTCCAGCTGGCCGTCTCCTTCACTGCACAAATCTTGACACCTTGGACCTGGGACTCGTCTTTTCTTCAGGTAAGGTCCCATAACATAACTATGCTTTGATCGTCGTAGGAGGTCTAACCTCACTTACGGTGCAGGATATGAAGATTACCTCAGTTTCTTGTGCTCTCTTCAAAATTCTGATTCAACAAAAATCAGAATTGTTGAAGTTGAAATGAATTAGAATAAAAATTGATGGAAAATTGGAAAAATGTCGATCCCAACGTAGGAAAGCTAGAAGAGTATAAACCACACGCGCACGCCGCCGTCTGACCTGCACAACACGAGCCGTGGGCTTGAATTTGAGTCAAGTTGATATATATTTTTTGATAAAATAATATTTGATTTATATTATTTTATTATTATTTAAAATAATAATATATTTAGTTTATATTATTTTTCCCTGATTTTTCTGGGTGTGACACGTGGATTCTTATAGAAGATGACGATTGACAGTTGAACTACATATCCAAACAGTTTGTGTCTGTTGAAGACACAACCTATCAATTTCTATAAATAGGTCCCTATACCTCGATTTTCATTCATTCAAAAATCAGAACTAATCTTATTCTTCTTCCAAAAGTATTCCTTCATCTCTGTATTATTCACATTTTGCAATTCAACTTCGAAAATTATTTTCATAAATTTTAGTCCTCCAAATTTTATAGAGATCAAAATGTGAGTAGGCCCCATCAGTTATGCCTATTTCATTGTAATTTGGACGAGGGATTTCCTTTATCCAGCCAAATAGGATGCCAGGAGGGGTGGGGGAATAGACAAGATGTTGAATACAATGTAATGAAGCTTCTATACAAGAAAGGCGCATATTATACATAATAATGAATTGGTACTTGAGAACTGAAGGTTATATTGGCTTAATGGCCAATTTGATGGGCAGTCGAAGTACCATGTGTAATTAGCTTGACTTGTGGTTAGTCGTGTCAAAGTGGTCTGGCCGTGCTTGGTAAAGAAATTTGAAAGAAAAGTTGGGAACTTCAAATAATTCACCAAGTACGCCTCACATTGAGACAGAAATACCACAAAACTGGACCAGGCCCAGTTAAGCCCGTGGTTCAGTGAAATCATGAAAAGTGTTGAAAGTACAGAAATAAACTAGATTTGCAACTTGAAGGCCAAGGGAAAATTCAGCGGTACGTGAAATTCTAATTATATGTTAATTCAATCAGCGAAAGTAAAAAAGGAGCCTTTAACATTTCTAGGAGGAAAATCAAGAATAAATGAATGTAAGTTACATATAATTGGAGATTGAATAGAATGCAATGAATAAATCTACAATCACCAGTGCTAAAAATATAGATCAGGTTCTATCCCTGCAAGAAATCTTCCATGTTACACATACAAGCCGAACACCGTGGATATCTGTATACACTCCTTCCAACTGGACGTGAAAATACTCGTTTGTTTTGTCTCACGGCCTTCCTTACTCTCTGCTCAAACACCTTCCACTCTATTGTCTTGTTTTTCACAAAAATGTCAGCAAGTCGGCGTTTGTTTGGCCGTATTGTTGGCATTCTTCCCCCACCATAATATATTCGATAACCGGCTACCAAAGAAGAAAATTGACTTCCTGAGTCTGTCATGGCAAATACATCAGCAGCCGTGCAGACTATGAAGTCCAATGCCGCCAGCTGCAATAAGAATTCAGCTTATAAAGTCATTCACCAAACCCCTCATGCCACTATCTAGAATCAGCTCATCATTCACATTACGAATAATGACAGCAAAACTTATTTAAGCGAGAAAAACATTGAAGTGATCTTCAATGAAGAGGTAATGGCATAGCTTACCTGAGATGAGAAATTTGCGAATGGTTGAATTTCAGTCGGAGAGAGCAAGTTCTCTTTGGTGACTAAATTAGGAAACAAGGTAGTTAAGGCAGCCAATCTAGACTTTCCTCCATAAACATGTGCTCCCGCTAGGAATATATGGCTCTGGCGATTGAAACCAAGGGCGGCCAGCATAAGAGAAGTCTCCTCAGGCATCAATGGACACAGTCCTTCAGATCTTAGTTCTGCCGGGGAAGGCATCCTACAAAATTTTCATTGCTTAAAAAGTGAAGAACAATGACAGACAAATTAATGATTTCACTACAGCTATGCAATCCTAGTCAACAAGATTACATTTGCTAATATCTGTCGTCCTATATCATTGTGTTAATTGGATCTTGGAAAATTATTCTGCAAAAACTTCGGAAATGGCAGAAATGTCCACATTCCAAAATGCATTACCATCTCCCTCCGGTTCAACTATATCCAAGTAACAACAAAGATATGTATACAACAAACTCAAGCCCAAGTTAGCACAAAGTTCTAAAAAGGTCTATGAAAACTCAGAAGATACTGTAGATTCATACTTTTTCATCTTCATTAGCTCCATTAATGCAGGAAAATGGATTGCACGATAAGCCTCCAATTCCCGCCTTTCTTCTTCACCTCCACCATATTCACACAAAGAATGAGCCACCATGTCAATTTCAAACCTTAGATGTAATGCTAGGTAACTGGATTTCTTAGCAGCACGGTCTTTTTGACCTTTCACCTCTGATTTTGCAAATGGGCCAACAAGATAATGGTCCAAATGCCCCAACCCTGTATCATTTTGACGCATCCTTTGGATAAGTAAACCGCCAGCTTCTTGAATTTTGGGAACAAATTTTAGCGCATGAAAATTGCATCTGCATCGAAGTCTCTAGATGAAGTTTTTTAATTAGGAAGCAATGCAGAGAGAAACATCGAGGGAAATGAACTAAACAATGAGAAGTTTGATTAATTCAAACTGATATGTCAAAAATGGTTATAAATACCTGCAATTGAGAAGGTACTGGATCAGATGCCAATCGGTTCCCAAATCCAACAAAATGAACTACCCTGTTCAGATGTAGAATGGGAAGGATGTGTTTCAAGTAAAAACTTGGCTTAGCCTCTTTCACAACATCAATATCTGTAACCTGAAGAGATTAATTTGACGATTACAGTACGTCACTGAACAGAGTCAACATCAAAAGCTGTTATCTAGAATAGAGTGAGACAAGTATCTCACCACACTACCAATTGCCTCTAGATCTAATGACTGTAATTCCTTGGGGAGTTCCTTCACTATGCGAATATCAGGCTTCAAGTAGTTGATGAAATGCTCCTCCTGATAAATATCGTCGAACTGACTAAGAAAATATAGAATTTGACTGTTAATCATCCACTTAAAGAACATGTTCCATATTACAATCAGGCTACAAATACAAAAAAAAAAAATTGACAAAAAACTTTGATAGACAACACATGGCGGGAATTGATTAGAAGATCGAAAGAGAAAAAAAAAATCCAATCATTTGCGACCACATCTGCATCGGTACGAATTCTATCGAGAATTCCCTGTACTCATGGCTTTTTCCTCCATATTAAAGATCACATACAGTGACACGTATTTTAAGAATCCCCAAATCAAGAACAATGAAGATATAAAACGCAATTGTGGAATTTGTAACAAAATTTTCAAATTGGACATATAACCATAAAGGTTTTGCTGAAATGGTTAGAAAAGCATGATATTCATCCTCTTTATCCCCACATCTCAGCCATATCAAACTTCTTTCCTCTCTTTCAGCACGGATACTTCAGCATAAAATCCTCCTCGATACTTTGGTAAGCTATCACAAAATCCATAATCACATGCTCCCAGATTGACCATAGAATAAGTAGTTGTAAAACATTACTGGTTCATGGTCTGGCAAACTAAAGACTTGGCTAAGTACGTCCACCTTGAGTCTTAAACATTATTGTTTTTCTCTGATCTGTACGTGCATAGCATATTGGTAGGTTGTAGTAGGTTGATAACCAGTATGATCTTTGACGCACCTATGACATAAATCCTTCTAACCATTCTATTAGTGCATCCCCCACTAGCAACATGTTGCATTAGACCCTAGATGTATTATAAAGGGAGCTAGGGTTACTTGCGGCATAGCCCTAAGTAATGCGGCATATTGACATCCAAATATATTGAGGGGTCATTACAGTTGATGAAGTCAAGAAGTTAGTATGGGATGAGTGGGAAATTTGAGTGTAGAGGCACTTGCATGAAAATCTTTAACTACTAGATGTAACAAGTAGGAGGAAAGTCAATGCCGCTTGCGCACAAGAGGTGAAAGGAGTTGAAGAGACGGCAAATAATTAGAGAAGCACTTATAAACTTTTGTACATAGGTAAAGAAAAGAGTAGACACATCTGGTTTAAAATGTCAACAAGATCACAGGCAGCATCAAGGAAGTTGCTATACTACGGTGTCAAATGGGCTGTGCCATCCCCACAATATTGAGTCCCATGACACGGACCTATCATCACAACAATTGGGTTGACTAGCACATAGGCCGACTAAAACAAGATCTATGCAAATTTTACAAATATTAAGAAAAGCTTTCTATTAAGATTTTACAGTAAAAATTATTTTTATAGAAAAATGCCAAGGGCGTTTCGGAATATTGGTCCTGCAAGGCCTGGCATTTTTCTTGGATTGTGCCTATATGATGCGTAGGATCGGCCATTTAAGGCTTAAATGGCCTAACCACTTTAACCTCCCAGTTAAGACATATGTGAGTTCATGCAAGAATAATTAAATTAGAAATGAGGATATATGTAAATAATTGAGTATAAATAAGAGACCCACGACCTAGATGGTAGGGACATTTTTTTTTTTTTTTTACATCAGAAGCTTCTTCCACAAGAACATGCATTCTCATTTGAGCACCAAAGCTGAAGAGTAGACCAAAACCAACATGATGCTAGAACAGTTGCAAAAGATAAATTTTTTCATTGAACCTTCAGTAGATATAGCACTGGACAGAACAAAGTCCTGGAAAAGTATTCAGGTAGCCAAACTCCCAAATTTATTTAGAATAAAACTAAACTTCTTGTAGTTGCTATTCAATCTTATTGGGTATTCAGAACTATTGAACACTCCCTGAGTAAGACTGTTCTATTACCTAGCAAAATTCCCCCACCATGCAATCTGTCTCTATCCAAGCTCCCCTCGCCCACAAACCCTAGCTAGTCACTGCCAATCAGGACCATCCCCAAAATCCCCTTTCCTTAATATCACTAAGCCACCCATCGTCAATATCCCATCTCTCACCCTCTTGAGTAGAAACCTCCCCTTTCTTCCCAGACCATCCTATAGCACCCACAATCCATTAAACCATGTTATTATCCCCACTCTCAAACTTACTCCAACACCCCACCTAGTACAAACTCTTGCCACCACTGTAAAGTATCCATCCTCCTGGCCATATCAAGTTGCAACACTACCACCAGCCTTAGCCTTATTCTCCATCTCCCAGAGTTCAACAGTAGATACTCCGTGACAACAATTTTCTGGTAATGATAAGTCCATGATTGGAGGGGTCAGTCAGGCTGGAAATATTAATTGAAACCTACCAGAAAAGCTCACATCAAATTTAGTGTATTGAGGGGATTTTTGCAATATTTTCCGAGTTCACATCTGTATTACACCTAGATGAATCATAATGGAGGAAGAGGTGAAGTAAACTATTGACATCATATTGACCATAAGCAATTTTAAGAGGGCCTGAATTTCAACAATTTCATTAACATACGTAAATGCTCATCAAAATAATGTAAAAGAAAACTTATTTCAATTTGAACTGAAGAATTAATAGCATGCAACAAATGAAAAACACAGGAAAACCCTACATATATATCTAAAACTAAAACCCCCCATTTTGTATCAAATAAAGTAGTATTTCACCTAGTATCTGTCCAAACAGTGCTGTACATAAATTTGGGAAGAACAAGTGTTGCATTAAGTAATCTAGCCACAGCAACAGCATTGCAGACCTGTTGTCAACGGCAAAACGATATATTAGCAGATAGAATATGGTTTAAGGTGAGACAAAAAAAAACACCAAAGGAAGAATTTAATTATACCATAAAGATTGGAAAAATGTGACAAAATGAGCAGGAATTTAAACATTGACACAACTTACAGCAACTCGCTGCTGATTTATTCCACCATTTGCAGTGACCATTATGTAACCATTTTTGCCCTCTGAAAATGGTAACAGAACATCAGGTAAGTAATGGATTGAGTCAAGACTTGATGCATGCAAGCACAAACGGGCACACATATAAAGAGAGAGAGAGAAAGACCACTAGGTTCCCAGTCACGCATATGGGCACAAGGTGTCCAGGAAGAGGCACGCACGTAGGGTTCCATCCACAAGTCTTTTGGCTCAGGTTTGTTCTGTCCCTGAAGTGCATTAGGATCAAATTAGGAAATCAAATAGCACAAATATATCCAAAACTGATTTAGTTCTAAACAAAAAAGAAATAAACAAAACAATATTTCTAAATGTAAGCACACCTCAGCCAATGCATGAGCAGCCTTAGCCAACAGCCTTGCATAAATAGTTTTTCGGGGTTTCTTTCCTCTACCAAGCTTTTGCAGTTCTTCCTACATCCATCATAAAGAATTGTCTTGGTGATTTTGGTGTCTTAAAAATGGTAAGAAATAAAAAAAATGCCACTTCCTTTCTCCCTTGAAATTAGCAAACATTCTCAAAAGATGCCTTTCATAAGCTGACAATGATCCAAGACCAGAGTAAATGGTAAGAAAGGGTTAACTACATAAGTGAATTGACTTGTCGACATTTCTCACACTAAATAAATCAAGGGGATGAATTAATGCAGTGTTTCCAACCATCTAACTCCAGAGAATAAGATTCAGATTAATCACTCTGGTGAGATAACAATCGCACGCTTTAGCATCTGGCTGAATCTAGTTTGGTCCTAGACTGTCAGAAAATTATTCCAACTTACCCCATGGATTTACTTACCCTTCCTCCTGATTACAATCTCAAGTCGTTCCTATGAACTTTAGCTAAATCAGGATGCACTGTGCGTAGGCAGGTCGTAATTCCTTCATAGACTATTTAACTCATACTTAGAATTTCACGGGATTTCATAATTTACAACCCGTTGATATTGATAATAAGCAATAATGTACTTCCCAGATTTGCAACTAAAATTTAAATACTCCTACGTGACTACATATCACTTGTCCTAGTATCCTATAGCTGTACAAAATTGTTCATGATCTCTTTCAAAATTGAAACTCTTATTTTCTCTTAAAACCAGCTTCCAGGGTAAACCATTCGTTATTTCTATAAGTGGTTCTGTCTTTGATTCTTACGAAATGCGTCGCCTATACACCCAGCAAACTATTTCAACCAATAAAATAAGATGATCAGGAGGAGAAGAAAAAATTCATAACATACCCGAATGGAAACGGTGGAAGAATTAGATTTCAAGAACCTGAACTTAAAACCGCCTCTGCTCCGACCCGAGTCTTGAATAGAAGATAGCATCAACCAGTTTATCAAGAAAAACACCCCTATAAACAAAGCCAGTCCTATCGTCACTTTTTTCTGATACCATGCCTTTCTTTTACCTCTGCTCGATCTTCTTGGATCAAAAAACAACCCACTGAGCCACCCATTCAACAACGACGTTGAGGAAACATGCTTCCCGGATCCGTGCGAGAACCGGATCGGATGTCCCGTCCCGAACGAATTTCTTGGCGAAGATGAGCTATGTCGAGCAGGGCTTGTTGATCTCCGCAGATTTTTGTCCATCCGGACCGGGACCCGGGAGCCTGGCGGGTGTTCTTCATCGTCTTCGTTGGATGTATCATCAACTTTCATGATTTCTAAGAAATTGGAGTGGCTCTCGGACATGATAATTTGGTTTGAATCTTTTAATAATGTTTTTGAAATTCGACAATATTAAAGTATACAGTTTTTCTTGTTTTTAGGACAAGAAAAGCGGAATCACTGGGAGGAGAAGCGGCGTTGAATGAATTTGATGAACGGAATGAGAGATTCCAGGGGGTGAGAAACGTTGTTGAATGCTGAATCTGGAGACCCCATTTGTTGTAAGAAAATGTGTACTTTTTTCTTTTGAAATTCTTGCGCCTTGTGAGAAACAAAGGTATGGATATCATTGGAGACCTAAGAATTTAGAGTGTGATGAATTGTTTTTTATTGAATAGTCGATCAAATTTAGAGTGCAAAAACAAATTAAAGGGATTATTTGATAAGAATTCTAACGAATTTAATAAATGTTGACGTAACGTTTGTCATTGAAAAGTTAATAGCAGATATACATATGAAAAGATTGAGAATTTTGACTATGAGACTCGTAAATACTAGTGTGGTGTCATGGACATATAACACGTCACCTATGATATGCATGAGAGATGGATCAATGTAAATGTTCAATCATCAAATTCTTACCAAGGTGATTATATATCTTCATTCCCCAAGTCATCGTACCAACCATGGAATGACTAAGGATTTGTGGGTTCCAGGAGAAGCTACCCAATGAGTTAGTTCTATAAAACTTCTACTACTACTACTATCATCACTCACCCTAATCCTTATACATTAACGTATCTAATCTTTTCATAATTATTAGAATTCTAGGTTGAACATGCTTATTTTCTCTAATTGTTTCCTTTCGAGAAGCGTTGCCCATGATCTGTCTCAGTGATTATTAGCTTGGACATTTGACCAACCTCGCTTCGCCCAGTTACAGTTTTTGGTAGCACCAATTGTCGTATGTGAAAACTCGCTATCAAAAATAATTGTGAACACACTTTTTGGTAACATTTGCATCTAATGCAATGCAATCCTTTTGCTCCCAAATCAAGAAGCCCTTATGGTGGCTTAGCAAGCTCCTCCCGCAACAAGCTCATTTGGTCCTTCCTTTCTTCAACTATAGCTGATAAGTTGGGAAGCATTTCAATAGCTTAGGCAACAGCCAACAACTTGCAATCATTTTGAAATAACAATACAATTGAAACACATGATCCTCTAGGGACAAACGCTAATAAACCAAACGTCGAGAATGTGTGCTGATAAGTGTATTTTGTACACATATCTAGGTCATTAAATTAGAGTATTTGTTAATGATTTGAATGAATTATAGCTTAACTTTGTGTTAATTGTGTTTGTTAGGTTAAACTCAATGCAAATTGATGAATTTGGAAGAAATGAACGAAAACGTGTGAAAACGGAGGAAATCCAAAGTTTGTGGATCAAAGTATAAACGTCCGAGAGTTGATTCGGAGCACAAACGATGATTGAAGATCATATAGGATCAATTGGATACAATTGGAGGTCAAATGAGTGAAATATAGTAAAAGTATTTTCACAAATCAATTTCTAGCCGAAAAAAGTTATGCTCCAAATTTTTAGCATCAACTTGAGACCCATTTTTCAGATATCAAACGTTTGAAATGGAAAATTTTTATTCTAGAAGAATTGTAACCCTTTGAATTAACCTTCCAACGCATTTTGAATCAATTTAATCGGATACCTGTAAAGAAAGTTATGACTAAAATACCGAAAGTTGTTTAGAAATAAATCTGCAAGCGCGAGCAATTCAGGGCACGCGCGCAATACCTTATTTTCCTCAACCCGAAAGTCATTTGGTTTTACGGCGTGTGCGTAGTAGTTATATCTGTGTGTGTGCATAGGTTTTTTCTGCAGAAGAATCTTTAGTTTCCTTTCGCGATTCAAACTCCTTTGGAAATCAAATTAAACGCGATTTTGACATATTTTCTGACTCTTATAAATAGATAGGGAGGGCTACACATAAATAAATAAATAAAAAAACTCTCTTACCTCTTCATACACAATAGTTTCATCAAATTTATCAAGAACAAAATGTTAATTTTTATATTTTGATAGAGGAGATCAAGCCATAGCAAGGAATTGAATGTCAATTACATCAAGATTTTGAAGAATTCAATTTTGGACTTGAAGATCAATATCTTTTGATTTATTTTACGATTCGGGTGATATTTTTCTATTATTTTTCTTATAATTTATATATTAACATGGTAAGCTGGATCCACTTTTGTATTAAATGAAGATGAATCCTATTTTATTTATTTGTTTTAATTCAGGACTAGTATTTTAGTTTATTTCTTAAGTTTCTTGATTAGTTTTGCATAATCATTGCACTATTTAATTGATTGACCACCATTAGATAATTAGTTGTTTGTTATAGTTTTGGGAGACTCACAATAAGTTAAGAATGCCGCAAAATTAACTTATGTGCAATAGATTTTAGGAATGATATTTATCACATGTGCAATCATAAGATAATCTAAACTCTAATTCATTCTAATCATTCGAATTTGGGCTAGGAATAGATTCGGACCATAGATAGAATATATTTAATTTGTCTTTAAAAAAGAATTAATTATAATAGAATTATCGATTGTTAAGAACGTATGAACGAAACTAGATTACAAATCAAGAATTGAAATGGATAGCAATAGGCGGATTCGAGATCCAATACAATCATCCATAATTTGATTTAAAAAAAAACACTTTTTACCACTTTCTTAGATAATTTAGCATAAAATCAAATTAAACTCTCTATTTTCTTTACATAATTCGAATCCCATACATAACTAGTAAATTTGAATTGAATTTATTCTCTGTGAGACGATAACTCTCAACTCATTAATTCTATTACTTGTAAACAGTTCCGTACACTTGCAGGTTTTGCATGAACACACGTGCCAAGAAAAAGATTAGGTATAAAAGTGCTAAGATCCCATAGGTTGGGGATGGTGGCTATTATTTTCCCTATTTCCTCTAGGAAAGACTTCATTAATCTCATTGACTGATAATTCTTTCCAAGCGGAGACATTTGGCTAACTCAAGCATATGCAAATTTTTATGAAATCTGAGGGAGCAAAAACCAATTAACCCAATTCTTGGAGAAACCTGAACTACGTCGTTTTGATGATCGAGACCTTGCACCAGAACAACCGTGTTGAGCTGCATTAAGGGTCCGTTTGATTGTAAATGTGAAAAATGGGTAGAAAGAAAAATGAATTTTAGGGAATTCAATTGTCTAGAAATTGTTTTACTGGAATTGTAATTAATTCTGTTTGATTTGTATAATTTTTCACTTGAAAAAGTTTAAAGTTTTGTGTCCGTTTGATTTTATTTTTCATGAAAATTATTCATTAAAGTTAGAATTTCTTTTACCATTGAGTCTAGAATTTGTTTTACTTGCAAAAAGAAAAAGAAAACCGAAAAATGAAAACCCATCTAAAAGGTGATAAAACAATTTCAACAAAATCAAGGAAAATGTGCACGTGTGAGAGAAAGTGAGAAAAAAATTTCTACTTTCAAACAAGACAAAAGCTAGAAAATGGAAAAATAATTACTAGTTCTAGCGAAAATTAAAACTATCAAACATGCCCTAAGTTATACTTAAATTTCTTGTTGACGTTCTTATTGACATATTGAAATGTTGACATTCTTATTGACATGTTCCTATGTATCAAATTTGGTCAGTAACGTGGAAGGTTGTTGTAAAAGTCAATGGAGATAGATGGATGCCATCTGTTAGAATGGTAATGTCAAGTAGAATCATGATCGGTGTTGAGCTTCCCTGTTCAAGAAACAAATCCAATAAGTTAATTGCGGTAATTGCACGCAAATTAACACATTAACTAATAACCGTCCGAACAATGGGTTGCTGAAAAGTAAAAGGCCCAATGCCCATATAATTCATTCTATGGTCAGAAATGAACAAGAAGGGTCTTGCAATTTTGATGCGAACCAAAATGAGACCACTATCCCCTGCGTCTGTAAGTCTTTAATTTGACTTATATTTCGATCGCATAAAATTCTCTCTAATTATTTAACATAATCTCTGTTCTTGATTATGCCCATATTGTTTATGCATAAATTTCGTTATGTTATCCGAGTCTCTGTTATTTACTCAACAGAATAGAATCAATCAAATGCAATTTCCTCCACCGGAAAGTAACAAAGTTTCATCTTCTCAGAATGCCTCCTCCATTACCCACAGGTGTACAATTACTCTGTAAAGTATTAAAGATTTGATTTTTAGTTAACCAATAATCTTTCTTGAATTAGAAATATCGTGCAGTTACTGGAGTATGTTTCTCTTTGAAAAATATTTGATGGGGTTTGTCTAGGGAAAAAGAAAATTGAAATACAGTAAGAAACAATTTTTATATAGAGATCATGCAATATTTATGTAGTATATATAGGAGCAGGAGGTTTTGGATTTACATTATTTTCCGAGTTTGTTTTAAGTATTAAATAAGAAAACTATTGCATGTTGGATGTAGAGGCAAATTTTAAACTAATTTGGGGATTTTCAGAAACTATGAGCAAGTACGAGAGTCTATGCACTCTGCTATATCGATGAACAAGACGGAGATTCTAGATGCTGCTCTCAATGATTTCTCCGAGGTGAATTTCTTAGTTCCCAAGTTATGCCAAAATAACAATTTATTGGTGAATAGCATTACATTGACCAAGCACCAGTAATGTAGGGTTATTTTGTCCTTCCTATTGAAAGCCGTCGGAAATTACTTGTAACACTAGCCAGAGAATATGATCTTAGTCGGGAACAAGTTCGTGAACTAATGAAGCAGTATCTCGGTCTTGAGCTTCCTAGTGGTAAGTTGTTCTAATCTTTCTTTTGATCAACTTTTCCATGAAAAATGATGTTGGATTAAAGGCTGGTTGCTTTGGTAATAAAGCTGTAGATAGGGGCCATGAAGAGGAAGGATCATTTTCTGCTTTCTATAGGATTGAGCGAAATCTGAGACATTCTCTCAAGCCAATGTATGGAGTTCTATTTGAACGGTTGAACACACACCCAGGAGGACTGAGATTCTTGACCATTATGCGAGCAGACATACTATCTTTTCTCGAGTAAGGTTATGCACAAAAAAATGTGATTTTTCTCACCTCACACATGTATTTCACTTAATTTACAAATGCTAAAAATACATAAATTGATGAAAAGTATGAAGTTCTCTTTGAACGGGACCATTATGGAAGCAGATATACTATCTTTTCTCAAGTAATGTTATGCACAAAAAATTTCTGATTTTCCCCACTTCTTATTTCTTCATATATTTCACTTGATACATGAATGCTAAAAATACACGAGTGGACAAAAAACTGTAAGAAATAGACCTATTCATAGTTCTCTTATATTCTCATCTCTTGCTTTTGAATTTGGCAACTTCTTTCCTTTGTTGGGGCTAAAGAGGGTACACCTAGAACCTTATTCTTTCTAAGAATGTCTCGAACAAATTAGGCCTGAGTCCACCAGCAATGGGCATGTTTTGAAGAGTGTTTTTTAAACATTATTCTCACTTCAGTGCCTACTCAATTTGACAATTTGTTTGGGTTTCAGAACCTGGACTGTTGGGTTGTTTGTACTTATATACAATGCGGATTTTACTTTGCAGTATATTTTGAATTAGCCATAGTTAAAATTTCAGGTTTTGAGATTTCATAGATCTCTCTTTGTTATTTTATTCTCTATGTTTGTGGTCTCTAGATTAAATTTTTCTCCTCTCCCTTGGATTTCGATCTCTCAACCAAACCACATAATTTTTGTTTTTCATTTGCTCCGTTGTTTATATCTTTATTGTGTATGCTTTACACGTTCGATTTCTAGTTGAATCAGCCTAACACTATTTTATGGATGGTCAGATATATTATACTCTTCAGCTTGAGTTTACCCCTTAATGAAATGGGCAGCACCTTCTGAGGTGCTATATCTAATAGTGAAATTATCCGTCTATGGATGACATGCATGTCCATCTCAGTGTTGATCTAGTGAACTGTTTTATATCATTCTTGTCTTCAATACAATTCAGATTTTCTTGACCACATTATTATTATTTTTTTTTCAAATGCAGAGAGGAAAATATTTCTGCACTGAGGGCACTTGATTCGTACTTGAAGGAAAAACTTATCACATGGCTCAGTCCTGCAAACCTCCAGCTTCATCACATAACTTGGGATGATCCTGCATCTTTGTTGGAGAAGATTGTAGCATACGAGGTCTGTTTCTTGGCTTTCATCACATCATTGATATAGTCATTCCTTATGTTGCACAATCTGACCGAGTAATTTTGTCATTGGCATACCACAGGCGGTCCATCCAATCAGCAATCTTTTAGATCTGAAGCGAAGGCTGGGTGTAGGTCGTCGTTGTTTTGGATATTTACATCCGGCTATCCCAGGTTAGCACTCTTTTATTGTCTAGTCTAGAGAAAAAGTAAGGTGGTCAATTCCTGCCACCATATTCTCTGTAGAATACATGTTACCATTCTCTTGAATACAATCAATAGTTGCAACAGAGGCCCGATGAGTCGATAACAAATATCAACATGGACCTGTATTATTTTGTTTAGCACATGAATTAAGACTATGGACCAAAATTTTGACCGACTGTGTGAAGCATCTGTTTGATGATCATTTCTTATGGTCATGAGGAGTGCAAGAAATTCCAACTGAAGTTATTCATTATTTCAACCACCTTCCTCTGCTCATAATCTGAGTATTTGTCATTTATCACCATTGCACTGAGGAAACTATGGAAGTTGTATGTCTAATGCATTTCCTGTAAAATTAGTGCAAAATTAGAGAAATGGTACACACAATGCACATCACGTGAAATATTTTAAATGTGTGTCACTGGGTTGCAGTGTACATTCGCTGCATTTGATAGTTAATGCGCTAAAATAATTTATTTGCCTTTAGGCGAACCGTTGATATTTATTGAAGTTGCTCTCATGAAGAATGTGGCCCAGACAATACAGGTAGATTACTTTCTACACAATATCATGAAGTTAAGATTATCAAGGTAACGATTATAATTGAAAAACTTATTGCAGGAAGTTTTATGGGACGATCCACCAATACCTGAATGTGAGGCAACATGCGCACTCTTTTACTCTATATCATCAACTCAAGTAAGTACGAAATGATACTTTGAAAATTTATTAATTTTAAAATTTTTTATATATGTTTAAATTTTAATTTGTTAACTCGAGCTTATTTTGGTATCATTTTTTCAAGATAATAAAATAGTATCAGTTTTCTCATCCTATTCTGACAACCGATATTTTTCTGGTTTGACTATCCATTGATGGGTGCACATCTTTTTAACACCTTTTCCCTTTACTTAAGTTGACAATTATGTCTAAAAAAATACTTGACCAATAACCGAGTGGTTCCTCCTTTTCTTATAGTAAAAATTTTTGTTCCTTCATTTTAATTGGAGTCACCCTTGCTGATTCTCTTTCTCAATGCTTTTGAGATGTACTTTATGTGGGTAAATATTAGAGAATCAAATCAAATCGAAGGCCTGTGTATTCACAGTTTCTTTAAATTGAATTTGCCGCCTCACCGGAGTGCAAGAGGTTTTGATCGGTGTTCGATTCCTAGGATACAATCGGTTGTCGGTTCACGTTGCGCTACGTAAATTGCCTACGAACTAGTTGTGATATACTCTATCTCTCAAAGAAATCAGAAAGGGAAGACTTTAAAAACTGGAAAGAAGAAGTTTGTTGCTGGGAGGAATAAACTTGTATTTCACTTGTGTTTTTCCAACCGAGAGAGATCTTCTATTTATACCTATAGAGGAAAAGCGTGCTCATTAATACAATTGAATAAATAAGTTACAACATTGAAGATAAAATTCTGAAACTGAAGAGATTTGATTTTTTTGGAACGGATGAAACTGATAAAATTGATAACAAATGTTTGTGTAACTTTTCATTCAATATCATTTTCCAACAATCCCCCACATGAATGAAAATTTGGAAAACAAAGACTTAAGAGAGAAAGAGAATAAAATGAATCAATCCTGCATAGGATATGTAGCATTTAGCTTTGAACCTTCCCTTGTGAAACCTATTGGGAATTACTAGCAAACTAGTGGATATGATGCCTTGAACTGTTTCGCCATTTGTGTAAACCAAGACAATAGATCTCACACATGACCATTCTAGACACAGCATAGTTCTTACAGTTATGTTCGTTTTGACCATGAACACGTCGTCTGGTTCTGCAAGTGTTTTCTTAAGGATGTAGCCTTCCCAATCCTTATAGAAGCGGCTCCACTTCACACTCACATAGGTGACCTCTTAACTCAGTCTTTCACAACAATGCTTAATGGTCATTAAAAGCATAGCTTAACCTGCATCTTCCAATCACTGTGAGCACCATAGGAATGAGCAGTTCTTAGTGATTCACGGATATACATGATTTAGTTGTCCCTTTGAACCTAGATCCTGGGATCTCCATTCAGTTAGGTTGAGTTTCCACCATGATACCTTTCAACGTCATAGACTGCAAGCCCATTCCCTTCGATACTTTTACAACTAGCCCTCGAGTTATCCCTTTAGTTAGCGGATCCGCAATATTATCCTTTGACTTCACGTAGTCCAAAGTGATAATACCTTGTGAGAGTAGTTGTCGAATTGTATTATGTTGTCTTTGAATATGTCGAGACTTACCATTATACTTATTGCTCAGTGCCCTACCAATTGTTAATTGATTATCGCAATACACACAAAATTACGACTGTACCTTAAATAATATAGCACCGTGAAAATGGCTTTCCAGTGGATAACACCTGTGTTACTTGTGTAGCTTCTCAATCTACTAACTGAGTATGTTATATCCGGTCTCGTACAAGTCATTAAATACATTGTAGCGCCCCGAGTTCCGTTAATCCGGATTGCCATGTCATCATCTCGTACCCTAGTTTTTAATCATCAAATTTGCGGAAATAACCTAATTTTTTTAAAAAAATCACATCCCATTCGTAACAGTAAATATCGTCGGCAACAAATCATTTAAATAACTTGGAATAATCGTTTTAAAATTCAAATCTCATGTTTTTGGAATAAACGAAATTACAAAGTACGTTAATAGTTTTTCAAATGCGGAAATTTCGAAAGTAAATAACTACAACTTTCAATTTATGCCACCACTGCCCATCACATCTGTCCATGTCCGAAATCTGCAAATATTGTTTAAAATAAAGGAATGAGTATTTTGAAGAAATACTCAGTAGACTCATCGTCGATAATTAATTTACAGAATAATTGAACACATACTTATGTAATATATAACGTGACATCATCATAATCATCTTTGGCTCATTTTCTTGAAAATCATAGGCTCTTTGAAAACATAGGGTGTGGATAGTCTCGTCTCGTGCATTTAAGCACATAAGTTATGCATAACATTCTCATCTTATCTCATAAGAGATTCTCGCCTTTCTCATGCATTAAAGCATAAGTTATGGCAAGCATAACAACATCATATATCTCATATGACATATTCTCATCTCATGCATTGAAGCATATAAATCACGTAAATTCACGTAAGACATGTAATTATAATTTAAACTAATTAATGGAGGCTAGTCTACCTCAATAATCTCGAGTTACGTGCAAAAATGGAACTGAAAGTGATCTCAAGCTGTTAATCGTCCGTACGTTTCGTCTAGCCAAAATGAAAAATAAGTTTTGAATTAGTATTTCGAAACTTTAGGGTTTTATTGTGATGAAATAAAGTTTAAAGGCTTAATTGAAAATTATTGAAACGAAATAAATAGCTTAAAAAGATAAAATAAAGTTTAGGGGCTCAATTGTAAATTTATTAAATCTGAAAATAAAAGTTTAAGGGCTGAAATAGTAATTTTTAAAAGTTAGGGACTTGTAAATCTATTAAAGCTAAAAATCAAACTAAAAGCTGAAAATAGTAACTTTTGAAAGTTAGGGACTAAACTGTAAATATAATAAAGCTGAAAACAAAACTAAAGGGCTGAAATTGCGCTTTTTATAAATTAAGGACGCAATTGGAAATTTGCTAAAACTGAAAATAAAATATTAAGGACTGAAATAATATTTTCTAAACTTGGGGACTGAATTGAAGTTCATTAAAACTGAAAATAAGAGTGTTAATGGTTAAAATTAAAATACTTAAAACTTAGGGACTGAGATAAATTAATTTAAAACTTGGGGCTTAAAATACAAATTTCAAAAATAAAAAATAATAAAAACAAATTCTCTCTTCTCTCTCTATCTCATTTGAACAGAGGAGGTGAAGATTCGATGGGGAAGGGACTCTGCCCCTTCTCCCGTTCCGACCGCCGGCCAGAGGTGGCGCCGGTGCGGGGGTAGTTTTTGGCGTGCGAATCAGGTTCGTTCTATTGGGTTTTTGGGGCGGTAAATGAGGTGAGTTTCTTAGGTTTTGTGATTTCTTGGTTTTGTGGGGTTGTTTGAGGTGGTTTTAGGGTGAAATGGTTGCTGATTGGGTGTGGTTGGCGATGGTGGTTTGAATCGGTGTGGGTTGTGTGTGTGAAATCGGTGTTGGTTTGCAGCGTGTTAGGGGTTTCCGGTTCGAGGCTAGGTTTGAGTGAACTGTGGGATAGGTGGTGGTGGCTCGAGGTGGTTGGAGGTGTTCTTTCGATTTTGAGTTAGTTTCGGCCGTGTGTTAGGGGTTGTTTTGTGACTTAGGGTAGTGACTGTCGATTTGGGTGTTGGTTGTTCTCGGGAGTTTGGCTACGGTTTGGTGGTTTTTGGTGATGGCAGTAGCTTGAGCAGAGCTTGGTGGTTTTGGGTTGGCTTGGTGGAGTTGGGCAGTTTGGTGGTTAGTTATTCTCGGTTGTAGTTTGGTAGTGTTTAGCTCGTGAGTTCTGTGAGTGCAATGTGGGTGGGTTGGTGATGGAAACTGAGTGAGCCTTGCAGTGAGCTTGGGTTGCCACGGTTGTGGTCTCGGTTTTGTTGGTGGAAGTTTGATTGTAGTGCAATGGCTTGAGCTGGTGGATGGGTTGCATTGTGCAGTGGCTGTGGTGTGTGAGTTTGTAGCTTGGGGAGCTCACCGTTGATGCTAGAAATGGTCATTCTAGTATCAATGGTAACCCAAAGCGAAATGGAGTTGAGAGTGTGAGGGGGAGATGGTGTTGATGCTAGAAATTGATGTTCTAGCATCCACATTGATCTCCAAAAATTGAGGAAAAGAGAGAAAGCTTACAAAAAAAAAAAAAAAAAGAATGGCTGCTAGAATGCTAGGATGGTGATGATGGAGGGAAAGAGTGCCTATGAATAGTAGAAAATTAGGGCACAAACTTATAGGTGGGTAATTGAGCCAAGTAGTTGGGTTTTAGGGGTAATTCTAGTTTAAGCCTAAGGTAATTGGGCTAAAATGATTAATTCCGATTTTGGACTTATTTTGGACTTGAATGGATTGGGTTAAAAAGAGTATAATTTAAATTTTGGGCTTATGTAATTGGACTATAAATATTGGACTTTAATTAATTGGGCTTCAAATAATCATAAGATATATATTTTAATTCAATTTACTAAAATTCGGATTTAAACAATATAATAAGGAATCGATAATTAAAAATTATTCGAAAATGAATTCGATTCAAAATAATTTAAATTCGTTTATAACGGCTAGACGAACGCGTTTTCACTTTAACGTTGGGGTTTAAAATTTAGCGACACGTTTTTCGAGAAAATAATTTTATTTTATTTAAAAATTCTCGGTCGCTACATACATTAAACTCCCAATTATCCGAGAATATTTTAACTGTGACACACCATCACCAGTGTTCTTGGATAGGTGGAGACTCAAATCCACTAGAGTCCAGGTCACAGTGGTATCTGACTTGTTGAACTTGTTTAGTATCTTATCAATGTAATGAGATTAAGATAACACAAGTCCATTTGGTGTTCAAGTGATTTTTACTCCCAAAATGACATCCGCGAGACCTATATCTTTCGTGTCAAACTTTGAGTTTAACATATTCTTAGTGGCTTTGATAATCTTGTTAGAGCTACCGACAATGAGCATGTTGTTGACGTACAAACATAATATGACATATCCATCATTAGCGTCATTGACATATACACACTTGTCGCACCCGTTGATTCTAAAACCACTAGAAAGCATTGCATTGTCAAACTTCTCATGCCATTACTTGGGTACTTGCTCTAAACCATAAAGTGATTTAACCAGTCTACAAACTTTCCTTTGTTGACTTGGAGCTGAAAACCCCTCTGGTTGCTCCATGTAAATTTTTTCATTCAAATCTCCATTTAGAAAAACTGTTTTTACATCCATCTGATGTATTTTCTGATTTCGCAAGGCCGCAATATCAATTATCATCCGGATAGAAGTTATTCTCGACGTAGGATAATAAGTATTAAAGTAATCTAAGCCTTCTTTTTGTTTATAACCTTTGATTATTAGTCGAGCTTTATATTTATCAATGGAGCCATCCGCTTTCATCTGCTTCTTGAAGATCTACTTGTAGCCCAAAGGCTTACAGCCCGGTGGAAAATCTACTAGTTCCCAGGTATGATTCTGTAGGATAGAATCGATTTCATTCTTGATGACTTCTTTCTACAGATGACCATCTGGAGAAGATATAGCTTCTTTATAGCTTTGAGGATCATTCTCCATTAAATATGTGAGAAAATCAGGGCCAAACGTCTTAGAAGTTTTGGTCCTTTTGCTTCGTCTAGGCTCATCCTCACATTCTTCAATTGGATCTATACTGTTGCCAGAAACAGTAGATTCCAGAGCACGTTTAGCAGAAGTTAACTGTCTCGAGGATTTACAAGAAAATATATTCTCAAAGAATTGTGCATTCCTGAACTCCATAATCGTGTTTAGGTGAATATCAGGTACATTCGAATGATGCACAAGAAATCTATATGCATTACTATTTTATGCATAACCAATGAACACGGTCAACTGTCTTAGGTCCAATCTTGACCTTCTTAGGAGGAGGCGCCGCAACCTTCGCAAGACACCCCCACATTTGTAAATATTTATATGAAGGTGTACGATTTGTCCAAAGTTCATACAGAGTTTTATCCATATTCTTTCTTAATACTTTATTCAAGATGTAATTTGCAAAAATAATAGATTCTCCCCACATGTTCTGTGGTATTCCAAAACTAATCAACATAACATTGATCATTTCTTTTAAAGTTCTATTCTTACGCTCATCAATTTCATTTTGCTGAGGTGAATAAGGTGCAGTAGTTTGGTGAGTTATTCCATGTTTAGCACAAAATTCACCAAACGGTGATTCATATTCACCACCATGATCACTCCGTAGCACTTTTATTTTCTTGCTAAGTTGATTTTCAACTTCATTCTTATAAAGAATAAATTTATCGATAGCTTCGTCTTTACTTTTAAGCAAGTACACATAACAATATCTTATGCTATCGTCGACAAAAGTAATAAAGTACTTATTGCTGCCTCGCGTTTGAACAAATTTCAAGTCACACACATCACTGTGGACTAGTCCCAATGGCTCGATACTTCTTCAATACTATGAAAAAATCACTTAGTAAGCTTAGCCTCAACGCAAGTTTCACATTTATGATTTGAATCAATTTGAAACTTAGGCAAGTAGTTTAGTTTACTTAGTCTACATAAAGTATTGTAATTTACGTAATCTAATCTACCATGCCACAGATTAGGAGACTCAAGCAAGTAAACAGAAAGAGTTTTCTCGTTATTCATAACAGTTGGGGTTACAACAATTACATTCAATTTAAACAGGCCATGTATTATATAGCACTTCCCAACATAAACTCATATTTTGGTAATTACCCTCTTATCCGCCTTAAAGGCCATGCGGAAACCATTCTTGCTCAGAAGAGACCCAGAGACCAGATTCTTGCGAATCTCTAGCACGTACAACACATTAGTTAGAGTAAGCTCTCTGCCAGATGTCATCTTTGGGATCACCTTGCCTTTACCAAGCACTTCAGAAGTTGCAGAGTTTCCCATGAACAACTTTTCACCATTTGTAACTGGTGCAAAAGTAGTGAACATGCTTCTGTTGGAGCAGACACGACAAGTGGCCCCAGTTTCCAGCCACCACTCCTTAGGGTTAGACCCCATCAGGTTAACCTCACTAATCACTGTCATGAGGTTTAGATCAGACATGTCATCAGAGAGAGGATCTCTCTCATTTCCAACCATATTGGCCTGATGACGCTACTTGTTATCCCTCCGAAGCTGACGACAGTCTGCTGATCGATGCCCAACTTTGTCACAATTGAAGCACTTTCCATTGAACTGGAACTTAGGTTTCTTTCCTATCCCACCTGTAGGCTTCAACTGAGACCCTTTCGTAGCCTGTTTTTTATCTTTTCGATTTTCGTTACCTTGTTTGGCTTTAAAGGATTGACCTTTTTTAGTACCATAACTTTGGCCGTGCTCCAATACATCCATCCTTCTCAGAGTAAGAATTCTCTTACTTACGTTCAGTCCGTTTGTTATCCTCCTCAATGCGCAGCTTGATAATTAAATCCTCGATAGACATCTCTTTCCTTTTATGCTGCAAGTAGCTTTTGAAAGCCCTCCACTGAGGAGGTAGCTTGTGAATAGCAGTAGCCACCTATAGAGATTCTGACATAGTCAGACTCTCAGCATGCATTTCTTGCAAAAGAACTTGATACTCCTGCACTTGGCTCACCACTGAACGTGAATCAACCATTTCGAAGTCCATACACCGACTGGCCAGGAATTTCTTAGACCCAACATCCTCGATCTTGTATTTCTTTTCTAAGGACTCTCAGAGCTCCTTAGCAGGCTTTTTTTTACCACATATACATGATACAGAGAATTCTGTAGGCCATTCAGGACATAGTTGCGGCACAAAAATCAAAACTTTTCCAAGCGTCCCAAGCTGCACGCCTATGCACATCAGTGTCGTTTTCAGCCATGATAGGGGCATCCTCAGTAAGGAAACGTGCAAGGCCCAACATAGTGAGATAGAAAACCATCTTGTTCTGCCATGTCTTAAAATCAGTACCAGCAAACTTATCCGGTCGAATTGCATAATTCACCGAAAATGGAGCTGGAAACGATAGCAAAGGTGTCGAGGCCGCAGCCCTAGGCACTGGCAAAGGTATTGTGCCAAACTGGATTGCCGAGGCCACAGCCGTCCGCAAAGTTAGGTTCACTCCAACACGAGGAATCTTGCCTCCTATTATCCCATCAATGGGAGGAATGTCAGTCGTGGTCTCCATAGGGTTAACAGCGGTCATTGTAGGATTTGGTACACCGGTACCAACAGTGTTGCTTCCGTTGTTCACATTGTCATTTCTATGTGACGTCATTGAACCTTAAAACAAGCAGCAAAAAATTTAGAATAATTATAAATTCGAGATCTAAGTTATTTGTTCAAAAAAAAAAAACTGCAGAATTGAAGAACATATTATTATGTCAAATAATTAACAACTTAACAATCATTTAAAATGAATTAGAAATCATTAACTAATAATTGGAATTAATCATTAAAAGAAAAGCAAGCAATAATTACAAATAATGAGGCAATCATGACTAGTAATTATAAAATAGTTAAATAATCATTACCAAATGATTTTAAAACCATGCAAAACCACCACCAACTTGAAATCAAGCAGAGACCGAACTTCTTGTAATTTTTTTTTTCTTTCAATTTTGAACGACTCGAAAATGTACCTTAATGCAACTTTATGTAAATGGTGAACAGAACCCATGAAAAAAAAACACGAACCGGGAAAATTAACAGAAACTGATGAATGAAATTTGATTCACTAAAACTAAATTCAATTTAAGCTTGTGGGTAAATATTAGAGAATCAAATCAAACCGAAAACTTGTGTATTCACAATTTCCTTAAATTGAATTCGCCATCTCACCGGAGTGCAAGAGGTTTTGATCAGTGTTCGACTCCTAGGATACAATCGGTTGTCGTTTCACGTTGCACTACGTTAACCACTTACGAACTAGCTGTGATATACTCTATCTCTCAAAGAAATCAGAAAATGAAGAACTTTAAAAACTGGAAACAAGAAGTTTGTTGCTGGAAGGAATAAACTTGTATTTCACTTGTGTTTTTCCAATCGAGAGAGATCTTCTATTTATACCAATAGAGGAAGAGCCTGCTCATTAATACAATTGAATAAATGAGTTACAACATCGAAGATAAAATTCTGAAACTAAAAGAGATTTGATTTTTTGGAACGGATGAAACTGATAAAATTGATAACAGATGTTAGTGTAACTTTTCATTCAATATCATTTTCCAACACCTTATTCTGAAAGATTTTGAATTTTGATAATGCATTTCTTTTTTCTCTTTCAAGGTTTGCATCGCTACAGCATAGTACTATTGTCTTCATGGTTATATATCATTTAACATTTAACTTCCTCTTTTAAGTGTTTGTTGTTCTCTCTCATTTGCAGCCTGGCTTATCTGGCATCAACCTGGGAAAGTTCCTCATTAAACGTGTGATTGATGTTGTGAGGAAAGACATGCCAAGTATATCCGTAAGTTCTATATTGATTAGACGTTTAATTTGTGGAGGTCTTTAATCCAAACACTCATTGTAAGATGGAAGTTCAAAATTTAACTCAGTTACACCAGTTCCTTTTTTACACCAGTTCTTTTTCCATGTCGGTTTCCATTCTAATTATGTAGTCTCTAATCATTATGAATGTTGAACCGAAGCATGCTGAAACTGTCCATGAAACATTAATAGGAATATCACAACATTAATGGGAATATCACCCACTCACTCCCACTTTTTATTCACAGCTGAAAAAAGTACATTTACTATGTTTGATGAAAAAGGGTAACTGATATTTACACTTTCAATATTTTTCTTCAGTACTTCCCCATTAGGGTTGTTGCTTTTCATTTTTAGCTTGTAACTTGAATTTTTTAGAGGGGAATAAGACATTTGCTTCCTCAAATTCAACTTTTCCTGATTTGTAATACACATGAAAAGTGTAAGTAGTATATTCGTACGCATTGGAGTTTGAGATTTAAGGCATTCCAAAGTTAAGTGCTAGTTTTTGTTCTTCACAATTTGTTATGCTATTTTCACGACCCACCTTGCCAATTAATTAACAGTCTGTGACGCTTTTTATATGCTGTCCAAAAGCAAAAGAGACTGTGCAAGTTGACCTTACTGACTTCATGGTTCACCAAAGAAATTGAGTTTTGTTTCTTGCTATTTATAATTTGCAAATCTTTCTCCCCTGCAGACATTTGCAACGCTTAGTCCTATACCAGGTTACATGCCATGGCTTTTGTCAAAGTTGGCATCGGCTGAGAGATCTGATTCCACTTTCAAAGAACACTTGCTGAAACCAGAAGAAGAAAGTGCACTCATTGATGCAGCTGGGTAAGCACACATTTCGACAGTTTTCTTGCTGATGATATGTTTAGATTTCTCCACGTTTTTGGTTCTTTCGGGGGTGGGGATGGGGATGTGGATGGGCAAAGCATGGAAGTTTAGACCCTTCCTTTCATTAATTCTGAGGTACCTCAAAGGAGTTAAGCGATTGTATTGCTTTCTGTTTCTAATGTACCTAAGGTAGTTGTTTACTCTCTATCGGGCTGTCATCATTAACAGGATTTGGAAGACAAATGTGTCCCTCATTCTCTCCTCACAGACCTTCAAAGTTTATATATTTCTACTATCTTCGGCTACTTAATCCCTTACACTCTATTCTCCGTGCTTGTCCGTTACTCCTATCTGAATTTCCCCAAAGTATTTTTGTAATGAGTTTCGCTTTGTTTCCTTAAAGGTAGCATTATGAAATTGAAGACTGATAAGTCATTCTGCATCCGATAGTGTCATTTTATACGTGCTGATGATACATTACATCTTTCTCCACATGTTTTCCATTTGAGAGCTCAAGAACATAAAGAGTGATCGTTTTCCCCATGCTTGCATCGAAGCATAGCTGAATGAGTCTCTCTTATTCTCTCTCCATGGTCCGAAATAAAAGTATATCTTTAAAGAATTTTATTTCTATTTACTTTGTCATTCCTGAATTACAGGATCATCATCACTTTTGGATGAGTCGGAAAACAAAAAATTTATCTTCACCGTCTGCTTAAATGTGATGACATCTTGTAATTAATTTGTCTATGACAGAGAATTAGCAACCGGAAAAAATGGGATGGAAGTAATGTGGAAGTTGTTATCGTCGCCCAATTATGAGTGGTCCAATTCATCTGAGTTGATGTCTGTGCTGAATACCCCCTTAATGCGACTATGTGCCAGGTATGTTCTTGAACATAGAGCCTAGGAGGGTTGATCAGTCATGTGCACCAACAATGCAAAAAACTGAAAAATATGGACGTGCAGTCGTATCTATTTCTGTACTGCTGCGTTAATGATATTATGCTTTCTGCTTTATTGGCATCCACTCCCTGACTTCAGGTACCTTCTTCAAGAGAAGAAAAGAGGGAAGGCTTTAGACTCTGTTGCAAATTTCCATTTGCAAAATGGAGCGGTATGTAAGCAATTGTAATAAGCATAATAGTACTCTGCTTCCTTTTTGCCGGTTATATTTTGTTCAATCCTAATTACCGTCAGTATGTCTATTTCAACAAATTCACAAGTTTTAGCTTTATAATTACTACTATTAATCAAAATTATTGTCGTATCTTTACAGATGGTTGGAAGACTAAATTGGATGGCAGATCGATCAGATAAAGGCCTAAAGCAGAGTGCAGGAATAATGGTCAACTACATCTACAGGTAAGACTCTGGAATACTATCGTTTTTGTTTAGATTATTTCCCCACTTGCCTAAGAGAGAACTCGGGGATCTACACGGTAACTGGTTAAACTCATGATGCCTTCCAGATTTGCTTTTCTACATCAAACTTCTATGATAATTGACCCATGAAGTTTTTGTACTCCCTGGGGCATGCACCCTGCTTTATACTTTTTTCGGAGTTTTGAAATTAATAATCACTTGATTATAGGTTTTACAGTATATAATCAGTGCAATGGTATTATTGGATTAAATTTAAAGCCTGACCGACCCGAACTCCTAAAATGAAAATTGCAGGGTGGAAAATATTGAAGAAAATGCTCTGTCATATTTTAGTAAAGGGCAAGCTCAAACTTCTCCTGATGTCAGAAGCTACCTTGAGGTAATTTATTGTCTTCTAGAATTTCTCTATATTTTGAATACGAGATGCGTCACCTCCATTCCCACCCTCACGTGCACAAGGCACACAATCTACGCGCTCTTATTGAGTTAAGTTGTTGCAGCCACTGGAGGACACACGATCTACGCGCTCTTATTGAGTTAAGTTGTCGCAGCCACTGGAGGATCACGAAGAAACTAAGGATTAGATTTTGCAAGATTGTACCGTGAGTACAATGTTACAAGTTTCGAATTTGCTTCTGTAAATGTGTTCTTAATGATTTCAGCCTTTTCAAGATTGTGGGTCTGTTTGTCTCCCATTTTGGGAGAAGAAATAGAGTTTTGAATAGTATTTTTTTGAAGAATGTGTGGTTGAAAAGTAAAGTAATTTTATTATTTTGTGTGTGAAATATTTTATTGAGTGAATATATGGTGGAGATGGTTTATCGTAGTAAACAATGTTTGAGAAAATGGAAGACAAACAAGAGCTGTTTTGCAAGTACTGAAAGTTTTTCCTTTTAATTTCTGATAAAACATTTCAATGTACATCATCTGCAAGGACGGATATACATTGTACAATTGCTAAACAAGAATGTCTGTGACTTTTTAATTTTCCTCGTGACTAGTTTCCAAGACATAATCTCTCATAAGTCTTGTATTATGATCATCCACCATCTGTTAATATACAAGTAAATACTTGGTCAATTAAACAGCAAGTTAGAGAAGGAACTCATAAGTAGTATTGACTATACCTTTGATGCCAAACGCTTTAGGTTGTCCCATTCAAAATCATTCTTGCAATATGCAGATCGAACCTTCATGAAGAAGATGAGTTTAGAACTAGAAAAGAATATAAATCCAACAATTTTTTTATTTAGGGCTCGTTTGATAGGACTTTTGAAAAGTCAAAAATTATTTCTAAGACTAAAAAGTTACTTTTAAACATGTATTAGGGCTTGATTGTATGACTTTTGAAAAGTCAAAATGAACTTTTGAGCCCAAAAAGTTGCTTTTGGACCCGTTTGACCATTTTTATGAGTGTTTTTTTCTAGTTAGAAGAGTATTTAAAGAAAATTGATCCAATGTGACTTCCTCTAAAAGAACTTTCATAATAGAAAGTTCTTTTAAAAGTTAATTTTAAAATAAAAATTAAGGTAACTTTTTTCAAAAACTTTTCTACATGATGCAAAAGTAAATGAGCTTTTAATAATTTTAACTTCCTCTAAAAGATTTTCTATAAGTAAAAATAGAAGTCCAGCCAAACATGTCCTTAGATTTTACAAGAAAAATACTGACCTCTAATATGCGCAAAGCTGCAGAGCAAAGCAAGGAAATTCCAAGTGTTAGCAACTATGTATAATTAATTTATACAGCATGTGAAAGTGGGATATTTAAGGTTGTCGATATGCACCTAAAGTTTTATGTCTGGGAGATTCTCGCATCAAATCAGCACAAAACTTATCCCCATCTTTTAAAGAGTGATTTTCAAGAAACTCCATCAATTCTGCATGTGCCTCACGATTGTAGCTCTGCTCTGTCAATCAACTTAAGATAACATTCATCCAAATACAGAAATAAACCAAGGATTTCTCATGGGCCGGGGGACGGGATGAAACAAAAAAAGAAGGGGGGGGGGGGGGGGGGGGGGACCTCAACTGTGCATTGACAATTCTAACAGCAATGTATGTGAAAAAGTCATGGAGGTGTTTTGATGCCTTGGCTTCTGGAGAGGCTTCACCAAATCCTGTAAACAGACTTGTTCAGTACTGCGTACATAAGAGAAGAAATAGTAAATTTCCGAATGGGTAAATGGGAATTTGATTAATTGTACTCACCAGGGACATACATCTTGTTACACTGGATAGTTGTGAAAAAATTTCTTCTTTTCATTCTGGTTCTGTTATGGGGTTTTGGTGGGAGAAAGGAGAATTGGGAGACTGGAACAAGTGTGGAGGATTCCATGGATGATGCTTGCTTCTGGTTAATGTTGGAGTTTGAATATCTATTTTGTGTGTGTGGGTGGGGTAGCACAAGAATGAAAATATCTCTTGTCGCCTTCTGAAAATATCTTCTGTTCATTCTTAAGAATTTTATTCAATTAAAACAAAATAACAAAACAATTCCATTTGTGATGCGTTTGAGCTACATTACTTTGAAAAAATATATTATAGAGCAGTAAATTGATAAAAAATGTGTGATTGAAAAAGAAAGAAAAATTATTAATGTGATAAAAAATATTATTTTATTAAAAAATGTGTGATTGAAAATTAGTAGAAAAATGAAAATTTTAATGTGTATTAAAAAGGACTTAATTTAGAAAAAAAAATTCTAGATTTTAAGAAGAAGATTCGTTTGATTTGTCCATTTTTTGGGGTTTCAAAGGTCGCGGAAACAAATAATTTTTTATTTAAAATATATTAAAGTTAAAGATGAAATTTATATGAATACTCAGGCCCGTTTGATTTCAGAAGTGGAAAATTGGTAGAAGGAAAATACTTTACAGGGAATTGATTTGCCTAGAAATTATTTTATTGGAAATTGTAATTAATTGTATTTGATTCGTATAATTTTTCATGGAAAATGTTGAAAATTTGGTGTCTGTCTGACTTTTTTTTATGAAAATTGTTCATTAAAGTGATAATATTTTCTACCGTTAGGTCTAGAATTTGTTCCAATTGCAAAAAAAAAAAAAAATTATTGAAAAAAGAAATTAGCATACCAAATATTATTTGTTTGACTTTATTTTCCATGAAAACTGTCAATAAAAGTGATAAATTTTTTTACCATTGTATTTAGAAATTTTCCCAATTAAAAAAAAAAATAGAAAATGAAAACCCACCTAAAAGGTGGGAAAACAATTTCCTCAATTTTATGGAAAATGTGCAAATGTGGGTGTAAGAGAGAAAAAATTTTCCATGGAAAATTTGTACTATCAAACAAGCCAGAAACTAGAAAATGGAAAAAAAAAAAAAAATTCCTACTTCCATGAAAAATGAGGGCTATCAAACCCTTATAGTTTATTTCCATCTATTTAAACTTAGGGTCCGTTTGATTGCAAATATGGAAAATTGGTGGAAAGAAAATGTTTTACTGGGAATTGAATTGCCTAGAATTTGTTTTACTGGGAATTGTAATTAATTGTGTTTGATTGGTATAATTTTCCACCTAAAAATTGTTGAAAGTTTGGTATCTGTTTGACTTTGTTTTTCATGAAATTTGTTCGTTAAAGTGATAATTGTTTCTACCATTGGGTTTAGAATTTGTTTCAATTGTCAAAAAAAAAAAAAATTAAAAAAAAAAAATAATAAAAATTATCATACAGAATACCGTTCGTTTGACTTTGTTTTTCATGAAATTTGTCAATAAAAGTGATATTTTCTTTTACCATTATGTTTAGAATTTTTTCCTATTGCAAAAAAAAAAAAACTAAAAAAGTTGGAAAATGAAAAACCATCCAAACCTAAAGAAAACAAATTCAATGAAAAGTGAGAAATCCGACGCGTGAAGGTGTCAGAAGGAAAAAGAATTCATGGCTAAAATTTGCAATCAAACAGGGGAAAACTTGGGAAATGGAAATTTTTTTCCATTTTCTAGGATAAGGGTTGGTATCAAACAGAGCATTATAGATGAGAGATAAGCATAATACTTGAATTTAGTCTGACTATTGTATCACCCATTTATGAAAAAGTGGAAATTACACCCATACACAAATTTCAATTATCAACTTAAAAAACAGGTTTGAAACTTATTTATTCAAAAACCAAGTCATTATTCACTTTTTAATATTAATAATGATATTATTAAATTTTCTTTCTATCATCTCCTCTCTCTAAGCCCCCGTTTGGAGCTCATTCTAGTAAAAAAAAAAAAATGTATTTTGTTGTTAAATCAACCACTATCCAACACTACTCCATGCAATGATAACACAATTTGTTTTTCTGCTAATTTCAATTTTGCCCTCCCCTACTAGTTCAACCTTTTTTCTTCCATTATGTAGGTGAGGGCAAATTTGTCAAAATGTCTCTGAGAAAATTTTAATGCACTGCAAAAGACTCCATAGTGGCAGACCAATGACTTTATTTTTTCTACTTTGAACAAAAAGTAAAGGTTGAACCCCAACCTTGAGGGCCCCCCACCACCCCACCATTAGAGTATTGTGTAGGAGGTAAATTGCGGGATGTGCCTCAACAGGTCAGAGTACAAGAGCTGTCATACTGATAAATTTGAACAAAAAGTAGATTGCCCAAACGGAGGCTAAATCATACACACCCCCTTAGATTCAAAACCACACGCACAATGCTTCTCATCTTCTCTTCTCTTCTCCGACGTCGACCAATGCTCCTCATTTTCCTTCTCTTCTCTTGCACTGTGTGCATGTGGTGCAAAGCTGCATTTCCCACTACGCGTGACTTTGGGGTGATTTCTTCTTCCTCCGATTTGCTTAGCGGGATATTTTTGTTGATAGTTGTTGGTTATTTGCAAATTGTGGTGATTGTTTTGCAGTTGCTAATGGTGGTGGCAATTGCTATTGTTTGTTTGTTGGTGGTTGTGGTGGTGAGGCATGACGTTCGGTTGGTGTCGATGATAGTGGAGTGCGGATGGATGGGATATGTTTGTCACCAATTATTTGGGTGGTTATAACCAATAAAATAGTTAATTTATGATAGATAAATAATATGAAATTGAGTAATTTGTGACCTAAAAAATATGTGTTTATGGCTAAATTTGTAACTGTGAACTTACAATTTGTATATTTGTGTCTGTGACATTATGCAATTTGACTGTGATCATAATTGTGTGATATTTGTGATTGAGAAATAATGCGCGAACAATTAATTTGATAATCTGTGATTGATAAATAAGTTGTGACCTATCAAATTTGTGATTTGTGATTGTAACGTTAAATGTGTGATTAGTACGTAACTATGACCGTAAACAGAATAATATTGTGATTTTAATATATTTAATTAATATTTTCTTAATTATCTATTTAATCAATAAAATGTAAATAAATTTTAAAAAAATTATGACCCGATTCTTGAAATTTTAAAACAAATTTCTTAATTTTATTTTTCAAATACCTTAGATATGTATTGTTTCCTATAAATAATTGTGCACATAGTGGCCACTACGCAAGGCTTTATCCAGGAAAATCGAACCCTTCCCTACACATGAGTGTGTTGAAAATACAATTTAGTCAATGTTTTGTTTATATTAAAATCAGAATTTTATATATTTTGATAAAACTTAATGAAATAAACGGTTGAAAAGTTGTGGATCCTATAAAATGTGTGATTAAAATTAATTATTGGCTTGTGTTTCGCGCAGAAAGTCGGGCCTCGCTAATAATTAAAGAAAAATTCAGACGATTGTGTAAGAGACAAATCTCTTGAGACAAAGTCCCAAAAATAGGTGTTTTATTGAAGATTCATAATGGACGAGAAAACAAAATGCCTCCAAGGGGTGCAAGCACACAGAACAGTTGAAAGTTTAAATGCAGTTAAAATAAAGATAATAAAAATTACATGTTCTCTGTTTGAGAGTGTTTGATCTTTTTTTCTCCTTCTATGTTGTCTCTCCCTATTTATACTCCTTTGATGACTTCTTCATGACAAATTGCTTGGAAACTGCTTGATTGCTCTACAACTACCCACTTTCTTTATGGTGGCTAAACGGTCGTGGAACTGCTGTCTCTAACTACTGCTATTACTTTTGTCGTTCAACCGCTTTCAACTAGGCCTCTTAAATCGTGGAATGTGATAAGATTACTCAATAACTGCTTCAATAACCGTCATCCTGGATAACCATAATATTTTATCTTCGCTAAAACCCTGGGCGATTTGAAGGTTTGGGCGAGAAAGGGGTCATCGCTCTAGGCGATTGTAAGGTACTCCATTCGCTCAAATTTTGGGCGTCTTGCAAGTTTGGGCGATGATGTAAAGTACTCCATTCGCTCAACTGGGCCTCTTAAATCGTGTTTGTGGGCTTCCACTACATCCATCAATGATCCTATTTGGGTTTTTATTCTGGACTCCCCAACTGAGTTTCATTCTTTGGGCTATTTAATTTGGGCTGCACTTTTAATGTGTCAACAATTACCCCCCAATATGGCAGAATTAATACCGATTATTAATCTTTGCCATATTCACTTTGTATTTCCAGCAACATTCGAAATTCTCAAAGGATTTTAATCATTATTTCTTCCCATAGCTTGAAAAGGTGCAACGTTACAAACCCTTGTAAACCCAAAAGACACACCATTTCATCGCACCACTAAACCACGTCTCTATATTACGTGCTTTCTCCTTACCATTTTAATGTTCATCTTTTTGCTTCGCTGCTACGTTTCTTAGGCAAATCTTACCAAAACCATACTTTGCACTCAATGGCGACTTCACAAATTCAATCTGATGATTTTTTCAATTTCGAAGATTTCCAAAAAATCCTTACTAGACCGTATGTAAATCCAAACTTCCTTGCACAAGCCAATGCTGACCTCAATGAATTCTACATGGGTCCATCATTCAATGATGTCGAAGCCGTTGGACAAGTGGCGGTGGTCCAGATGTTCCCTTGCACTTAAGGCCCTCCGTTCCTAAACTCTCTGCCATTGAGGCTGATTCTCGAAAAAGGTATTCGCACTTGGCCCAAAGCTGATGTTATTTTTCGTAGATGACATGCATGTCTTGTGAATCATGGTAGGGGTGTAAGCGGTTCGATTTTACCGATTTTTGACAATTTTTCAAACCAAACCGTTTAGATCGGTTTAAGAAAAACTCAAACCTAAACCAAACCATTTTGAACGGTTTGAAAAAAAACTCAAACCTAAACCTAATGTTTTAGTCCAGTTTTAAACTGTCGGTTTCGCCGTATATTTTTTTGTCTGTCTACTTTTATGATGTTAATTCATTAAATTCAATATATATTTATATCTTACTACCAATAAATCTAAAACAAACTAAATATATCTACTACAAGTTTAAATACCAACTAAATCAAAGTGAAATCACAATAAACTAAAATATAGTTTTTTATTTGCCTTTTTAGACTAAGACTTTACGATAACGTTACAATACTAGTATACTAAATTACATATAAAACCCAAAAAATATAATGATGTTCTATAAGATCTCGTGATCATCATATCTAAAAAACAAAAAAATACTGATTAGACAGAGAGAATAACCAACCATAATAATAAATCAATTGTTTATAATATCTAAACATAACAATTACACAAGTTTACCGTTGTATATTGTTACGAATTTAGTTTCTCACATATACTCAAACATCAATTGTTGTCACACATTATTCATAGTCTCCATTGTCAAACAAATGCATTTGTTACATCATCATAGTATGGATACTAGATAGATAAGAGAATCTTTAAAAATACGGTAATAGAAAATATAAATCATCTGCCACAACTTTCATTGAATCATCAAATGGTTTCACTTCATCTAAATATTGACGCATCACTATAAGTTCATTCTTAACTTGCAACCAATTCTTTTCGCATATACAAATCTTAATCATTCTTGCACTTAATAAACTCCTAAACAAATCAAGTATCCGACCTCCAGTTGAGAATGCAGACTCAAAATCAACTGTAGAAATTTGAATTCTGAAGAGGAAAATGATTTTTGATAGATTATGTTAGTTTTGAGATTATTAGATATAAATTAGAATTATTTGGTAATAATAATATATATGTAATAGAAAATTATAAATTGACAAAATACACACAAATAACAAAACTATTGAATTTTACATATTTGGATAAATTTTTTAAAAAAAATCATTATTTTGTTATATTTTTTCGCCGATCCAGTTTGGCTTTAAACCGCAATTAAAATTCTCAAACCTAAATCAAACCATTTTTGACCGGTTTGGTTTGATTCAAAACCATTTCGTTGATGGGTCTACGTGACACCAAACCGACGATTTCTAAAATGCGATTTCGGTTCGATTTTCCAGTTTGGCGATTTTTGCTTACAGCCCTAAATCATGGCCCTACCAAAGCGATTTTTGATTGTGCTAGGATTTCGGACTTATTAGAAATCGCTCTGCAACCCCCAATTTTTGACCCAGTGCTTTTTCCGATTGCTCTGAATTTTTGGTCTTTTGAATATAATACCTTCGTTTTCCCACTTAGTCCTATGTCCATTACTTTAAGGGACGTTAGAGCCCTAGTAAATCTGCCACCTTTGGTCGATACCATCTCCTGGTATTTCAATTTCTGGTGTTACCCCTAAATTTGAGAAAAAACTTATTGAGACCTATTCAAGCATGCAAAGTCTTTGTAACCATTCAAGTGCTGATCTTTCTCGTGCTGAACGTGTGGCCTTTCTTCAAATTTGGATCTGTAAATATATTCTATGCGTGACAAGTATGAAACCTTCTAAGAGCTACTTACCCATAGCGTATGAATTGGCGCGTGGTGGGCCTTTGAACTTATGTTCCTTCTTTTTGGCTGCCCTTTATAGAGGCAGGGCTTCCCTTCAATCTCAACTGAAGAATGGTGCATCTCTCACTGGTAGTGGGCCCCTTTGGTTTACTCAACTGTGGTTGAGAACATACTTTCCATCACTTAGTGCTCCATCCATGTCCCTTCGCTCTGCTAGCTGTTATGGGCTAGCCATTGACCTATTGGACCCTGTAAATATGTCCAGTAGGGACATTTTTTCATTCTTTTATACCTTAAATTTGATTCTTTCCTTCTTTCCTTTTTCCTTTTTCCTATTCACTTGACTCCAGATTATGTGCAACCTCCATCCACCCTGGATGGTGCAAGTGCCTTTTTGCCTGTTTGGGTTCAGATTTTGATTGGAAGGGAATTGTTCCACGATATTGTAACTGGAACCAATGCCAAGGCTGGAGTTGAAATATATGCTCCCCAATTTTTTGCTCGCCAACTTGGTTTTGGCCAAACTGGCCTGTTCCTCCTTGCTACTCCAAAAATTTGATAGATCGTTTTCACACCATTAATAAGGCAGAAGCACAAGCTGTAAATGCTCACAACATTCTTTTGATAAGTGAATTTTCAATAGCCCCTTTCAATTTTAGCTCTACCGTCCATCCTCTTTTTGAACAACTTTGGCCATTAGTAAAACGTAGATTGTTTGCAACTGATGCTAATCGTGCCTTCCATTTACTGGATCAGCCAAACACTTTCTCTATCTCTCCTATATTGGTCACCCCTGTATCCATATGAATCCTTCCTCCCCTGCTCGCGCTAAACCTCTTATCCTTCCATCTGCCCCAAGCCGCAAACGGCCAGCTTCAGCATCTCCCATTTTTCAGGATGATAACGACGATGATGACGACGCTCCTCTCATCCTTAGGAGAAAGGTAATTGAATTTGTTTACTCACAAACACACTTTTCTATATACTAATGGTTTACCTGAGTTTCTCAGAAAAGTCCAGCCTCTCCTTCGAAGGCTTTAGTTTTGGCATCTCCTACTTCATTACCCATTGCTGAAGCTATTTCGTCCAAGTTAGCTGATGAAGGGACTGTGCTTAAAGAGAAACCCTTAGTCTCGGAATCTTTGTTACAACCAGTAGAAGGGCTACATTCTTCCCAGGGCGCCGACCCCCCAAATGTTGAACCAAGAGGTAATACATATTTTGATATTTTACCTTTGCTTGTGATGCTGGTTTTTGACTCATTGCTTCTTGAATTATGCAAATGTTCCCATGGACTTGCTCGTTGTGGCAGAGTCTTCCCGCCTAGATAAGGGGAAGCCCCACAGATGGTGGAGCCAACTGGTGATATACCTGAATTTCCCAAGATCGTTGATGAAGTAACCTTTTGCTTCCCTTTCCTTTTTCATGTCGTTTGTTGTAATGAGAATTCTCAAGGTTGGTGTCTTCCTTGTAGAGTGCTGATGACATTGTACATTCCATCCGGGACTTATTCACTTCCTGAGAACAAGTCAAGACGTCTCGCCCTACTTCAACCAGTCATCCTTCTATCTTCTGCTTTTTAAGAGGAAAATATGAAGTTCCTCAAGCAGTCAGTACTTGAGTATGTGTCTTTTATGGACATGGATATCGATCAGGCTAGTGCTACTAAACATAAGGATAAGTTTGAGCTATTGAGTGCAAAATTGGCCAAGTACTTAAAATTTAGTCGCTCAATGTTTCTGCTGACCTTAAAGCGACGTTGAAGGTTGTCCACTCTGACATCCTCTCCTTGTTAGCTAAAAATGTTGAACTAAAGGCCATGAGTACTTAATATCTTCGTGCCGCATCTGAAAGGGAGTCTTTGCTTCTAGAGATTAACAAAGCCAAAAATGAATTGACAGAAATTTCCTTCGACGTTATGGCTGTAGAGATGAAGGAGCTTCAAGCAAAGATGAACGACTATAGGGTGAGAATGGCTGCTAAAAAGCGCAATGCTTCTTAAGGAATTGAACGAACCAAGTCTTTGGCTGAGTAGTATAAAAAGATGGAGGTTGATGATGATTTTGTAAATGAGTTAAACGTTGCTTCCTCTCAACAGAGCGAAGATTGGGGAAGACTTAGGGAAAGAATACGTTCGGCTTGGGGGGAATTGTTATTAAAACATCCAATGCCATAAATTTCCTTTTGTAATTTCGCACTAATTGTCATTGCTAATTTTGAATGTAACAACAACTATCGTTAGTAATGAACAACTATTTCATCTACTTGCATATTAATTGACGTTTATCCTTAATCGTCAACCTTCCAAGCATCCAATTGCTTTATGCTAAGATTCATGTACATTCTTTCTTGGTATTCCCGTCTCCTTTCCCAAGACTTTGGGCAATTTGATTTCAGTTATTAGGCACGAATGTGGCCATTCATATTCTGTCTTTTCACCTTTACGCCTCTATAAATGCGTGTGTATTTCGCACTTATCATCTTCATTTCCATTCTTTTCTTCAAAAACTAATTTTCTGCCATCGTTTGGCACCCCAACAATTGATCAAAATTTTCATCTTCCATAGAATGGATCATTTGATCCGCCCCTTTTGCCATCTGTCTTGATGTTACCTTTGGTATGGGAGGTATAGAAAAATATATTTGACCAATAAAGGTCTTCTCAGCGCCTTTGCTGAAAGTGTTTCCTTAGCAGGAAAGCTTTTTCCTATTTACTGTTGCGACGATGCACTTAAGGAGGTGCTGAAGGCCAATTGTTTGTTGAGGGTGTTTCTCAGCCTCTTTGCCTGTCATCTACAGCAATGCATTTAGGAAGGCAAGGAAGGCCGATTTCACTCTTTCTGTCGCAATCGATAGGGAAACGATTTATAGCCTCTTGGTCGAGCATCTGGCTGACGAATGTTGGGCAATCTTCCCCTTTATTGCCGATATTTACTTTAATCAGAGGGTCTTGTGATTGAGCGTATCCAGGCTTGGTGATCCTCATTACTTCATCGTCCATTTTCCTTACATGCACTTCTTCTTCTAAACAATCTAACTTGTTAACTTCTCGGCCAATACTTTGTTCCAATTCGAACACTACCAATTTATCTCCCAATATCTTTAAGGCTACTTCTTCTTTTGTCTTGTCTTTACATTCTTTATTGAAAGCCATTAATTTTGCTCTGAAGTCCTGAACATCGACCATTTGCCATTGTTACTTACAACTCATCTAAAAATCCTTGATTATTCTTTTGCCAATTACTGGCTCTTCTAGGGCTACTATGTCTGGCCTCATTTGACTGAACATTTCAGTGAGTGCATCTACTGAAAACGGCTCTTCGTTCTGTGCAATAATTTGAATTCCTTCTCCATCATGTACTACTTTGACCGGTTCATAATTTCCTTCGTATATGAACCTTTCTACTGAGTTTACTTCTGTGACAAAAGGTCTATGATCTGCCTGCACTACTTCTACTTCACCCTTGACATTCCAGAAAATCGGGCATTGATGGAGCGATGAAAGTATACAGCGACTTCCGTGTATCCAATCCCTTCCTAATAACACATTATAACTAGTAGGACCATGTATTATGAAGAATACTATGGTCCTAGTAGTTGTCCATACAGTTATGTCCAATGGCAAAATCCCTTTCGCTGAAATTGCTTCTCCATTGAAACTTGTAAGAATGACTTCTATTGGAATCATATCACTTTCTGTCTTTGTAAATTTCCTCATCATCCTAGATGGAATGGTGTTTATAGCTGCTCTATTATCGCTAAGTACTTTCGCCACAGGTATACCGTTAACTAAAGCCTTAATGTACATCGACCTTAAGTGTTTAGTTAACTTCGTGGTGGGTCTCTTAAAAATAACATTTTCAGCAGCATCTATTTCCACTTCTTGCTTGTTCTCTATTGAATTATCTTTTTGTGATAAATCAACATGCAGTATGTCGCACGGAGCTTCCGCTTCCTGAATTTCCTTTTTATTGTTTTCTAATATTCCTTCTTTGGTTACCCAACCTGTGGGAGGATGCATTTTCTTGTAGGCGATCCATACTTTCAGAGCGAGGTACTCTTTTTTTCTCTTGGGCATCCCATACAACACATAATAATCGAAAGAATGTCCAATTGGTTCCCCCAACAAGTCTACTTCAAGAACTCCCTCTCTATGTAGTTGCTTCAACAGGGTATTGCGCGATACTCCTATTTTTCTTCTTTATGCTTCCAAATCAATTTCCTCTTCAATGTCCGTCATACCATCATCATCTTCATCATCGTAGGCCCCCTAGAAGTTTGGCCTTCTTCACACTCCAGCACATATGTTTCTTCCATGTTATCCTCTCTTTCTTCTTCTTCTTTCTCTTTTCTCTTGAACTTATTGGCTAGTAAATAGTTATTAGTCATGACATGAGGTAATGTACCGAACTGAATAGTAAAGGGCTGATCTGGATCTTTCTCATCCATTCCGTCTTGCTCAGACCTCGATCTCCCACAAGAATTCTCTAGCAGTTCTCCCATCGATTCACCTGTACTAGTCTCTTCATTGTCTTCGAGAACATTTTGATTGGACACCTTGAGTAGTTTAGGCACCTTAGGACGTGGTACTCCCTGTTGTTGCCTCATCATTCGTCCATAATTAAGTTGAAAACTCCTTTGTTGGGTTCTGGTCATCTCGTTGAAGGGTATCACCCTTCCTGCATTATACTGGAACGAATGCCATACATTTGGTTGGCGAGGTTGCGGCCTAAATGTTCTCCCATTATTTATTAACCTGAACTGCCTCTCAAAAGGACGATGTACCTCGCCCTCTAACGGACTGAGCTTTTGGGAAAAAACTAGGGCGATGGTGATACTGCCATATCTCTGGTCTCTCTGTATTTGCACTTACTTCTCCTTTACATCTTGCACACAAGACATCTTCATCATTTTTATGCCCTTTCCTTTTGATACGTTCAAAGACATTGAGGTATGGCCCAGGGTTCTCTTCTCCGTCATCTATAACCAACTTGAATTTTGGCAACTTGTTTTTGAAACCAGTCGTCACCATATTCACCTCGAGTGGCTGTGGAAAAGGGTTTTCATCCATTGCTATTTTCTTCTTATCATTGAACGTGATTCGTCCTAATTCAATGACATCCCGTAACACATGGCGAAAAACCAAATAGTTGTTAGTCAAATGTGACCATGCATTATGCCACTTACACTATTTTTTACCCTTAATTTGTTTAGAGTTTGGCAACTTATGTTTATCGCTCAGTTTTATCTGTTTATCCTTATATAGTTTATCAAATATAAGGTCAGCTTTGGTTACATCGAACGAGAACGTTCTAGCCTCTTTCTTTTCACCTTTTATAGGCTCATCCTTGTCCGACGATCTAGGGTTACCCATTATAGGACAAGCATACCATCTCCTTTGATTAATTCGGCCAAACACATTTCGATTTGGTCGTAATACTCATCGTTAATGGTATGAACATCAAAATTTGGGTCTCTGTAATAAGTCCCCTTACTAGAATTTTTCATTTGTTCTTCTTCTCTTATTAATCGTTCATACCTAATCACGTTTGCGCTCAATTGAAAAAGATCAGGAAATTCCATATCTTGGAATTTCTTTTTCAAATCAAAGCTTAGAAAACTTTGAGTGATTTTGACAAACTCCTTTTCGGGCAAAGGTACAAAATATTTACTTTTTGCTGTCTTGAACCATTGAAGGAAACCTTTTGCCCATTCGTTTAGCATTTGACGTAGATTCGCCAAATCCGTCAAAGAAACTTCAGACTCAGTCTTATAAAACTGAGCGTGGAACAATTGTTCCAATTGCTGCCATGTTTGAACAGAGTTCACTGGCAAATTGATGAACCAGGAGAAAGCTACTCCTGTTAATGACCTAGGGAACAACCTCATTTTATGATAGTCGGACACTTCACCACTTTGCAGCGTGAATCACCCTATGTGTTCTAGAGTGGACACTTCTCCTAACTAATGAATAATGAAAATTCTGGCACCTTATACCCTTGAGGCCATGGATATGCTTGATCCACCCAATCAGGATATGGTTTTGTGTAAGTAAGCCTAATGATATGACGTACCCCAAGAGCCATTTGATCCTATACTATCTCCATGATTTGATTCCTCAACATGACATTGATCATATGAAATTCCTATAGGTTTGTTTAATGGATGATTTGCTTGAGGCCTAATATTTGGTCCTTGGTTGGCGACGAAATTGCCATTGTTTGGGCCATTATTACCACTAAACTGATATTCAAACCATCATTAACGTTCAGAACGTTCAGTCCATTATTCAGGACACCGTCTCTCATATTTGGATTACCCCCCAGGTTTGGAATTCTATTATCACTATTTAAGTTTAGCATTCCACTACCCCTGGTTTGAAGTAGAGGGACTGAAAGGTGGTTCTAAACCTTGACTTGGGTTCAAACCAGGGGAATTATGTGGTGAATTATATCCCACAATCGTCCGGTTTAAAAGTGATTCCCTACAAGTACAATTGGCTGACAAATTTGGCCTACTAACTTGTTCATTATTTCATTTAATGTGTTCAATTGTTTGGCCACGTTGTCATATGTGCATTCCCATTTTGGGTAAATCTTTCCATATTATGAACATTTTGTAGATTTACCTGTTCAACGACATCCTGTGTGAGTTCTCCAAGCAATGCACGCATGGTTCGAGGACTCAACTCTGTCATTGGTTCGTAACGACTCTGACTGCTCTAACTCTGTCACTCTATTTGTGGAGAGTTTTGCTGCTCTTCATATCGCTCGATCACAGATTGGACTACTCCCTGACTTGCTGGTTGCTTATCAGAACTCTTATGAGGCATAATGTTTTGCTTTTTGTATCTTCAGACAGCAAACACCAATGAGTCCCACCAGGCGAGCCAAATTGTTTCGCGCAAGAAGTCGGGCCTCGCTAATAATTAAAGAAAAACTCAGACGATTGTGTAAGAGACTAATCTCTTGAGACAAAGTCCCAAAAAAGGGTGTTTAATGAAGATTCACAATGGACGAGAAAACAAAATGCCTCCAATGGGCGCAAGCACACAGAACAGTTGAATGTTTAAATGCAGTGAAAATAAAGATAATAAAAACTACATGTTCTCTGTTTGAGAGTGTTTGATATTTTTTTCTCTTTCTATGTCGTCTCTCTCTTTTTATACTCTTTTGATGACTTCTTCATGACAAACTGCTTGGAAACTGCTTGATTGCTCTATAACTATCCGCTTTCTTTATGGTGGCTAAATGGTCACGGAACTGCTATCTCTAACTGCTGCCATTACTCTTTGTTGTTCAACTGCTTTCAACTGGGCTCCTTAAATCGTGGAATGTGATAAGATTGCTCAATAACTGCTTCAATAATCGTCATCCTAGATAACCATAATACTTTATGTTTGCTAAAACCCTGGGCAATTTGAAGGTTTGGGCGAGAAAGGGGTCATCGCTCTGGGCGATTGTAATGTACTCCATTCGTTCAAATTCTGGGCGTCTTGCAAGTTTGGACGATGATATTACGATATTTGTGGGCTCCCACTGCATCCATCAATGATCATATTTGGGCTTTTATTCTGGACTCCCCAACTGGGTTTCATTCTTTGGACTATTTAATTTGGGCTGCACTTTTAGTGTGTCAACATCTTGAAATTATTTATTAACTTTTAGTCTATACCAAACAACAAGAGCTTAATATATATGTGTGCCATCTTAACCTTTTTCAAGCCAATGATTAACCATAAGCATGGAGCCAGTCAGCCAACTCCAATCCGTAGGGCTCCATCTTGGTCAGGTAAGTTGCTAATTCTTGATTACTTGGCATGGCAATGGTCAGGATGAGGTTGCCGTCAGCATGGACGAACCATGTAAATGTTCTCCTCTTGATTACAAGGCATTATTCTTTTCCTTTCTAACAAATTCTTCAAGTGAAAATAAATAAAAAATTCCAATATTACACTCAGAAAATGCCTCTATAATAAATAGTTACTTGGTAGGATAATCAACTCAAGTGATAGCACTCGAAAATCTCTAGTTTTCAATTCAAGAATGACGAGATGAGATATGACTATAACCTTTTTTTTGTGATAGTCGTCAATTTTTTAATTGATCGAACTTAATTTTAGCCGCACATTTCAAATGATTCACAATATTTTTCAATTTTTAACCAAAAATTTCATCGACTTCTATCAAAATATGCCAACATTTTATCACACCGGCCTTATAGTTATGTAATGCAATATACAATAATATTAAAGACGGCTGTTTGTAGAACAAGACAATATGGCATATTGGCGTTATGCCTTCAACAACAAGTGTTTACATATGGAATCTTATAATTTGATCATTACCAATCTCATTTTCTTCTTCTCTTTCTCCTCTAAAAATGAGCATTTCGTCAAAACCAGAAACACTTATTTTACAATCAACTTTTTTCCTTCTTCTTTTGTTGTTTTTCCATGTTGAAGCCAAGTGTAGAAAAGGATGTGACCTTGCCTTGGCTTCATATTACATTTGGGAAGGATCAAATTTGACTTACATTAGCAACATTTTCGGACAAAAAATCCCTGAAATTCTCCTATTCAATCCTCAAGTTTCAAGCCCAGATACTATTCGGAGCGGTACGAGAATCAATGTCCCATTTTCATGTGAGTGTTTGAATGGTGATTTTCTGGGTCATACGTTTGAGTATAAAACGGAACGGGGCGATACGTATGATAAGGTTGCTGGGTTGGCGTTTGCTAACCTTACTACACAGTATTGGATCCAACGGGTCAACAATTATGAACCGACTCAGATACCCGCTTTTGCTATCATCAATGTGACGATTAACTGTTCGTGTGGTGATAGGCATGTGTCGAAAGATTATGGGCTGTTCACGACGTACCCCCTTCGTCCTGAGGAGAACTTATCTTCGGTGGCAAAAGAGACTGATCTTCCGGCTGATTTGTTGCAAAGATTCAATCCGGACTCGGATTTTGGTGCTGGATCCGAGATTGTTTTTCTGCCAGCAAAAGGTTAGTAAATTTTTGTTTGAATGTGATAGTTTATTATATAGGGGAAGGTTTACAATTTTGGTCTCGACTTGATGTGCAAATTGAGATGGGATGGCCGAACCCTTGTGTGTTTTGCACAAGACTTGGGGTCAGGCCACGCACCAACCCGATTCTTGATAAGTTGAATCATTTTGCATGGAGAGAGAAGTCATATTACTTCACTTTTATTAACTTTAAATAAATAAATAAATAAAATCTTGTCGGACATGTTTGTGTCATACCATTTTAAGGCGGATTTGTCCGATTTAAGTTGTTCTACACCTAATATCGCTCTTGTTTAATTTAAGTAAAAGTAAGATTTTTATTAAAAGTTAATGAAACGTGTAATTGAAAAGCTATAAAAGTTGCGAGGCAAAAGGCACGTGAGATGTACAGTAGAGAAAATGGAGCAAAAAATGATTGACATCAATCTTTGATTTGCCATAATAATTCATGGTTGGTTTACGAGAATTTCTTAGTAATTTGATGTAAAAGATTTGTGATAGACCCTCAATTTATTAGAAGTAAGACTTAGTCGTTAGTCTAGTGGTGTTGGGCATATTTATTATAGTTCATAAAATTGGGGGTCGAGAATACGATGTAGAAATTGTAATTCAATCCCTGTTTGGTAGGGATTAGAATTTTAACTATATATACTGTGAACACATAATTTTTCAACCACACATTTTATCAACTTCTATTCAATTCTATTAAAAATCTAATTTTAATTATATCAAGCGTGAGCTTAGTTTGTCAATAACATTATGTCTTATTTGATAGAGATTCTTTAAAATTCATTTTAAATTACAAATTCTTTCAATACAATAATTTTTACTTTTTTTAATTGTTTATTTTGCCCCAAAAAAAAAAACTTATTTTTCACAAAATTAATTTTAAAAATCTTGATCAAACATGCTCTTAATTCTTGTCTTCATTTAAAAAAACAAAGTGCTGCAGTGTGTGTGAGATGATCTGTGAATTTGGCTTTAATTCTTGTCTTCATCACCTCATGACAGAAGAAACAACAAAACTAAGAAGATCATGCACCCAATGACGAATGTTTGCTTCTTCTCGGGCTTTCTCGCAATTAAATAAAGGATTATTTTTAACCATTTTTCATTAAATTATTCTTAATTTTTACATCTCTGGCCTTTCTTTCAATTAACTAAACAATTATTTTGACCAATTCTCAATAAATGATGCATATTTTGCAATTGACAGCTTCTAATCATAGCAATAAATTGAAAAAAATAATAATACTATTAGTAATCTCATAATAATGTTAATAATTTTATATAGGGAAAATTGCAGTTAGGGTCCCAAATTTTTTAAACTGTTACATATCATATCCAATCCTTTCATTTTACCGTTGGATTCCCAAACCTTTCATCTTGAGTGCAGTTGGAGGACACGTGGATGAAATCCATCCATTTGACCGTTAGTTGACAAAAGTTAACGATCTGACCAAATTATCCCATATAAATAATTAAATAAAAAAATCCTTTTGATCAGACCATTGATCAGCTGATGATTAAATTGATGAATTCTGTCCACATGCCCTCTCATTGCAATATAGATGAAGGATTTGGGACTCCAATTGTAAAACTAAAAGCTTTGGCTATAATCTGCAATAATTTGAAAGGTTTGGAACCCCAACTGCAATTCTCCCTTTTATATATTTATAAGTGGTGGGCCATCCATGTAGGGAGAAAGTGTCTACATGTTCCTGGGCCTAGATGAAAGATTAGGCCCAGTCATCCGTCATCCATTTACGCGGTAAAATTAGGTTATATGAGACGGAGGTAGATGACCGTTTACTCCAACGGTTAAATAAACATTAAAATTTTGAGTGGACCCACCTCATGTGAGAGAAAGAATACCCTTGTGCACAAAAAAAATTATGTACACCCAGCAATGTAAATCAAGGACCAATTTTTTAAAGAACACTTTGAAAAAAAATGCAAAGTTGAGAATAGACTATTTCAGTCAACTAATAAACCCAAATTTATAGAATTTCTTACCCTTTCAAACCTAGAACAGATTTGTAATTTGGGTTGATTGAAGTCCCTTTCCTCTTCAAGACTTTCAGTTTTCAAAAAGTAGCCAAAGCCATTGGAATTTTTATTTTATATTGTCCTAAGATTTTCTTGATCATCAGGAAATATGGTGGTGCAACGAGATAGGAGGATAAGTTTTATACTTGTTTTTCTGGTTTTCACCATTTTCTGGGCTGGAGTTAATTCACAATGCAGTGAAGGATGTAATGCATTAGCTTCATACTATGTCTGGGGTGAATCAAATCTCACATTCATATCGACCATGTTGTCGACTACTATCAACGAGATTGTTAGTTACAACCCTCAAATTACCAATCCAGATCTCATTCAATTAGGCAGCAGAGTGAATGTGCCCTTCTCGTGTAGTTGTGTGAATGGTGAATTTATGGGTAATCAGTTTCCCTATCAGGTCAGGAGTGGAAACACTTACCTAAGGATCGCAGAACTTTATTCAAATCTTACAACAGTTGAAATGTTGGAGAGGTTTAATAGTTACAATCCTAATGGAATCCCAGAGAATGCACAGTTGAACGTTACTGTGAATTGTTCATGTGGGAATAGCCATGTGTCCAAGATTTATGGGCTATTCATAACGTATCCTCTTCGCCCTGGTGAAAGTTTGTCTGCAATAGCCAACGACTTTCGCCTTTCTGAAGGGTTGTTACAAGATTACAATCCTGTAGTGAATTTCAGCCGCGGTAGTGGTTTGGTTTTCATTCCTGGAAGAGGTAATTGATTTGCTAGCGAAGAGTTCTAATATCAAAATACAGTATAGGGATGGAGTTTTTTGACCTTTTTATGTATGGGAAAGAGCATCAGAAAAAAGACCTATGCTTTCTTTAGTTTTTGTTTATTTCATAAAAATCTTTGCTAAATCAGAAAAATGGTCTTCAGTTCAGCAGGAAATGAGAAATTAATTAGTCTAAAAGATAATTATCAAGAGCAGCACACTCGTATAGGCATTTATTAATTATTTATTTTTATCGCTTTGGTGTGTTCGGCAAACTAATTAGACTTAGACATAATCAGTTGCTTCTTTCTTCTATTAATACATTTCACGGAGGGGAAATTGGGGATTATATTTTCAAATTTATGCTGTACAGAATGTTCGATTATTGAATAGCTGTGGTTGATGTCTGCTCATTTCCATATTTACTGCAGATCGAAATGGAACTTATCCGCCATTTAAATCAAGGTTACTTATACTACCTTAGAAATTCCTAGTCTTTTAGATTTTTTGTTTTTATTTTTAACGCCGTTATCTAATATCCTGCTTTTTGTGTGTGTTTTTGCAGTTCAGCTGGTTGAATCTTCTGTATCCCATGGTCCAATAATTCTTACCTTGATTTTCTTAATCCTCTGGATGTCTAATCAGAGTTATATATAGCAGGAATTTCAGGGGGAGCCATTGCTGGAATATCAATTGGAGCAGTTGTAGGAGTGATCCTTTTGGCAGTTTGCATCTATTTTATATTCTACAGAAGGAAGAAGGTGATGGAAGAATCTATTCTCCACAATGACCAAGGCATAGATAATACGCCTGGTAATTGGCACGTCAGTTATTTTTTCGCATATTAGTTTTTTGGGTCAAATTCAAAATATGAATAATGAATGAGCATTTAATCTAAGAAACAATAATGAATCAATTTGTCTGAGTCTGAAGGATATAGCCATATTTGTTCTCTCTGTAGCTTCTGTGTCTCGTAGCAATACTAAATTTGGGCTTCAAACTAGCAAGTAATTTATTACAATCATATGCTTTCTCATGGATTTAGGTCCTGACATGCTGGAGAAAACATCAGAATCTGGTCCTCTTGTTGCTACTGCTTCTCCAAGGCTCAAGGGCATCACTGTGGATAAATCAGTTGAATTCTCATATGAAGAACTGGCAGTTGCTACAAATGACTTTAACATCTCTTATAAGATTGGTCAAGGTGGCTTTGGAGCTGTTTACTACGGAGAGCTTAGAGGCGAGGTTTGTGTCTCATAGCCCGTGCTATTCGTAGTATTATGATGACTAATGAAAAATTGATTATCGTTTAGTTCTATTTCGCTTTTTACTAGGTATTAACTATTAACTTGTTGATTCAAATTCATATTATGTTCACCAAGAATACTGCAGTTAACTAAATACGTTCAGTTAACTATCTGCGAGTTTTGGGTTTTTATCTGCGTATGGATTTTAAAAGAGAAATTATGGACAACATGTAGCTGGACTAGAATCTGCAGTTAACTATCTGCAAGTTTTGGGTTTTTATCTGTATATGGATTTTAAAAGAGAAATTAAGGACATGTAGCTGGACTAGAATCTTCATAGCAAAACCTTGGACTTGATTGAGTTTGAGTCTATGAACACGACATTGGAAAGACCAGCATATGTTACTTGATAATTTTGTTTACTGAAAGGATGTTGAGTGGCGTCGTCGTTCAGTAACCACTCCATATTAGATACCTCTGAGTAACATAGCTGAAGAGAGCAGCATATTATGGCATAATTCTTGAAATGCTGGTGCTTTCTTGCATTGATTTCTTAACCTTTACAACACTATATTGTTGGGGTTTCAAGAAGATTAATCACACTTCACTGTTGGACCGAAATTCTTAAAGCATAGATCTCGTGAGCGAGCAAATTACAAAATATCGTGGAGAATATGTTGCATACCATTCTATTATTGGGCGGACAGTTGTTCAATTGCCAGTAACAGTTTTCCAACACTTAATGTTCTCTTTGCATATAATTGTACTTCCAAACTATGCTTAATAGAAAAGTCAATCAGATCCCATGTCTCCTGAAATTGCAGAAAGCTGCTATTAAGAAGATGGATATGCAAGCATCCAAAGAATTCCTGGCTGAACTGAAGGTTTTAACACATGTTCACCATGTGAACTTGGTAATGATCTCCCAGTATTTTTTTCCCTCTCATTTAAGCTATTCTGTCCATTGTAGATCATCTTCTGAATATGAGATTAGATTTTTTTTATTCTTCTATGTAAAAGAACGTCAGCAAGTCTACTTAAGTTCCAAATATAAGGATACTTTGAATTTCTAAATACAATCTGATAATCTCTAAATATGAGTTAGAAACTTAAAAAATGCTCAAGTATTTTCGCTAATTCTTATTGCTTATAGTGCACAGTTGGTTTGGTATATCAGATTCTCTTTCGATCATGGATTGACAATCGAAAAATTTGTGATTACCTAATGCAGGTGCGTTTAATTGGATACTGCGTTGAAGGTTCCTTGTTTTTAGTTTATGAATACATTGACAATGGTAACCTTAGTCAACATTTACGTGGTCAAGGTAAGAACAAAATTGTATATTATGAAGCACAGATTCTCTTGCATTCTGTCTTATGCTTACGTTTTTCATTTTAACTCAAGCAAGGGAACCATTACCATGGTCCACTAGGGTGCAAATTGCCCTTGATTCAGCTAGAGGACTCGAATACATTCATGAGCATACCGTTCCTCTCTATATACATCGTGATATTAAGTCTGCAAATATTTTGATCGACAAAAACTGCCGTGCAAAGGTGATAAAATTATGCACATTAATTAAAAACCAAGTTGTGATAGATATGTTTAAGCTGAATTATATACTCTTCAGGTTGCTGATTTTGGCCTCGCAAAACTGACTGAAGTGGGGAGTGCTTCTTTGCACACTCGTCTCGTGGGAACTTTTGGATACATGCCTCCAGAGTGAGATCTTGTGCCTTTGTTTTTATTTGACTTAATAAATTCTCCCTTATTTAATTTTCAATCTTCTTTAATACTTCTGATTGTATCAGTGCAACACTTTAGACTTATAACATTGCATCAAAATGCTTATAGGATGAAACCCTCTCTTCCCCAGTAAAGTTGTATTTATTGGAAGAAATTGGATTAAATATTAAGATATCTTTGTTCATTCACCTTACAAATTTGCAATGGTTACCAAGTCACATTATGGTCAATACATCTTCAATGATAAACACCTTTACATTCTGAATTGTTTGTTTCATGTTCGATGAAGGACCTTTTTTGTATAAATTTGCTTTGCATGCAGGTATGCACAGTATGGCGATGTCTCTCCCAAGATAGACGTGTATGCTTTTGGGGTTGTCCTTTTCGAACTAATATCTGCTAAAGATGCCATTGTGAAGACAAATGAAGTTATTACAGAATCAAAGGGACTTGTTGCTTTGGTATATCTTTGAATTAACCTTACTTAATCACATTATATACCTTTAAAGCACTCAGTAGAAATGGTTTTACAACCTCGAATGTTGATGATTTACAGTTTGAGGACACTTTTAGCCAGACAGATCCTACAGAAGGTGTACAAAAACTAGTTGATTCCAGGCTTGGCGACAATTGTCCCCTTGATTCAGTCGCTAAGGTAGAATCTTTTAATGAATCAGGCACGGAACTGATTTTGTATTTCCATAGTAGTTGTAAAACATCTAATCCTTTGGTTTGGTTGCAGATGGCTCAGCTCGCAAAAGCATGCACACATGAAAATCCTCAACTAAGGCCAAGCATGAGATCAATAGTAGTTGCACTGATGACACTCTCATCTTCAACTGAGGATTGGGACATTGGCTCATTCTACGAAAATCAGGGTTTAGTCCATCTGATGTCCGGGAGGTAACTACCGGCCCATCATGTGTACCTTTAACACCCTGATTTCACCACAACTATCATCTGTATATTCCCGATGATGAAGGGTGAAAACTGGAAAGGGCTTGAGATACCCTACCTCACCCCCCTCCCCCCCAACACTAGATTTCCTTCTTTACATTTGTTTCATAATTTTAGAACATCTCTGTTCATAATCAGAAACAAAAATTAAAGTTTCCAATATATATAGGTTACAACTTATTTACTCTGTGCTTAGTTTCTGGCCTCCATTTACTTCTTGAATATGAATATGCTTTGTCTAACTATTCAATCCATCTTTTAACTTTTTGTTTTATGTGTGGGTTGGTCCATTGCCATCTCTCTAAATCGCTTTGCAATAGATTAAATTCGTCCAACCTTATTAACTGTAAGTGAGCCAGCCCTACATTGTATGGTTAAGAAAACAAATAGCAGAAAGAGATGATTGCTGCTATCAAGTCTCGATACCATCCATTTTTTTAAAATTGTACACATCTCATCCTTCAATAAAATAATGAATTCAAATTTCACTCGAAGAAGCATTTAAATAATTATGCCTCCTCTTTACGAAGTTAACTTTTTACACGGACGGATGATGGACAATTATATCATCTTCGATCAATAGTAGTTGACCTATAGTGGTGAAATCAAAACCTGCTGCATCCATGATGTCTTGAGGGACTTCTGCCTGATGAAAACTAAGGAAAATTTCAATTTGGACGTTGAGAATCTTCCAGAAGTCCATGACAATCTTCGTCCTATTCTCACAGAACTGAAGAATCAAATACCCAAATTTGATCTTGTACACAATTGTGATTTACGTGTCCGCTCTGTTACATATTTTTTTCGCAATAGCCTGTATGATATACATTTTGTCAAGAGTTTTCGGCTGCTGAGGATATTGGATGCACTCACAATATGGTTTGACGAGTTTCCTGTTGAAATTGTAGAACTGGAGACTGAGGTTTATTGCTTTGACCTACTGGGCAAAGCATAGGATTCCTTCGTCAATATCCAAACTTTGCAATCTTGAGACGTTAATTGTTAATCCAGGGAAACTGAGATCCATCTTCAATACATCATTCCTACCACCAGAAATCTGGAAGATGTCACGATTGAGGCATATCTTGTTCGTGAGAAGTTTCTTGCCTCATCCTACTGATGCACTAAATGGGGGAACTATTTTGCCCTTGGAAAACCTACAAACGCTTACCAATGTTATGAACTTCAGATGGACAGAGGAGGTCATTCAAATGATGCCGAACCTAAAGAAATTGGTAATTTCGTACGAGCATGATGGGCGAACTGAGTGGTCATCCTATTGTTTTGACAATTTTGTTCATCTTCTTCAACTTGAAGTTTTGAAGTGCTTCTTTTTTGCGAAGTCTTATATAAAATATCAGGATCCTCTACCAGTGAACTTTACTTTCCCACGAAAACTCAAAAGGTTAACTTTGAGTGGCTGCAGAATATCTTGGAAAAATATGACTATTGTTGGTTCCTTATCCTATCTTGAAGTGCTGAAACTCAAATACCATGCCTTTGAAGGCCCTGTTTGGGAATCAAACGATGGGGAATTTCGTCGATTAAAATTGCTCCTCATTCACATGACTGATCTGGCGCACTGGAAAGTTGATGAAACGCACTTCCCAAGGCTTGAACGCCTTGGTCTTGAGTATTGCTACAATCTGGAGGAGATCCCCTCTGGAATTGGGAAAATTCCATCTCTTCAAAAAATCGAGTTGTGTGAATGTAGCACATCTGTTGTCACTTCAGCAAAGGTCATAGAAGAAGGAAAAACATGCTTGGGAAATAGTGGATTTCAGGTTCTTCTCTTCCTTCTTGGCCTTTACGCATTAACTGGAAATCTACTTCATATAGTTATTGCTGCAGCCTTGCAGAGGCTCCTTTGCTTTGCATTTACTTTGCTATTATTAACTTTAAAATAAATAAATAAATAAAATCTTGCCGGACATGTTTGTGTCATACCCTTTTAAGGTGGATTTGTCCAATTTAAGCTACTCAACACTTAGCTTCCGTTTGTTTCCCATTCTTTTCTACTAAAAATGAGAAATATGACTGTTGTATCACATCAAGTCTTCAAATTTGAGTTTTTATCTCTTGTGTGGGGTCCAATAACGACTATATTTTTTATTCTCATTCTACAATAATGCGAATCAAACGGAGCCTAATATCACTCCCGTTTAATTTTAAGTAAAAGTAAGATTTTTATTAAAAGTCAATAAAAAATGTAATTGAAAAGTTATAAAAATTGGGAGGTTAGAGGTACATTAAAAATGAGTAGAGAAAATGGAACAATAAATGATTGACATCAATCTTTGATTTGCCATAATAATTCATGGTTGGTTTACGATAATTTCTTAGTAATTTGATGTAAAAGATTTGTGATAGACCCTCAATTTATTAGAAGTAAGACTTAGTCGCTAGTCTAGTGGTGTTGGGCATATTTATTATAGTTCATAAAATTGGGGGTCGAGAATACGATGCAGAAATTGTAATTCAGTCTCTGTTTGGTAGGAATTAGAATTTTTACTATTTATTCTATGAACCCATAATTTTTCAATCACATATTGTCTTATTTGATACGGATTCTTTAAAATTCATTTTAAGTTACAAATTATTTCATTACAATAATTTTTACTTTTTTTAATTGTTTATTTTGCCCAAAAAAAAAAAAAACTTATTTTTCACAAAATTAATTTTAAAAATCTTGATCAAACATGCTCTTAATTCTTGTCTTCATTTAAAAAAACAAAGTGCTGGAGTGTGTGTGGGATGATCTGTAAATTTGGCTTTAATTCTTGTCTTCATCACCTCATGACAGAAGAAACAACAAAACTAAGAAGATCATGCACCCAATGACGAATGTTTGCTTCTTCTCGGGCTTTCTCGCAATTAAATAAAGGATTATTTTTAACCATTTTTCATTAAATTATTCTTAATTTTTACATCTCTGGCCTTTCTTTCAATTAACTAAACAATTATTTGACCAATTCTCAATAAATGATGCATGTTTTGCAATTGACAGCTTCTAATCATAGCAATAAATTGAAAAAAAAATAATACTATTAGTAATCTCATAATAATGTTAATAATTTTATATAGGGAAAATTGCAGTTAGGGTCCCAAATCTTTTAAACTGTTACGTACTATATCCAATCCTTTCATTTTACCGTTGGATTCCCAAACCTTTCATCTTGAGTGCTGTTGGAGGATGTGTGGATGAAATCCATCCATTTGACCGTTGTTTGACGAAAGTTAACTATCTGACCAAATTATCCCATATAAATAATTAAATAAAAAAAATCCTTTTGATCAGACCATTGATCAGCTGATGATTAAATTGATGAATTCTGTCCACATGCCCTCTCGTTGCAATATAGATGAAAGATTTGGGACTCCAATTGTAAAACTAAAAGCTTTGGCTATAATCTGCAATAATTTGAAAGGTTTGGAACCCCAACTGCAATTCTCCCTTTTATATATTTATCAGTGGTGGGCCATCCATGTAGGGAGAAAGTGTCTACATGTTATTGGGCCTAGATGAAAGATTAGGCCCAGTCATCCGTCATCCATTTACGCGGTAAAATTAGGTTATATGAGACGGAGGTAGATGACCGTTTACTCCAACGGTTAAATAAACATTAAAATTTTGAGTGGGACCCACCAAATGCGAGAGAAAGAATACCCTTGTGCACAAAAAAATTATGTACACAGAGCAATGTCAAAATCAAGGACCAATATTTTAAAGAACACTTTGAAAAAAAATGCAAAGTTGAGAATACACTTTTTCAGTCAACTAATAAACCCAAATTTATAGAATTTCTTACCCTTTCAAACCTAGAACAGATTTGTAATCTGGGTTGATTGAAGTCCCTTTCCTCTTCAAGACTTTCAGTTTTCAAAAAGTAGCCAAAGCCATTGGAATTTTTATTTTATATTGCCTAAGATTTTCTTGATCATCAGGAAATATGGTGGTGCAAGGAGATTGGAGGATTAGATTTTTACTTGTTTTTCTGGTTTTCACCATTTTCTGGGTTGGAGTTAATTCACGATGCAGTGAAGGATGTAATGCATTAGCTTCATATTATGTCTGGGGTGGATCAAATCTCACATTCATATCGACCGTGTTGTCGACTACTATCAACGATACTGTTAGTTACAACCCTCAAATCACCAATCCAGATCTCATTCAATTTGGCAGCAGAGTGAATGTGCCCTTCTCGTGTAGTTGTGTGAATGGTGAATTTATGGGTAATCAGTTTCCCTATCAGGTCAGGAGTGGAAACACTTACCTAAGGATCGCAGGACTTATTTATTCAAATCTTACAACAGTTGAAATGTTGGAGAGGTTTAATAGTTATAATCCTAATGGAATCCCAGAGAATGCACAGTTGAAAGTTACTGTGAATTGTTCATGTGGGAATAGCCATGTGTCCAAGATTTATGGGCTATTCATAACGTATCCTCTTCGCCCTGGTGAAAGTTTGTCTGCAATAGCCAACGACTTTCGCCTTTCTGAAGGGTTGTTACAAGATTACAATCCTGGAGTGAATTTCAGCCGCGGTAGTGGTTTGGTATTCATTCCGGGAAGAGGTAATTGATTTGCTAGCGAAGAGTTCTAATATCAAAATACAGTATAGGGATGGAGTTTTTTGACCTTTTTATGTATGGGAAAAAGCATCAGAAAAACGACCTATGCTTTCTTTAGTTTTTGTTTATGGTCTTCAGTTCAGCAGGAAATGAGAAATTAATTAGTCTAAAAGGATAATTATCAAGAGCAGCACACTCGTATAGGCATTTATTATTTATTTATTTTTATTGCTTTGGTGGTGTGTTCAGCAAACTAATTAGACTTAGACATAATCAGTTGCTTCTTTCTTCTATTAATACATTTCAGGGAGGGGAAATTGGGGATTATATTTTCAAATTTATGCTGTACAGAATGTTCGATTATTGAATAGCTGTGGTTGATGTCTGCTCATTTCCATTTTTACTGCAGATCAAAATGGAACTTATCCGCCATTTAAATCAAGGTTACTTATACTACCTTAGAAATTCCTAGTCTTTTAGATTTTTTGTTTTTATTTTTAACGCCGTTATCTAATATCCTGCTTTTTGTGTGTGTTTTTGCAGTTCAGCTGGTTGAATCTTCTGTATCCCATGGTCCAATAATTCTTACCTTGATTTTCTTAATCCTCTGGAAGTCTAATCAGAGTTATATATAGCAGGAATTTCAGGTGGAGCCATTGCTGGAATATCAATTGGAGCAGTTGTAGGAGTGATCCTTTTGGCAGTTTGCATCTATTTTATATTCTATAGAAGGAAGAAGGTGATGGAAGAATCTATTCTCCACAATGACCAAGGCATAGATAATACGCCTGGTAATTGGCACGTCAATTATTTTTTCGCATATTAGTTTTTTGGGTCAAAATATGAATAATGAATTAGCATTTAATCTAAGAAACAATAATGAATCAATTTGTCTGAGTCTGAAGGATATAGCCATATTTGGTCTCTCTGTAGCTTCTGTGTCTCGTAGCAATACTAAATTTGGGCTCGAAACTAGCAAGTAATTTATTACAATCATATGCTTTTTCATGGATTTAGGTCCTGACATGCTGGAGAAAACATCAGAATCTGGTCCTCTTGTTGCTACTGCTTCTCCAAGGCTCAAGGGCATCACTGTGGATAAATCAGTTGAATTCTCATATGAAGAACTGGCAGTTGCTACAAATGACTTTAACATCTCTTATAAGATTGGTCAAGGTGGCTTTGGAGCTGTTTACTACGGAGAGCTTAGAGGCGAGGTTTGTGTCTCATAGCCCTTGCTATTCGTAGTATTATGATGACTAATGAACAATTGATTATCGTTTAGTTCTATTTCGCTTTTTACTAGGTATTAACTATTAACTTGTTGATTCAAATTCATATTATGTTCACCAAGAATACTGCAGTTAACTAAATACGTTCAGTTAACTATCTGCGAGTTTTGGGTTTTTATCTGCGTATGGATTTTAAAAGAGAAATTATGGACAACATGTAGCTGGACTAGAATCTGCAGTTAACTATCTGCAAGTTTTGGGTTTTTTATCTGTATATGGATTTTAAAAGAGAAATTAAGGACAACATGTAGCTGGACTAGAATCTTCATAGCAAAACCTTGGACTTGATTGAGGTTGACTCTATGAAGACAACATTGGAAAGACCAGCATATGTTACTTGATAATTTTGTTTACTGAAAGGATGTTGAGTGCAGTCGTTCAGTAACCACTCCATATTAGATACCTCTGAGTAACATAGCTGAAGAGAGCAGCATATTATGGCATAATTCTTGAAATGCTGGTGCTTTCTTGCATTGATTTCTTAACCTTTACAACACTATATTGTTGGGGTTTCAAGAAGATTAATCACACTTCACTGTTGGACCGAAATTCTTAAAGCATAGATCTCGTGAGCGAGCAAATTACAAAATATCGTGGAGAATATGTTGCATACCATTCTATTATTGGGCGGACAGTTGTTCAATTGCCAGTAACAGTTTTCCAACACTTAATGTTCTCTTTGCATATAATTGTACTTCCAAACTATGCTTAATAGAAAAGTCAATCAGATCCCATGTCTCCTGAAATTGCAGAAAGCTGCTATTAAGAAGATGGATATGCAAGCATCCAAAGAATTCCTGGCTGAACTGAAGGTTTTAACACATGTTCACCATGTGAACTTGGTAATGATCTCCCAGTATTTTTTTTCCCTCTCATTTAAGCTATTCTGTCCATTGTAGATCATCTTCTGAATATGAGATTAGATTTTTTTTATTCTTCTATGTAAAAGAACGTCAGCAAGTCTACTTAAGTTCCAAATATAAGGATACTTTGAATTTCTAGAAATACATTCTGATAATCTCTAAATATGAGTTAGAAACTTAAAAAATGCTCAAGTATGTTCGCTAATTCTTATTGCTTATAGTGCACAGTTGGTTTGGTATATCAGATTCTCTTTCGATCATGGATTGACAATCGAAAAATTTGTGATTACCTAATGCAGGTGCGTTTAATTGGATACTGCGTTGAAGGTTCCTTGTTTTTAGTTTATGAATACATTGACAATGGTAACCTTAGTCAACATTTACGTGGTCAAGGTAAGAACAAAATTGTATATTATGAAGCACAGATTCTCTTGCATTCTGTCTTATGCTTACGTTTTTCATTTTAACTCAAGCAAGGGAACCATTACCATGGTCCACTAGGGTGCAAATTGCCCTTGATTCAGCTAGAGGACTCGAATACATTCATGAGCATACCGTTCCTCTCTATATACATCGTGATATTAAGTCTGCAAATATTTTGATCGACAAAAACTTTCGTGCAAAGGTGATAAAATTATGCACATTAATTAAAAACCAAGTTGTGATAGATATGTTTAAGCTGAATTATATACTCTTCAGGTTGCTGATTTTGGCCTCGCAAAACTGACTGAAGTGGGGAGTGCTTCTTTGCACACTCGTCTCGTGGGAACTTTTGGATACATGCCTCCAGAGTGAGATCTTGTGCCTTTCTTTTTATTTGACTTAATAAATTCTCCTTTATTTAATTTTCAATCTTCTTTAATACTTCTGATTGTATCAGTGCAACACTTTAGACTTATAACATTGCATCAAAATGCTTATTATTGGATGAAACCCTCTCTTCCCCAGTAAAGTTGTATTTATTGGAAGAAATTGGATTAAATATTAAGATATCTTTGTTCATTCACCTTACAAATTTGCAATGGTTACCAAGTCACATTATGGTCAATACATCTTCAATGATAAACACCTTTACTTTCTGAATTGTTTGTTTCATGTTCGATGAAGGACCTTTTTTGTATAAATTTGCTTTGCATGCAGGTATGCACAGTATGGCGATGTCTCTCCCAAGATAGACGTGTATGCTTTTGGGGTTGTCCTTTTCGAACTAATATCTGCTAAAGATGCCATTGTGAAGACAAATGAAGTTATTACAGAATCAAAGGGACTTGTTGCTTTGGTATATCTTTGAATTAACCTTACTTAATCATATTATATACCTTTAAACCACTCAGTAGAAATGGTTTTACAACCTCGAATGTTGATGATTTACAGTTTGAGGACACTTTTAGCCAGACAGATCCTACAGAAGGTGTACAAAAACTAGTTGATTCAAGGCTTGGCGACAATTGTCCCCTTGATTCAGTCGCTAAGGTAGAATCTTTTAATGAATCAGGCACGGAACTGATTTTGTATTTCCATAGTAGTTGTAAAACATCTAATCCTTTGGTTTGTTTGCAGATGGCTCAGCTCGCAAAAGCATGCACACATGAAAATCCTCAACTAAGGCCAAGCATGAGATCAATAGTAGTTGCACTGATGACACTCTCATCTTCAACTGAGGATTGGGACATTGGCTCATTCTACGAAAATCAGGGTTTAGTCCATCTGATGTCCGGGAGGTAACTACCGGCCCATCATGTGTACCTTTAACACTCTGATTTCACCACAACTATCATCCGTATATTCCCGATGATGAGGGTGAAAACTAGAAAGGGCTTGAGATACCCTACGTCCCTACCTCACCCCCCTCCCCCCCAACACTGGATTTCCTTCTTTACATTTGTTTCATAATTTTAGAACATCTCTGTTCATAATCAGAAACAAACAATTAAAGTTTCCAATATATATAGGTTACAACTTATTTACTCTGTGCTTAGTTTCTGGCCTCCATTTACTTCTTGAATATGAATATGCTTTGTCTGACTATTCAATCCATCTTTTAACTTTTTGTTTTATGTGTGGGTTGGTCCATTGCCATCTCTCTAAATCGCTTTGCAATAGATTAAATTCGTCCAACCTTATTAACTGTAAGTGAGCCAGCCCTACATTGTGTGGTTAAGAAAACAAATAGCAGAAAGAGATGATTACTGCTATCAAGTCTCGATACCATCCATTTTTAAAAATTGTACACATCTCATCCTTCAATAAAATAATGAATTCAAATTTCACTCGAAGAAGCATTTAAATAATTATGCCTCCTCTTTACGAACTTAACTTTTTACACGGACGGATGATGGACAATTATATCATCTTCGATTATGGGTGTTGGTTGGCAACAAAAGTGTAAAGAACTCTCTACACTTGATTTAGCAACAAAATTTCAGGACATATACATTCTCAAAAAAGCTTTGGTCTCGTTTGACAAAACTTTTGAAAAGTCAAAAATTGCATCTGCAATTAAGAAGCTACTTTTAAAATGTTTGAATAATCATCCGAAAATACATTGCGGACTAAAAAAAGCTTTTAAAGTAAATTGGTTTGATTTAACTTCCTCAAGAAGCTTTAAAAATTAGTAGAAGCCCCATCAAATAAATGTACCCTTTTTCATGCTGGGGCTCCCTTTCTTTAGAAGAAAAATCCATTGGAGGAAGAGGCTAAACTCTTGGTGGCCATTATTTTCAAAAAACAATGCATTAAATATTGATTTTTAGGATAATGTGTAACATCAATCAAAATTCATTTTCATTCTCATAAACTTTTTTGAGATTAATTTTTATATTTTTTAGGGTTACAATTCTAATTTTATATTTTATTATGAAATAGAGAATTAATGCAATTGCATTCTATAGATTGACGTCCAGCTCCTCTTGCTTTTAGGGTTCATGTAGGTATTTTTTTTCCCCACTATTATGTATAAAAAGCTCCTTGTATAAAAATTATGTTTGCTTGTTATTGCGAGTTAGAGCAGTCTTGTGATGCTTTCAGATAAAATGAGACGTGAGATACGAGGGATTTTTTTTTTTTTTTTTTTGGCATCGTTGAATTTCTCTCTCACAAGTTGCCATTGAATGAAATTGAGTACAATATTTATGAGACATGAGTGGAACTCCTTACTTTTAGTGTGACTTTAGATCTTGGAAATTCTTTTCGATCATTTAGCATGGATGATATTTTCAATATTGCAGCGAAGTTCTACAAGAAGTATTTCATTTGAGTAAGATATTTTCATTGTTTGAGATGTGAATTGCTATATATGTCACCAGTTCGACATGATTTAGGATCGTCATTTTGGGCACATATGTGCTCTTTTTGAATGATGTCGGGAATTTGGTTGCAAGGAGAAGGTTAGAGATTTACACTGACGATGATATTGATTCATCCTGTGTAAATGCTATTCATTTCTCCCACAACTACTCAACGAGCAAATTTAAGCATTAAAACTTGTAAAGAAGACAATGTTGGAAAAAAAACTGGAAATGGGCTGACTTTGGCACTAGTTTTGAGTGGGACCCGCTTGGCTATTTTGAAAGATGAAAGTTGATTTGTGTTCTCCTCCGTGAGTACATCGAAATCATATACTTACTTGTCAAAAATGATGCTCGGGTGAATGAGAAATTGAAGCTCAAAGTATGCCATGTGAAAGGAGTTTATGTTGGTGGGAAAGCAAAAATTTAAGCTTTGTCCCACATAGGAAGTGGATGAAAATTAAAACCACTTTATAAAGGATTGCACTTTAGAATGGTATAATCATGTGTAGCATAGAGGCTCTCTCCACGTGCGCGCGCAGGGGGGGTGCAAATCTTGGACCGAAATTGGCTTCAGACCTTGAACTTGTGTGCGAGCGCGACCTGCGTACACGAATGTCGGACCGAAAGGAGCAAAATTGGCCCCTTAGGACTTTTGGTTTTCCAAAACTGTTGAAACTCCTAAAACTCCCATGTTAATTGCTATGAAGTTATTGAGCAATTATTCTACAGTTGTCTATATAGTCATCTCGTTTTCAGTCTGCAGTACACGAATTCATCTGCATATTCATCTGCCTGCAGTTTCTGTTTCTCCTACATACAGTCTCCGTTTTTGCATTTTTCTTTTCCCGGTTTTGTTCGAGTCCGGTGGTGATATAATTCAGGCACATAGTCAGTTCGCCGGAGTAGTCTCTGTTGTGCTCAGAAACTACTGGTTCTACCGTTGTATCCTGGGAAGCAGACGTTCATATCAATCCTCAAGCACGTACGGTGAGGGGGCGAATCTGTTTTAAGGAAACTGTGTTTGACACAGGCCTCGGGTTAAAAGTGTTATACAGTTTTAACAGATTCTGTTTTTCGATTTTGCATATTGTCGTTCTGCAATTGTTTTCATTATTTACTGCAATATATACATTTTACAATCTATTATAATATGCGCAAACTGTATTTGTAAATACAGTTTTTATTCTATTCATCAAAATTGGTATCAAGTTGTAAATCCGGTATTGAAGTTGAAACAATTTTCCTACAGACAATTCATAGTAAAATGGAAGATGAATTTCTTGCTAATTGTATAATACACTACATTGAATGATATCTTTTTGCGAAAATAGATTTAAATTCAATGTTAGAAGAATTTTATTTTGTAAAATCTTTTCGGAAACAACTTCAATAGTTAATATCATGTTTTCTGTTAAATCTTTGCTCATATCCCATGTTGAAACGGGAAGGTATTATGCTCTTCATCCACGGTTACGAGAAAGAACATGAAGCAAATATTGGAACGCCGATGACTAATTCTATTGCTGAAACGGGAAGGTATTAAGCTCTTTGGGAATTACTCATTGTTTTTTTCGCTTGTTGGCCTTCATTGCCCAGCATTTTGTTCAGCCTTAATTGTTGTTTTTTCTTCTCATTCTCTAAATTGTTCTGAAAACCCCGAGTTCTTTGTTCATCTCTTTGGCCACTCTTATTCTTGATTTAAACAGAGATCTTTCTTGATCTTGCCAGCAGCCATGGTAGAAATCATAGACAGCACTGACTTCTCTGAGATGCAGAACGTGGAAACAAAATCTGCTTCATCTTTAGGAAAGTTACAGAACTTGCAGGCAGCATATAGATTGAATGGAAAGAATTACCTGAAATGGTCACAGCTGGTGCCTGGTTAGAACATTCTTGAAAAGGGAAGGCAAGTTGGTACAGGACCTAAAGCAGGAAATCTTGCATTTGATGCTCGAGTTATCTGAAAGGAACTCTACATAATTCATTGCATATTTTATCCAACGAAACTCTGTTTCCATCACGATACTCATAATTGGGCTAGCCGTCCAGACGATCAATGATTTATTTGATGTTTCTTGGAAATATGTTAGTTTCATGGTAGTCAAAGAAACTAAACATTGTTGTGAGATTTAGCACGGTTGAAATTTCGTACCTTGGCTCAACTGTTGAAATTGCTCAGCTATCATCACTGTTAAAAGAACAAGGTCAACATTCCTCTTGTCCTCACTTGGCGTGTCACCACAAGTCCCAATGCATTTGCTGCAAATCCAATTTATCATGCTTGCACAGAGTACATTGAATTTGATGCAATTGGTTAGCGATAGTTATGTAAAAATTACTTACTGTAACATATGAGTGAATTGCGTTACCGAGCCGCTGGTATCTTCACAATTCAGCTATTTAAAAGACAAACTCGGAGAGCTTTAACTGCCCTCTCGTTTGACAGGGGTGTAGATTCAACAATAGTGACCCATCTAGTATAAGAAGCTACCAAATTATGGCCCACATTCAACCTTTACGTATTTCGTAACTTGTACTTCATTTACATTTGCATTTCTATTACATTGCAAAGCTAGAAATATACAAAAACGATGAAAACGTCGAAAAACACAATGAATCTGCAGACTAATTGAGGAAGTAAAAAGTTTTTGATTCAAGAGTTGACAAGAACTCAGTAATCTCGAAGAGTATTTTTTATTCAATGAACCAAAGCATCCTTGAAACCATAATAAAACTAATGCATACTGTAACTAGAATTGCAAAACAAGTCATTCATATTTTACCAAATAGATAAAAGTCCTAGCTAAAAAAATAACATTATTATTGACAGACGATCCATTAGGAAATGGAGCTTGTACTCATCATAACTAAAAACCTTAGGGAGGGGGGCTCGGGATATGGATTTGATCTTATGGGGAATAGACTGATCTGAGCCCAAACCGCGTTCCATTATCATCAATTTCACTTCAACTTGCGTATGTCCTTGATAATCAGATAGATCTTACTCTAAAGTGTAATTGGGTGACCATTTCTTTTCTCCAGACCAGTACTGATTATTGTTTTAGGGTTAATAGCAGCACCTCCATTTTGTGGCAGTTGGTCTACCTTTATATATATATATCTGAGAACATTATAAATGCAAGATATAAGCTATGTGTATTTCTCCTTTCTTGTGTTGCTCAATTTTCAGATAGCACAATGCACTCAGTTGCTTTGAGAAGTTTGAGATATTTGTGTCCGTTTGGAGTTGACACGACGAAGAATGCCATGTAATATTCTGCAAAAGCATGATGAGTCGGATCGATAAAACCTTCCTATGGATGCTGACCTGAATGCGTTTGAAATTGTCTCAGCCTGAGTTGAAACAGAAGGCTTGTTCTAATTTCAATCTCTCTTTATCCACACTTTCATCTGGACCTCTACCTTAGCTGGGGGTCTGAGCTTTATCAAAATAGGACAATCACTCCTCAGTTAGCAAGTTTATCCTCTCATGGACACATTATTTGAATACTGTAACCTCCAAATGTATCTTTCTGTTATTTAAACCTTGGTGATTATTTTTTACTCATTATGGTGTATAACCTAATGTTCTTTGAAAAATTAAATTTGTTTAGGTGAACATTTTGACCCACAGCCGAAGTAGCTTTGAGCGATGAGCAGCACCACCCAATCAAAATGTTGAAAAAGATGCATAGAGATCAAGATGAAAGAGAAAACCAAGATCAAGAGAAAAATGAAAATCCCTTCGGATTCAGCAATGACATTAATCAAGATAAAGGGGACTTTGATTTGCCAGAAATTGTATGTCAGGATAATCAAATGAGAAATGGAAATGCAGTTTGTGAGATTGGCTAGTCAAATCATATTGCCAATACATGCAAGAAACAATCTGAAGGGCACATGGAGGAAATAGGTGGTGGTGCTTTTGGGACATATTCCGAAGAGAAGATGTTACAGAACTGAAAGATTATCTTACTAAGCATACAAAGGAATTTAGGCACACTTACTCTTGTCCAGTTGATCAGGTAAATTTATAACTATTTGCACAGCTTCAAATTATAATGTAAACATGTACTCTATCTTTCTTTTATCTTTCTTGCTTACAGGTTATTCACCCAATTCATGCAAAACTTTCTACTTAACTTCGGAACATAAAAAGAAACTCAAGGAAGAATTTGGCAAGTATCTAGCATTTCTTTTTCGAAACTGAAGGATATTCCATCATTTTCTAATTGCTATACATCCATTTGCAATGAGTCAATGACCGATGGCAACAATTTTTATTATTTCAGGAGTAGAACCTCGGATGTTAGAACAGAAACTTGGAGAGGCAGTTTTTATTCCTGCAGGATGTCCACACCAAGTTCAAATTTACTATACTAGGTTTATTTCATGTAGTTTTAACCAATTTGTCTAGCCTCCTGCATACATAGATTTATGACCATTTCCAGCGTACGTACGTAGTCATGCACGCAAGCAGGGGCGGAGCCAGGAATTGATCATACGAGGGGCTAAATTTTTAAAACGTGATGTACGAATAAAATTTTTGAGTCTTAAGAGATGATTCTATGGAGTTCATAGGTTTTCTACAAGCATTGTCATATAGTTTTACGGGATGAAATAACATGCTTAACTCTTGGAGATGCATTTCATTTTACTAAGAAGCTAATGGTTTATCAAATTACACAATGTCTCCAATACTTATTCCACATGATTCTTTCAGTTGGAACACAGCTTTGCAATAGACATCACAATATAATATTCTTCAACACTTTCAAAATGCAAAAATATAGGCATGAGCTAGAACTTACCACTGCTTTTGATATTTCTTTAGCATAGATAATTTAGAATTAACTTTGTCATCGCTCCTAAACCAAATTTCCCATGCCGCAGCCAGAAAATATACTATTGCAACTCTCTGTAGGGAAAAAAAACAAAAATGAAAAACTTTAAGTACAACACATGCACTTCAAAGGCATAATGTTATAATTACATAAACTAAAGAATTTTCTCATTGTAGGAACCCAAAAGAAGATATAAACAAGCTTTATTTTTATATAGACTATAAATTGAATTCGGTTAAAGAGAACTGAGAAAAAATAATTTGATGCATACTTGCAATATACCCATTCATATGATTAGGTACATGTCTACGCCATAAGTTAGGTTATTAATACCATGAAAATAGCCACTTGTACATATCAGAAGTGAATGTACATGATCATCATGGAAACTGATAAACAACTGAACAATAGAACAAGTGTAAATTACTAGATAATCTAACCAAGTAACCAATCATTAAATATTAAACATACCTCCTCCTTTGTATGGTGTTAATTTATACTAGAATTCTAGAAATCTGAAATTTGATAAACATAAAACATGCCACCCACTCCACTCCACTCTCCAGCAAGACTAGACTGTAGCCTCCTTGTATGACCTGGGGGAGAAACATTGCAAAACAATGAAACATGCTCAGTTACTAATGAAACAATGTAACATGCACCCGCACAAGTTGTATTACCTTAACCTGACATTATTTTTCCAGATATTGAGATACAACAAATATTTTGAACCCTTGAGATTAGAGACGAAAAATTAACCCTCTAAGCTAGTTTTATTTTCCAGAATTCGGCATTAACCCTCTAGATTAGAGACGAAAAATTAACCTTAAAAAAATTAATTACTGATGCACAAGAACAAACACTCGAACAAGTAGTGGCTAAGTAGTAGACCAATTAAACCTTAAAAAATTAAAGAGGATGCACACCGCAAACGTCAATCCCAGCTCTATTCTCTAATTAATTAATAACTTTGATAAAAATAATTAGAGCTAAGAAACACTTCAAAAATTAAAAAATCGTCAATTAATGTAGTGGGCAACTAAAGATAAAGGTATTTAGGCTCAAGTGCAACGGATATTCCCCTGAATCCCCTCATACATCCATAAATCAGCACGTCAAAGTTTTCAGTTTTAACCTTCTATATATTTCTTTGTATTAAAAGAAAAGCAAAGAAAATAGTTAATTACTGACCTCAACAATGGTATTTGTAGGTTCGGAATCAGCTGATAGAAGGTGGACTTCGCCGGTAAAGGGTTTTGGTCAGGGGTGAGAATTAGAAGAAATCAAGAACGTAGAAATCGTGCACAGGTAAAGGGTTATAATTGGGTTTAATTTTATATAAAAAGCAATTTGGGGTTTGCAATTTTTCAAATGGGCTTGAATAGTGGGCTGTTGGGTTGGACTATGGAAAAATGAGCTATAACAAATTTTTTTTTTTACAGGATCTGGGCTTGGACAAGGGTGGGCAGCACACTCCTATCTCCGCCTCTGCACGCAAGTTGCTGCACACTTTGTTTCTCCTGAAAATATACACGAGTGCCTTCGACTAACTGAAGAGTTTAGGATACTACCAAAGAGCCACATGGCTAGAGAAGAGAAGCTAGAGGTATTCTTGTCTCACATAATTACGAGAGCATGCTTAGATAAGCTTAAAAAAAAATTACAAGTTATTAAACGTTGTTGAATAGCTTACCTTTTTAAGTAACAATACGTGAACTTGAGAACTTACAGTTACTCTAAAGATGTGTGTAAAAGAGGATGATTTATAATCAATTAATCTGCTCATGACAGGTCAAGAAGATGATCCTTCATGCTGTCAACTGTCAATGATTTTGAAAAGCTAACAGCTCTTGAAAACGATTTGGTCTGGAATGTAGAACACCAACAATGAGTTATTCTTGGTTGACATGTACAATTTTACCCTGCAATTAACCATGTTTGATGTTGCTATCCTTTGGATTTTTTGGTAATTTTCTGCAGAGGGACAAGTTTTGTACTTGTTTTGCCTTTGGTTAATGAGAAAAGCCCCTTTGCCAGAAAAAGGGTGCTCGGGTCAAACCCAGGCATTGGTGCCCTTGGTTAATACAAATAATTGTAGGCATTGCTTTTACATCCCATTTTCTTAGATTGCTACCTGAAGAAGGTTGTAAATCAGACTAGAATAACATCGGTTTCAAATTTTCAATTGTAACAAATTTCTCAAGGGATGTTCTGTTTGTGTTTTAGTTGTGTTTTGAGTGTCCATTTTGAGATTGTTGAAAATATGTTCTTTTTGACATTTTGAAAAATTGTTTTGAAAACATCCAAAATGCGTTTTGAAAATTTTGGCTTGATTATAACTGAAAACACCAAAAACAACAAATTTGTCGTTTTGGATTTTTTTTTAATAAATTTTTAATTTATTTTCAAAAACGAGTTTTCAAAAATAGGAAAGAGAACACGTTTTTACTGTTTTGGAAAATCGAAAACAGAAAACGACTTGAAAATGGTAAAGAAAACATGCCTTGAAAGTTTTGAGATTCAACGACTGTAAAATAATGTCTAAGAGGAGGCTCATGGATTCATGTGTTCCTATTCTTAAAGTTGGAGACAACACATCAAGGTGGATTGGATCCAGCAATTAAGGATCCAGGGTTGAAATTTATTAAGCCAACAAAAATCCATTAATTCGCCAACATGGTAAAAACAATTCAATAATTTGTCGACAAGGCAAAAACAAGTAGTAAGAGGATTTGTTGGGAGAGACGTAGATTGGGCTTTGGAGCTTTTTCTTTTTCACCTAACATATTAGAGTTTTTTCCTTGAAAATCCAATTCTTTTTGTGATAATAAACTAAAGCCATCCCGTGCTTAGATCTGCCTCTAGATTGAAGTCTGGATACAGAACCCAATATTAAATATCAAATTTAAACAATCATTTAGGGATGACAATGAGACGAGTATGAGATAGGTCGGTCATTCCCACTCCCATTTCTCAAGTATTTTTGTTACTTTACCCTATCTCCATACCCATTTAAAACGGGACGGGAGGATTCAGGGCGGGATCAGCCTGGGATGGGGTAGGTCCACTGCTCCATTTATTGCCCTCATTTATTTTTTCTTTATTTTATTTTTTTTGCTTTTATTACTTTTTTACCAATTTGTTAAAAACAACTTATATAAGCTCTTTGAAAAAATAATAAATACATTATTTTTGTTTGATAAAAAAACTTAAATTTGACATTAACTTTAAACATGGCGAGTAGCGGGTCACGGACTATGTTTCCCGTACCCGCTTCGGGGCAATGATTCTCACTCCATTTCCACCCCGTTTACTCGATTAGGCAGGCAATCCTCGCGCCCATTCTAGGGATGACAAAAAAAACTCGTTCAACCCAATACCTGTGGGGCCCCGTCTAACAAAAATACCCAAAGGGACGAGGTGGGAATGATCGATCCGTCTCATACTTGCCTCGTTGTCATCCCTATTCTATTCGGGGCGAGGCTCCACGAGTATCAGATTCAACGAGTTTGTTTGACATCACTACCATCGTTTAGGTTTACCATCTTTCGTCAGTGATCTATGTTGTTTTCATCTTGGGTATTAACAATGAGCTTTTACCGTTTATTATTTTGTGGGTTGGTTAGTATCAACTCTATTTACTTTGAATTCGTATTCAACATAATGTTACTAAATTGAAAACTATTATAAAGGTTTATCATCCAGATTAGATAAAAGAAACATTAGCATTATTTGATCGCAACATATTTTTATTGCCTTGGATAAAATTCAGATTTTTAATAGATTTTGATAAAAGTTGATGAAATGATTGATTGAAAAATTGTGAAAAATGTGCAGTCAAAAATTAATTATTAATTTTAATTTAGATTAAAATTTGAATTTGAATTCCTTCCAAATCATATTCCTTTAAACCAGCAAAATGTCAACTTTTGCAAGGGAACTCTAACAAGAATTCATGGGTTTGGATTTAATAATTGCAACGAAATTTATAGTGGAAGATTACTATTCACGTCAATGTTTGACCTTAATTATTATTATTCTTCTTCTAATGTAAGGAGTTAGGTTGAAGACATGCACCTAATACATTAAAGTCATTGATTAGTATGAACCCTAATTTATTAATTGTCCTGCGGATCACGATTTGCAATCATTTTCTAATAAATCGCAGTTAAGGTACAAAAACTTTCTCTAATTTTTCCTTTTCAGTTGTTCTCTGTTTTCAGTACAAAACAATTCTTTGATTTTCTCGTGGGATCAAGAACAAGATAAGAAATAACAAATAATCCCTAAATCTGATTATAAAAATCCCGGTCACTGTCATGGCGAAAAAGATAGAATTTTTAAACCCACCCACGAGTTGAAACGACATCGTGGCATCTTTTTTCTTTTTAGATGCGCCAAAACTGAGCACAGTAAAAAAACCACCGCCAGAAACTTTTGTTTCGATTCAACATTCCTGTTATCTATTTTAATTGCGGCAATTTCACATAATTCTCTCAATGTACATGTAATCTCTCTTTCTCTCTCTAAAACTTACCACTTATACAAGCAATGCGTATGATCATTGATTTATTGAATTGCAGAAGAAAAGGAAGAGGAGGGAGGAGGATTGGTAAACAGTGTATAATTAATTTGTTATAAGAATTAATGATGAAGAAGGCACCGGCATCGGTGTTTCCGGCGAAGCCGATGCACCACGTGCTGTGGTTGGTGTGGAAGATGATGATTCTGATGTCTATCGTTCTTTGTCTATGGGCTTTCTTCAGACTGCAGAAGTACTCGGAATCCTCGGTTTCTCCTTATTCAACCTTGCCTCGGAAATCTCGAGTCTTCCTTGATCAGTTCGAAGGCAATCCCAAAATCGCGTTTCTATACCTCGCTCGGAGAGACTTGCGTCTTGATTTCCTTTGGGGAAGCTTTTTCGAGGTGAGTTCTATTTTTTTTGTGGTAATTGAGAAATTTATTTACTGAAAAATTTCATTTGTAGTTTCTTTATGTTCTAATACTTTAAATTATTGTTTTTATTTTCATTTTTCTCTGGGATAATTTTTTATATTTGTGCCGCTCCTCGTTTTTTTTTTTAAAATTCTGGTGGGAATTACATTTGGATAGAACATCAAGATTTTGTGCATTTACTTATTTGTATATTTTCGTGCTTGATTGTTGCGAACAAGAATTTGCTGAGTTTTAACTTTTATTAGATTTCAGAATAAAGAATCCTAGATTAGGTCACCTTTTTTTTTTGGTGATGTTTTTCCTGCTTGCAGAATGCTGACAAGACAAAATTTTCAATATACATACATTCAGAGCCTGGTTTTGTGTTTGATGAATCAACTGCAAGATCTAGTTTCTTCTACAATCGACAATTGAAAAATGGCATTAAGGTAACATCGTCCATTTACCAATTGTTTGTTTGTCGAGTAGTGTATTTGGAAAAATAACAGAAATAGACGAACACTGTCTAGAAGTTGAGTGAATCCAAATTTATGCACCACTTTTCTCTTAAATTTCAATTTTAGATAAAATTGTTTACTATTTTCCTATTTGTTCAAGCTAATAAGCATGAGAGGATGGGCTAGAAGCAATTTCTCAAAATTTATTTTTCAGTACTTGTCACAAAAGAAAATGCAAAATAGGGTCTAAAATAAGAGAGCGATTAGGGATGGTTAAAAATAAGAGAGCGATAAGAGAGACCTGTAAGGGCATGACTCGAACAGAGCAGGAGTTCCTCATTCCTTCGGGTTGGCAGGGTGGGGACAGGTATTGGCTGCCCCGCCCGTTAGTATCATTTTAAAAATTTATATTTTATAAACAAATATATATATTACACTGGGTAGTATATAGGGCAAATGAATGCCCCACCCTGTCTTAAGCAGGGCACAGGGCGAAAAATTGCCCCTGGGGCAGTGCATGGAATGGCTGCTACCCCACCCACCAACCCCCTAGGAGAGATGTTCGTTTTAATGTTTTCTGGTTGATGCAAGTCCAAATGGGGTGAAGACCATTTCCCCCTCTCATGCACAATTTTACATTCATGGAAAATTTTGGGCAAGCTTGTTTGACATATTAGTATGTTACTTCTTCTGGTAAGCAAGGTGTTCTTTTCCTAATCAGTATAATAGATTGGTTATAGGGATATTGGTGTAGGTAGTTTGGGGAGAAGCAAGTATGATTGAAGCAGAGAGGTTGTTACTTGATGCGGCTCTTGATGATCCAGCAAATCAGAGATTTGTTCTCTTATCGGACAGGTTCGTTATCTTTACTGTAAGACAACTAAAAGTGGTTCTTCTATGTATTAGAGTGTCTGAATTATAACTCTAGTTGGCTGCAACTTGTGAAAGAATGACCTATGACCACCTGAGGGTTATTAGATGCATGAAGTATCATTAAGAAATAAGTGAAATTTTGGGTGGAGTTCACTGCTGAGGCAGTTGCTCTTGAAACAGTATTCGCTGTGCTCTAACCTGAGTGACCACAGCGGTGCCCATGAAAACATAGAAGAAGTGAATGGTAGGAGATCTAGTTTGTTCACCTGCACCTGTTCAGGGATCTTACCATAGGGCAAGAATAGAGTGGCATTGCTAAAATACCAGAAACTTATTACAGGTGAAATTAATACAATCGATAATTATTGATAACTGGCACAAACTTGGTAATATGCGCGAACCCAAGACACAATTTTTATTTACTTTGATTTTTATCACAGATCCGAAATTTTTCTTTTGTATATTGCTCCATCCTAATCAAGGAGAAGCCACAGTCTAAGAAACAAAGGTATAATGTAATTATGTACACAGAATTAAAAGCCATCTATTCTGTAAATTTTACGTGACCCCTTATCTGCATCTTTTTGGTGATTCAGATTTTTCAGATCAACTCTGATTCTTGGGTTTAATCTCCTTATACAATATAAGCACTACTGTTTCATAAGGCCACATACTTTGTTTTTCCAAAGAAGTTCCCTCCTATCATGTAGATCGGTTCTTGCTATCTTCATATTTTAACTCTTTTGCAGCTTTCACGTTCATATTTTTCCCATCATGTACATCAATTCATGCTATCATCATATTTTAACTCTTTTGCAGCTTTCACGTTCATATTTTTCTTAATTTTATGTTTTACTTCTCCAGCTGCGTCCCTTTGTACAACTTCAACTATATTTACAGTTATCTCATGGCTTCTCCAAAGAGTTTCGTGGACAGGTAGACACATGAATAGTTTTCTATATGGCCTAGTTGGACTCTATATATGATGGAGAATTATAAATGGCCTAGTTCTTGATCATTTTTATGTTAGTTGTCTTATATTGATTGCAAAATTAAACATGTGCCAAAGATTTATACACTTTGTTTGTGTTCTAGTTTTCTCGATAAAAAAGATACGCGCTACAATCCAAAGATGTCACCAGTTATACCACAGGGCAAATGGCAGAAAGGATCGCAGGTAATTTCCTTTTACCTGTTTTAAGAAGTAAGTCGATGATTGATGTCACCCTAGGGAATTGAATTAAACATATTGATGACTCAGTCCCAATACTGTTTTGGAATAACGCTCCAATCTCTCTTTCTGTCTCCACACGTGTAGAGACAGGTGTGTGCACGCACGCACATGCTCACCAACTCTTGCACATGCACAACCACACTTGTGCCAGTTGGAAGATGAATTGTGTGTTGGTCAAAATGATCAACCACTTCCACAAAAAATAGCATCTATCAAAATGCACTTCCAGAGAAATTAGTGGCTGATTATGGATGGGTTACTCGCTTTGCTACCCTCATATGAATACCTACAAACTTGAAGTTTTTTGTTTTGGCGGTTTTGGGTGGGTCCCGAATATATCTGACAAATGCTGGATTTTATTTTTCATCTTATTTTCTGTGCTATTCACAAATGTAACGAGTTGATTATTTCAGTGAATCACCTTAACCCCCCGTAGACACACTGAAGCTTCATGAGTTGGGTCGATAATATTCTGCACAAATGTAGGATTTTTTTTTCTTATTTCCCATTTTATGCACAAATCTAACGAGTTGATTATTTCAGTGGATCACCTTAATCCGTAGACACGCTGAAGTCATTGTAGATGATGAAGTTGTCTTTCCCGTTTTCAAAAAGTTTTGCAAGGTAAATAATGGGCTACATGATGTTTTTCTCTGTTGGATATTCTACATAATAGAACGGCAGTTGCTGTTGTGTAACGCAGTTACCAACTATGATTTTAGATTTTATTTTAACCATAGTCGGTTGTAAAAACTTTAGATGTTAAAACTCTTTTTTTTATTAATGTCACATCCACCTAATTATCTATGCTACAGAAGAAAGTTGACGTCATCTATGCCTTATCAGTAGTCTCCCCACCCCCACCCATATAAAGAAGACAAATTATTAATGCTCTTCTTTGTTAACAAAAGAATTTAGCAACAATTGCGAACATAGCTCCGCTCTTATGGGATGTTATTTTAATATTATTTATTGACACTCTTATTCTATGGAACTCAAAGTTTTACTTCTTTGCAGAGACGACCACCAGTGGATGTTCGTTATGGAAAGGAGAATCTTGTAAGTTATCTTTGCTCCCTGTTCTAAAATGGAAATGAATGAAAACCACCTCTGGATTTCAAAATGTTTGTGATGTTTTATTTTTGTCAACCATTTCCACCTGCATCCCGTCGGATATTTTTATCATTTTGCCCCTTCCCCATACCCGGTTAAAGCGGGACGGGGAGCGGCGGCGCAGGTCCCTTGCCCCATTTATCGTCCCATTTATTTTTTCTTTATTTTATTTTTTTATATCTTTAGTTAGTAAATATTATTAATTTTTTTTCCAACTTGTTAAGAACAACTTATTTTCTCTTTGAAAATGATGATAAATATTTTATTTTTGTTTTATAAAAAGTTTAAATTTGAAATTAAGTTTAAACATGCGAGTAGCAGGGCGTGGGCTATATTTCTCGTACCCCTTTGGGACAATGATCCTCATCCCGTCCTGTCCCCACCCCGTTTACCCGATTAGGCGGGTAATTCCCGCCCCGGCCTTGGGTATCGGGTTGGATGGGCTTTTTTGTCATATATCTGGTGTACTAATTATGTTTCCACTATTGATTGCAGAAATTTCAGAAACAACACAATTGTATTCCGGATGAACATTATGTGCAGACCTTACTTGCAGTACGTAAATATTTGTTCTGACATACATATCTAACATAATTAACGTATTTCTTTTTGTCTTGCCACTCTATTTTTCTATGTTGGGTTGCTTTGTGATATCCCTACATTATTACTAAGGAACTAAATATTACATGGCTTTCCATATTTAATGGTTTGCTATAAGTTCTAGTCATGTCTTGAATTGTTTGGCAATTATACTTTCTATTTTCTTCTGGATAGATGAATAATCTTGAAGCTCAACTTGAACGAAGAACAGTGACATACACTCTATGGAACCTATCTGCAACAAAAATGGAAAATAAAGGTTGGCATCCTATTACATTTAGCTATGCAGATGCTGGGCCTCAACAGATAAAGAGGATAAAGGTTGGCAGATTGCATCTCTCTTGTTAGTGGACAATAATGTCTGATTGTCTGCATTGGAGATAGACCATGACCATGACAATACGATCATGTTGCTATTAGAGCATGTTTGCCATAGCTTAAGATGAAAGTTTTTAAATAATAGTTTTTTATTGGTCAAAGTTGAAAATAAGTTGTTTATTTTGACAATAAGATAAAGAGTTGCTTTCAAAGTGACATTTTTTTACTCAAATATTAGGAAAAAATAACATATCCAGCACATATTTGGAAAACAATGAAACTCCTTACCCCCTTTATAAGCTTAGCTAAACATGACTAGGAGAATTTTTTCTATCCTGGAATGGAATTCGTCCACAAGCACTCTTTATTTCAGACATATTTTTGATGGGCATATGATTTTAACTACATTCTAATCTCTTCTTTTATTTCTTTTCAGTTTTCCAATTGGGTTTGCACTCACCATCTCCAATATTTTACAGGATATCAACCATGTATACTATGAAACCGAGTACAGAACTGAGTGGTGCCGCAATAATTCTACATCCGTTCCTTGTTTTCTGTTTGTGAGGAAATTTTCTCAAGGAGCTGCCATGCGTCTTTTAAGTCAAGGAGTGGTTGGTAAGTTTGATGTCACTGCAATACTGGATTCTCCACCATGATTTTGCCAGTGCACGAGCCATCAAATGTTGGTATTCTTTCGACTGTAGTCAACTTACATCAGAAAATCCTGTCAGTCAGCTGCTTGAATGTCCATGAATGTTTAAAATCAATGCAGGGAAATTTTTTAGACTATGCAACGTAGAGAAGATAATGCAAACATAGATTAGGGGAAATAGTTTGAAGAAGATATATATGATGCTCGAGCTACGCTCACCCGAAGATTGAAGCATGTAGAGAACTCGTTAGAAATAGATATATGCTGTATGAGATATATGTTATTATTTCTTGACTGGAGGGTATACACCAAAATAAATCCTTGGATGTATAGTTGGAACTGGAGTTTGTTACGATTCCTTTATGCTTCATCAGGTGGAACACTTGCCACCTACAGCATCCACCATAATTAGCAGGATTATAAGAATCCCTAGCAGTAGATGTCTTTTAATCTTTGTATATACAACCAGAAAAAAGCAAGTGATCCAGTGAATACTGCAAAACTTGGATCTCCTCTTAAGAAAAGGGATTTCGCTGCATAGGTGCCAAATTGCCAATAAACATATGATTCTAGCTCTCCCTATTATCCTTGTTCTGGAATTTGATGCTTCTCTTCTTGTGTTCCATTCTTTATGTAACAACTGGATCTCATTAATCTTTAGATCACATCAGAATCAAACACAAAATCTTCTTGTTCTGAAGTTAATACTAGTTGCCTAATTTCGTACATCAGATTTCTCTAAACTGAAACTATTTCTGTATATTGAGGATGTGAACTGTGGGTGAGAAAACTGTCGTTATTGTGCCATGCATTTCTATAAAACTCCAACCTGGGGTTCTCCTCAGGCCAAAAAATCTCATTTTGAGCCAAGTTTCTTCCACCCCATCCCATCTGGCCATTGAAACAAAGCTGTGAGCCAGTTGCACATACTTAACATCATCTTCCGGCTTTAAACCAGAAATTTCCTTGGCAATAATTTCTCTAAGCTCTGGCTTACCATTTTTTTGACATGCATCAAGTAGGAGAACATCCTCCATTGGTTCTGGGAACATCCTCTTGTAGTTTTCAAATGCATCTTCTACCATTCCAGCCCAGCAAAGGAGATCAACAATGCATGGGCGGCGTTCAAGCTTTGGTTCAACCTTATACTCATTTTTCATTGACTCAAAAACGTTCATACTACACTCAACAAGCCCATTGTAACTACTGTAGTAGAGAACAGATAAGAACATGACATCATTTGGTTCAAGTACATTCTGTACGAATTCTGAAACATCTCTAAAGCCATCTCATTTCATTAAAGAGATACAGAACCTTATTTAAATTTCCATTATATAGCCAGAAACTATTGCATTCCTAGTGACAACATCTCTTTCCTTCATCATGCTCAAAAACAGTATAACTCTGCTCTAAACAGCCACATTTTCCGTACATACTAAAAAGAGAATTATTTGTAGGAATATCTGCTGCCATTCTCTGCCTTAACATGTGGCAATGTAGTGAAGTCTCTAGTCTGATAGAACCCAATTGTCCACAGACTGCAAGAACACAAGCCATAGCTGCAGTGGATGGCATCGCCTACGAAACCATCATCCTTCGAAACACTGCCAATGCCTTGTCTGCATAATCATTCTGTCAAGTCCTGATATCATTGCTGTCCACGAAACCGCATCCTTATCACCTGCTCTCTTGAGAATCTGTAAAGAATTATTCATATTCCCACATCTTGGGTACATAACCAGAAGCGACGTCTCAACGTGTTTAACTAATTGAAATGCAGAGGTTACTGTGTCCATGCAAAATCCTTCGCACTTCAACACTACCCTCTCCCTCTCTCACAACTTCAGAGATCAATTATCCAAAAGTCTGCCGGTCAGGCACTAGATTCTCATCCTTCATTCTATGCAATAGCTCTAAGACTTTGCTAACGTTCCCTACCATATAGTAGGCATTAATCAAGCCATTCCAAGAAACAATGTCTTTGTCATTAAACGACTCAAATAATTTCCTGGAATCTCCTACTCTTCCACATTTTTACACCACAGTGAAAACTAGATTTAATCACGCATCAGTGCAAAACATCCACATGGGCATTGTCAAAAACTATAGAGAGCATAGTCAAAATGGTTACTGAACTGGGTCGATCCCTTCTTGCTGCATAGAATTACGTGAGTGAGTACAATCTGGAAGTGTCTTTCAGTTAACATCGTTAAACTTTTAGGGTCAAATTCCATCGTTTAAGGATTCATTTTAGCATTTCATTTTGTTTTGAGTTAGTTTAAGGGTATTTTCACCGTGTTTGCAATTTCATAGTTCTACTCGGATTTATCTACCAAATTAGGGTTTCGTTTGGATGCTTTAAATATGTGCCAAGGGTTTGAAAATACCACAATTGTTTTTGAATAATAATATATTAGTTTTCCATTATCTGGTGGATTCCTGTATTTTTTTATCTAAGTTTTGGTTGAATGATTTTCTCTCTTGAGGGTTCTTCTATTAAATAGAAATTGTATATACATACTAAAATATGGTAACAAGACTAATTACAATAATTTACAATCAATTAGATATGTATTTATAGTAGATGCAATCTCAGTAATTTTTGTCATTCTTCAATCTCATTGACATTCCCCTCAAATTGATGATGAGCGATCAAGAATCATCAATTTGCTAATAAGAAACTGATGACACTATCGCGTCATTGCCTTTGTAAACACATCAACAATCTAAAAATCAGTGGTGATGTGTGGAAGGGAAATAATATAACCATCATAAGCCTTACGGATAGAGTGACGATCTACTTCAATATGTTTAGTGCACTTATGAAACACAAGATTAGTAGCAATTTGAATGACACTAGTATTATCAACATAAAGTGGAGTAGGCCTAAGCTGAGGACAACCAAGCTCCGATAGAAGGCCTCGTAGCCAAACAATCTCAGAACATGTAGAAGACATAGCACAATACTCAGATTCAGTGGAAGATTTAGAGACACGGTCCTGTTTCTTGTTGTGCTAGGAAATTAGTGTACCTCCAAAACACATGCACTAACTTGTAATGAAGCGACGAGTGTCCACGTATCCAGGCCAATCCACATCACTATATCCTATCAATTTAAGAGAAGAAGTTGCAGGAAAGAAAAGACCTCTATTGGGTGTACCAAGCAAGTATCGTATAATGCAACGAACCGCAATCAGATGAAGATGTTGTGAAGCATGCATAAACTAACAAACCTGTTGAACGGCAAAAGAGATATCTAGATGAGTAATAGTAAGATAATTCAAATTATCCACTAACTGACGATATAGAGAGGGATCAGAAAGAAGATCTCCTTCCTCTCGACGGTACTTCACATTCACCTCTAAAGGAGTATCAACCGAGCAACCATTACAAAGTCCAGCCAAAGTAATCAACTCCTCCAAATACTTGTGCTGATGTAGATAAGTTTCGAATGGACTTGAAAGCACCTCCAGACCTAAGAAATATTGCAAGAGGCCTAAATCCTTCATATGAAAAGAATCCTTGAATCGGGTTTGAAGTTGAGATATCAATCAAGAATCAGTACCAGTAATAATAATATCATCGACATAGACCAAAAGAAGCATGTACCCACTTCGGTGGTAGAGATGAAGAGAGATGAATCATATTTACTCTGGGTAAATGAGTAACCTAAGAGAGTAGAACGAAATTTATCAAACCAAACACGAGGAGCTTGCTTCAACCTATAAAGCGAACACTTTAGTTTACACACATCAGAAGATGACATCGAAAAGAGACCCGCATGAGGTGTTATATAAATATCTTCCTTATGGTCACCATGTAAGAAAGCATTCTCCACATCCATTTATTGCGAAGGCCAACCCTTGGAAATAGCAATAGCCACAATAGTTCGAATCGTCATCATTTTGGCAACAGAGGCAAATGTCTATTCATAATCCACCCCATATTCTTGAGGATTCCCAAGAGCCACCAACCGAGCTTTATATCTTTCTAGCGTTCCATCAGATCGAAGCTTAACAGAATAGACCCATTTGCATCTAATAGTTTGATATCAGGAGGGCAAGAAACAATATCCCACGTGTGATTCTCTTGAAGAGCTTGAAGCTTCTTTTGCATGGCTTTCTCCCAACAGGGTTGAGTAGCATCCTGAGAATAAGAAGTAGGAACTATAAAATGAGATAAAGTTGCAGAAAATTCATACCAATCAAGAGGATGAGTAGCGCAAGTGGATTGTCGGAGAATAGCGAAATATGGGATAGAATCAGGATCAAGATCAGGATCAGAATCGGGATCGGGGAATAAGAAGGGGCTGTCCTCTCTAATATACCATACCTGGTTTAAAATGCTCCACAGAACCAGAGTTATTCACAAAGCTAATAAGCAGAACCAAATCAGGAGATGAAATAACATGTTGTTGGATGTAATACTGATTCTAAAAAAAAACATTACGAGAAATACAAAAACGATTAGCAACACCATTATAGCAAATGAAGCCTTTCTGAGCAATGTTGTAACCCAAGAAAGCACAACGAGCGGATTGAGCACCAAGCTTATGACGTTTATGATAAGGTAAATGGACAAAGCAAACACAACCAAAAGTGTGTAACATGTCATAGCCAGGATGTATCGTACAAATGAAAATAAGGTGAGTTAAAATTCAAATGCTAAGCAAGAAGCCGATTAATTAGATATACAACTGTGGAAAGAGCTTCAACCCAAAACTTGGGTGGAACCGAAGACTTCAAGAGCAAATCTGACAACATCCAATAGGTGACGATTCTTTCGTTCTGTCACTCCATTCTACTGAGGGATATGTGGACAAGAGCATTGCGAGAAAATATCATTTTGTTTTAAGAAGGATTGACACTGATGAGACATATATTCCCCATCGTTGTCCGATCTTAATATTTGAATACTGGAGGAAAATTGTGTCTCAATGTAGGCTACAAAGGTTTGTAAAATGGTACCAACCTCACTTTTAGACCGCAAAAAATATGTCCAAGTGTAACGATTGAAATCATCAATAAAAGTCACAAAATACTTATAATGAGCATGTGAAATTAGAGGTGCCACTCCCCAAAGATCACTATGAATAATCTCAAAGCATTTATGAGCACGACTGCCATGAGGTAGAAATGGAAGAGTTATTTTTTCCATGTTTATAAGTATCACAATTGAAAGACAAATTTGAAAACTGAAATTGATCTTTATTATCCAAAAAATCACACTTCAACAAATGAGATAAAATTAAAGTATTGGGATGATCCAATCGTTTATGCCAAACTTCTAGTTTAAATCTATCACTAATACAAGCCAAAGACATAGTAGGAGGAATAGTAAACTATAGTGGAAACAGTTTCCCAACCTTAAGCCCCTTTGAGATCACCTTTCTTGATCCCCGATCCTGTACAAGACAACCAGTACGAGAGAAACACACATCACATGTATTATCAACTAATTGGCCAACCGAAATCAAATTTGTAGACATGCCCGGAGATACAAAAAATTATCGAAAGAGGGCCCAATATCACCCACAGCAGTAATAGGAAAAGTACAACCATTAGCAATTTAAATGTGTTGTGTACCACTGTATCATCGAATGTTATGTAATGAATCAGAACTACATGCCATATGATTTGATGCCCCTGAATAAAAAAACTAAAGAGAAGAAGCAATTTGACCTTTACCTTGTAAGCCCAAGGCAGAGAAGGCAGAAACAATCATCAGCTACACTATTTCTGGAGTAAGAATAGGTTGACTAGTGCTAGCATGGGAGAGTGTTGGATTAGGACCTTGTGCAACGGCTTGAAATGCTTGAGTTCGTCGGTGTAGAGGTCGTGTGTCTTTGATTATATGCCCTGGTTGTTTACAGTAATTGCAGACCTTTTGAGGACAATTACGAACAATATACATGTATCCTTTGCAGCTAAACACTGTAGTTTACCACTGCCTCGTCCTTGGGCAGCATATGCAACGGGTGCCACATTAGAAGAAGAAAAATCAGCTCCAATAGTAGTTTGAGTTGCCAGTCGTTGTTCCTCATGCAAAAGTTCACCAGGCACACATCTAAAGAGGGAACTGGATCACGGTTCAATAAACTATCCCTAGCTACTTCAAATTCAGTTCGTAATTTTATAAGAAACCAATCCCTTTTGCTAACATTTTGAAAATCTTGTAGTGCTGATAAGGTCGCCGCAGAGACCTTAGCATGAATTATACCCGAGTACTCGCTCCAAAAACCAGCATAGTATTGCTCAATTGTAAGATTACCTTGAGTGTAGTTAGCAATTTCTAACTCAAATTGAAATCGCTGTGCATTACTATCTTGGTAATAAATCTGCTTCAAGTAATCCCACATCTCCTTAGTAGTATTGAAAGATCGTAAATTATTTATCATATGGGCCTCCATGGATCCCAAAATTCAAGAGATAATACGAGCATCCCTTGTTTCACATGCAGTGAGATTCTTAGTATTGTCAGGGGCTTTAGATGACCCATCAATAGGACCCCAAAGCTCATTTCCTTTTAGGAACATCTTGAATTGAAATTCCTATAAAGAATCAGCCCAAAATTAATTATAGGCCCACTCCAACAAATCCTAAAATCAACCCACCAACACAACCCACTCCAACACAGGCCCACACAATCCTCACTGAAGGCCCCAAACGGAGATTGAACGAAGTTCCAGAACGGACGCAAGCCGTCGACAACACATAGGAAAAGTGAATCATGTCGATGACTCACAAAAAAATGTCGGAAAAGAAACTCGGTTGCTCACCCAGAAGTCGATCGGCCATGAATTGCTCGAAATCACGTCGAGCCCACACACATGACGCATGAATCGCATCGATTACTCACACAAAAGACGCAAGAATCGTGTGGATTACTCACGCCGATAATTGCCCACATAGACGCTGAAGAGGAACTAAAGATAGTAGAAGATTCAACAATTTCTTCTATAGGTATGACTCTGATACCATATCAAAGTTTTGGCGGAATGATTTTCCCGTTTGAGGGTTCTTCCATTAAATAGAAATTGTATACATCCTAAATATGGTAACTAAGGTTTAAAAGGGCGAAACTAAGTACTGAGCGATTTTTCTTTATGAAAGAGGCGTAAGCCCTTACGCCTCACAAAAAATAAAAAATTTAAGTAAAATAATTATAAAATAATACAAAAATATATAATAAAAAAAATCAAAGTTGGAGGATATAGTAAATAGGATATATAGCCATTAGCATATTGAGATATAGTCTACCTAAAGAAAAAAGATATTTAGCAAAAAAATAAAGCATTACAAAAGTTATAAATTACTCTATTTGCAATGGAAAAAATGAAACAACTTAAACTAAAAAAAAGCATAATAGTTTGCACTACCATCACTATTACTAGCATCGTTAATGGAATCATCATCATATCTAATTTCCCCATCATCTTCCTCATCGATACTCTCAATTTTTACAAAATCATCTTCATCATCCACCAATTACAATGTGACCTTTTCCTTTCCTGTAAATTCAATAAAAAGCAACCTGTTAATATAATTTCATAAATAAAAGCAAATTTGAATTATAAAAGTATGAATACCTTTTCGTGAAAAAGTGCTTTTCCTAATAGGTTGACTTTGTGTATGCGTAGAACATTCAATCCCCTTTGATTGTGAAAAAATTAGACTCGAGTCGTCATCATTTACATCGCATGTGTTTGATGGAGCTTTAATATCGTAGTGAGTTTCTCAACTCATAGATCCTTTGTAATGTCAAGTATGCCATAGCAAATCTCGTGGTATTTGGTCGAACTATATCCTTCTTTGTAATTTTTCTCATTAATGCCAACACCCATTGATGATTATAAATAAAATTACTGACATTTTTAGCCTTTATCAATGCATGTTTGTGTTGTAGCAACTCTCCAAGTTTTTCAAGCATTAAGTCAATGCAATATGCAGCACAAGGAGTCCAATATAAATGCTTATGTCTTTCCATCAATTTCCTCCCAGCAGTTTTGTATGCACTTGCATTATCGGTCACAATTTGAACATTATTTTCTTCACCAACTTCTTAAACAACCTCGTCTAATAATTTGAACATGAGATCCGAATCTTTAATTGCATCAGAAGCATCAATAAATTTTAGAAATACCGTTCCATGTGGATTATTCAAAAGAATATTGATCAAGCTTCTCTTTCTCATGTCAGACCACCCGTCGATAATATAGAAACTCCAGTTGTAATCCATGACGCCTTTACATCGTCAACTATTTTCCCCATCGATTCTTCTTCCTCTTTAAGAATCCATGTCAGGAGTTCGTACATTGTAAGGGGCTAAAAACCTCTACCATATGAACCAAGAGCCCGACACATGCTGATAAACGAAGGAGATTCAACTGCATTGAAAGATATTGCATTTTCAAAGAAGAATCTGCCAAAATCTAAATGTACTCTATTTCTCATCTCTTTCTTTTTTGGACGTGTCTCATCATCGCCACCAATGTTTGACACAAACCTATCCATTGGTCCTCTAATGCCTTTCATAGAATCTTTTTCTTTATCATTCTTCTCATAATAAGAACCAAGCTCGACCATATCTTCAAATTGTTGTTGTGATAGGTGTCTTTTCATGTTTCTAGCATTCATATACTCCGCAATCTCTTGTTTAACATCCACATGAACTCCAGGATATGGGACTACATTCTTGTGAGTACATGCTAAGAGTTCATTCATCCGCTTCACCCCTCCGGTAATGGTTTTCTTGCAAAACATACACTCGATGTAGACGTATGACCTTTTATCACCTCCCGTCTTTTCAATTTCTTTTCCATACTTTCAAGTTGGATCTGTTTGATGGTTTTTTCCCATCCTATAATACAAGATAAAAGTTAAGTAATGAGATGATTATTTAACAAATTTGGCTAGTCACACTTTTGTTTTTTGTAAGAAAGCTGGCTATGGTGGAACAACATAATTTTGGGTATAGTATATTGTTGCATGAAGATTTGACAATGATGTGTGGATATAGAAGAGATGTTGCAAATTAAGAATTATGGATACATGAGTTTTAGAGTTTATACAAATGATTGGATGAAATCGTATATGTTAATTGTATAAATCAAAACATTTATAAAATTTATAATTTTCAGATGTGTATATGAAACAACTAATTGCATGCAAGATTTACTAAACCCTAAGAAGAAGAAGAAAAAGAAAAAGTAAATAGGAAAAAATACCTGATGAACTGATGAAGAAGACGATACTCTTTTTGAATTCTGACTTTTGAATTTCTATTGAATCTGTTCCTTTTTTTGTCCTCTAATTTCTAGCTACTGTTTAGTTTTCTAGGTATTTTAAAGTTTTGTTTGAGCCCAAAATGCATTTTTAAATGAGCCATTTTCTTTTTTAAGAAGGACCCTTTCTGAATTTTTTTCATACAATTGAAAAATCAAATTTTAAATGAGGTGCACGCTTCATGCTCCATGAGCATGAGGCTTGCGCCTAAGATTTAGAGACATGATCCTCATATTTTTAGCCTAAAAAATATCGTCTCGAGGCATACTACATGCGCTTCACAATGAGGTGCGCCCCTCACAACCGCCTTTTTAAACAATGATCGTAACAAGACTAATTACATAATTCACAATCAATTAGATATGTATTTATAGTAGATGCAATCTCCGTAATCTTTGTAATTCTTCAATCTCATTGAGATTTTTCACTTCCGTTCGAACGAAAGTCCAGCAACACCCATTCGGGTATTACAAACGAGACCCTTTTATTATTATTTTTTGCCTCAGAATCTAACATATATAAAGAAACTACCAAACATAATGCACCACCTTTAACCACCAGCAATTAGAGAGGCCAAAGTACACAGCAAATCAAAACCATCAAACCAGAGTTCACATTGTCTGCATGAGTTCACCAGAACCAGTATGAGGCAACTTCGCCATTCACAACTCAATACATCATTCCACATCCAACAGACAGTATGCACAATATAAGCACAATAAGTACCTGATACTATTGTGAACATAATAATATCCAAACACAGTAAGCACATGAAAATTCTGAGCAAAAAATGTAAAATTCCAATTCCAGGAAAGCAAACCAAAAAACGAGTGCAACTTTTGAATTGCATGAGAATAATATACTAACCGGATAATCAAATTACTAAACCATCCATTTTATAATCCAGCCTATAATGCTGGAATCAACCTTAAAAAATGAACCTTCCTAATGAGTTTAGACTTCCAATCAAGGTTAGGGGTGGGCGCGGGTCGGTTCGGTTCGGTTCGGTTCGGTTTTTTCGGTTCCAGAAATTTTCGGGTATTTAGTAAATGGAACCGTCGGTTCCAGATATAATTCTGGAACCGTTCGGGTTCGGGTTCGGTTCGGTTCGGTTCGGTTCCATTCGGTTCTGTTCGGTTCCTACTATAATTAATTTTTTTAACATTTATAATAACACTATATAAATATATTTAGAAAACTTTGTCAGTGCGTCTTGAATAATTAATCCATAATATATATGAGAAAATTTTCACAAAATGCTAACACTTTAGTACTAGACAATATAGATCACAATTTTTTTTTTGCTTCCCTCAAACAGTTACTACTCCACTGCTTACCTACCAAAAGGTAACATATAAAAACATCTAACTATGTTCTCCATTTTGAGAAGTGGTACCAAAATCATTCCTATTTTCTGAAAACATTGTGAGAAATGAGGCAATTCCAACGTGCTCAGTACTTTCACCGAGTGAATCTGCGTGTGAATATTGACCAGGTTCAATCTTAGCTTTTACAAATGAACGTAATATTTTAAAGTATTAAAAATACTTACCAACTATGTAATGTAATCATCGATTGCTTGACTTGCCATGTACCATTAAAATGTTAACAATTTCTTGAGTACCATGTAAAGAAAAAGAATCCAGTAACTAGAGCTGGAAGTCTCTGTGCAAAGCTCTTTGAAGGCTTAAAAAATTTGTCATTGTAAACACGATAAAAGAACGAAAGCACTGTTAGCGTTAAAAGGGTAAAATCTCACGTCTCTTAAATATGAAAAGAATAATTACGAGAGTACTCCAGCTTAGTGTGGGAACTAGAAGGAGGAGGACTTTTTCAAGTTGAGAGAAAATGACTAATGATTGGACGAGAAACATGTTGTGCGGCAGGAATGGACTGAAGAGAGAAGAAGAAGAGAAGACCGAAAATTCTAGGGCTCTTTCCCTTTTATATTTAGTGGCTTTTTTTTTGCAATTTTTTTTTATGTTGGTCGGTTTGGGTTATATTCAATATACTTAAAGCTCAAATGCTCAATTGTAAAAAAAAAAAAAAAAAATTCGGTTCTTATTCGGTTCTTCGGTTCTTGGTCTAGAACCGAGAACCGAACCAAACCCGTCGGTTCTCGATTCGGATACCCATTCGGGTTTTTAATTTAAGAAAACCCGTTCGGTTCGGTTCGGTTCAGTTCGGTTCCGGTTCGGTTCGGTTCGGTTCGGTTCGGTTCGGACATTTTGCCCAGCCCTAGTCAACAATGAAAGTCTCTAATTACCTTTCATCTATGTACTTTGCACTACAGTGCCTATTTGTATTGTCTGTCCCAGTTGCAAGTGTGCTCTAAAGTCTTAGACTTTATTGCACGCAACCCTTCTCCTAATTCCATGAAACACAAATCCTCCATTTATTGTCTAATTTGCACTCTGCCTGTGCTCTCTATTCATCATTTGGTCTAAACCTAAATTTTCACCTAGTTGTAACCTCATCATTCAGAACGACTTGCCTAGATTCCTCAATGTCCTTAGTCTTTCCCACCTCTAAATGTGGAACTTCTCCATTTTAACATCATAAGTAGGAGAGTGATAATTTTTTTCTTCACTGGAAAAATAATGTATGTAGCTCCTTTTCACAGACTGACAAGGGTCTGCATTCAATCCCACCGCAACATGCTCTGGTGCAGAGAGAAATTAAACAAAAAAAATGTACAGATCTCATCGTAACCATCATAACAGATAAAAATTTACCTCCATGTCCAACCGTGCTCCTTCAATAATGAGTTTGTCTTCCATATCTGGGACTTGTGGGCAGGGGCGGACGCAGAAGTTTAACATTGGGGGGGGCACAATCGAATTTGCAAAGAAGTTGAGAAAAATTTTACAATCGAAAATTTACGTTCAAAAAAATTATACCCCATGTAATTTTACATTCGAAAATTTACATGAAATATCACTTTTTTGGATGTAAAATTTCGAAAATTTTTGAAAATTTTCTAATAAAATGATGAAAATTATATTGAAAAATTTGAATCGTAAAAATAATAAATGTTAATGAAATAATTGAATTTTTTTTAAAAATGCGAGTTATACGTCTTTTTAAAAACTCATGTTTAACGCATTTTTAACTATTTTCGATATATGTTTGAACATTCGATATGCCCATAATGTAGTTCTTGAAATAAACTTCGAAATGATATAAGCAATTTGTAAATTCGATTAGCTTATGATCATTAGAGAATTTTTAAAATTAGTATATTATTGGAATTCAAATTTTTTTTTTTTGATTGTCCATGTGTAGTGGAGATTAAAATCAGATTTTTAGGAAGTTTTGATAAAGATTAAACAGTTATGAATTCTATGAAATACGTTATTAAAATTAATTGTTAACTTTAATTTAGATTAAAATTTAAATTTCAATAGATACCAAACATGATTAAAAAAAAAAAAACTCAAAAGTTGAGGGGCACCTGCCCCATGCTTGTGGGTGAACTTCGTAGTCAAAATCAGGGCACGATTAGGTTTTCTCTAATGTTACAATTGAATTGTCATCAAGGTGCCTATGTTACCCGGTTGGCAAGATTTCACATTGTCAAGGTGTCATTTCTGATTTCTGTCGAACACATGTTAATTTCCATCAAGTGGAAATAACATATTTCACTCCAACGATGGTGGGTGACACAATTTGAATAGATGAATGAGCGATGGGTAATCTTTGTCTATTAATGCAATTTAATTTTTTCTTATGATCAGCAGTCTAGATAGATAAACTTGTTCTATAACAAACACAAGGCTACTTTAAGAATCTAAAGTCAAAATAGAATAATGATTTTTTAAACCAAAATTTGAAACTTGCATTAATAAGATTCAGCAAGGATATCATTCAAGAGGGCATACCCTTTCTTATCAGTCAAATCAAGAGCATGGTGGAGTTTTATTGACAGCAATATTTTAGAATGAAAAATCTCCAGAAACAGGGGAAGGAGAAATGATAAAAGAGATTCATTTGAGAGCAATTCTCAAGAATTTTGTCAGCTACTTAAAATAACCAGATGTAGATGAATCTAATTAATCCATCTTTTGACTTCAAGAGCCAGGGCAGTCAAAGCCAGAACCCCCACTGTAACACCATAAAACCATCTCAATTTGTTGAGTGCTGCAGGATTCTGATTGTTCATCCCTTCAAATATATTTGCTATAATAATAACAATCAGGGCATACCCTATGATATGATGATATATCACCCAGTATTTGCGGCATTCATGTCCTTCGTTTGGCTGCAAACACAAGGCTAACAACTGATTAAATGTATAAGGGCTTCGTTTCTTACAACAGGTAAAATTCACTGAACTTGTAGCGAGATCTCATTGGGAATTAGTCACGTGTACGCGTATAGTGACCTAAATGAGATTTCTCTACAAGTTCAGCGACCAACAGTGAATTTTGTAGAACATCTATGGCTTGGCATGGCAGAAAGATAATTTTTTTCTTACTTGCAATGCGGCAAATGCAAATATTATGGTACCAAGAATTCCATGTGTACTCATACTGGTTTCCTTAGCTACATTTTTTATGGCCAAACCAAGTCCCCATCCAACTGTGCCCAGAAGAAAGCCTGATAATTGAGACACAACATGAAGAGAATACCAGTCATTTCCCTTAAATGGCAGTTTCTTGAAGTACCTTGCGATTATCACTCCGATGGGTAAAAGAATTCCCCATCCTATTATGTTTACAGTTCCATGAGCCTGCCATAAGGCCATAGCAGATAATTGACTTATAATAAAATGTAAGACTCAATATTGAAACTACAATCACATAGAAGCAACAATAAGAAGTAATGATCAAGCTCTTACAGTTCTTAAATGTAGATGGTGATGAGACAAGTGTCCAGCCCTCCAAGGCCTAACTAGGTCAGTTGTCCCTCCATTATTCGGGTTCTCAAGTGCAATGGAATGCTTTTCCTGCCGCTTTCGATGGTGAATTTCCTGATGAAGGGACTTTTTAGTCGAATTAGTGAGAATGAACTCTTCATCGAGTGAAGGGGTTTGTGCAGCAAGAAAAGGTGAGTACCAGATTATACATAACGCTATGAGACAAGGGGAAATCATAGATACTAGTCTCATATTAGTCTTTATTCTGGTACTCTATTTGCCTTTTGAAATCTGTGAGCAAAACTATCAGATTCCAAATAGTTGCATAAAGTAAAGTGCACAGCTCAAAATTTTCATTTGCACTGCAACATTTGGTATATATAAGTACCATTGGCTTAATAAGAATATATCCCTTGCTTATTAGACCAGGGAAGCATTTTTCAACTACTCTTTTTAGCATATAACAAGATCAAATTCTATTCCAATCTTCAGCATCTTTTTTCTTTTTCTTCTGTTCCAACTATCTCATAGAAATCCCTCCTTTTCCTGTACCCTTTGTCGGCTTCTTCAAATAGAAATAATAGCATTATCACATTCAAGAAGTATTTTTTCGCTCATGTTTCATCAACATTATTGCATAATGCTTCAGCATGGCATTAAAATAATGCACAAAATGTTGGACTGTGTAGAGTCCAATTATACTATGCACTCATCATCGACCGTAAATTGACCAGGACTATACTGGATATTCCATACATGTATTGGATCGCTTTAATATTTCTACGATATAAACTATTTTAGGGGTTCTATATTGAATGCGAAGTGAGTGAAAAACCTGCAATGACTAGTGGGCAGCTGTACACAACTCTCACCTTGAGGGCAAGCCACTTTAAGTGTGCACGTCTTCTTTGTTAGTCTTGTAATTTCGCAGTATTTATTATTGCTCCCAAAAGAAGTAAGAAGGAATTAGGACTTAATTCGATATACAAATTCCCATGGTTTGTTCCCAAGTATACAAATTCTTTTGTTGTTTATTTCACAATGGGGGTACAGATCCTCTGGCAATTAGCAACTTTTTCCATCAGCAATCAACTGTTTCCTTCGGCACGAGAAGATCTTACAGTAAACTTGAAGCAGTCACTTGAATCAAGACCACCCAGAAAAAAGCAAGACTTGTAAATTCTGCACTTGTAATCTGCATTCTTATTCATCTTAAAATCCAGTAAGATTAATAAACACAAAAAGCCAAGAAATCTTTGCAGGTCTTCTTCGTGTTGGCAATATTGGTAATGGCCTTAGCCTTTACTCTTTCAGTAGCATCAGCAGAAGATAATTATCCTCATCCCCTCGACGAGCGCAACAATGAAAACATGAAAAACGTAGTCACTTCGTGGGTTATAGTCATTTTCTTGCTCAAAAATTACGTGTCACAATGACTGACATGCAACAACTATCCTAGAATTTGTCGAATTAAGGGCAGTCCTGGAACAGATTGAAAAATGTGTTAAATGTCGCAAAAGACACTGAATTTTGGCAAATGTGGGAACAAGTGAAAATTCTCAGGAATTTGTTGCAAAGGACAGTGTACGAGTCTTTCGCTCTACAAAAAGCAATGTGGAGGTTGCAACAATAGGTGCAAGAAAGGAAGTAAATTGATTAGCACTTGGTGGGGGATTAAAATCGTGTTTTTAGTATATTTTAATAAAAGTTAATAAAAATGTGCGACTGAAAAGTTATTGTAAATTCTAAAACCTAGGAAATTAAAATTCGTTTCAATTATTTATTTTAAAAAGCGGACATCACGTAGTCAGAATATCATATAACCAGTTTTTCAACAGTTCTGACTGCAATGTGTAGATTGTACACGTGTTCTAAGATTTTAATTAATTGCGAAAAAATAACTAACGTATAAAAAATGAATACCAGATGTAACGTGGTAAACCCCGAATGGAAACATCCACGGACCCCGTCAACAATCCACTAAATCAAACGATCAAAAATATAATAATCTCAGTTTTGTGATTTCACAAAATTAACAAAAAAACAATCAAAAGAAATCTAAGAAAAACTCAATCGATTTTTCCTTCTTTTGACTTGTTTTTAAAGTGGAATCAAACCCTCCGATCTTTGACTTTATTGTCACTTCACTATTGTACTAGACCACAACCAACACTTGGATTAAGAATCACCATTCTTAATTCACGTCAAGCAACTTGATCTTTAAATAGGATTGATTACTCACTCTGGTTTGTTTTTCCTTAAATATGGTTGAAGAATAACAGTTTGCTTCAAGTATAAACAGTGACGCATGTCGTCGCAAAAATTGGAATTAAGTCTTATCTAAAAAATTAAACAGTGAAACACGGTAAGTATATAATCATATCACCAAAGATTTCTTTGATATTGTAATTAATATTCTTAAAAAAGAGTAAAATATTAAACCAATATTTCCTTAAATTTACTTAATTGACATATTGATGTAGGACAGCTAGTTTTGGAGTTTGAGGAAGTGTTGGACAGAAAATTGGTAAAGAAAAATCGCGTCAAGGGTAATTTTGTCATTTGTCGCGACGGTGTCGGAATGAGCTGAAATTTGGCAGGTTGATTGGAAACGGCCCGAAAAGTTGGACTCGGGGCATAGCTCGAGATCTCGTGATTTTAGCCAAATTCCTTTGTTTAGGCTTCCGAATGATCAATTTTCGTATTTCCCATTTTAGATTTTCGCTATTTTTGGAACGATTTCCTTTTCTATGTTTTTAGGATTTCTTGTAATGCCTATTTAAAGGCTTTTGGACGTTTTTCCGTCATTATTGATTTTGAATAAAATTTCGTTCTTGGAGAATTCCAGTTTTCTTGTTTTTAAGATTTACGCTAGTAAATCTGGTTACTTCCGTTCTGCGTCAAATGGTCAAAGAATTTAGGATGGTAAGTAAATAGTTATGTATTAGCTACAATATGATAACAGAAAAATGTTTCATATTTTGAGTGTTAAAACCCTAAAATTAGCAGTTGTAAATTTTTGTTGGAATAACCTACCTTTCAGTCACTTGGAATTGACTGCCTGTTTGGACATGCGTTTTGTTTTCACGTTTTGACAATTTTATTGACACTTAAAAATCAATCTTTATATTAAGTAAGCCAATAAAATCATATGTAAAACTATAGAATATATTTTTTTTCAATAGTTGTTGATCCATAAAATATGTGATCGAAATTAATTATTGATTATGATTTAGATTAAAATTTTGATTTTGATCCCCACCAAACAAGGGTTTAATGTATTTGTTACCAATGTATGTAATAAATAAGAGGGCGGTCGAATTGAAATGTACTATTATCGATATGTTAATTTTCAATCGATCATCAATTTGTTAAATTGATTAGATTTACAGGTACTCTAGGTCATGAACAAGTACATCGAATTTTGCTCAAACTGATGTGAGAAATATTAAAATCTATCAGATAATAGGAAAACTGAATATTCCCTACTAATATAAAAGAGCCAATCCAAAATGCACTGTTCATTCTTGAAGCATTTTGTGTTCCCCATTTTATCCTTCACCCACCGTGCACTGTTCATTAATGAGGCATTGTATGTTTCCTATTTTATCCTTCAAACTTGAGGGTTTTTATGGTCTTTATGGTAGCCTCTTTTTTTGACTATAGAGAGCAGAAATTTACACGGGTACCTATTTCACACATAATCCAATTCACTACTGTTTAGGAAGTGGTTTTAGATTGTTCATCTAAAATATCAACTAAATATCTCTGATACAAAAATGCACGTCTTGTTGTTTGTTTTTGTCCACCATTTTAGTATAAAGTTAATAAAAATTAGATATTTGTATTTGTCCAAAAGTGAATCCGCAGTAGTGATTTATCTGTGAAATATTTTACCTTCCCATTTTATCCTCACCAATTACCGTATTTCCCCACTTTATCCCTATTATTTACTGTTCATTTATGAAACATTTTTTCCTACGTTTTATCCCCACCAATTACCCTTCTTCCCCTACTTTATCCCCATCATTTTGAAACAATTTTCATCCACGGTTTATTAAAATAAAAGGGCATTATAGACGAAAAAAAAAAAAAAAAAAATCGAATTAATCCGATTAATCCAATTTTTTTTTTATAGCCTCAAAAACGAAATTCTATTATTCATGAAACAAATATCGTTTAAATAAAAACCCGATTTTTGTTTAAGTAAAAAGATCAAAATGGATATCCACTTAATTAAAACAACTGAAACGCAAAAACAAAAACAAAAAACTCCAATTGCCCAGTAGACTGTCTTAAACTGCAAATTTAGGTAATAATTAATCATATAAAGTTAAATCCCTACTTATATAAAAGAGTCAGTCCATTGGTTACTATTCATTTGTGAAGCATTTTACATTCCCAATTTATCCTCCACAAATTCATCTTTTTTTTCCGTTTTATCCCTACCCACCACTTACTATTCATTTGTGAAGGATTTTCCTTCCCTATTTTATCCCTCCACTGTTTATATTTGTGAACCTTTTTATACCTACAATTATTACACGCGTTTTCAATGACACAATTTCCTCTTTCTTAATTTGTGTTGTTCATTATCAGTCGATAAAAAACACAGAAAATTCAAAAAAAAAAAAAAATTTGCTAACTTCCGCACTGTATGTATTTTGCTACTTCCTGCTCTCTATATAGACATGCAAATGCACTAAACACATTTCCAATTACATAGTTTTTTGCTGTGAATTGACAGAACAATCTATTGATTGAAGGTAAATTTTTATTTATTGTTATATTTTTGCTTTTTCATTTCAATATATATATATATATTTTTTTTATTTTTTTTTTATTTTATTTTTTTTTTATTTTATTTTTATTTATTTTTTTTTTTTTTGCAACATGCTTTTTGGTTTGTTCATTTTTGTTTAGTTTTATCATGTTTTTCGTCCTTTTTTGTTTAGTTATTTCTGTTGTGATTTTATTTCATTAGAATGAATCGATAAATTCAATATTTTTTTTTTGTAACATGCTTTGGGTTTTTTCGTTTTTGTTTAGTTTTATTATTTTTTTCATTTTTTTATGTTTAAGTTATTTATGTGGTCTTTTTCCATTGGAATAAATAGTTAAATCAGTGACAAATTTAAAGTTTCTTTGTTTATAAAGTTAAATTTCTATTCAATAAATAACAACAATAATTTTAATTGGAAATTGGAAGATTGACTTTTTTCGCAATTGTAATTTAAAAAAAATTGGGTTTTCCGTGCGAGCACGGGGAGGAGTTACCACGAAAAAAAAAAAACCAAAGAAGCCCCTCATCTACTCTGTACGGAGGTTCTTTGTAATCCACTCTTCTGTAAACGTCCAAATCCACCCATAAATCCTTCACCATAAGCAAATAAATTCAACAGGCCCGTTCGGTCAACTCTCAGGTGGCACGAGAACGGTGATCCTACTTCAAGTTCCTTGTGCCCTTTAGTCCCATTCAACGGCTCAGCCCTGAGTCTTCTTCAGCCCAGCGGTTGCTGAACAATCGGAACAAGAGAAACGACGATGAGATGATTTGGTGGCTGCCGACTTTACTTTGGTGATCCCGGGGCTATTTATATTGCTCTCGATCCAACCATTATCCCAGTAAAGTTTCCATTTTTTTTCCCACAGTTTTGGATTACGTACTGTGTGCATAAATGGTTCTTCTGGTTCATATATTTGTTGTTAATAGATTATTTAGCATATTATAAATTAAAATTGTTACAAGAATCCAAGTGCCTAATTTTGCAAGATTTCTACCCATATGGTACCTTTATACCCTTCTCTATTTTGGTGCAGTTTCATTTACAAATTTTCTTATTTTCAGCAGTATTTTCGCTTAGGGATAGGATGCTGGTTCCAATTCGGATCTAAACATTACATAGAACCGAGTGGTTCCATATACAAAATACCCGAAGTTTAAACCGGACAGAAACCCGATTAGGAACCGTATTTTCAATTTTTTTTTCTTTTTACTTTCAGATGTGTAAATTTCCAACAAAGACATTAGTGTAAATGCCAGTGGTTTTCTTCGTTACTGTGTGAAAAAGCTTGCTAGAGGAGATCTAAGAAAGTTGGAAAAAAGAATTTTATCTAAGAAAGCTGGAAAAGAGAATTTTAGGAAACCAATGCTGCACTAGCTCATTAAACCATTCCAGGTACTAAATCACTTGAATACAAAAATAAACATGCCTCTTTTATGTTGTTGTACCTTTTATCAATTTATACGAGTTATTCATTTCAGAAAAGAATCGAATTAAAATGTTGTCTGTTGGAAGGCCGATTGGGATATGATAGGTTAGTGAATAACTATGAGGAATTTGATCGTTAGTGCATAACGAAATGTAAAACAGAGATAAAGAAAATTTTGAAGTGACACAACTTCCACCATCTTAGTGTCAAGTCTGATTTGGTTAATCTATAATCAGGCTTCCAATTGAATATTATCTGAGGAAAGATATTAATCATCAAATGAAAATGTTAACTTAAACTTTTAAACCATATTTTTTGAATATTACTGAAGAGCGAAAAACCAGTATTTTCTCTTTCAACACCAGTCAATGCTGCCAAAATCCTACCTTTTCTTTTGTGATTTATTTGTTAGAAGTGCTCTGATCGTATTTTATCCATCTGGCAGTACTTTTTAAATCCAAAACTTGTGAACGAGCCAGATCCACCTCTGCTAGAGCTAATTGCAAAAGAGCTGCTACCCTTGATTGCAGTTTTCCATCATCTGGTGGAAAAGGTAATTTTCCTTTTGATTTTATTACTTTTTCCATTTTTTCCATTTTTTCAACTGTCTTGAATTCATGTCATTGGTTCACTAGCAGGCATTAACTGTCCAAGATAGAGTGGACGTGGAAACCGAGAAGATCCTCATCATATGCAAGTGCATATATTTTACAGTAAGTTTAATTTTTATGGCAGCTTTCTATGTTACACAGTTCTTGTCTCTCATTATAGGCTATATGTCTAACTTGCAAGTATGAACATTTCTTCTTGCGTTTCATTTTTCCTTTTCTACTATTACTGGCTGCGTTCTTTTAGTTTTTAATTCGTTAAGTGTCCATTGTAGGCTAATTATTCCTAGGAATTGAAGGCAAACCAATACTCTTTTGCATGCTTTGAATAAACTTAATGACATTATACATCCTGTTAATTTGATGTATAATTGGGGGAGAAAGGAAAAGATCAAAGATGACTCCTAAAGAAAAGTAAGAGAATTGATGAGCAAACTATAAAATCTCTGCTTGCTATGAGATATCTTTGCTTGTAGGATGGAAGGACGTTCAATGAATTGGAAGTAGTTGGGGGAATGAAGTGAACACATACTATATTTCCTCGTACTTCATCATAAATTAGAAGAATCCGAAATGTGTATCTCTAGATGCTCAATAAGAGACAGTTCATCACAGTGTGACTATAACAAACATTGAATTGAGGATGTAATTCACAAAAATCCAACAAATTTAACACGCTAAAATTACCTTAAAAATAACTCGGCCCGTGCAATGCACGGGTAGAGACTAGTATTAATAAAAAAATGAATGTAGGGCTTTCAAACCCTTACTACATATTTAAAAAGTCAAAAACGAGTTATAATCAAATCGGAATTCTAATTTAGTAGACAAATCTGAATAAAATTAAAAAAAATGCAAAAATGACGAAAATAACTTTAAACTATCTCAAAACAGAAAAATGCTAAAACGAGTCCTTAAATGATGAAATTTGATCTTGAAAGTTTGAAAACGTCAACGAAACTAGGGGTGGGCACGGGTCGGTTCGGTTCGGTTCGATTCGATTTTTTCGGTTCCAGAAATTTTCGGGTATTTAGTAAATGGAACCGTCGGTTCCAGATATAATTCTGGAACCGTTCGGGTTCAGGTTCGGTTCGGTTCCATTCGGTTCTGTTCGGTTCCTACTATAATTAATTTTTTTAATATTTATAATAACACTATATAAATATATTTAGAAAACTTTGTCAGTGCGTCTTGAATAATTAATCCATAATATATTAGAAAGTTTTCACAAAATACTAACACTTTAGTAATAGACAATATAGATCACAATTTTTTTGTTGCTTCCCTCAAACAGTTACTACTCCACTGCTTACCTACCAAAAGGTAACATATAAAAGCATCTAACTATGTTCTCCATTTTGAGAAGTGGTACCAAAATCATTCCTATTTTCTGAAAACATTGTGAGAAGTGAGGCAATCTCAACGTGCTCAGTACTTTCACCGAGTGAATCTATGTGTGAATATTGACCAGGTTCAATCTTAGCTTTTACAAATGAACGTAATATTTTAAAGTATTAAAGATACTTACCAACTATGTAATGTAATCATCGATTGCTTGACTTGTCATGTACCATTAAAATGTTAAGAATTTCTTGAGTACCATGTAAAGAAAAAGAATTCAGTAACTAGAGCTGGAAATCTCTGTGCAAAGCTCTTGGAAGGCTTAAAAAATTTGTCATTGTAAACACGATAAAAGAACGAAAGCACTGTTAGCGTTAAGAGGGTAAAATCTCACGTCTCTTAAATATGAAAAGAATAATTACGAGAGTACTCCAGCTTAGTGTGGGAACTAGAAGGAGGAGGACTTCTTCAAGTTGAGAGAAAATGACTAATAACTGGACGAGAAACATGTTGTGCGGCATGAATGGACTGGAGAGAGAAGAATAAGAGAAGATCGAAAATTCTAGGGCTCTTTCCCTTTTATATTTAGTGGCTTTTTTTTTGCAATTTTTTTATGTTGGTCGATTTGGGTTATATTGAATATACTTAAAGCCCAAATGCTCAATTGTAAAAAAAAAAAAAATTCGTTTCTTATTCGGTTCTTCGGTTCTTGGTCTAGAACCGAGAACCGAACCAAACCCGTCGGTTCTCGATTCAGATACCCGTTCGGGTTTTTAATTTAAGAAAACCCGTTCGGTTCGGTTCGGTTCAGTTCGGTTCCGGTTCGGTTCGGTTCGGACATTTTGCCCAGCCCTAAACGAAACAGAGCTGAAGATGTGTGAATTTTCATATATCTTTCTTATATTTCCTTTTTTTCAACTGCTTTTTTATTTTCTCTTCTAATTATTCCTCATCACTTTGCATTCCTAAAGAATAATATGTCACGCAAAATGAATACTATATTGCCCTGTTTGGTGGTGATTAAAATCAGATTTTGTTAGTAGTTCATGTTTGGTAGAAATTTAAATTTGGATTTTAATTTAAGTCAAAGTCAATAATTAATTTTATTTATATTTTTTGAATCCCACAATTTTTCAACCACATATTTCATCAACTTCTATCAAAATATATTAAAATCTGATTTTCATATCTACCAAACAAGGCTAAATTTTGACTTTGATATAAATATGTAGATAAAATTAATTATTGACTTTAAATTAAAATCTACCAAACATGAGCATATATATAGTTTTTAGTTCATGTCTAAAATACTTATCCGACTCTACCATTATAAAGATAATATATGTACTCTCAAAATTTTACCCCAATTTTTTTCCCCTCTTTATTTCACATTTTTGGTGTGTATATGTCAGACAAATTCAATGTTTCTTTTTCATTGTAAATTATGTCAACAAGTAATTTAGTTATGATCAACTATCTCCTTTAAACCAGGAGACCAATTTCCCTCTTTGGCTGATACACATCGAACCCTTCTTTTTTTTTTTAAACCTTTTTTTTGTCTGTCAGCCTAAAACTTTATTATGATTATTATTATTTTTAAAGCTTAAGGGCATGTTTGACAGTTCGACGAGGATCGACTTGTTCGGTCAGGTCGCGGAGGTCGAGGGGATAGCACCCCTCGTGGGGTTCGGGGGTAACGCTACCAACAGGGATCAGGCAGCGCCCCTCGTGGGGGTTCGGGGCAACGCCACCGACGGGGATCGACCTGCCCGGTCATATATGTATAGAATTGAATATTTTCTAATATTTTTAAATTAAATTATTAATAAGTGAAATTGTATTTATAGTTTGTGTGAAATGTAAATAAGTAGAATTATTAGAATAAAAATAAACAGAAGAAATTCTAAGTATGTTAAAAAAAAAATTTAATGTTTTGCCTTCGCGCGCGGAAGCAAAAACTCCGCACGCGGAGGTTTAATTCCTCTGCTTGCGGAGGCTTTATATATATATATAATTTTTTTTTCAAATGGACAATTTTTTGACTTAACATAAACAATTTTTTTTTTTTTTCAAACGGACAATTAAAATGAATACAATAAAAATACGACTTAATGATAGTCATCATCGTGAAACCCTGAGAACTCCCCATAGTCATTGCTAGCAATGTTGGTGTACATATCTTCATTATCATTCCACGAGTATTGTGGTTCGTATGGCTCGTCCACCAGTTGCGTCCTGATTACATGGATAAAAAATAGATTAAACATATTATTGGGAAAAAAACTAAAGTTTAAACATGATATCATCTATCAACTCACATCGGTTGTAAAGTTGGACAAGTTCTTCTATCATGCCCACTACGACCACATCCACGACAATTTCTCCGAGATTGGGACATGGCTAACTCTTTCAACGACTTCAATCGCTTTCTGCACCCTTTCGTCCTAACCGGAGTAGGATCAACCACATGTTGGGTATTTTCTTTACTCTTGTTCTTCATCCAACTCATTCGCATATCACTGCCGTCGTCGACATCCTTTACATGTAATTTCAAGTCACGAAACCCATCCATTAGAAATGTGGTTCGAGCATCGGTCAAGGCTCCTTCGTCAACTAACTCTGATGTAATGCGGGACAGGATCCCGTGTCGTGAAATTAGAGAATGACCAGTAGATGGATCGACTATTGGTTCAAAAATGGGAATTGCTTTTGCAGTCTGGGTCCATCGACGTACAATATAGTCTGGTAATAACATAACATGTTTCTTGATCATTAATGAAAGCATGTGATGACACGGATATCCTTCGAACTCAAATGTCTAACAACTACATGTTATAATATCAGTCATCGTGTAGTGGAGAACCTCACGTTGTCTATCATACGTTTTTCCATTCTCAAAATGCATGACGGAATATGTTTTGAGACCCTCGTTTGTTGACGTCTTCGAACAAAGATAGTAAGTACTCTGTGCAAGCTCTGTCTGAAAGCGTAGAAAAATGGTCTTTGTCTAGATGCCGACCATCTGAACTTCCATTGCGAATGACGTTGTCATCCGAGGTTGCTCGTTCAAGTCCGTGTGATTTGCAACCAATTTCCCATGCCGTGGTGTGATAGGGCATTGGAAAATCTTATGATGAAATCCATCAACGTATTTTTCTTGTCCACGTATCTTTTGAAGAATGCATGGTTGCTTTCTAATCGTTGACTGCTAGACATCCCTACAAAAAAGATGTGTCTTACGTATGCTGGTATCCAACGGGTTCGTATTTCATACATATTGCACAACCACTCATTATCCCCTAGGCGAGTGGTCTCCATCATTTCAGACCAGCGGCTTTCGAACTCGTAAGGACTCTCAGACTCCATAATGATGTTTACCAGATTATGGTACATTTCCTTATAAAGTATGAGACCCATCTTCTCTAGAAATTTGTTCAATATGTGCCATCAACATAATCTATACAGTGTGCAGGGAATACCTGGCCGATCGCTCTCGAAATGGCACCATCTTGATCAGTGATAATCACACCAGAACGCTGTTGTGTTGGCATGGCTTCTACAAACTTTGAGAACAACCAAATGAAAGAATCAATTTTTTCATCGCTCAGTAAGCCACATCCAAATACAATAGTTTGACGATGGTGGTTGACACCAATAAATGGTGCGAACACCATCGAGTACTTGTTAGTATTATATGTCGTGTCAAACACGACAGCGTCTTCGAAGTAGACGTATGAACTCCTTGAATCGGAATCAGCCCAAAAACACCGAGCAAGCACTCTATCCCCATCAGTCTCGTATACATAGTAGAAGCTCGGGTTCTTTCTTTTTTCTAGCTCGAAGTATTCTATCAATGTTTCTGCATCATGTCCAATGTGTTCCATTCGAAGGTCTCTTTGGTGGTTCCTAATATCCTGCTCAGAGCAACCAATCGAAGATGGACCACTAGCATCTATCTCCATAAGTCTGATTTGTTGGCAAGTAGGAATATTTGCCAGTGAAAATTGCTCTGCAAGAGCTTTTTTCGTAGCTGAAACTTCACGATGCGATCGTAGTAGGTGAACCTTGCTCGATGTGGAAAGTGAGTGAGTATGCACCTCGGAAAAATGGCTCACAGCTCAAGAATTTTGTGTCTGTTTTTTTATAACTGTTAACTTGGCGGTACAGCCACAACGGGAGTCTCCACGATTTCTTTCTCCTGAGCGAACCACCAAATTTTTAAATTTCATTTGGTAGGTTTCATCTTTTTGGCCTTGTTTGAAACAAACATATGATTTCCAAACAATTTCGTTCGTTTGTGCGTTCTTTCGCCTACTACCGATGCGTGCACTAAACCCAGCTAATTTTGCATACTCATTGTAAAAGTTGTATACATCGTCTAATGTTTTAAACTCTTGACCAATTTGTGGAATCACACCTACGTGAACTTGTGGTACGAATACATTATCATCTCCTTCAATTCCTACAATATTAGAAATCAATATGTAAATGCATACAAAAGCACATTTCATTACGAATATGACAAAAAAAAATTATTGTACTCACTTTAAAAATAGATAATACACCACGATAAATTCAAGGCAAGTAAATACCTCACTGAAATAAACTAATTGCTGAAGAAAAAATTGGTCTAAATTTAGAATGACTAAAATATGCTCTTGTTGAGAAGATGAGACTAGAATGAATTTGTTGCTCGATGGTTTTGAGAAGCTACTGATTTATAGCCAATTCAGTAAAAAAAAAAAAAAATGTAAAATCTGATGGACATGATAAATTAGTAGGAAAAAAATGTAAAAGTTTCAACTGTGTGACAAAAGAAAAAAAAAACGTCAAACAAAAAATTAAAGTTGGCCAAAGTGTCAGTCAAAGGCTGATAGAAAACTTATCAAACAAAAACGTGAATAAATTTATGGCTCGTTGGGCTGTCAAACATGCCCTTAAGCTTTAATAATAATAATAATAATAAAGTTTTAGGCTGACAGAAAAAAAAAAAAAAAGGTTTAAAAAAACCTTAAAAAAAAAAAAGGATTCGGTGTGTGTCAGGCTTTGGCTGACACATGAGGGAAATTGGTCTCCTGCTTGCATGATAGCTCGCGCTTAGCGCGTAGGAGACCAAAATTGCTTCTTTAAAAGCCTAATTGTATTTACTTTTTACGTGTGCAGACACATTTATTTTTACCATATGTTAACGTGAAATTTAATAAAAGGAAATATCATCTTAAACTAGACATCTAAATGTCAAAATGATAAATTTATATATTTCTTTTATTTTTATAATCTTACAAACTAAGACATTTCAAGAGTCAACTCCCATATTTTCTTCAATCCAATGAACAACTTCATCGAACTCAAGAACTTTATTATAAAGATTAAAAGGTCAAATAATAAACCATATAAAGATTAGAAGGTCAAATACTAAACAATCGTTTGATCTCTATTTTTTTCAAAATACGTTTTTCATTCTTTTCTTTTCAATCACGTATTCTTCAAAAAAAAAAAAATATTACACGTAAACTCAAAATTTTCTTTATTTTTTAACCATACATTATCATTCAATCTATTATTCGAAAATGTATTTTACACAAAAAATGAGGCGCAAATAGACTAAATAAACTCCAGTTTCAGTGGCTAAACCTATGTTTTTGTACAAGTCAATAACCCTTCAGCTCGTGCCATCACGTCTATTCTCTCCTCAGAATCTTAGCCAAAAACCCAAAGAAACAGTCATATTTAACGTGGCCACCACCTTTACAATATTTCACATATATATGTACACAAATCAACTATTTTCGTAACACATTGTTACCTAAATTCTCACTAGACAAATTAATGGCATCCACAGCCAACCTCTCACTGATTCTCAGTCTTCTAGTTTTAAGCATATCCCCATTACTAGCTGATTATTATTCAAACAAGAAAGTCATGAATGTTATAGACTCTTGTTGGCGGGGAAAAGCCAATTGGGTGGCCAACCGCCGTGCACTGGCGGATTGCGCCGTAGGCTTTGGCAAAAACGCTATCGGAGGACAGAAAGGGGCGACGTATGTGGTAACGAATCCGTCGGACGATCCTGCTAATCCTAAACCAGGCACACTCCGGTACGGTGTGATCCAATCAAAGCCATTGTGGATTATCTTTGCAAAAGACATGGTAATTACTCTTAGAAATGAGCTTATGATAAACAGTTTTAAGACCATTGATGGGAGAGGGGTGAAAGTGGAAATCGCTTATGGTCCATGCATTACAATACAGTATGTTAGTCATGTTATTATACATGGGATTAGCATTCATGATTGTAAGCCGGGACAGTCCGGCCTTGTTCGGAACAGCCCGACCCATGTTGGCCACCGCAGAGGCTCCGATGGGGACGCCATCGATATATTTGGCTCGACTGATGTATGGATTGACCACTGTTTCCTTGCGCGCAGCGCCGATGGCCTAATTGATGTAATCCATGCTTCAACTGCCATTACCATCTCTAACAACTTCTTTTCCCAACATGACAAAGTAAGTAACCACATTGTTTTTCCAAACTTTAAGGAATTCTTGTTATTGCCACGTAGTACTGAACTGGACTAGATTATAATACCAGGTTATGTTATTTGGGCACGACGATAAGAATACAGAGGACAAAGTTATGAAAGTGACAGTTGCGTTCAATCATTTTGGCCCTGGTTTAGTTCAAAGGATGCCAAGGTAATTAAGTAACTGTGTTTTTCGAGTTCTAGGTACTTTAAATTAATCTGTTTTATAAGAAAATGATTAATTTCATGTACATAAATTAATCATGGGAAGCAGGGTCAGGCTAGGTTACTCTCATGTGGCGAACAATAGATATGATTCGTGGGAAATGTATGCTATTGGTGGCAGTGCTAATCCAACCATTTTTAGTGAAGGAAATTACTACATGGCTCCCAAAAACACTTATTTAAAACAAGTAAGTTAAATATATATTAAAAATTAATCACTTTTTTTTCCCATTAATTGTACTTAAATGAGATTCTTTGACATTAAAACAGATTACAAAGAGAGAGGTGAAGAATGGGTGGAAGAACTGGAAATGGAGATCATCCAAGGACAGATTTGTGAATGGAGCTTATTTTATTCAATCAGGATGGGGAAGTACTGCACCTGGTTACACTAAGTCCCAGGCGTTTCCAGTCGCAGACGGGTCAAAGGCGCTAGCTCTAACGTCGGATGCAGGCCCTTTGAGATGCAGTACTAAAGCATGTTGATTCATGTAAATATTTCTATTTATGTATTTAATCAGCCACCTACAGAAATTGGGCAGGTGATTAGTTTTCGTGTTAGCACTAGTTTTAGCACAGTGCTTTTTGCTTCCAAATTTGGTTGTCCAATTGTGTAAAATTTCCAACTGCAGTTTTGCAAGTTTCCAATAATCAAACAGAATTTGATTTGCAACTTGGTTTTAGAATTTCAAGTATAGTGTATGAAACTAGAAGGGTGAAGAGTACAAAATCATTCTTTACAATGATAAAGTTAAAAAAAACAAGAAGAAAAGTATAGAGAAGAAAAGAGAGAAGGAATTTTGATTTGTTGCTTCAAGGGAAAGCTATCAGAAAAGTCTGTTCTCATTGCTTTGAACACCATGTGTTACGGGCGCTTTTGCTCTCAACTTCCTCAGATACCATACACCAGCTCCAATCCCAAATGCTCCAGCAACTGAAACCGCGGTCACAGTCCCTGTACGGATTTGAATTAAAATGTCAAATTTTGATGAAAAAATGAATACCCGTATGGAGGACCGAAGAAAAAAAATAAACAGATATGTGATGTGAACCTATGGAAACCCAAAATAAAACGGAAATGCTTTAATTTCGTAAATCATTAGCAACAGCCAACAAGTATTCACCTGCTACTGCTCTAGGACTAGCATGCTGAAAACTTTGATCTGCAGCAAAACAAGTATTCAAGATTTTATAATTGCAACAGAATTAAATTATATACTATAATAATAAATCAAGAAACCATAACAAATTCAAAGGAAAGGCATGCCTGCACAGTAGGTGGTGACATTTCCCTTCTTACACATACACAAGAAGTTCTGAGATTCTGTATCGAACCCACAAACACCGCCTCCCTTCACATTATCCTGGCACCGAAGGCAACTCGTAGTCACTGGAATTTCATAATCAACCCGGATTCCATATTCGGGAATCTGATTGTATCCCGGAGTAATACCAAGATTTCTCCAATATATACTAGTATAAGTTGCACAATATTTGAGCATCATCCTTAATGATTCGGTTGCCTTGGGGTAGTAAGAACAGCAGGAACTTTCACGCAATGCGAATGCACATCTTGGCAAGTGCCGGCAAAGATAACTAGCACTGTCACATGTAGAATCACATTGTTCAGGAAAACGTTCGCAAAACATGGGTTTTGGTTCCATTATCACATCATTTTCACTACAGTTGAAGAAAAGGTAGTCATTCTGAGAGGATAATCGCAAATGCGTGCTGGTGTCTAGACTAAAGGTTCTGGTAGGGCGAAAATTGTCACGGTCTTGGCAATTCCACATGAATGGATCAGTGACCAGAATGTAAGGATCCGTATAACTGATATTAGTAACTGGATATCTTCCTGAAGGAGTTCTGAGTTCGAGTTGTCCCGAGTTTGAGCATACGAGGATGTGTCTGTAATAAGGGCTGCCACAGCCATCATCAATGCCAAAAGGATAGTTGATTGGTATCTCTCCGCAGGATGTTCTGCACAGTTTTGCTTGGGATTCAGCTAGTTTCAGACATGGAAATATGAGTATAAGAATCAGTAAGAAAGGTGAATTATTAGTAGAGAATAATGATTTGAAGTAAAATGGAGAAGCCATGGGTGATATCAAGGTTGATATTATTCAAGATTTGTGTTGTTTTAACTAGGAAATCTAGATGGACTGGAGTGAATAAAGTGGTAATCAAACAAAGAGGAGAATCTTAACGTGGGATGTACTTTTATAGCTTTTACTTTTTTCTTTCTCTTTTTCCCAAATTACATACTTTATTCTCACTCCACCTATTGGGTGGTGGTGGTCGTGCTTTATTTTTAGTTTGGGTTCGTTTAGGATGTTTTAGGGTATGTTCTGGTCAGATTTCAATCTGATTTTAATATAAGTCAAAGTCAAATAATTAATATCAACCACATCTTTTATGGGTCCCACATCTTTTCAACTACATATTTAAAAAACTTCTTTCGCAATTTTATCAACCACATCTTTCATGGGTAATGTTTTCAATGACAGACGAGTAAGCAGCACATAAGAACTTGTCATTGGAGGAAACAACCTTAGTAGAACTATGACTTATTTTCTCGTGATTATTTTCACATACCTCAATTTGGATTAATCTTTTCGTTTGAGGTTTGGGGATACAACCTTGAAAGATTTTTAATCTAAGATTTGAATTGGTACAAGCCTAATCTATCCAATAATTGGTGTTTGATTTAATTTTTTTTTTTTTTCAAATTTAATTTCAACCACACATCATTCCAATAAAATAAATTTACATCTAAATTCATAATTTTCTTACTTTTTAATTATAAATTCTCCATTTATTTTTCACAAAATCGCTTCTGAAAAAACCTACGGAAAATTTCATTAGTAAGATATTGAGTATGACCTATTTCAAACCTAAGAAATAAGGTTTACTTTTTCAAAAATCAAATATTAATTTAAATTTTATTTAAATAATTAATTAAATATATTATGGTCACAATATTATATAATTTATGGTCATAGTTATATATTAGTCATAATTACATACGCTACAGTCATTACAAATTATATATGTCACAATTTGTTTCTCGACCACAAATTAAATAAATTAATTGGTCACATATTATTTTTTGGTCATAATTAAAAACATTTATAAATCACAACTTATTTCATGATCACACTATCAAATTAATTGGTCATAAGTTATTTTTAGATCGCACATTATCAAATTATTGGTCACAGCTTAATATGGTCACAATTTATCTATTTTATTGGTCACGGATTGTTTATTGGTCACACACCAACCAATTTATTGGTCATAATCAACAAAATAATTTGTGACCACACCACCCCTCCAGTAGCACCACCGCCAAATTATTTCTCGATAAAAAAAAAAAGAAATAATTTATTCATCGATCACGAATCATAAATTTTATAAGACAACTTATTTAACGATCACAAATTATCAAATTAATTGGTCCCAATTTATTTTTCGGTCATAACTTAATAAATTATGTGTCACAATCATATTTTTTATGTCATATATTATTTATTGATCAAAATTAACTAATTTATTGGTCATAGTCAACTTAATAATTGGTCACAAATACCCTCTCCCCATCCTATCCCATCTCATCACACGACCACCGCATCACTGCCACGATCACCACCAACACACCATAAGAACCACAACCATCACACACCACAACAACGCAAAAATCACACCACCACAAACCACAGCAACTACCAACTATACAACTAACCATAACGCATCGCAACCACCACTACAACGCAACACAACCACAATAATCGCAAAACCACTACCATAGCACTATACCCTGTACATATCGACGCCTCTTAGAACGTGCTGCTCTGAGATCTCAGATCGACGATGCTCATAGATCGGCGGACGACATACTGTGGTGGGCATGGTGGCTACACAGTGATTATGGACAATGGGGCATGGTTGCGTCAAAACAATGCAGTGTTTGGAGGGGATGTCAGCATTGAGAGAGAAAGAATAAATGTGGTCGACACCTCTCAGATTGTGCTGCTCTGAGATCTCAGATTGGCGGGCGGCGCATCTCGATGGGCATGGTGGCGTTACAGTGGTTGTGGACAATGGGGTATGGAGGCGTCGCGATGAAGCAATTTTTGGAAGGGTGTTGCGTATTTTTATATCGCAAGTGTACGATATCGTAACAAGTAATATAGTGGACCTAAGAGTCCGGATTATCGTTCCCACGAGGACTATACTTTAGTCTTAATCTACTTTTCTAACTCTTATTTGATGGAAGTAAATCAAATAAGGAATTGTGATAGTTGGAAAGATTGATTCTCTTAAATGAACTAAATGCCTAAAACTAATGAAAATTATGCTGAAATAACAAATACAAATAGATCAAAGATTCATATATGTAAGATGTATTAGGGCAAAACAATTTCATCTAATGATCACCTTAATTCCCAATTCAAGATTCTAGCCTAATGTAGTGTTCGGTCGAATTCTCCTACGGTATTCAATTTACCCCTCTCGAGTTCTCATTGAGCCTATTTAACTAATTCAATTCCATATCTCTATGCAAATTACCCTTAGTTAAACGAGTTATGGCACTAGGAATTCATATAACGACCGCAACACTTAGTATAGGTATCTCTACACGTTATACCTCGTTACCGGATTTTATTACACGTTCTAAGTCTCAAACTCACCTCTCAATTCGTAAGAAACTCAATAGATCATCAAATTATTGATCAGGTAATTCAATGCATTGCAATCATAATAAAATCAACACATGGAAGAATAAAACTCAGAATTCATGAATTAAAGAACTAAGGGTCTCAATAGATTACATTATTTACCCTAATAATGAATTTAGCTACTCATAATCAAAATAATGAAATAAATAATTAAATTCGAATACATCACCGGATTTAAATGATAAAAAGATGGAAAAGAATCAGCTCTTGCATCAAGATCTTCTTCCACTTCCAATCCTTGATTTGAACTCGAATCCTTCATCTTCGATCTTGTGTTTTTCTCTCAATGTTACAAAGTGTGGAACCCTCTTTTCAATGTGTGGGAACCCCCTTTTCAATGTGTGGGAACCCCCATTTTAATGTGTCCCTAGGTCTATTTATACTTTCATAAGCGTTTTTGGCCAAATTGGAGTCTTTTTGTGGAGTTTTCGCGGCCCAAACAATAAAAACCTAAAATCGGTGGCGGCAGCGGCGCTTGAGCGCTACGGGACAGCGTTTGAGCACTGAAAATCTGTTAAAAATCCATTTTCTAGCTAGTGCAGCGCCTGAGCGCTGAGTTTGTAGCGCTTGGGCGCTGAGTTTCTGTCTACTTTGCACCAGTTTCAATATTTTTGTCATAACCTTTTCTCCCGATATCCGATTGAGGTAATTCAAGATGCGTTGGAAAGCTAACTCAAAGGGCTACAACTGTTCTTCAGACGTCGTCTTCAAATTCGATCGTTTTCTATGTCAAATATGGATCATAACATGAGTCTAAAAACCAATACATAACCCTTTCAATCCTAAATTGATGTGTGATCATATTTTAACGATATTTTATCTCTTTGACGTCTTCCTTTATCCAATTGACTCCTAGTACTCTCGAATCTTCATCGTGAGGTTCTACACAACTTTTGAGCATTTGCGCTTCAGTCCCCAAACTTTGGATCTTGCCTCTTTTTCGCCAATTTTGCATTCTTTTCTCCAATTCTTCATCATCCATCGAGTTTCACCTAATAACATATTATATCATAAATTAGGCTATAATCTCATTAGAAGAACGACAAAATGTCATTGTTTTGGAAACTAAATAAATATATAAAATACACTTATCAAAGGGAAAAGTAGAAAGAGATGGAAGAGGAAGAGAGAGAGAGAGAGAGAGAGAATAGATTGAGATAATTAGGGTTTGAGAAGATAGATGGTAGTGGGGGTGAATAATGTAAAATAATTTAATTTTGTAATACAAAAACTTGGCAAGCCGAAAATGTGTTCGACTTTGGTTACCGCAAGTGTACAGATCGTTCAAGTAATAAAATGAATTTTTAAGTCCGAATGTCGTTCTCACATAGATTGAGTTAGCTCAAGTTTTACTTATCTCAACCTTAACCGAAACTAAGTATTTCAGATATGTGATTAAAATGGAAAATTTTCTAAGTTATACTAAGGATGCAAATTTATATGAATGTAAATAAACAAAAATGCAAATTGAAGTTCGAATGCAAGTACTAAAAAAAATTAATATATAAAAAGCGCACTAAAATCCCGAGTCACCAAACAAGTTCACTTTTAACCATTATTTCACAATTTGACAACACGATGAATTATGTGAAGAATCAATGTTTCTAAACTATTCAATAATCTCTCTCGAGTAGAATTGAACATATTCTATCATACAATTTGGCTATATTTCTATGACAAACGTGAATATACAAAAATGCATGACGTTTTGTAAACACTTAAAGATTCACGTAGAGTATAGCGGTATATTTCTATCCGTATCGGGCCCTATGATGATTTATACCTTATGAAATCTACTTCCCTTCTTTCGAATACATGAAATAGATCACTCAAACTCACATAATCACATGTATTTAATTATAGAGACATTAAAGTGTATATAAATCATTTAACATCAATCATTCGTGTTTTTGAGTCAAAGTGCAAAACAAAAAATTAAAAGTTCACATTGCAAGGATCATCGTTCACCAGTACAATGAAAATCTAGCCTAACATGAATAAAATAAAAAAACAAGAAAAATATGTAGGAGAAGATATCACCCAATTCTTGAATCTAAATCTCGAGTCTTGGATTTAATTCTCTCGGTTTAAACATTCTACCTTGCTCTTCAATGCCTTTTTTCTCTCTAAAGTTGCGTAAACCCTTATTCTGGACGAGATTAGGGTTATAAAGGGCGTTAAAATACCTTTCCATAAGAGATTTGATCGAACAAGAAAATTAGAAATTTCGAGATGAAAATGAACAATGCGACTGCATGGTTATATCCCATGCGATAGCATGATTATAACAATTTGGAAATTTTTTCTCCTGTAGCATCTTGGGTGACCGCATGGAATTTCTACCATGCGGTCGCATGGTAGAAAATATTTTTCCTTTAGTTCATTTTGGTCCCCAAGTTTTGTTTCACATACTTTTGGTTTTGCTTTCTTCTCCTCCTTCTTCTACCATTCCATGATATCACAATGTGTTACTTAGCCCAATTCTATGCTCGATTCGCCATTCTGGCCAACCTTTGAATAATTGCATTTTGGTCCCCCGAAATTTCATTTTCTTCCAATTTGATCCTTTTTTTTCGCATACTCTTCATTCCATCCATCAATGTAATCCTAAAAACACAAATTATATCGAAATTAAGCCATATTTCAACATATATATCGACAATGTTTCATGTTTTGTGACTTAAATAAGTGCGCAATACGCACTTATCAATATTATTATTAATATTGTAGTAATATATTATCATCTGATTTTTGTATATAAAAACTTTAAATCTGATTTATGAAGTTAAATCTTAAAAATTATGATTGGATGTAATTTCCACAAAAATCTATATCAAACAAATGCTTAAATGTATTTTGAACAATTATGAGTCCAATTAAATTTTGAACAAGGCCAATTGCTATAATTTTGTACATGCCCAACGTATCTCAGTTGAAGATATTGTTTGACGTAGTTTATGAAATGTTGGTTGTCCGCTATTGCTAGTGGCAACTCCGTCGCGGCAACGAAATGCACCATTCTTGTTCGAGCTTCCTCCTCTGAATACATTCATGTAGAAAGTGGCGTAGTAGTAGCACCGGTGCCTGAAGTACCAAATTGTAGTTCCGTTTGACCAGCTGGAAGAAGCCCATGTTTGGCCACACATGTTTTGTAGTGACGGTTGAGTGGATAGTTCGAATGTTTTTTTGCCATGCCGTCGTTGTTGGTAGTATTTACATACTGCTTTGATTTCTGGAAGTTCATCGACCACTCGACCAGTTTGAACCAATTTAAAATGGTCTCAACATTTTGCCTGCTTCTTCCACTTTCTCTTCCCTCTTGTATCGGGAATATTTAATGTAGGTTATTCATCTTGTTCAAAATCAATTGGAACACTAGGATTAACATCAACGTCATCCAAATTAATTGGATAACTACCTTCATGAATGCCGAAATCTTGAATATTTTCTTGAATTGGTAATTAATTGAGATTGGCAAATTCATTCCTAAATTGACTTTGGACAGGTGTTTCGCCTTCCAAACTGAACAAGTTTTCAACAAATGATTGTGAATCCATTTGTGAATAATAGAAATTGAATGTTGAAGACTTAAAGTAGAATGTAGAAATGTGGAATTGTGAAGTGAATGAAGATTATGTAGTAGTGTATAAAATGAATTGTAAAATCAAGATAATAATGTAAAAAAATCATAGAAGAGAATTATAGAATGAATGAATGATATTGTTGGATAATGATTTGTAAGCTGTAGAGAATAAAGTAGAGAATGAGAGATTGATATTGATAGTAATTTTGGTGAGGAAAAATATGTTGTAATGGGTAAGTATTTATAGGGGAAGAAAATTAGAAAAATGAAGGAAAAAAATTAAAAATTAGAAGGATCGAAATGGTCACTGAAAATTCAGTGATCGAAAATTCAGCGACCGTTTTGGTCCCTGAATGTGATTGGAACGGCCACTGAATTTTCAGTGACCGTTCTGGTCACCTTTTTAATTTATTTTCTTTTCAATTTAGGTGAGCCACAAGCCGAACAGCTCGTGGCTCGCAATAAATGACGTCAAAACAAGCCGCTCGGCTAGCAGCTCGTCTAATTGACGAGTTGAGCGAGCTGGCCTACTCGGCTTGTGGTCAGGCTTATCTTTTGACGAGCCCGAGCAACTCGTTACCCTTTACAGTAATAGCGGTTGAGCCGATGAGCCGCTCGACTCAATTGCTACTGCTAATACAAAGGCGCCATGATTTTTGAACTAGATAATGAAGACTAGTAAATTGGCAGAATTATAGAGATGGTGATTGGTGCCTGACCCGCTCTTATGCTAAATGGGGTGAGAATGGGAACATGACCTCATCATGAATTATTGCTCTGAACCATTTAATTTAATTTGATCTTTATGTTTTTCAATTGAAATCGTATTTAAAAAATAAATAATAATATTAAAAAGAAAAAAATTATGAAAACCTCCCTGAAGTTTCTAATAATTTCATATATACTTCCTCAATTTTCAAAATTACATAAACCTTCCTTATTTCAAGTTTTGAATAACGCATAGCTCCTCCATAATTATGAAAAATCTAGAACCACTTTATTTTTCAAAAATTACACAAACCTCCCTAATAATGCAAACACTCCTTGATATTTATGATAATTATAGAGATACCCCATCTATTTTAAAAAATTGTACAAACCTCTCTTGTTAAAGTACTTTTGAATAATTGATTGTCCGAATAAAACTTTGTTGTTGATTTAGTTAGAAGTGTTAAAAACAATATTTTAGGTACATTAAAATTTGAAAGGAACCATAATATGGAAGAAAGTTCGTAATATTATTTTAAGCATTGCCACAATTACTTATGATAACATGTGAAAAAAGTGATTAAAAGAGGTTCGTGCTTAGATTTATTAGTCATGAATGGAGAGATCTTGATACTAACACGTTCAACGAATCCACAAAATGGAGCCTAGATGCAAGGCAGAAGGAATTTATTTATCTAGAAGTTAGATAATTATCGATTCAGTGCATCACATAGACCGATGATCATGTAAAACTTTAAATAAGTAACAATATTATTCTATTGTTCATCTTATCGAGTATTGGACTCTTAAATGCTAAAAGTCAATAATACAAACTTTGAAAATTCAAATGTTAAAATTAATGTGCGATGTCCTAGTAAATCAAAAGGTGTGTGTGTGTGTGTATATATATATATATATATATATATGGCCTACTATTAATGAAAAATACTTTAGTTTCTTATGGTATTTTTGTTGCATACGTATACTCCGGGAGTTGCAATAATTAAGGTACTAGAAAGTCTGAGATGATATTAATTGTAGAGAAAATTTATATCCCCATTTCCACCATTCAATCTATCTTCTTGATTTTATTAAAATTATGTAGTTAGTAGTGCGTGCGAAATTTTAGCTGCCATTGCCAATAAATAAAGGTTAGGTGTTGAAAACTTGATTTCAGTCACTTGGTTGATGAGCTTGCAATCCTCACATGGAATTGAATGCTAAGAATTAGAAATTCTATTTACCAAAAACAAGAAAATCATATTAAATAAATAGATACACAAAAAAATGTAAGATCTATAGAGGTTCGTCACGATATGAGACTTATGATGATACAAAATCTTATTGACGACTTCTTATTTATAAGACAATTAGCACAAAATCAAGATCGGAGTTATGGCTCCTCACATCAGCACTAATAAGATTCCAACTTAACATGGAACATACGGGTTTAAGTTGACAAGAAAAATGGTTGAAGTTGATGCAGTTATTATATGATTTTATGCTTCATGTACACAATGAGCATGTTCCTCTATGCTCAAAAAAGTTAAGTAAAAACATTTTTTTTAAAGTTCTTAATTATCTAGAACTCGAGTTTTATCGTACTTTTTAAAGAAGTAGCTTTTAAGTTAGAGTTTGACATGTGAATTATTTTATATGGAGACATAATTATCATTTAAATGAGTTGAAATTAGTTTGGCATTATTGTAGTAATCTCAGTGTGAACTTTTTAATTCACAATTACGACCACCTACGTAAGTGATCAAGATTTTTCCACGTTGAAAGATATTTTTTTTCTTATCTATATAGTTTGAGAGGGAGGCTTCAATGATGAATGTGATTGATTGGTCGATTTTAAAGTGACTTGAAATCTAAGGATAATGAGAATTTTGCGTACCCATTGAGTTGTTTGAATCAATTGTCTTATAACTCTCTATTGAGCAAATACCATGGCCGACAATGCGATTAGTGACTTTTACTATTAAATTATGTGAAATCTTAGTAAAACTCTTAGTTTTGATATGTAATTAGTGCGAAACATAGTCCTTGTTTGAACTTTTTTTTTAAAATATATTTTTAAATAGTGTTTTGATTCCATTTCAACCATATGTTCTTCAATAAAATAATATTATATTCAGATTTAAGTTTTTTTTTTATTTTTTAATCATTTTTTTAAAATGGGGCTCAAACAAACCTATAAGTTTTGGGCAGGAATCGTGTGGAATAATTTTGTGCCATATTTATTTAGGCTTGGAGAAAATGTGTAAGAAATTCAATGGCCCCCTCAATTCATTTCAAAAGTCTGTGCTTTTCCCTTATGGTCCCATCTCACCAAACACATTTTTTCTACTCCGTGGATGTAAGCCACGCGGTTGTTGATTAATGGTCAACGTTTTCTCAGTCAACTCTCCTTTCTCCTTCAACGTGATTTTGTTCTTTGTTTACTTTGGTTTGACAATTGTGCCACTGTATTCATATTTTAAGTCTTTCATTTCATTTCCCATTTCTTCTTTGGACGGAGGGGAGTTCAAGATATTTGGGGCTGACGTCGAAATTCGACTGATCACGTAATCAATATATTTCGACTCGTCTTCCGTTCGTGTATATGTTACTTGTACATCTTGACATCACTTTAAACTACTCGTGATCGTAACTCTAGGAGTGCGACGATCATGACACTTCGACGCTCAAGTCAAATGGTAAAACAAATATTTTGTGTTTTTGGGAGACGTAACTGACAAGAATATGAGTGTCGATTGAAGAGAGAATATTACCAATTGTCTAACCATATGCTGAAAAACAATCACCCTAAGGGTCCGTTTGATAGGGTAAAATTTCCATGGAAAATAGAATTTTTCTTTTCAATCTTCCAACTTTTTTAGTGTTTGTAGTGTTTGATAGGCAAAATTTTCCCGAGAAAATATTTTCCACCTTTTTGAGGAAAATAAATTCTTGATGTTTTGGTTGGTAAATATTTTCCAGGGTTTTTTTTTTTTATTTTTACTTTTATTGACAATTTTCATGCAAAACAAAGTCAAACGAGTGATATTCGGTATGATTTTTTTTTTTTCAATTTTTTACAATTGGAACAAATTCGAGACCCAATGATTGAGCGGCATTTCTACAAAGATGTCAAAGAGTTGTCCCACCAATCATCTTGAACATTGTGTTGTGCAAGCGGCTAGGTCGAGCCGAGGTTTTTGAAATATGCTCATTACAAAAGATGTCAATCACCTTGAAAATGCAATACAATAGAGAGGTGAGGCATCATCTTGTATAATGATTAACGGAGAGGTGATGAAGATGCCCATCAAAGAAGATGACAATCATTCAAAAAACACATTGCAACGGGAGGTGATGCCTCACGTAGGAAGTAGTCGCTTAGAATGAGGTGTCCAAGAGCTTCGTACAATCATCCAATCACCTTGGAAGGCTTGCAAAAAGAAGCAAGGCAAACTGAAGTGTGGATCTTGCGTGATCTTTTACTTTTCTTTGCTTAACTGACTGTCATGTGATTTGCCTCATAGGTCGAGACATAGGATTTGATTATTACAATTAACTAGAATTAAATAGTATAATAATTAAAATATTAAATTATCAAGTATTTTTAAATTCTCTAGCCACAACTTTTGTGTCATACTTCGTTTGCATTTTATCTTGCATCAACTATAATTATGCTCGATGTAGATTCGTCCAAAAACTAATTTTAGGGCTTTTTAATGAGGAACTTGATCTATATTTATTACAAAATATGAAGAAAACAAATTAATACATGTCCATTACAGCTACATTTGCCCACCGATTCTTCTTGGGGATCAAATTGTACATTTTCTTCTTACTTTTGAGATTTTCCAGGTCTTTGTGATCAAAATGTACATTTTCTTCTAACTTTTAAAATTTCCCAGGTTTTGTAATCATGGAGACATTTTTGGGTGTGTAGTCTCAGTAATGTCTGGAAAGGTGTAGAGTAATGGGGCCATGCATTTATGGTGCTTACACTACTAAATTTATAGCTTTAATGTTTGACATGGGAGACATCGAAAGTCACAAGTTTGATACTTATTAATTAATGCGGTTTAAAAAATATCGAATAATTTTCATAAAAAATAAAACTTCTCTTTACACTTTATTTTCTAGTCATGTTATTTGGTACTAAACACATTGGTATGTTACGACACTAATGATGTTAAGATTTGAAATTCTATCTTAAAATGTTAATCATATTAAGTGGAGTAGCTCAAACCCGATTCATTTGACAATGCTTTTAAAAAGTCAAACTATTTTTTATTAAGAAATTGTTTTTGAACATATGTGAATAGTTTTTTTTTTTTAAAAAATACTTTTATTAGATAGAAGAGTTTTTATAAAAAGTTGGCTTAAAGTAACTTTCTCAAAAAGCTCTTCCACAAAAAGTAGAAATTCTATCAAACAGATCCTAAATCATATAGACTTCGGTGTGGCATTAATGTATCACATTTTTTATTTTTTCTTTTGGCCATAGCCAACAGGAGATTAATTGAATCAATATGCCTTAGAAGAAAAGTTTCAACTAAACAAAATTGGGCAAAAAGTTGCAGCCACCAGAAACAGCCAACCTAGATTGATTGAACCACGTTTTCAACATTCGTGTTTTAGCAACAAACAAAAATTAACCTTCTCTTGAATAAAAATGTATGCATATATGTACAAAATCAAACTTATATGTGCTTTTGACTTTCTTCTTCTTTAATTAAAGCTCTTTTTGTTCCCAAAAGATAATGGTAGAACTCGAACATTATTTAGATATAGTAAAATGAATAATGCAACTTATACATAAGTAGTTATATAATGATTTACATACAGAAGATGGTATCCTACACTTTTGGAATTTGGAATTCGAACATTTTTTAGATATAGTAAAATGAATTATGCTACTTGTACATAAACATTTATATAACGATTCACATACAGAAGATGGTATCTGGCACTTTTGGAATTTGGAATTCGAACATTTTTTAGATATGGTAAAATGAATAATACTATTTGTACACAATCAGTTATATAATGACTCACATACAAAAGACGTGACAAAAAAAGAGTGGAATTTTCTTTTTAATTTAAGAAATTTTGACCAAATCATATATCATCATATCATGTGTATGTAAACATATTATGCACATGTAACACAATCGTAGTTAAATTAGGATGAATAATGATTTGAAGATGCATTTTTAATTTTAAACGGGAAAGTAGATCTTTAATTGTTGTATTCTTAATGAACTAGAAAATGACCAGGAAATTTCCAGTATTATTAGATTTTTTCTTTTAAAATAATGGATGATCATGTGGTGGGGTCTATATTTTATTTGTTCATAATTGTAAATTATTGTAGAGATCATGAATCTTGATTAAATAATTTATCCCAAGTTTGGTTATAGATTTTGATAAAAATTGATGAAATTAATGGTTAAAAAGTCGATAAAAATTGTTGGTTGTATGAAACATATTGTTAAAATTAATTATTGATTTTGATTTAAATTTTAGCAACTTTTTTAGATAAATCACACAAGGCTTAGTAGAGAAGATGATCTATTATTGAGATTTTACATTCTTTATGTAAATTCTAAGGATTTTTTGAAAACCTATAATCACAAGTGAAACAATTTTGCATGCATTATGTTAGGGCTCGTTTGACAGAATTTTTATTTTTGCTTCTACTTTCTTATAAAAGAACTTTCTAAATGAACTAGTTTAAGTCAATTTCATATAAACGCTTTCATTGCCATACAAAGAATTTTAAGAAAATTATTCAATATTTCTAAAAAAATATTCTAAGTCATAAGCAAATTATGAGTTTTCAAAACCCCTTAAATCTATCATTTATGCTCCTTGTACACTCAGGTAATAAACTTGGGTGACATACTTACTTCTACATAAGTTTCACCATGGGTAAATCCCCCTTGCCAGAAGGGGGGTGCCAGGGTCAAACCCGGGTGCCGCCCTATCGGCTGGGGGTCCAGCAAGGAATGGCGGTCCTTTCACTAGTGATACTTGTGCATTTTGTCGTAGTCCAGGTGGTAAACTTGAGTGAACGCATAGCATTCCTCTAAATCTATTTCAACAATGTGACGTTGAATTTTGATTATAAAGAAAATAATTTTACTAACAAATTTCTAAATATGGTGGGCAAAGTCTATCCCATGGCTAGAAATGTCAACAGTTGGTTCCCGCCCCTGATCCTAGACGTGTTACCCTTTCTCACACTCAAACCATACACTGACGTGGGTTAATCGTACACACTCAGCTTAAATCATTTATTTTATTTTTACAATTTCACACTTCAGCCGTCAAATCCGTTTACTTTCTCTTACCTTTTCTTTTCCTCACGAGGAACGCGCCGCATAGCATGGGGCAGTACGAACCAGTCAAATTTCAGTCCTCAATCTAAAAATATAAATTATTAATAAATTTACGTGGGTCCCAATGACACCTGGCACAACACTGACGCACCGTCTTGCGTTAACTTTATCAAATCCTCATTGGCCTTCTCACTACGCACGCACGCACGCCTGCACCAAATCGTCAAATTTCTGGTCTACGAGAAAGTTTTTCTTTGTCTCTCTCTTCCTCCAACACTTTTATATACACTTGCCCTCTGCACTTGTAGAAGACTTCTCAAACTCTTGACATTACCCTCTCTTAATTTTCTTGATAATCAATAAAAAAGTAAAATTGATTTCGGTTACATTTCTCCCACATCTTAAGCTATTAGATTGAGTTCTTGATAATTTATGGACAAAGGATGGTGTCTTACACTTGAAAATTCTGATCCTGTTGGGTTTTTCTCGAGCAAGCCAGATTTCGGATTTGATTTGAGCTCAAAGTTGTATGGTAAAGAGGGTAGCGGTACTATGTTTCTGAATGGTAGAGAAGAACCATCTGCTTCATCTCCAGCCGATGAGAAACGGGTGGTTTTAGGAGAAGTAGACTTCTTTTCCGACAAGTATAGGCCTATCAAGGATATGTCTGTCAAGAAGGAAGATTCACACACCACAAGGGAATCGGATGTTAACGTAAGTAATTGAATTTTTTGACATGAAGTTAAGATTATTATTGGTATTTACTGGGTTTTTTGTCACTTCATTATGTTTAGACTGGTTTGCAACTTGTTATTGCTAACACTGGAAGTGATCAATCAACGGTTGACGATGGGATTTCATTGGATGTTGAAGATAAGCGAGCAAAAAATGAGGTAATTAAGGAGATTCAACTTGAAAGTTTGTGTTAAATAATCTTAATTACTGTAACTTAAATTTCTGATTAGATTCTTATTCTTTGTCTGTAATATAGCTAGCAAAATTGAAAGTTGAGCTTGAAAGAATGAATGCTGAAAACCAAAGGTTAAGAGGGATGCTAAGTCAGGTGAACAGCAATTATACTGCGTTGCAGATGCATCTTGGGGGATTAATGCAACAGCAGCAAAATTCAACGGCGCATGATAGCACACAAGAACTTGAGGTAATTCAATAATATTTACATTAATCGGTCTTTTTCCGTTGTTGCTGAGATGCTTATACAGTAATATTTGTTTGTTGGATTCAGAACTTAGACAGAAAATCTCTAGAGAAGAAACAAGAAAATGGGAAGGCAACAGTTCCAAGACAATTCTTGGATTTAGGCCCTGCCAGTGAAATTGATGAGCCATCTAATTCTTCATCAGAAGAAAGAACGACATCTGGATCACCTCACAAAAAGATTGGCCGTGCCGAGAGCCCAGAATCTGATAGTTGGGGTCCTAACAAGATTCCCAAGTTGAATCCCTCAAAACCAGTGGACCAATCCACGGAGGCTACCATGAAGAAAGCTCGTGTTTCTGTTCGAGCCCGGTCAGAAGCTCCCATGGTAATTGGGTGTTTATTACCTTAATTCTCTTCGAGATTCAATTTGAATATGGCTATCCAGGCTCAAACCCTATTTCTGATTGCAGATTTCTGATGGATGCCAATGGAGAAAATATGGTCAAAAGATGGCAAAAGGAAACCCATGTCCACGAGCTTATTATCGTTGCACCATGGCAGTCGGTTGTCCAGTGCGTAAACAAGTATGTTTATCTACTTGACAAATTAATTTTCTGAATTCAATATAATTTTAGCCTTCTAAGCTAATTTTGTGTTATTGTTAATTACAGGTTCAAAGGTGTGCTGAGGACAGAACAATCTTGACCACAACCTATGAAGGAACACATAATCATCCACTGCCTCCGGCCGCAATGGCCATGGCGTCAACCACCTCAGCCGCTGCCAGTATGCTTCTTTCAGGATCTATGCCTAGTGCAGATGGTCTGATGAATCCCAATTTTCTTGCAAGAACAACCCTTCCTTATTCATCAAATATTGCTACAATTTCTGCCTCAGCTCCTTTTCCTACAGTCACTCTAGACCTAACTCACAGTCCAAATCCATTACAGTTCCAAAGAGTGCCACCTACTCAATACCAATTCCCATTCCCAGTCCCTCCTCAAAACTTTGTTTCAGTTACAACCCCGCAAATGCCTCAGGTTTTTGGCCAAGCCCTGGTCAACCAATCCAAATTTTCAGGGCTTCAGAGTTCTCAGAATAATATTGAACAAATTCAGCCACTGCAGCACCACCAGTCCTTCGCCGATACTCTAAGCGCTGCCACTGCAGCAATCACGGCTGATCCCAATTTCACTGCCGCCCTTGCCGCTGCCATCACCTCCATCATGGGTGGCTCACGACCGGACAGTGGTAACACTACCGACAACAACAATAACAACAACAACAACGTAAATACAGGCACTATCAACAAGTCCAGCAGCTTTCTGGGGAATTAATCCAAACGTTCCAGTTATTTCTTTGTGGCCATTTTTTTGTACCTTTGTCAAGATTATTACCTTGCTTCATGTTTTTCAATCATCGTGTTCCTTAAACTTTGAGTTTCTAATGTGAATTTACATGTTCATAAGTTTTGTTTTTTTGTATCACACACTTAAAAAAAGTTATATGTTAACGACATTTTCCACAACTCAAAAAAAGTCGTTTCAAGCTTGGGCAAATTTCTTCGTCACGGTAAATTTCTAGGGTTTCATTTTCAGTGTCGATTTCAAATAATTGGAAAAAAACAAAATAGAGGTAGACAATTTGGAGAGTCATATAAAAAGTTTTGGAGTTTTTTAAAATTTTGTTCATTCTTTCAACGATTAAATTTTAATTTTAACCACTTATTTCATAAAGTTTATAACTTTCATTAATTTTTCAGCCATAAGTATAAGAATAATATAATCTAGTATCAATGATGTTAGAGTACGAGACTACGTGCTCTTATGTGATACGTCCAATTAAATTTTAAATTATTATTTGATTTATTTAATTGAATCTGTAATTTAATGTTACTAATACAGTTGGTTTAATCAAATTTTATCAAAATCTTATAAAATTTTATAAAAAACAATTTGTAAAACAACCCTTAAATCGAATCTGTCAAACGTTTGAAAGATATATTGTGTTACGAGAAGTCAATAACTCCGGCCAATAATGTTTTGCACGTAAATGACAATAAATGTGGATAAGATTTTATATAGAGAAGACTTCAAGGAAACTTCCTTATATTCTTTCAGTCTGTAATGTCAGATCACAAGTGTAGTTGACACCCATAAATGTAGTTTTTTTTTCCTAAAAGAAAAAAAATCATTTTCAATTTCTTAATTTGATTTTTGGTTTGAAATTACAAAAATGTTTAGAAAGAATCATATTACATGCAGGGCGGATCGAGACAAATTTTTTGTGGGGTCAAAAATGAGATTTCAAAAATGTTTAGGTTAATAAAAAACAAAACAAAACAAAACAAAAACTCAAAAAAAAAAATTTCTTTTTGTGGGGTCATCTGACCCCACATGACCCCATGTGGGTATGCCCCTAATTACATGTAATTGATAAATCAATTTTGAATTCAGCCTATGTTTGATCCCGCTTTTTCAAAAACTCATTTTTTTTAACATTTATTTTCAACCATTTATTCTTACATAAAATAATTTTACTCGTAAATCCCAAAAAAATTCTTATTTCTTTTAACAACATATTTTCCAACAAAATACTATACATTTTATGCATTTTGGCCCAAAAATGGGGTTCAAACATGCACTTTATAGTGTTACTTTTTAAAATTATTATTGGTCAACTAACATATTTTGGGATGAAAACGTAAATGTCCCTTCAGATCAACTTTATTAAAAGTTTGGGATCGTTCTTTATATTTTAAGAGTAGGACGTTCTATGCAAATTTCAGAATTTCAATTAATTAAAAGTTATAAAACCATTTGCACTTTTTAAAAATTGGTCAAATTATGATGAAAAGTTAACTTTTTGTCAACTAACGCATTTTTGGATAGAAGTCATCCCGTGCATAGTTTTGAAATATTTGGAATCCCCGCTTCTACGATGTAAAGGTTGAAGTGTAATTTGCAAATTTTTAAAAGGTTCGTTCAATAATCCAAAAGAATATTATGTAAAGCAAAATAAAAAAAATTGTTTTTTTTTGTTTTGTTTTTGGTGTTATGTTTAAAACTATAAAATCTCATGTTATTTGTGTTGAATTGTTAATTCTACCCTAAATGTTTTGATCGTAACAAACAAATTAGTTTTGTTTTTAACAATTGAACTTAAGTTTTCAAAACATTCGAATTGATCGATCATGGACAAAAAAATTACTATAAAAAAATTCAAATTACAAATTGGACATACAATAAAGATTGAGATGGAAGTTAAGCATTCAAGACAAAGAGTTTCAGTAGTCAAATATCGAAGGAAGATATTAGACTAGAGGTTTGTGTTCCTTTACATAAATTATTAAAAGCTCAACTAAAAACAATTCTTTTTTCACAAAAACAAGTACAGAAAAATTATTTTTCAAAACTTAATTTGAAATTGATGTTTAAACTTAGATTACAATTTACAAATATCAATTTTCTTGAAACACAACTTGAAAACATTATTCAAAAGTTCACATTTTTCAAGTAAAAAATAGAGGAAGATGACCAAGCGAATCCTTACTCTTGCAATCCGGCCCTTCCATAGCATTAGTACAATTCAACATTGGTGCCAAACCCTCCACAACATGACCAATTGAAGAATTGGGGGTAAATTCACATCCAAGCAAAATTGGAGAATTGATTTCAACATTTTGAGCACAAATTAGATCAATTAGCAGTGTATTCATAGCATTTCCATCAACCTCATGTAGGTAGACGGCCTCACGGTGGTAGACGACCTCATGGACGAGTGGTAGACGACCTCATGTAAGCAGACGGCCTCATGGGGGATGGTAGACAACCTCATGTGGGTAGACGGCCTCATGTGGTGCTCTACGTGGATTGCATATCAGGTGACTTAATAATTTTGCATAACTATGAATGACATCCTGTATCACTAGCCCCTCTATCCCTTGTCGATCTTTATCGATAAGGGATAGCATCTTCGTTTCTTCCATGTTTGAAATTTTTTTGTGTCAACATTCAATGTAAATCGAACGACGTAGAGCGTTGAAAAACATTGTACAACTGGCACTCCATAAGTGGGCTTTAGTTTTGCGATAAACTTTCCCCAAAAAAATTTAAAATCTATCAATATTTAAAGATGTGCGTGTCCTCCCATTCCATTTTCTCTTTTCGTTTATCGAAATTACATTCTACTTCGGGATAATTTTCTCTCCATGTTTCCTTCATCTCAATTTTTTTATCATGTGTAAGGCATTCATCTTTTCATTGTTCGGTGACAGTGAGAGCAACGGGGGTGAGGAAAGTGTCAGATGGGTCGAACGGTGCGGCCAAGGAACTGACCAGTGTGGTTGGTCGATGGTCGACCTCCATGCCGCTGGTCGACAAACCTTGCTGCTGGTCGACCGTCGACCAACAGCATGCCCTACTGGTCGACGGTCGACCAGCATGGGTGCTAGGTGACCAATGTCGACCAGCATTGTTGCTGGTCGACCATCGACCGCAGCCATGTTGGTTGACCTTCGGCCAGCCGTGAGTTTGGTCACGATCGACGGCCTCACGGCTGGTCAGGCGTTGGTCGCCATTGAAAACCCATCCTGTGGGGTTCGCCAATTTCATTCCGGATCGAATACTTCAACACATTCGACCGAGTCTAAAGTCTTTCAATCGATTCCTTCAAAACGTCATATAGGGTCGACTAAATCCCCTAGTCAAAATTTAGAGATAGAGCGTGATGCAACAGGTGAGTGGATAATTCTTGACATTCCACAATGTCATAGCTTATACAACTTCCCATCCAAATTAGAAAAGTCATTTAGGAAAAATGAGCATGTGGATCACCATGTGTATAGAGCCCTTAGACCTAGAGATCCTTTTTTCCTTTATGCTTATCTTGTAGTGTTAGTGTCGCTTGCCGACGTGCGAGAATTTGATCTCCTTTCTTAATTACTCACTATTATCAGTCGACCAATCTTGGGTGGCTGAATACAGTGTCCGGTGATTTAGATCTTTAACCATTTTTTTATTTTGTAAGCTCACTGCCAGTCCCTAGCGATTTTGGGCTGGTCAAGTTTTTTGCTCACCGCTATGCGTCGAGCTGTCTTAGATCGTCGAGGTCGAGGTCAGATGATTTTCAGCCTTAACCATTTTTGGTTTTGAAGAACTCACCACCAGCCCCTAGCGATTTTGAGCTAGCCAATTTTTAGGCTTTTTTTTTTACCGCTATGTGTCGAGCCGCCTTGGATCGTCGAGGTTGAGCTTGGGTGATTTTGAGTCTTAACCATTTTGGTTTTGAAGAACTCACAACCAGCCCCTAGCGATTTTGAGCTAGCCAATTTTTAAGCTTTTTGCTCACCGCTATGCATCGAGCTGTCTTGGATCGTCGAGGTCGAGGTCAGGTGATTTTGAGCATTAACCATTTTTGGTTTTCAAGAACTCATCACCAGCCCTAGCGATTTTGATCTAGCCAATTTTTAGGTTTTTTTTTTTGCTCACCGCTATGTGTCGAGCCGCCTTGGATCATCGAGGTTGATGTCATGTGATTTTGAGTCTTAACCATTTTTGGTTTTGAAGAATTCACCACCAGCTTCTAACGATTTTGAACTAGCCATTTTTTAGGCTTTTTTGCTCACCGCTATGCGTCTAGCTGTCTTGGATCGTCGAGGTCGAGGTTAGAGATGTCAATCCGGGTGGGCCGGGTCGGCCCGCCACATATGAGCCCGGTAACGACCCGTGTGAAAAAATCCTACCCGCTATGGGTTACGGGCCGGTTATGGGTCGGCCCACGATTTTGGACTACAATCCGGCCCGCCCGCTGACCCATCTGGGTCGAGCCTATGCAGGTCACGGGTCACGGTTTGTTCCGATTTGGTCCGTATAATTGTATAAATAAAATTATAAAAATATCTAATTTTTCATATTTATAGCAAAAAAAAAAAAAAAAATTTTTTTTAAAAATGTAAACTAAGAATTAAACAAAATGATAATTTCATATTTATACCAAGAAATGTTTACATTGAATTCAAATTTAATGTTAAATGAATTATTCATAACTTTGAAAAGTTAAATTTAACTTAAACAAATAACAACTAAATGCATTTCTAAATACTATTATCAAATATTTATAGTATAAGTACATCCCAACTAGGTTGGTACCTACTTTTACTATAATTTATAGTTTAAGTACATCTCAATTAGGTGGCACCTACTTAACTATAATATTTATTTTTTTTTATTTTTTTTCATGGTCACAGTTAACCGCGGCCCGTGAAGGTGCAACCCACGAAACCCGGGGGTCACACCTCATTGACCAGTGAACCGCCCGCTCGGATCACGGGTCGGCTCGCGGTCCCGGGTCGATCCAGGCCAGTTTTCACGGGCCTGGTCGGCCCATCCGTCTTGATACCTCTAGTCGAGGTAAGGTGATTTTGAGCCTTAACCATTTTTGGTTTTCAAGAACTCACCACCAGCCCCTAGTGATTTTGAACTAGCCAATTTTTAGGCTTTTTTTTTGCTCACCGCTATGTGTCGAGCCGCCTTAGATCGACGTGGTTGAGGTTAGGTGATTTTGAGTCTTAACCATTTTTTGGTTTTGAAGAACTCACCACCATCCCCTAGCGATTTTGAGCTAGCCAATTTTTCGACTCTTTGCTCACTGCTTGTAGTCTTTACTTCAGCCAATTAAGAACCAACACTCATAGCATAATTTAATTTGCCAAGTACGGTGCTCCGACAACTCCAATCAACGGTTGCTACCTGCAAAAAGAGGTCGGGACTCTCTCCCCCGTTGTACCTCCGGCGTGAGAATTAGTCTCTAGTTCTAGAGAAGTAAGGAAAGTGTATAGTATGAATTCACATAGTTCAGGTTTTTAAGAGTCCATACATTTCTCATCCTTGAGGTATTTATAGGCACATGTTGCTATGCACGTGTTCGGCAGTTAAAGGTGCCACGTGTTCCACATAGTCCTTTCCACTTTTCCCAAGTTCTGGAGTGGTGACCCCCACTCGTCAAACGATTGTGTCCACGTTCGTTGTTAGGTGGTTTCCGTTCTACTCATTGCCATTGATATGGTTAAGTATAATATTGACCTCAAGGTGGTAGGCGGTTTACGTGAATGTAGATGGTCTTATGGTAGTCGATGGTCTCATAGTGGTAGATGACCTCATGTAGGTAGACGGCCTCATGGGGGTGGTAGAGAACCTCATGGTGGTGGACGACCTCATGGGGAGTGGTAGACCACCTCATGGGATAGATGGTCTCATGGTAGTAGACAGCATCATGGGGGTAGACGACTTCATGGGGAGTGGTAGACAACCTCATGTAGGTAGACGGCCTCACGGTAGTAGACGACCTCATGGGGGTGGTAGACAACCTCATGTAGGTAGACGGCCTCATGGGGAGTTGATAAGTGTGTTTTGCGCACTTAATTATGCGACAAAACATGATTAATTGTTGATATAAATGTTTGAATACAGCTTAATTCAATATGAATTGTGTTTGTAGGTTTACTTTGATGGAAATAATGAAATGTGCGCGAAAAAAGGCGAAAATGACCAAAATGGAAGGAAATGAAAGTTCGGGGACTAAATCACAATTATTCATAATTTACTTTGCCCATTCTACAGCATGAAAATATACCTTGCTGTAGCAAGGGGTAATCTGGGCGAGAAAATCTTTTGTTTCCTTATCCAACTACAACTCTTATGGTAATGATTCTATGGCAACTATAAAAGCCTAAACTCGTCCTAGACTAGGTTTTCATGCATTCTTAGAGAGAAAAACACCATTGAAGAGCAAGGAAAAATGTGAGAACAAGGATTTCACTTCAAAATTCAAGATTCAAACTTTAAATTCTAGTTCTTTTGTGATGTCTTCTCTTTATTACTTTTATTATTCTTTAACTTTATTCATGCTAGGCTAGACTTTTTATGTACTAGGTGAACGATGAACCTCGTATTGTGAACTTTTGATTTCTATTTTGCAATTTGATATTTAAACACATTTGATAGATGTTGAATGGTTTATATACACTTTCTTGTCTCTACAATTATATGCGCAATAGTTGTATGAGTTTGGGTGATTTATTTTATGCATTCGAAATAAGGGAAATAGATTCTACAAGGTATAAATCATCGTAAGGTTCGATAGGGGATAGAAATATACCGATATGCTTTATGTGAATCTCTAAGTGTTTACAAAACGTAATGCATTCTTATATATTGCATTTGTCATACAAATATAGTCAAATGGTATGCTAGAATAGGTTCAATTCTACTTGAAAGAGATTATTGAATAAGTTAGAAACATTGATTTTTCAACCAATTTATCGTGTCGTCAAATTGTGAAATAGGAGTTAAAAGTGAACTTGCTTGGTGATTCGGGATCCTAGTGCGCTTCTTCATACATTAATTTCTTCAACTTTTGCATTTAACCATCACTCTTGCATTTAGTCGTAATTTTGGTTTAATTTACATGTTAGTCATAGTTTAATCATAAAATCTAGAACAATCATTTTGAATTTAATAGATTCGGTTAAGCTTGAGATAATAATAATCACGTTAAATCAATCCTCGTGGGAACGATACTCAAAATTCTAGGATTTCCACTTTATTACTTGTCAACGAACCGTGCACTTGCGGTGATTTAAATCCGAAACATATTTTTGTGAACAAGTTTTTGGCGCCGTTGCCGGAGATTGAGTATTAACTTGATTTTTGTTATTTAGACACTAATTCGAACTTGTTTTTAATTTTAGTTTATTTATTGTTTTCCATTTAGTTTATTTACTTGGGTTGAGCTAAGTGCTACTATTATCGACAGGACTACCAGGAACAAATACAATGGCTAATCAACAATTGGAACCGATTATAGCACCTGCAGCTCCAGCCAATGCTGAAGCACACGATGATGGGGATGCTTTACTTGGGGATTTTTTTATCACCGTTTGTTATTCAGAGCCAATCTAGCATTGTCTACCCAGCATTCGAGCATCTAAACTTTCAACTGAAGACAAATGTCATTCAACTCTTTCAGAATGGACAGCAATTCTACGGGACAGCCAACGAGAATCCACATACACATGTATCCCGTTTCTTGGATATGTGTCAACTTTTCAGGTACCAAGGGATATCAGAAGATGCAATCAGACTGGGATTGTTCCCACTTACTCTTCGGGATAAAGCACTTGAATGGCTCGATTCACTTCCGGTGGCAAGTATAACTAATTGGAACGACCTGGCTCATAAATTCTGCACCAAATACTTCCCACCAGCCAAGGTGGTGAGAATGAGGTACGACATATCCATATTTAGCCAAAATGATACCGAGTCATTCGATGAAGCGTGGAACAGATTCAAGAGCATGCTACGGAAGTGCCCTCAACATGGGTTCGATCAGAAAACACAAGTTAGGTTTTTCTATTTGGGACTAACTCCGGCGTCCAGAAGTATGGTGGATTCATCGTCAAACGGCTCCATAAGCACTAGGTCAATTGCTGGAGCTTGGGAATTGTTTGAAAGAATAGCTAATACTTCAGCCATGTGGTCTATAGATAGAGAAGGCACAAAGAAGGCAGTCGGAGTGTATGAGGTGGATAGCTACTCAGCATTGTCTGCAAAAATTGACTCACTATTTCACAAGATGGAGAACATGACACAGACGGTGAACTCAGCACAGGCCAGGAGATTAGTTTGTGAAAAACTCTTCCATGCTATAGTTGTATGAGTTTGGATGATATGCGCAATAGTTGTATGAGTTTGGATGATTTATTTTATGCATTCGAAAGAAGGGAAATAGATTCTATAAAGTATAAATCATCGTAAGGTCCGATAGGGGATAGAAATATACCGCTATACTTTATGTGAATCTCTAAGTGTTTACAAAACGTCATGCATTCTTATATATTGCATTTGTCATAGAAATATAGTCAAATGGTATGCTAGAATAGGTTCAATTCTACTCGAAAGAGATTATTGAATAAGTTAGAAATATTGATTCTTCAACCAATTCATCGTGTCGTCAAATTGTGAAATAGGAGTTAAAAGTGAACTTGTTTGGTGATTCGGGATCCTAGTACGTTTCTTCATACATTAATTTCTTCAACTTTTGCATTTAACCATCACTCTTGCATTTAGTCATAATTTTGGTTTAATTTACATGTTAGTCATAGTTTAATCATAAAATCTAGAATAATCATCTTGAATTTAATAGATTCGGTTAAGGTTGAGATAATAATAATCACGTTAAATCAATCCTCGTGGGAACGATACTCGAAATTCTAGGATTTCCACTTTATTATTTGTCAACGAACCGTGCACTTGTGGTAATTTAAATCCGAAACATATTTTCGTGAACAGGAGTGGTAGACAACCTCATGTGGGTAGACGGCGTCATGTGGTGTTCTACGTGGATTGCATATCATGTGCTATGTTCATTGTACCTGAAAACAGTTTCTTTTCTTTAACATGTTTAAGTATCTAAATGATCTTAGAAAATTCTAAGATTTTACTATATTAGTATATTGTACTTAAATGAGTATAAAAAATACAGTAAAAATCTTATAAGATTATAAATTAGATAAATGGTCCTACTAATTTTGATCGTTGGATAGCGCATTGCTGAATATAACCCGATTAATCCACTCTAGCATTCATTTTAACCCTTCGTTTTAGTTTCGTTATTTAACAAATCAAGGTTATTTACCTTAAATCGTTCGTTTCCAATAAATTTTAGAACTTGTAATAGAACGCAAGGGTAACTACCAAGTTAAAAGAAAATTAAGAAAATTTTAATTTTAACCCAATTTTCAAAAGAAAAAAAAAACTTTTTTTTTTGTTTTTGTTTTTGTATTAATTTCAAATACCAAGATTTTGGTCGTTATAGCTTCGTATCAGAGACCAAGGTTTTAAAAAAATTATGTAGAAATTATTGATGTATGAAAGAAATCTTATTTATGTACTTACATGTATAGATGTAAAAAGTATTAAAAATTTGAAGGAAAAAAAAAAAGAAACTGGATAAGGATTTGAGTTCTCCTCGGTACTCTGCATCCATCAATCACCCACATCTTCAACTCAAGTATGAACATTTTATTAAACATTTTCATGGAATTCCAAAGTTATTTTTCAATAATTTTATTTTTAGTTGTGAAAAAAATATGTATTGGGCTGTGATAACTATGGGCGACAAATGGATAGAAACCAACTGACTAGAAAAAGAAGAAGCAATCCAATTAATACCTTAGAAATGGCGATTATGACATATTTGGATTTTGACGTTGATGATTCTCCAAATTTAGCGGATCGTGTGCAAAGTGTTCATGAGAGTTGGGTGGTAGCTAAGAATACAAGCTATCAAATTAGCAATTGACAAGCCATTGGACATGTCTTAGATACATTAGCATCTCGCGAAAAGCATATCGGCAAGCTTTTATTAAAAGAAATGGGATCAATGATTCCATCGGGGAATCCTAGTGACATAGAATATATAAATTTTTGCAATGCTCTTATAGATTATTGGGAAACCTACCTCGGGGAAGTAATCTACCATTTTAGTTTAGATTCAAGAGTGACGAGAGACAATTAGGTAACTCAACCATTGGGGATTGATGAGTTAAATCAATTAGTGGGGATCATCAAAGAAACAATAGAGAAGGATCCCAAAGAGGACCCTGAGGAAGATTTAGAGGGAATGTAGAAGGCCTATACATATGCAAATAAAATAAATAAATAAAGAATAATATAAACTGTTTTTCTTTGTAGTTTCAATTAAATTCAAGCGACATGTAAACTTTCTTAAGTTGTGTTTGGGGTTTTAGGTTGTAAATAGAGTTATGCACTTTTCTTTTAAAATTTCGTTCTTGAATTGGTGGTGTGCATGTCTAATGAATGAAAATTTATTTTATTGTCTAAAAGAAATGGCTCGACCAAACCAGAATGATTTGATAAGAGGTTTGTTTCAAGTGGTACAAGACTTGGAAGGTAAGCCCGGCAAGCAAACCATGTAGCTACCTCGACTCAAGCTTCGATTGTGGAAACTTTCAGAAGGTATAAATCACCTTCTTTCAACGGTGAGGGTGATTCGTTAGCTGCCGAGGAATGGCTGCGAAAGTTGGAATGGATCTTTCGACTTATAAATGCCAATGATGTACAAAAAGTACAGTGGATGGAGTTTATGTTCACGAGAGCAGCAAGTCATTGGTGGGATTCAATGTCCTGAACTAGGACCGAAGCTCAAGAAGAGCTTCGACTTAGAAGTAGTTCAAAGAAGAAGTTATTGAGAAGTTCTTTCCATAAGCATTAATGAACTTCAAGGAAATACGATTCTTACAATTAAAGCAAGGAAACTTAACTTTTATTGATTATGAGAGGAAGTTCGACTAGTTAACTAGGTATGCTTCACATTTGGTGGATACTGAAGCTAGGAAAATGAAGAGATTTCAGCAATGGCTTCATCATGATATTAGCAAGATCTTTGTCTAACCGTTTTACTACCTAGAGGGAAATGTTGGAACGAGTTCATGCTATCTGATATCAAAGGGCTAGTATTGGAAAGTATGGAATAAAGACAAGTACATACCATCATGGTCAAGGCATCCAACAAAATAAGTTTGTGGCTGGTAAAAGGAAGTGGAACAACCAGGATAAGGGAAAGGAAAAATGGTAGAATAAGAAAGTAAATAGTGCAGCTGATGCTAGAAAGGGTGGAGACAATCTCATTCCACTTTGTCCTAAGTGTGGCAAACAACACAAATTAGAGTGTCTGATGGAAAAAAAAAATCATTTGTTTTCAATGTAGTAAGTCATGTTACATGGCTCAAGATTGCATAGCGTTTGTTCATTATAAGAAAAATGAGGTGCAGGATAAAAATAACAAAAGGAAAGCTTGAGACTTTTCTATGACTGAGCAAGAGGCAAAGAAGAGCCCCAACGTTATAACATGTATTCTTTTGATATCTGATTTTCCTACTTATACGTTATTTGACTCTGGGGCAATGTATTCTTTTGTTTCATCATCTTTCATAGCTAAATCTAATATTGCATATGATAAGTCTGATAGCATACTAGAAGTTAGAATTTCTACGAGTAGGGTGCTAAACATTGATAAGGTAGCTAATTCGGTTCAAATGGAACTTGAAGGAAGAGCATTTGAGGCAAATCTATTCATAATAGACATGAAAGACTTTGACATAATTTTAGGCATGGATTGGCTGGGTTATAATAATGTCATCTTTCGTATCTAAAGCACCGTATTGAATGTCACCAAAAGAGTTAAAAGAATTAAAAGTCCAAATTCAAGAATTGTTAGATAATGGGTTTATTCGACCTAGTGTTTCTCCATGGGGAGTACCGGTGATGTTTGTTAAGAAAAATAATGGTACCATGAGAATTTGTTTAGACTACCGTGAACTGAATAAACTCACTATTAAGAACAAGTATCCTCTGCTGAGAATAGAAGATTTGTTTAATTAGTTGAGATGAGCAAAAGTTTTATCTAAGACTGATTTACGATTAGGGTATCATAAATTAAAGATTAAGTCAAGTGATATACCAAACTTAGCTTTTTGGACTCGGTATGCCATTACAAATTTATTGTGATGCTTTTAGGTTTAATCAACGTTCCAGTGGTGTTTATGGGTTTGATGAATATAGGTGTTTCATAAATCTTTGGATCGATTATTCATAGTATTTATTAATGATATTTTGATATACTCGCAAAACAAAGATTAACATAAAGAACATCTTAGAATGGTGATAGAAACTCCAAGAAAGGAAAAATTATATGCCAAGTTTAAGAAGTGTGAATTTTGGCTCGACTGAATAAGGTTTCTTGGTCACATAGTTACTAGTCATAGAATTGAAGTTGACCCAGCTAAAGTAGTGGTAGTAACTAAGTGGAACAGACCAGTTAATGCGGGCGGCGTTTGAAGTTTTTTAAGTTTAGCTGGCTATTATTGGAGATTTATTGAAGGCTTTTCTAAGATAGCTAGACCACTAACTGAGTTAACTTGAAAGGACGTAAAATTTTCTTGGTCGGATAAGTGTAAGCAGAGCTTCCAAGAGTTGAAACGTCGATTGGTCACGACACCAGTGTTAACAATGTCGGAAGGATCGAAACGTCTTGTGATCTACAACAGTGCATCTAAGCAAAGCTTAGGGTGTGTCCTAGTGTAGTGTGGAAATGTGGTTGCTTATGCTTCAAGGCAATTAAAACAATATGAGCAAAATTACCTGATGCATAACCTTGAACTTGCAGCAGTAGTTCATGCATTGAAGTTGTGGTGACACTATTTGTATGGAAGAAAGCATGAGATTTATACAGATATAAGAGTCTAAAACATTTCTTTACACAGAAGGAATTGAATATGAGATGCAAAAGATGGTTGGAACTGGTAAAGGACTACGACTGCACTAAACTTTACCATTCTGGTAAAGCTAGTACAGTTGCAGGTGCCTTAAACAGGAAATCAGGAGGTCAGTTGGCATTTTTGCTATCAAATGAAGATCAATTGGTTAAAGAGTTCGAGAAGATGAAAATTGAGATTGTTGTTTCTGCGAATCAAATTATAGCTCAGACAACGACTTTGATGATTCGACTAAATCTTAAAGATCGAATTATTGAAGCACAATATAGTAATTCATTTCTCTAGAAAATTAGAAATGAGGTCGAATTAGATAAAATGAAGGATATTGAGGTGTCATCAGATAAGGCATTAAAGTTAAAAAAAAAAAAAAAAAAGCTTTGTGTGCCTATGGGACGATGAATTGAGAAAGGAAATTCTAGAAGAAGCTCGCTCCACCCCGTAAGTCGCTCATCTCGGTGGTACAAAGATGTATCAGGATTTTCGAGATATATTCTGGTAGAACGTAAAAAGAAGTATTGGAGTTTTTGTTAATAAATGCATGGTTTGTCAACAAGTGAAAGTGAATCATCAAAGACCTTCAAGATTATTAAATCCTCTGAAAATACCAAAATGGAAATGGGAACATATCTTAATGGGTTTTGTAGTCAATTTTTCGAAATCGGTGAAGGAAAATAATGCCATTTGGGTAATTGTTGATCGATTAATGAAGCACTTTATGTCATGAAAATGACGTTTAGTATGGATCAATTGGCACATCATTACATTAGAGAAATAGTCAGATTGCATGGAGTCCCAGTATCCATTGTTTCAGATAGAGACCCGATGTTTACCTCTAAGTTATGGAAAACGTTACATGAAGCATTAGGAATGAAATTGAACTTTAGCACAACTTATCATCTTCAATCAAATGGTCAATTCAAAAGAACTATTTATATATTGGAAGATATGTTGCGTGCTTGTGTGTTAGACCTAGGAGGAAGTTGGGAGTCATACTTGCCTTTGATAGAATTTGCCTATAACAACAATTTCCAATTAACCATTGGTATGGCACCATACGAGGCTCTTTATGGCTGAAATGCAGATCGCCGATTTATTGGGATGAAGTTGGCGAAAACAAATTTTTTGGTCCAGAAATCATCGAGTGAACAATTTTGATAGTCGATACGATTAGAAATCGCATAAAAGTAGCTCAAGATCGACAAAAGAGTTATTTAGACAATAAAAAAAGACCTAAATTTTGAAGTTGATGAAAATGTCCTTTTGAAAGTGGCACCTATAAAGGGCATACGAAGGTTTGGTAAGAAAGGCAAGCTGAGACCACGTTATATTAGACCTTTCAAAATTCTTGATAAGGTTGGTACGTAGTGTATCGGTTAACTTTACCACCCGAACTTTCTATAGTATCATAAAAAGCTCAATGAGAAATTTTATCCATTTAGAACTCAAACAAACAATTAAATTTTAACATTCATGATATCGTTAAATAAGTTATCGTCTTATTGCATGGGCAGTTAAGACAAAATTCCAAATTGTTTAAACATGAAATAATAAACATATAACTTATAAGTGGTTAAATTAGTAATAAGTGTATTTTTATACTGTATACTTGCTTAATTTATTTAATCAGTTGGTGACTTCTAGTAAAACATTTTGAATCTTAATTATTTACCTTGTCACTTTACGTTCATGCATTCTGGTGGCAAGACATTATCATATTCAACCCGAGTTACGAGGTAATATTAATAGCTTATTTGACAAATTTTATATCAACTTTTCAACTTATCAAAAGTTTCAATTTTAATTATGAGATCCACAACTTTTATTAACTTTTTTTTTTTATAACAAAATTTAAAATTAGGAGAGAGATACATTAACAATAAAAAAATATACATTAGTGGCCTCTTAATATCTATATATTTTTCTTGATGTGTGAGACTAGATAATGGGTGGGTTCCAGGCTCAAAAGGTAATTTCAAACCGAACTTATCTATATATATATCTTTTTCTCGAGACAACAAGAATTGAGTAATCTTATCTTTGTGAGACTAGATAATGGGTTCCGAGCTCAAAAGGCAATTTCAAGCCGAACTTCCTGATGTCACTTTATCTCTCAAGATCCCTATATAAGTTCTGCAAAAAACTGATATCATGTATATGTAATCCCTCTTATAAGCAAACCAGAAAGATATACATATATAAATATATACAAGTAAAGTATAATATTCCATGGAGGATCAAGAACTGTCAAAGTCGTGGATTAAGATTGTTACTGATCCACAACAAGGAGATGTTGATTTTGGCAAGAAATCACCACCATCCATTTTAACCAGACTCCATGCAGGCTATTTCAGAATAAGTCTCTCTTTTGGGGGTCATATGTTGCTATGGAATAACCTACGTGAACATGTATACGAATCACAAGCTATTCATGTCATTTTACGTATTCATACCCTCCCTTTCAATGGCTTTTCTTCTACTTTGTTGGCTTTCCCTATGCATTCTCATTCTTCTCTCTGTTCTCTACATTTTGAAGTGCTGGCTCTACTTAGATCATCAACAATGGTTAAAAAAATAATGTGCCCTTGATATAGATGCTTGTTTATAGGATCCCCATAGATCAATATGAATCAGTTCCCCTACTAATTTGGTTTGTATTGTACTTGTTGTGAAGGGCAGTCTAGGTTGTTTGGAAATGGCACAAATATCACAATGTGGAAGACAATCATCATCACAAATATTCAAAATTTCTAAATGCTTCATAGCCTTAGTAGAAACATGTCCAAGTCTCTTGTGCCATAGATTCAAAGATCTATCAATAACAACATTTGAAGACAGGGGGAAATTATTACACTGAGGAAAAACAGAATTACAATCGGAAGTTTTGAACTTATTTAGAGTTGATGGAGAAAAAGAAGTTTGGTCTAGAATATAGAGATTTCTGACTAGTCTACAATCTGCCTTGATTTCTTCAGTCTGATGGTCTTGTAAAAGGCAATGGTCATTAAAAAATGTGAGTTTCATCTTTGAATCTTTTGTTAATTTGCTGACAGACAACAAATTAAATTTGAAGGTAGGGATATGCAAAACATCTTTCAAGGTAATGGCAGGATGAATGACGATGTCTCCAGTGTTCTGAACAAAATTAATGGATGCATCAGGAAGATAGACAGGAATGGCTTAAATACATTGCTTGGGTTCCTTAAAAAAATTTAAGTTGTTGCACATATGATTAGATGCTCCTGTGTCTAATATCCAAGAACCTATTTCTAACAAGTTTGAAACATTGAAAGAGAGAATGACATCGGGTTTGAGTACAAAACCTGCAAAATCACCAAAATGAGCAAAGTTGATCATGTCACCTCTAGCGTTTCCTTTCATCATCTTCACCAATTCCTGTTGTATCATCTCAGACAGATTGAAAACCTGCAACTTATCCTTCACTTTCTGATTAGTTCCAATCGGTGTATCAGCCATGTTTGCTGAATACTTCATAGTTCCAGATCTATTTTGATTCTTTAATTGCTTGAACCAATCTGGATATCCTATAAGTTTGAAGCATCCATCCTTGTTATGACCATTTACCTTGCAATGAGTACAATATAACAATTGTTTCTCCCTCTTTATCATATCATAGCTCTTTCCTCCCATAGGTCTGACTCCCTGATCTTTTTTAAGATTATTTGTCTTAGAGAACATTGCACTCATTTCAGTTTCATTACCAAAGGCTATGTGTACCTCTTTCTGTCTCTCAATCCTTTAGATCATAGCATAAGCCTTGTTAATAGCGGGTAAGGGCTCCATAACTAAAATTTGGCTTTGAACTTGTTCGTATTCCTCATTTAATCCCATGAGAACTTGCATCAACCTATTAAACGAAGTTATATCTGACACTGCTTTAGCTGAGCTATAGATGCATTCAGGTACTGGCATAAGATGTCAATTCATCCCACAGACCTTTCAATTTTGTGTAGTATTGAGATATTGATTGATTACCCTGTGTTGTCGAGCAAATTTCCCTTTGTATCTGGTACAACTATGGACCATTACAACCTTCGAATCTCTCTTCTAATTCACTCCAGAGCTCTTTAGCAGAATTAGTGTATAAAAAAGCATCAACAATGTCTTTTTAAATAGAATTTAAGATCCACGAAGTTATCATGCAATTGACTCTATTCCATTTTACAAATTGAGGTGAATTCTTAGCTGGAATTTCAATAGTTCCAGCAATAAACCCTGGCTTCATTTTAGCACCAAGTGCAATTCTAACCGATCTACTCCAAGCCAGAAAGTTCTTCCCAGTAAGAGGCACGGTAACAAGTGACATACCAGGGTGATCAGAGTTACCCAATTGAAGTGGATCTCCTTCATCACCTTCGCGACGACCTCCATTTGTTTGATCTCCATTTGTTTGTGAATTAGTACTTTCTTCGAATTCATCAGCCATCCGAAATAAAATCAAGTTGAATCACTAATAATCACTATGCATCAGATCATTTCTTCAAGATCTTCCCGCTCTAATACCATGAAGAAATCGAGAATTGAAGAAGTGAAACTTTTATTCTATTAAAGCTCAAACTGAAAATACAGAACAATCACAGTATAAATGCACCGGCTAAAACAATCGTAACAGACAAATGAAACTAATTTTCTATCTAAGTACCAAAATATCAAACAGATACAAGAAAGGACAAATAGAATAATTGCATGTGATGTCCTAAGGAATATAAAATGTGAACATTGAGTGCTGAATTCTATAGAACCTAAATTGCATGTTAGGTTTTTGAGGTGCGACATGACATGCCATATTTTTGCATAAAAGTAGGACATAACGTATAATGAGCCAGACATGTGCCCAACCCATTAATTCATATACAAAATCCACTTTAAGAGAATGTGTACACATCTAACCTCAATCGACATAAAGATTTATCTTAAGCATCTCATAAGATAAAAGTCTTTGAGTTCAAATACTAAGAATACAAAAGAAAGTCATAGGGATAAAATGAGCACAAACTATCCTAACGAACAATACATATGAATTAATGGTTTAACGTCTTATTCTTGTCTAATAAGTTACCGTGTTTTTCCTTGTATATAATCAGATATATATGTCGGTTGACAATTTTCAAGAAATCAATGAAGAAGTTCAATATATCATGGCGGGCACACTCATTTCCCTTGACATTCCTTGCACTTGCCTCAGCAGAATATGCACAACAGGTTAAAGGTGTTGTAGCATCTGCATTAATATTGCTCATCATTTCAGCCATCTCAGTTTTGGTTTTCCTTGGAATTTCGGTTATTACTGCTGTCAACACCGATTCGCTTTTGTGAGAAAACGATCCTTGTCTAGGTTTTACAAACAATATCCATAAATCCTAGAACAGGAGAATCGACCAGTCGAGTATGCGGAAAATAACAAAGTGTGCATATTTTCACTCTTACCATCTAATATGTAACAAAGTACTTCGTCATTACCAATATTTCACTTTTAGCAGTGGAAGCTAACAGTTAAAAAAAAGCTGACATATTACTGGTTGAAGCTAGGTAGTTAAACTCAACATCAGGGGTAAAGTAAAAGGAATAATTAGCCATTAATCCAATAACTAAAAGTAATCTAATTTTTAATTACATTTAACTTAATTATTCAAAAGGATGCTGCTTTCGATCCAGTTTGCAATTGTAATCAACCGCACTACATATATATAATTGGGGCCTCAATCCTGATAAGTACGTAAGACCAAAAACCTGAATAAATCTTGAGAAACAAAAACCTGCTATGCTTATGTACATATAACTTCAGTACGTAACATGTATGGGCAGGAAAAGTTCCAAACTAAATCTTGAGACGTCATAGCACACTGGTTTCAAATTTTGAGCTATTAATTTAAATCCTTAATTAATTAGAGGATCACATAATTTTGCTCAAGAACAGATATTCGTGCACACATATTTGTAATATATAGCTACTTTTAAACGCATTAAATCCTTAATTAATTAGAGGTCCAATTGATTTTGGACGTAAATATTTTTAATATGTTTAATACATTTTATCTATGGTAGATATATTATTTAATTGATTGAACTATTATTCTAATAAATTAAATTAATAGAATTTTTAATTACAAAGAGTTGTGAGTGTGAAACAAATTATATATGACTAAATCTTAAATTATTCGTGGTCGTAAGTGATGACGAGATACGGACATCGTTGTTATGGATTGACCATCACGTGTGGTATTTCTCACTTCTAAAGTGAGTAGTTGATCTCACGAGCTAAAATTAATGACATTTAAATGAACACATGAATATTTTGCTAGAAGCACAAAATATTTAAGAGATATCACATGGATAATTATTTGAGTGTTAATGGTTAATATCTAACATTCAATAGTGAAATTGGCTTTTCGACTTGAGATCATATGGGGACATTCATGCTTTGGTGATGTTGAATGTTGCTCTGCCAAGACCTGCTAACACGATATCGTTTGAGCATCTCAAGAATCATATGAAGATTGTAGATTATCAATAGAGGATTTGTCATTCTTAAATATCAAGAGATTGTGATCTATATTTCATTCAATTAAGTTGATAATAAAATTCTTGACCAATGTGTACTTATGAGTCGAAAAGAGTTTTCGACTTAATTGACTTAATAGTGGGATGAAATATATGATCGATAATCGAGATTAATACATTTCATGTCTCATAATTGATCGAATCATATTAATGAATGGATTATAGTTTCACGATAAACACATAAATTTGATTTTTTCATACCACGTGACATTTTTCGTCTATGTATTACACTGACATATTGCTAGATATCAATATAAGATTATGAATGTAAGTTGATTAATTAACGTGAATTAATATAAATTAAAAGAGTATTTTAATTAATCTTATTTTGATTAAAACAAAATAATAATTCACGTCGCTAGATATCGTGATCAGAAACCTAATATGTCACACACAAAACAAGAACTAGAAAAAATGATATTTACTAATTAATTAATTGAAAAGTGTTAGACAATTAATTAAGTGAGTTACTTTGTCAAATTAATTAATTGATGGATGAAATTTAATTAATTAAATTAAATTAATATTGGAGTGAGTTTAGTTTAAGTGTCAGGCAAAGCCTATTTGGACTTCTATTAACTAAATGTTAGGGTTGAAAAAAGTAACGCAATTATTATTTTATTAGCACAAGAAAAGAGAAAACATAATTCTACTATTTTTGTTCCCTGTATGGATTGTCATTAGAGACTGAACAATTGGACAATTGTGGATTGTATATTATAATTGCTTTTCGCAGAATTAACTAAAGGTGTAATTCTTATCTTAATTTTTATCTAAACACGGAGCATCACATTTCATTAGGCGGATAAAATCACAAAGATATCACGACATGGATCTTTTCAACAATGAATCCTTTTTAACATCATGCACGTTTTCCCATACTCAGCTAGAAAGCCTTCATCGTCAAATTCGTTTGTAGAACAGGTCTTTGATGCTTCTGAACGTGTACATAGGGATGGAGTTAGGATAAAAGAATTGTGGTGGCAATTTTTACAAAATTTTAATTGTGAGGACAAAAATTGAAAAATATAAAGATTTTTATGAAAATCTTTAAAAAAATTTGGGCAAAATTTTAAATTTTAAATTTAGTGTGGAGGCAACTGACCCCACTGTTCCCACACTAAATCCATCACTACGTACACATGAGTTCAATGTAATGTTCAAACTGGTTGAGTTAGAACATATTGTTGGATTTCCATGAGGTTTGTTTTTGTGTTCGATTGTACTAACGTGTTCTCTACATGGCCTGAATATTTCATCTCAGCAGTTTTTTCATTAGATAGTTTTCCTCTATATCATCTGTCACTCCAAGTAGAATTAATGACATTAGATGTCACAAGCCACTTTCCTAATATTGCAAATATAGATCGTAGAGAAATTGTAAGTATCAACGACATCAAATATAACACTTAAAGCGCATATATACATATATACAATCGCATTGATTTAAATAACTTATTATTAATCCATTTAAATTCAAATTAAAAATCATATTCCAATATGTCTCGAGAGTAAATTTAGTTCGTTCATTATAACCCAAAAAAAAAAAAAAAAAAAAAAATTAAAATTAAAATTTAAAATCTTGGTGCCATCTAAAGCAAGATAGTATACCCTAATTAATTAAATTAACTAATTCCAAATATACAATTTTACTCGACTAGTACGTCAGAACTCACTAGTAAATGTTCAGTTTCTAGAATTTGAGAAAATGCTCCTATTGCAATAAATTAACATCAAACATACAAACTTCTCAATTATTTTAAAATTAATTGTTGACTTTGACTTCGATTTTTATCAACTTTTTTAGTTAAACAAAAAATGGAATAAAAAAGCTTCTTTTCTTTCCTGTCCATCGATTGGTAGAGAAAACGAACCAAACCAACCCCTACGAATATATTGAAATCTTCAAGAAATTAGAGTAAGAACATTGTCCTTATAATTTTTCACGTCGAAATACTGTCTCTATAGTATATCTATTTTAGTCCAATCTTCAATGTCTTTAATCGATTAAAGATCAAAGTAGCCAATAACTACTTTATGAAAATAACAGGAGCACCCGCATCTTCTCTCTTGTGCAAAACTTGTGCCCTAATTTTTTTTATCGTTTAAAGGCTCGTCAAATGTTTCTATAATCCTCTTTTGATAAAAAGAGAAGACTCTTTAAAAAATAAAGGTGTTATGAATTTGATACCAAATAAATTCCGGGTATTGATTAAAAAATCGGATCAAATTAATTCAATGGACAAAACTACACGTACATAATAATTTACCTAATAGATAATCAAATCGACAAGTGGCGATCCCCTATTGGTTAAACCAGAATTTTGCCAGAAAACTCACATGGGGGTGGGCCCCATGTGAGTAAAATAATGGAAAAAAAAACTACACACCACGTTGTGTCTATTTTGGTGCATTTATATTGAATCCTTTCTGTACAACCAGCAGCACTCTTGAGATAAATACAAGATACATGCACAACTGTCGCTTCCTTTGTTCTCTGTGCATGATCCTTTGTGGTTCCACTTTTTGTGCCTTTTACTTGAGCTTTTCGGCAATCATCGTCGAAGTGTGTTGCCGGCTGCCTTACCTTTGGTAGCCCCATTTTCCCCATGTTTTCGACCTCTTTATGGCTGTAGTATCTGTTGTTTTCTTTGTGCATTCTGTGGGACTGTTCCTGGTGATTTTAGTGGGATTCTTGGGTTCAATTGAGTTGTAGTATTACATGTTGCTCTGGGTTGGTTGATCTGAGCCACGTTAATCCATCTTTGATTCCGAATGTGGATTTGAATAGAGAAGTGTTATTCATGCATTTTCCTTTGGTTAATTTGATTTCTAGTTTTGATTATTGATAATTAACTTTGTGTTTTGATTATCTTTGAATTGATGAAGGAGCAAATAAGAAAAGTCTAATAAATTTTTAATTCCATAATGCCTGATTCCGATACAAAATTTATTAAAAATTAATTAAATAAATAATAGAAATTTTTTCCAGCAGAATCATCTTCAATAATTCTTTTCCAAGTGTTATCATTTTTTATTTTTTTTATTTTTTAATTTGAACTCTACCAATTTTAAAAAAATGTGTTTAATTTTTTAAAATTATTAATTTTTATGACATAGTGCCACATTTTTTAAGAGTCAAATTCTAGCATTTTTATCAATTTTTGATAGAACTGTAATTATTAAATATTTAAATAGAAAATGTGGCAATATCGTTACAAAATCACGGGAAATGCATATTAGTCCTTATAAAAACAACAGTTTTCTTAAAAAATGGAGTTTCAATTTACGATGAATCAATTGAATTGACTTATTCTGATATACAGCAAATAAAAGAATTATTGCGGTTTATGATATGTTCAGTAATTTACTAAAATTATGTTAGCTTTACATATATATATACACACAAAATCGATGAAATGTATTTAGAAAAGTTTGCTTGCAAACTCCTGCTTCTCCCCATTGCCGGAAGTGGAGGTTGCGAGGTCTCTAAGTTGCGAGGTCTCTAAGCTGCGGCAGGCTCCTTCCCAACTGTAATGCCACCTTCATCTCAAACAATTCCCCGTTCTCTCTCCTCTCCGTATCTTTTTCCGTCAAGTTTGATTCTATGGATTCTTCCATCAGCTTGAAGAATCCTGCGTTACCCCGGTACATCTCAAACACCATTCCGACTTGCCCGCCGTGCTCAAATGTGTTTACTACACTCGCCAATGCACCCGCAACCACTCCGAGAACCACAGCCCAAGAACCGTGATGAGGAGACCCCACAAAGGCGGAGCCAAGTGCTTCTAATCCTGTTAGCACGGGACCACTAATGGCTAGAAATTTGTTCAGTTTCAAGGCTTTTCCTCCCAACCTCAAGTAGTCTGCTTTATCTTTCTTTCTTATAACCCAAAATTTGAATATATTTTCTAATTGTTGTCTTTTATATATTTTAATGTTTTATGTTTGAAATAATTATCAAAATGGATCCGCAGTTTAAACTGTGAAAACGTCAATGCTCTTCAATTTACACAATTAGTTTGATCGTGGATCTTAATTAATAATCCTGCATTAGTTTAGTACAAATGTGAAAATTTAAGTTATTTCAATATTTTTTATAATTTTTATAATTGTTTTAGTAATATCTCTATTTCTTCTAATTAAGTGATTAGTAAATGAAAACACGATTATCCCATGACGAAATTTCCTTCCATTGAATTAATGTCAAAACGCTTTATCCTATGTGAAACTATTGAGTAGCCATTTTTAGGCAAGAATTCGTTATCTATTACTTTTCCCCGTATATTCCATTTTTAAGTTAGCATAAGAAGAGAATCTGCTTCATTTGAAGATTGTGAAACTCAAGTCAATGTTACGGTCATGACTCGAGATTCATATAAAAACTCACGGTTCCAAATTTTTCAGTTTCTAACCACTTTTGACACTAGATTTGAAGCTCGTTGCCTAGTGATTGTATGCAAATATTAGTGCCATACGGAAAGACTGGTCACAGAGTACGCAACACTATTTTGGGTGTGAAATGTCACCAAAGACATATCGTTTTATCGCCTAAAAAATGATTGATCGATTGGATTGAAAAGTCTTTTAGCTTTGCTTTTTCAACTTTTCGTTTCTCAACCCAAACTTTTTGGCTATTTTTAATTAGGTCTTGCAATGATTACTACTTTCTTGATTAATTTAATTTTAGTACTTTCCATCAATAAATTATAAGAGGGTGGAGATTCCTTTTGTTCAATTCACTACAATAAAAATAATCAACAAATGTTGCCAAAATGGTCTTTTGGCAACATTTTAGTAACATTTGGCAACGTTTAACAAACGTTCGTCGTAGGTGTCATACTTTACGACCACACTTTGATTTGCAACACACGTCCAAACGTTGCAAAAGGTTTACGGCAACATTTTTTGAACATTGTCGTAGGCTGTTTTTGTTGTGGTGGTTGATCTTTAAAAAAAAACACACACACACTTTCTCGCCCCACAACTTTTTGAACTCCAATAGATAGTAAACAGTGATATCAACCAAACAATGTACACTTAACATTATTCATCCAAAATTTAATTAAACATTTAATAATTCAGAGAATTCTCACCACTGAAATCCTTTGCTTTCCTTTTTCCATTTACCATTGCTTGGTCTAAATAAAAATTAATTTTTAGTTAATTTTGATAAAATTTGATGAAATATGTTGTTGAAAATTAATAAAAATTGTAAATTTCATAAATTGTGTGATTAAAAATAAATTTTAAAAATTGGAGGTCATACAAAATCTTGGTAGTTTATCTTTTCATTTTATTTAGACAACCCTAAAATCTCATCATACTTTCGAAATTTCACGGACAAAATAAAACTATCAATATCATCTGTATATCTTTTCATTTTATTTTTTTGTTAAGGAAAATCTGGCGATTGAACAAAAAGTAGATTGATTTCTTGTTCCACTCCGTGACAAAACGGAAAAGTCACCATTATACTATAGATCTATAAGGGGCTTTTTTTAATTAAATCTTCCAAATTCATTCAAGAATGTCCCCAACTCGACCTTTTTCATGCGATCTTAGTTCTTTTTTCAAGTTTCTGATCGCTTTTCATAATAAACTTCAATTTTGATGTCGTTACTTTCAACATCTTCAAGATTGATCCTCTAAACTTCATAATCATTTGAAATTGGTTCTTCTCAAGTTTCGAAAGTATACAATTTAGTCTCCAAACTTTCCAAAAGTTGAATTTCACCTGCAAAACTTGTGATTCTCTTCCAAAACTTAATTATTTCGAACAAACTACAAATTAGCTCAAAATCGCCCTTTTCCACCAATTTCATTCTAATCCGGATTTTTTTTTACAATTAAAATAACTACACTAAATTAAGTAGAAATCTACTCATTTAACCATAATTCATCAGATAAAAAGAATGGATAAGTTTGTAAAAACATACTAATCAAAGATGCATCAGAAAATGATATAGTGCCAAATAGATTCTACAATTAACAAGGATTTTGACACATCACACAGTATCAACCTTAATATACACTATGAATCCACAACTAACATAATTGTTGTTGTCGGAAATTCGACTAACGCAATCGAAAGAACAAATAAAAATAACAGAAAATAAAAATAGAAGATGAAGCGAGGTATGTCAAAGCAAATCTCCTTAAGACAGATTTCGCCCCCCAACAAAGTGCAAACGGGATTATGGATGTCTGTCTCCCAAGATACAACGCTTCTTCCAAAGTCGATACTGCACACTACCAACTTTGTCGGTCGAACCAAAGAATGAACGTACTCGAACGGAATAACGACGAATATTTGAGAGAGTTTTGGAAACAAAATATGGAGAAAAGAGAATTTAGAAATCAATGGAATTGTATTTGATTTGGTGTATCCAAAACGAATTTGGAGGCCTCTATTTATAGAGATTGAAGTGTCTCCTCGAAAGGGTGTGTGACATTTCATGAATTGGTGCACCACTTGGTCTGATCGATTTTAGCCATTGGATCGCACTCTTTCATAATCTGACAGACCAGATTAAACCATGAAATGTAGTGTCCATTCATCATGTCTATTCACCAATTTCTGAACAGTCACCATATAAGACACTTAAATGGGCTTCTAACATATGGGCCTATATTGGAGACTTTTCCAATTCACCCAAATTAATTACAATAGCCCACATAATTAAATAACATATTTAATGACCCAAATAAATTAATTAATTCTAACAATCCCCCACATGAATGGAAGAAGTCGACTCAAATCAAGGAAGATAAAGGAAAAGTACTATTTGAAAGATAACGCATCAAGATAGGTAGCTTTCGCTTTGAACCTTCTTTAGTAAGAGTCTATCGAACTCACTTGGCTAATCAGTGAACGCAACGTTTTGAACTGTCAGCCGTTATTGCAAGCTCAGACAATAAACCAAACACATTACCTCTCATATCAAACTTGGTTCTATATTGTGTTCATTATTTCGGCCCTGAACTACTTGGGTTCTGCGAGTGCTTTAGAGAATTCGCCTAAGTAAATTCTCAAAGAACCGGCCAAGTTCGTACTTACATAGGTGATGTTCTACAAAAAATACTCTACTTGTACAATTTATAGTCATCATTAAAAGCAAAAGCTTATCCTTCATAAACTTCATAGTCAGCACTTTTTGCATCATAGAAATGGGAAGGAGTTAAACTCCTAAGTGCTCTTATCGAGTCATTCATAATTAGTTTTCCTATTGAACCTAGTCCGTGGGATCTCCAGTTGCTAGGTTAGGTTTCCACTAAGATGACTCATTGGGTTTTAGGCTTTAAACCCATTTTCATCGATGCGCAGTCTATACGCTCTCTAGATAACCCTTTAGTAACTGGATCCGCTAGGTTTTCTTTTGACTTAACAACATCAATTGATATTGTTCCATTTGAGAGCAACTGCCGAACGGTGTTATGTCTACGACGTATATGTCTCGACTTACCGTTATACACAAAATTTTCATCCCTGGCTATTGTTGCCTGGTTATCGCAATGAATACAAATAACCGGTACAGGCTTTGGCCATATAGGAATATCTTCTACGAAATGTCTTAACCATTCTGCTTCTTCTCCCGCTTTATCTAAAGCAACAAACTCAGATTCCATAGTAGATCGAGTTATACACGTTTGCTTAGAAGATTTCCATGATATAGCGCCACCACCAAGAGTAAATACATAGCCACTGGTAGACTTTGACTCGTCTGTATCCGATATCCAATTGGCATCACTATATCCTTCAATTACTGGAGGATATTTTCTATAACATATTGAATACTCTCTGGTTCGTTTCAAGTATCCCAAAACTCTAAGTAATGCATCCCAATGTTGATTACTTGGATTACTTGTGTAACGACTGAGCTTACTACCGAGTAAGCTATATCAGGTCTTGTACAATTCATTAAGTACATTACACTACCAATAATTTGAGAATATTCTAACTGTTGTTTCCCATTTCCACTATTCTTGTGAAGAACTATATGAGGAAGAAATGGGTTACTCGTCTCTTTAATATTATGAGTCTTAAACCTCTCAATTATTTTATCAACATAATGAGTTTGAGACAAGAATATTCCATCTGATGTTCTAGATATCTTCATTCCTAGAATCACGTATGCTTCACCCATATCTTTCATGTCAAAGTTATTGGTAAGCATATTCTTTGTTTTAATGATAACGTCTATATTAGTCTCTAATATAAGCATGTCATCAACATATAGACAGACAAGTACGTATGCCTTTTCGAATCTTTTCGAATATACGCATTTGTCACATGCATTTATGATGAATCCATTCCTAATCATGGTACTGTCAAACTTTTCGTGACATTGTTTAGGAGCTTGCTTCAAACCGTATAAGGACTTAACAAGTTTGCATACTTTGTTCTCTTGTCCTTTTACTATGAAACCTTCTGGTTGTTCCATATAAATTTCTTCGTTTAATTCACCATTCAAGAATGCAGTCTTCACATCCATTTGATGTATTTACAAATCATACAAGGCTGCTATAGCAATTAAAACTCGAATAGAAGTAATCCTAGTTACTGGAGAATACGTGTCAAAGAAATCAATTCCTTCTTTCTGACGATATCCCTTTGTAACCAGTCGAGCCTTGTATTTATCTATTGAACCATCAGCTCTTAACTTCTTTTTAAAGATCCATTTGCACCCTATTGGTTTAGTTCCCTTAGGAAGATAAACCAATTGCCAAGTATTATTACTCATAATGGATTCAATTTCGCTATTTATAGCTTCCTTCCAAAATATAGATTCTGAACTAGTCATAGCTTCTTTAAATGTTTGAGACTCTTTCTCAATCATGAAAGATATAAAATCTTGGTTCAGGTTTTATATTGTTTTCAAATGCATTATCTCGTGTTCTCTTTTGAGTATTCTCAACAATATCTCTTTTATTAGGGAACACATTTTCAAAGAATTCAGCATCTCTGGATTCAATAATTGTATTGACATGAATGTCACTTATATCGGATTTATGCACAAGAAATCTGTACGCACTACTATTTATTGCATATCCGATAAAAATGCAATCAATAGTTTTAGAACCTAACTTAATCCTTTTAGGAGGTGGAATAGCCACCTTAACTAGACACCCCCACACTTTTAAGTATTTATAGGAAGACATTCTCCCTTTCCATATTTCATAAGGTATCGAACCAATTTTCTTGTGGGAAATTCTATTCAGAATAAAGTTAGCAGTTAGCATTGCTTCCCCCACAAGTTATGTGGTAATCCAGAACATATAAGCATAGCATTAACCATGTCTTTTAAAGTTCTATTTTTCCTCTCAGCAATCCCATTTTGCTGTGGAGTATAAGGGGTTGTTGTTTGGTAAATAATACCAAACTTAGCACATAATTCATTAAACATGGATGAATCATATTCACCACCTCTATCGGATCTTAATGCCTTAATCGTTTTTCCAAGTTGATTTTCAACTTCGGTTTTATAAGTAACAAATGCATTCAATGCCTCATCTTTGCTACTTAATAAATAAACATGGCAATACCTACTGTGATCATCAATAAACGTGATAAAATATTTTTTACCACCTCGAGTTTGAACAAATTTTAGATCACAAATGTCGCTATGTATTAAACATAACGGTTCACTACTCCTTTCAATTGAGTTAAAAGATTTTTTAGCAAATTTTGCTTCAACACAAATTTCACATTTATGTTTGTCTTCGGATTCAAGTTTAGGTATAAGACCTAAACCTACAAGTTTTTTTAAAGAAGCACGATTTACATGCCCTAATCTGCTATGCCACAAATTTGGAGAGTCGAGCAAGTAAACAGAATCATTAGTTTTATTAATAACTTGCGGGTACAAATATGTGGATTTTTTGTCCACTACAACAACATTGGCCTTAAATAGACCATCAAGTAAATAACCATTCCCAACATACATGCCCCCCTTAGTAAGTACAAACCTATCAGATTCAAACACAATTTTAAATCCGTTCTTACTAAGTATAGCTCCTGAAATCAAATTCTTTCTGATATATGGGACGTGTACAACTTCATTCAGCGTCAGTTCATTCCCCGATGTGAATTTCAGAATAACCTTTCCAATTCCTTCAATCTTGGAAGTTGTAGAATTGCCCATGTAAAGGCACTCATTATTATTCAGAGTCTTAGACATTAGATACCAAATTAACTTCAGAAACAACAGCGGATAGGTTGATGTCTCCAACATCTGCAGAAATATTATCCACTTCGGTTATATAGGCTTGGGGCGGTTTCTTCTTTGGTGTATCCTTCTTTTTGCTTCGACAGTCTTTTGCCCGATGTCCCGGCTTCCCACAAATATAACAGTTTCCCTTGAACCGTTTTGCATTGTTGAATTTTTCTTTGTCCATGGATAAACCAGAACGCTTCGTTTTCTTGTTTTTAGACACCGAGTCTTCTACCATGTTAGCCTTTGCTTCTATGTTGCGCACATTAGTCTTCTTTTCTGCAGCCCGGTTGTCTTCTTCAATACGAAGTCGAACAATTAAATCCTCCATCGTCATCTCTTTACGTTTATGCTTAAGATAGTTTTTGAAATCTTTCCATAGTGGAGGTAGTTTCTCGATCATAGCAGCAATCTGGAAAGATTCACTTAAAGTTATGCCTTCAGCTTCAATGTCATGAAGTATAACTTGCATCTCCTGAACCTGACTCATTAATGTCTTTGAATCGGTCATCTTATAATCCAGAAATTTGCCGACAATGAATTTCTTCGTTCCAGCATCTTCTGTCTTGTATTTTTTGTCAAGAGATTCCCATAATTCTTTAGCCGTCTTGAAGTCACAATACACACTATATAAAGTGTTATCCAGTCCATTGAGAATGTAGTTGCGGCATAAGAAATCTGCATGTTTCCATGCATCAATGGCTAACTGAGTTTTTTGATCAATAGCATTCTCCGATGTTTGTGCGGGACATTCTTCACGCAGAAACTTTACCAAGTTCAACGTTGTCAAATAGAATAGCATCTTCTGTTGCCAACGCTTGAAATCCGTGCCATTAAATTTTTCCGATTTCTCATGATGTGAAGCCGGCGGCATGACAAATTGATTGGAACCAGAATTTGACGCAATCACAACACTAGTAGTATTATCGATAGTACTAGTCATTTTCTGTAAAACCACAATTACAGAAAATAATCAATAGGAGAAATGTAGAAGAAAGAAAGTAAAAATCTGTCTTAAGATTGTTGTCGGAAATTCGACTAACGCAATCGAAAGAACAAATAAAAATAACAGAAAATAAAAATAGAAGATGAAGAGAGGTATGTCAAAGCAAATCTCCTTAAGACAGATTTCGCCCCCCAACAAAGTGCAAACGAGATTATGGACGTCTGTCTCCCAAGATACAACGCTTCTTCCAAAGTCGATACTGCACACTACCAACCTTGTCGGTCGAACCAAAGAATGAACGTACTCGAACAGAATAATGACGAATATTTGAGAGAGTTTTGGAAACAAAATATGGAGAAAGGAGAATTTAGAAATCAATGGAATTGTATTTGATTTGGTGTATCCAAAACGAATTTGGAGGCCTCTATTTATAGAGATTGAAGTGTCTCCTCGAAAGGGTGTGTGACATTTCATGAATTGGTGCACCACTTGGTCTGATCGATTTTAGCCATTGGATCGCACTCTTTCATAATCTGACAGACCAGATTAAACCATGAAATGTAGTGTCCATTCATCATGTCTATTCACCAATTTCTGAACAGTCACCATATAAGACACTTAAATGGGCTTCTAACATATGGGCCTATATTGGAGACTTTTCCAATTCACCCAAATTAATTACAATAGCCCACATAATTAAATAACATATTTAATGACCCAAATAAATTAATTAATTCCAACAATTGTAAATTCAATTATCATTAAATATCTTAATGTATAACATTTTTAGTAAAATAAAAGAATTGTGTTTTGTGTCTCTCCAGAAATTTACAAATTAATATTATGTTAGCATTAACATTTACATGTTTATATCCACAAAAAAATTTAATATCCAAACGAGCTCATCATGATCATTAGAAAAGCTTGCTTGCAAACTCCTCAATTTCCTCCTCTGCTTTGCCGGAAGATGAAGCTGCAAGATCTCTAAGCTGCGACAGGCTCCTTCCCAACTGCAACGCCACCTTCATTTCAAACAATTCTCCATTTTCTCTTCCCTCCATATCATTTTCCACCAAGTTTGATTCTATGGACTCTTCCATCAGCTTGAAGAATCCGGCGTTGCTCCGGTACATCTCGAACACCATTCCGACTTGCCCTCCGTGCTCAAATGTGTTTACTACACTTGCTAAAGCACCCGCAACAACTCCGAGCACCACCGCCCAAGAGCCATGATCAGGAGACCCCACAAAGGCAGAGCCAAGTGCTGCTAATCCTGTTAGCACAGGACCGCTAATGGCTAGAAATTTGTTCAGTTTCAAGGCTTTTCCTCCCAACCTCAAGTAATCTGCTTTGTCTTTCTTTCTTATAACACCAACTATTTCTCTCATTTCCTCCTCCAACTTCCCATTCCAACCTTTCTTCCCATCGAGGCCTTTCGCCTGTCTACGGCGCTGCTCCGGCCACCACACTGCAGGCTCTACATTCGCTGGGAATTTCTCGAGCATTGCGCCAAGAAGAGGAAGGGGGTAAGCCTTGTCGAGAGCCAACACTTTTTCCATCATTTCCTTCACATCACTAGTTTTAGGATTGCCCATTGCTATGATTGTTTCAATCTGATTTTGAAGTTGTCTGAACAACCTAGTTGCATTTCTTTGTTCCTCCGCAAGCTGAGATGGCTGAATCTTGTTCATTATGGAAAGCATCCCAGTTGCCGAAAGATACATGACGGTGGAAGAAAGCTTTAATGCCGCCACCGGAGCACCACCGCCGATCGCACTCGTGGCGGCGATTCCTGTCATAGTTGCCGCCGCAAGAGTGAGTGCATTGATGGATGTCAAAAGCAGGCTGTTCCAATTGTTTCTTTGCTCCCCAATATTCTTGTGCATCTCCACCCTATCTGCAACTGCCTCGAGGATTGCATAAAGTTTAGCAATTACCAACGGATCAGGACTGTTATTATCGTTTCTTTTAAACGTATTAACATCAATAGGGCTGAGTTTTCTGTCAGTGAAATTGTGTAACTCCAGTTCCTCGACAATTCCCTTCGTCTGTAGCCACGGAAGAGAAATGTTTGTCATTCTCCTCGGAACATTTAAGGTTGCCCGAATAATTCCTCCTCTGCGATCATATGAAGAAGAAGAAGAAGAACTGGACGAACACATGATGCCAGAAGCCTGAAGGGTTGCCATTTTTCTTCTTTTATGACAGTATAATATTTTCTTGATGAGCTTTTCGATATATGCGTCTGTTACTATGATAATTCTATTCTTGGGGTTTGAATGAAGAGAATACATATATTGCTGCATATACATAGAATCGGGTGGCTGACTTGAAATCATAGACTGAAAAATAAAATATTTTTCAGAGTTTGAATTGTTTAATGGCAAAGACTGTTTCTTTTTTTTTTTTTTTTTTTTTCAGTCTCACACTCTTTTTAATTTTGGCTGCAAGAATTTGACTTGCACCTCATAGGGAATACTAAAAAATCTGAAACAGCCAAAGGGGCAAATATGTACATTAGACCTCAATTTTTATTTATGTTCTGACTTGACCATTCACCATTCTATTATTTGACAGTTTAAGTATTCAAGATAACCAACTAATTGCATGTAAAATTATAATTTGGTAAAGTGAGAATGCGTCAAAGTTCTCCAATTTACACGGTTAGTTTGATCGTGGATCTTAATTAATCCTTCATTATTTAGTACAAATGTGAGTAATTAAGTTTGTTGACGTCGATAATTGTATGAACAAGATTCAAGCCAACTTAGAATGTAAATGAGAATTTTTATTGATAATGACTTGTAAATTACTAAAGTAAACAAGTGTTTTCCTTTGTTTTTGTCAAATGAGATATTTGAAATATCAAGTGTTTTTTTAATCCCCCTTTCTTGAGGATATTTTCATCCTTTTTAGAGGGAGAGATAGACATGTATACATCATTTTCTTATTTTATCAGCTACAGTACCGAGTTGAGAAAGTACATCATTGACATGTTTAAATTAGTTTAATGAGCTCGACTTGTTAGGTCATCATGAGTTTATTTTACAAGTGGTCTCAGCAATTAATGAATTACTTAGAGAATAAAGCTAACGCATATAATTGGTGGAATTAGGAGGTGCTGTCATGAGTATATCCAAATGTAATTGATTGATTGGACGCTTGACAGTGTGTAAGGAATCTCTAATCATTATGTTTTCTAAATAACGGTGGTCATTAGTACGAGCTAACCTCAAATACCCGACCTTACACTACATGAGCTTAATGCATATAATAAGCTGTATTTAATAAGCTCGATTTACCCCCCAGGTCGGTACTCGCCTTGGTAAGATGGTCGGATGTCAATAGTTACCCCTCGGGTCAGTGCTCGCTTTGGTGAGGTTGGAGGTCGGAGGTCAACAAAGTTATTTCTATTTTTCATAACTATTGATGAGATATGTCATTAATGAAATGCTTTTGGCATAAAAATAACTTTCTTTGTTTTCTTATCCCAATTATATAGTCTTGTTTTTTTCTTTTTTTTAATTAAGAATGTTTTGTTTTGTTTTGTTCATTTACTAATATACCGTTATTTTTTTAATACTTTCAATAATAATTTACTACTAGTTATTGATATTAAATGAGGGTAAACTCGGAAAATTTTTGGCAAAAATTATTTTTCCAATAACATTAAATACAATTCTTAATATGTACAAAAACAAAACAAACATATATTCTTGTATCTCCAAAAGACTCTCTATTTTTAAAAAGCATATTCTATCATTTGGAAAGTTCAAATTTTTAAGTACTCCAACAAACTCTTTATATTTAACACTTAATTTTACTACTCCAAAAAATATTTTTTATTTTTGCTTATTTTTTTATTTTAATTAGCTTTTCTTTAGATTATTTTATTATTTTCAAACATTGAAAATTGAAACACTTTGAATGCTCTCTAAATTAAAATATTAATTTAAAAAGTCTCTTAAAGCATAATTTTAAATGTTGACTCTTTAAAATAGAGAGTATATATTAATTTTAAAAGTCTCCTGAAACATGATTTTAAATGCTGACTCTTTAAAATAGAGAGTATCTCATGTTTAAAGAGTTTCTTAAAAATGCTCTAAATGAGACGGAAGGAGTAATAAATTATAGTAGCATTATTGTATTGTGTTTGGTAGCAATAGTATTAGAATAGAAAATTAAAAAAGACAAAGCATTAATTCTTTGCAACATCTTCACAAATTCACATTACATAAGTATTATTATGTTAATTGCTTGTTTGAATTAACAATTGATATGTGAAGGGATTGGTGATTTGAACTGAGATGATTGTGAAGTTACATGTCTAAATTAAAATCTTATGGAGGTAGCTATTTGGTGCACTTTTACCTGACTAGTGATTCCTTAACAACTCTTCAAGGAGGTGAACTTAAGAGAATGTCAAGAAGACTTCCTTCTCGTGTAGGTTTATTGAGAAACAATTAGAGGTGCTATGTGTTATATTTGTGTTTTTGTAAAATATATAAATTATATTTTTTTTATTATTCTTTTATATAAATTATATTTGTGTTTTTGTAAAATATTTTTGATTCAATATTACATGATTGACACTATATGTTTTAATTAATTTATAGTCTTTAGCGCTTTTATATTATTTTGAATAAGGTTAAAAAAAATTACAATAATATAAATAAAAAATAAAATGTATGAATATAATTAATTAATTTAATTTCTCCCTACAAAGTCTTTCATAATAACCTACAAATATGTTTATTTGTAGAGAAAAATAGGGTTTTGCCTACAAAATAATATGTATCATGTTGTCGCAAATATTCTTTTCATATAAAAAATTATTTGTAGCGAAAAACACAATTTAGCCCACAACAAAATTTGTGGGAAAAAAATGAAACCATTTCGTGGGCAAAATTAACTTTAGCATACGAATGATTTTGTTAGGGAAAAACTTACGCAACGAATTATATTAGTCTCCAAAGGGTTCGCAAGAAAAGCATTTAGCCCACAAATCTCAAAAAATTATCGTCTTTTATCTATCCCCTCGATGTTTGCTCCACAAATTTGCCTACAAAATTTTTTTGTCTACAAAGGATTTTTCCGACAAATAAGAACACTTCCCTACAAATAAAATAGACATAAGAGTGTATAATTAGTTATAAAGGTATGGCCATGCGAATTGTCAATTTAATTTTCACGGGTCCAAGTTTGAATATATTTTTTAATTCTCCATATTTATTCGTGGGATTGAGTTTATTATTATTATTATTATTATTATGAAAACCAAACAAAATCAGCGAGTCAGAACTCAGAAGGAGATAAAAATAATCATCTCGTAGTTGATGTTTTATATATGTAATTTATAATTTGGTGAAATTGTCAAATTAAATTAGTCGGAACGAAAACTTTGACAATTAATTAGTCATGTTAATTTAATTAACTACGAATGGTATTCGTATATATGACACACTTCTAGCTGAGACGATGTTTGAATATATTTAAAATCTACATATTTATTCATTTGAAAAAAAGTTTTTGTAGTATTGGTTAGGGCTGTAAGCAAAAACCGACAAATCGGAAAATCAAATCAAAATCGTATTTTAGAGACCGTCGGTTTGGTATCACGTGAACCCGTCAATGAAATGATTTTGAACCAAACCAAACCGGTCAAAAACGATTTGATTTAGGTTTGAAAAATTTAATTGCAGTTTAAAACCAAACCGGACTTACGAAAGAATATATAAAAATAAAAAAAATGAATTTTTTTGAAAATTCATAGAAATATGTAAAATTCAATAGTTTTGTCATTTGTATGTATTTGTCAATTTATAATTTTCTATTACATATATATTATTATTACCAAATAATCCTAATTTATATCTAATAATCTCAAGACTAACTTAATCTATCAAAAATCCATTTCCTCTTCAGAATTCAAATTTCTATAGTTGCTTCTGAGTTTGACATTCTCAACTGGAGGTCAGATACTTGATTCCTTTAGGAATTTATTAAGTGTAAGGATGGTTGATACTTGTATATGTGAAAAAAATTGGTTGCAAATTAAGAGTGAACATATAGTGTTGCGCTAATATTTAGATGAAGTGGAAGCATTTGATGATTTAATGAAAGTTGTGGCGGGTGGTTTATATTTTATATTACCATATTTTTAAAAATTCTCTTATCTATCTAGTGTACAATATTATGATGATGTAACGAATGCACTTGTTTGACAATGGAGGCTATGAATCATGTGTGACAACAATTGATGTTTGAGTATATGTGAGAAAATAAATTTGTAACAATATACAACGGTAAGCTTGTGTAATTGTTATGTTTAATTAGATATTATAAACAATTGATTTACTATTATGGTTGTTTATTCTCTCTATCTAATCAGTAGTTTTGTTTTTTAGATATGATGATCCCGAGGTATTGTTGAATATCATTATATTTTTTGAGTTTTATATTTAGTTTAATACACTAGTATTGTAGCGTTATCGTAAACGTCTTAACCTAAAATAATAAATAAAAAACTATATTTTAGTGATTTCACTTTGATTTAGTTTGTATTTAAATTTGTAGTAGTTATATTTAGTTTGTTCTAGATTTATTGCTAGTAAGATATAAATATATATTGAATTCAATGTATTAATATTATAAAAATAGACAGACAAAAAAATATACGGCGAAACCGGCGGTTTAAAACTAGACCAAATCGTTAGGTTTAGGTTTGAGTTTTTTTTCAAACTGTTCAAAATTATTTGGTTCATGTTTGGATTTTTTTCAAATCGATTTAAACGGTTTAATTTTAAAATTTGATAAAATATGGTAAAATTGAACCGTTTACACCCCTGGTATTGGTGACATTTCTTTTGGAAGGGAAACACCAATCACACGAGACACAAGGAGAAAGAATAATAATAATAATCTCCTAAGTTATGTATATTGTGTATATCTTTACATACATAGTCAAATGTGAAAATGTCATAGTTCTATATTTTATCGTTTACACTGTTAAGATTTATTTACATAGTTTAATGAGAAACAAATTAAAAAGTCATATGGCATGTTGTAAAGGTAAAGGATTTCATGCAGTGGTGGATCCAGGATTTAAGTTTAGTCTTGGCGGACGTTGACCAGTCAACGTTGATCATCCGCTATCGTAAGAGTAATGTCGTTTATTAATACTTAATTATATAATATTAAAAATTATTCAATATATATGTAAAAGCACTAAAACGTAAAAATTATATATATGAAAACATAGTTCAATACAACCAAAAGTAATAAAGAAATACGCAAAACAACCTACTATTTAACTGTGATCTTAGACAACTGCATTCTACGGGATCTCATGCTTTGAAAACGTTGCAATATTGCTTCATTCTCAATTTTTTCAAAAATCTCTTCTCCACGTACACCACCAAATTGTCATTCAACCAATAGTATCCCATTTTGTTGCGCAAGTCACTCTTGATTAGATTCATATCAGAGAATACTCTTTTAACACTTGCAGTTGCCACGGGCAATATCAAAACCAAGATAATCAGCCTATAAACCAATGGAAAATAACAAGAGCTTCTTGTTTCAACCAACTTCTGAGCAACACAAAAAATGCTATTAGGTTAAAGAAGACTTCATTCATTCTTACAAACATAAGGAACTTGTCAAGTTTAGGTCGAAGCAGTAAAAGCTCTTCATTATTGAAATCCAAATGATACAACTGGGCAAGACGTAGCAATTTATCCCTATCAAAAGATGCAAATGAATCTCTTGGATTTAAATACAAAATGCAAGTTAGGAGCTCAGTAGTTGTCTTGGAAAAATGATCATTCAACTCTTGCAAGATTGAATCTATCACGTGACAATACAAATCAACATAAAAACGATGATAATAAGTCACCTGCTGAGTTCCACGCCTATGTCGACCTCTCAATACTACAATATCCTCCATATTGGGCACAAAAATATGTCTGCCAACACAAAACTCAATCACCCTACTCAATAAATTATCCCAGCCATTGTCTCTCATGTCATGCAATGCACACTTATACAAATTTAATAACCCCATGGCATTCTGAATATCCTGATCCTTCTTCTGTAAGGCTTGTGAAAAGTTGTTCGTAATTGCTAGAATTTCAAACATGAAGTGGAGACTGAACACAAACTCGAAGTTCTGCATAGTGTCCATCTGTCTTTCGGCCATTGATTTCTGCTCTAAATTTATGCCATATTCTGATATATCCTCAAGAACATCTATGATAGCATTAAACATATTAATAACACGAGTAGTTGTCAATAGATGTGAGCCCCATCTAGTATCACCTGGACGTGCCAAACTCATTTCTTGAAACTTACCACTCCCACCACAAAGTTCCCCAATATTAAGCTTCTCCAAAAGATCGGCATGGTAACTTGTTCGAAGAGCATCTACACGCTTCATGATGCACCCACCAAATTCACAATAATAGAAAGCATATTAAAAAAATCACCAAGTATGTTAATCCTACGTGCTATAGAAACAACTGCCAACTGAAGTTGGTGAGCAAAGCAGTGGACATACATAGTATGTGGGTTCTCTATTAAAATCAAAGCTTTCAAACCATTGAACTCACCTGACATATTGTTTGCTCCATCATAACCTTGACCTCTCAGGCTAGATATGTTCAACCCATGAGTAGAAACATTGCATCAATGACATCCTTGAGTGATTGAGTACAAGTATCAGCAACATGGGTAATGCCCAAAAAACGCTCTTTCACGACCCCACTTCGGTCAACAAACCTCAACATAACTGCCATTTGTTCTTTTATAGAATTATCACGAGCCTCATCAACCAAAATTGAAAACAAACAATCACTCATCTCATTGATAATAGCATTTGTTGTCTCTACGACACAACAATTAACCAAGTCCTTCTAGATCTTTGGTGAAGTCATTTGGTCATTTCCAGGAGCATTACTGAATAATACTTGTTTAACTTCCTCACAACAAGCTGCATACCAGTCTAGTAGCTCAACTAGATTTCCTCTATTAAGGGACTCTTGGGATTCATTGTGACCACGAAATGGCAATCCTTGCATCAAAAGGAATCTAGTACAATCTAGCACCGCAGTCAATCTTGTCCTATAACTTTTTTGTTGACTACTACTTTAGCTAGAAATAACATAAGAGATACTCTACTTTTGATTCATCAAGCTGGTACACTTTGCAAAAGCTTGATTATGAGCACTATCAAAGAGACCGACATGATCTTTCAATGTCTATTTATGCTTCCAATCCCTAAAGCCAGTTTTAGTGAATATATGTCCACTGCCTTGACCCCCTCTATCGGGTTTGAACAAGTAGCAATGCAAATAATATGCCGCATCATTTTCTATAATGTACTCCAACCAATGAAATTCAGAGAACCACTCTTTTCGAAAACACCTATTATCATTCTCTATCCTTCTTCTTGGAAAGTCATGTCCATATGGTTGACAATGACCTTTCTCCAAGTATGTCATCCTAACATCATCTCTGACATTATGATCATATGAGTCAATAGGGGGCGTTTCCCTGGATCAGATAATCCACATTAAATTGAGGTCGTGACTTCTTTGTGTTATTTAATAACTCTTGTGCTCGACTAGAATCAGTGGCGGGACTAGATGCACAAATAGACAAAAAAGAACTAGGTATGGACTTTCGTTTCGGTTGAAAAAATCGATCCATAATCTGCAAAATTCTCCAAATTATTTTTCAATTAAAATTGAATGGAATAGTCTTCAAAAGAGTTAACAGATTCTCCATTTACTTACAATTTAATATTTTAAAGGATCAACCGATCAAGTGATCAATCACATCCACATTTATTTTATGCTAGTTACACTTTATTTACTAAAATACATATTTTGACTTGCAAGTTGCAAAGAATTTGGAACCCTATCCAATTCCAATTTCCAAACTTAAACCAAAGAGCCTCATCTCAAATCACAATAGTCAACAAGACAACAATACAATGGAATGAATTATGAATCCTCACTTCCACAGACCACGGTGGCAGCCGCCCCACTCGGCCACTCCCAAGTCCCACCAACAGCCTCTCAATTCTCATCACAGATTCACAAAATGTCAACATTCACAATCACAAATCACAATAGTCAACAAGACAACAATACAACTAACACAAGGAAACTAGGAAAGTAACAAAAAAAAAAAAAAAAAACTCACATTCTGTGACTCTGTGTGCTGGAGCTGGAGCTGGAGCTGGACTCGTGGACCGAGAGACTAGAGTCCGAGACCGACGCCAACTTGCCTGTTGGTCGGAGAATCGGAGCTCAGACGAGCATAGGCACAGGCACAAGCACTCGGCGCGGCAGGCGGTAGCAGTCAGCGACTCAACAGATCGCCCATTCGCCCTCCTCCTCAGACCTCAGCTCCGGTTTGTTGGTTGGGTTGTAACTTTCAATTGGGGATTTTGTTTGTAGTTATGGGTTGTAAATTGGCCCAATTAATTGGGCCTTATAGTTTGAAAACAAGGCACAAGTGTTGCTTCCCTTCTCTTACAGAGTAGTCCAGAACAGAAGAAAATAAAAAAAAAAAAATTTACCCACCGGCCTTCTTCCCTGCTTTCCCTTCTCGACGGCACCTGAAAATCCCGACGAACCCAGCATGGGCGGGGGCTGGCCGAGTGTTGGGTCCGCCCCTGCTCTCATAAATTGCAAGGAGCTAAGAATAATTTTAAAAGAAAACTGAATTGTTGTATTTTATATATTTTAATGTTTATGTTAAAATTAATTGTCAAAATAGATCCACAGTCTAAAATGCGAATACGTCAATGTTCTCCAATTTACACGGTTAGTTTGATTGTGGATCTTAATTCAATTAATTTAGCATGAAATTAAAAACAAAACAAAAAAATCATTTTTTTTCCATTTGTCAATAATTATCTAAATTAATCTTTTTAATTTCGTATTAATTTTTATTAACGACTTTTATTATAAAATATAATGTAAATTTCTTACCTCGATTTATTTAGTCAGTTTCAAAAATAACGTATATATTTCATATATAAATGGTTGTTTCATTTACTTGTTTTACACATATTCTAACAGCTAAATAATATATTTATTATAATCAAATTAATGTATATAGAATGTTACTATATAATTTGATAAAATTTTATTTTACGTTATATTTACCTTTATTTAAAAATCGTTTTAATTTGTAGTGACATATATATGAATCCCAATGATGCCTAAGTTTAGATAAAAACAGAAAACTAAATGATACAATAATTATATTTCCACTAAAATTATTAACTACACAATATTATAACTGATATAAACATCTACAATCTTTGCTCATTTTCACACTTAAATCCTCAATTATTTTTCGCTAAATTTTTATTATTGTATGAAACCAAATAAATTATTATAACATTATAATATGTGTTGAAATTCTAAATTATATATATCTATACACAACATTAGCAGATTAAAAATTTCAATATACAGATATATGAATGATAAAAAACGATGGTCAACCTGATACCCCGAAAGGGGCGGGAATTACCTGCCAATCGGGTAAAGGGGTGGATACGGGAATAAGGGCCATTACTCCAAATCGAATATGTGAGTCATAGTCTCCGTTTCATTACCCGTCCCATTTAAAATTAATTTAAAATTTTTATCGAACAAAAATAAAATGTTTATCGTCATTTTTAGAAGACAACACAAGTTGTTTTTAAAAAATTGGAAAAAAAGTAATAATATATATTATTTAAAAACAAAAAATAAAATAAATGAAAAACAAGAAAAATAAGTGGTGTAGGGACGAGTCTACCCGAATCCATCTTGTCCCGCTTTAATTGAGTATGAAGATGAAAGAAGGTAACAAAAATATCTAATGAGGATGAGAATAGTCAACACGTCTCGTACTCGTCCCTTTATAATCCCTACACATAGATAATGTATGATGAAAGAAGATGGAGAGAGTTTATTGAAGCTACTTTTTTGAATTTCTTGTAAATAGAGAGCATGTGAAAAGGATTGAGAGATTGCTATTTTTTATAATTAATAATTAATGTAAACAAATAAGAGGGGAGATGCATCATGCATAGGTGCTTTGTGTTAGTACATATACTATGTAATAAACATAATTAAGATCATTATAACTATAAAAACCAACTTTTTTTCATTATGGAACCGTTGTCAATGAAAATAATTTGTTGTGGGTTAAATGTAAGAACTGTTGTCAATGAAAGCAATTTATTGTGGGTTAGAGCTTCTCGAAACTCGAAAATGGCCATCTAAATGCACTCATGTTGGGTATTGGAGTTTTGGAAAAGGGGATTTGCGTGAGAAAAATTCTACAAAAAGAAAATTATTATTTTTTTAACGAAATTATTGATTAGGCTAAAAAGATAACGTAGTTCTTTCTTGTCTCTATTTTTATTTTTTTTTAATTCTTTTAATGGAACGCCCTAAATACGTGGCGGTCTGACACTATTATTGTCTCATCATATTTATGCAAATATATATATTTTTTATTCATATTTATGAATTTGTAGAGCTATCTTTAGCTAAACATCGATCTATATGTCTTATCATTTTCAACCAATGAGACTCATCTTTGACTTGATGGGAAATGCATATTAATCCTTATAAAAACAACATTTTTCTTTAAAAATGGAGTTTCAATTTACAATGAATCAATTGAATTGACTTTTTCTGATATACAACAAATAAAAGAATTATTGCGGTTTATGATATGTTCAGTAATTTACGAAAATTATGTTAGCTTTACAAATATATATACAGCCACACAAAATCAATGAAATATATTTAGAAAAGTTCGCTTGCAAACTCCTCCTCCTCATCCCCTTTGCCGGAAGAAGAGGTTGTGAGCTCTCTAAGCTGCGACAGGCTCCTTCCCAACTGCAACGCCAACTTCATTTCAAATAAGTCTCCATTTTCTCTTCCCTCCATATCATTTTCCACCAAGTTTGATTCTATGGACTCTTCCATCAGCTTGAAGAATCCGGCATTGCTCCGGTACATCTCGAACACCATTCCGACTTGCCATCCGTGCTCAAATGTGTTTACTGCACTTGCTAAAGCACCTGCAACAACTCCAAGCACCACCGCCCAAGAGCCGTGATCAGGAGACCCCACAAAGGCAGAGCCAAGTGCTGCTAATCCTGTTAGCACAGGACCACTAATGGCTAGAAATTTGTTCAGTTTCAAGGCTTTTCCTCCCAACCTCAAGTAATCTGCTTTGTCTTTCTTTCTTATAACACCAATTATCTCTCTCATTTCCTCCTCCAACTTCCCGTTCCAACCATTCCAACCTTTCTTCTCATCGAGGCCTTTCGCCTGCCTACGGCGCTGCTCCGGCCACCACACTGCAGGCTCTACATTCGCTGGGAATTTCTCGAGCATTGCGCCAAGAAGAGGAAGGGGGTAAGCCTTGTCGAGAGCCAACACTTTTTCCATCATTTCCTTCACATCACTAGTTTTAGGATTACCCATTGCTATGATTGTTTCAATCTGATTTTGAAGTTGTCTGAACAACCTAGTTGCATTTCTTTGTTCCTCCGCAAGCTGAGATGGCTGAATCTTGTTCATTATGGAAAGCATCCCAGTTGCCGAAAGATACATGACGGTGGAAGAAAGCTTTAATGCCGCCACCGGAGCACCACCGCCGATCGCACTCGTGGCGGCGATTCCTGTCATAGTTGCCGCCGCAAGAGTGAGTGCATTGATGGATATCAAAAGCAGGCTGTTCCAATTGTTTCTTTGCTCCCCAATATTCTTGTGCATCTCCACCCTATCTGCAACAGCCTCCAGGATTGCATAAAGTTTTGCGATTACCAATGGATCAGGACCATGATTGTCATTTCTTTTAAACGTATTAACATTGATAGGGCTGAGTTTTCTGTCAGTGCAATTGTGTAACTCCAGTTCCTCTCCAATTTCCATTGTTTGCAGTCCCGGAAGAGAAATATTTGTTATTCTTCTTGGAACATTTATTGTAGCCCTGATAATTCCTCCTCGTCGACTCCAGGAGGATGAACTGGACGAACACATCATCTTGCTTAAAGTTTGAAGGGATGCCATTTCTTTTACTTTTATGGCACTATAATATTTTCTTGAGCTTTAATATATGACTATGTGAATACTCTATTTCTGAGATTTTTCTGGTTTTTGGGAGATGTATTCTGATGAAGAATTGTGTAGGATTTGAATGAAGAGATTAAATGTTTGCTGCGCATATATATATATATAGAAGTGGGTGGCTGACATAAAATCATAGACTGAAAATAAAATATTTTACAGCGTTTGATTGTCTAGTTTAGTTTGAACCGGTTAATGTCAAGAAATTTGACAATTTCTTCAGTCTCACTCCTATGTTTTGGATGCTTGAATTGACCTTTCAACTCAGGGCAATGAAATATTTTGAAACAGCCAAACTCCCAAAGGGTATATAAGGAAACATAAAAATAGTATACCTTCCCGTCGAAAATTATGTTGGAGATATTACACCGATAAATGTGCACGTTATATTCAAAATTCAATACGTACCGTGTTATACTCGTGAAATCGAAATAGAATTCGACTTACCGAAATCTGATTTGAGAAGATAAAATAGTGATTTACCGACTTCGAATATAATAATATGGATTCTTCACTTCCCAATATGAGTGAACGCACGTTGTTCTTCAATTCAAACCTTAGCATGAAATCAAAAGAATATTAGTTACTTTCCGAAATCAAAATACTAAATTAAAATGAAATCGGAAAAAGAAAGAGGAGATGCAAGTGATGCGATCGGTCGAGGCAAGTATTTGACACTTTGTCCTTAAGATGAATTTGCCCCGCATCGGTGCTAACGGTTTCTTGACAATCATCTCCCAAGATACAACGACCACATCTAGCCATAGGAGCACTCCAAATGGCTTAGACCAACGAACTCGAACGGAGTTCCCTCTCTACCATAACCATGATTTTGATGCAAGAAAAATCACTTCTACAAAGTGTTTTATGCAAAACTAAAATAAAACATGAAATGGAATAATATGGAACTATCAATTGAATTTGTTCCTCTTCTTTTTCCATATTTCCCCATATCAAATTCAAACATGTGGGGATCCCTTATATAGTAGTTGGAACATCCATACCAAGAGACACATCTCTTAGAATTTATATCTCTCCATAAAGAGACACAATTACATCTCTACATAAAGAGACAATTATTGAAAATAATACCACAAGTTATGATCTCCAAGAGTCATAATCCATATGAAAAGACACATCTTTTCATCTACATATTTTCTAGAATATTTCACAATATTCCATATAATTTTCCAATAATTCAAAATTTGGCTTAATTTCTCATTCACCAAATAATATATTTCCAACAATCCCCCACATGAATGAAAATTAATACAAATGACTATGCAGACACTAGTAGAGAGAGGGCGGAAAAAACACTGCATCCGAGAAGGTAGCTTTTGGCTTTGAACCTCCCGTAGTGAAATACTATCGGACTTACTGGCTAATTGGTGAACGTGATGTCTTGAACCATTCAGCCATTGGTGTAAGCCAAGACAACAGTACTCACACAATGTCTTCCCTAAACCGTTCATGGTTCTCACTGTTGTGTTCATTTTGGCCCTGAACAACTCTTGGATTTCATAAGTGCTTTAGAGAATTCAAGCCTTTGAAACATTCTCATAGAAGCGGCCCCACTTCACACTTATATAGGTGACCTCCTATTAAGAGTATTCTGTCATACTCCACTTGACTGAATCAAGCTATAGGAATCATTAAAAGTGTATCTTAACCTTCAATCATTCTGCAGAAAGCACTTTAATATCATAGGAATGAGTTGGAAATAATTTCCTAAGTGATTCATGGAATCTTCATAACTTAGTTGTCCATTTGAACCAAAATCTTGGGATCTCCAGTCAACAAGGTAGGGTTACCATTACAAAGACTCTTACGTCGTAGGCTTTAAGCTCATTCCCTCGATATGCAGTATTCTTGATCTCTCGGTAAATCTCTAAAGGTACCACGAGTTTACACCATTGAGATCGACTGCTTAATGGTATTATGTCTACGACTTATACGTCTAGACTTACCATTACATGTGACTTAGTATCTCATCAAATATAGCTAATCAACGATTGATTGATTTAATAGATACAACATGTCACCACCAAGAAATCCTCTCATGAAGCTACATGCTTCTAACTAACTTTATCTAAAGCTTTATAAATTCCAAACAACAATGTTAGAGGATTTCTATCACACACTACACTAGTCAATCACTTTTACTAGTGGATTTCAGAAAGATGGGTATTCAATATCATTATTGAAATATCACAATGCATTTCCACTTTATGAATATTCTTCAAATATTCTAATTGATCTTGCATATCCAAACAAACACCATAATTGGCTTTTATCCCATTTCATCCACTTTAGACTTAGTGTATATCATCCTTATAATCAATATAAAAGTTTTCTATCATTTCCACCTTTATAGATACATTTATATGATTATAAGGTATAGAAAATTGTAACTTTTAACATAAGTTACCCCCACAATTCCTCAATTAGGAATGCATGTGCAATCTAGTAAAGTTGCATCCACAAGTTTTGAACTTTACATATAAGTTCGCAACCATTAATGTTAACCCCCACATTTTTGGGTTATACTCTTGAACTTAGAGTTCATCAACTTTCCCATAGTTCAATTCATTTATCGAATAGATAATGTCCATATCGAATGCTTCATGAAAGTTTAAGTACTTTCAAAGTGGTCATCAATCCACAATTTATTTCAATTGAAATAGTATACAATGTACTTCAATCCAACTATCTTTTAATTTGATCATCCAAATTAAATTAAGGCCATCACATAGACCAACAATGTTCTCAAAACATATACCAATTTAATTGGTTCCACGATTGAAATCAAATTCAACAATGAAGAAGACTAAGCATCTTGATTCACAAGAATTGCAACTTCTCCCAACATATATCACATTTGTGACATTTCACGAGATAATATTATTTCATGTTAAATAATATTTATTCACCATGTTCAAATTTAATGAACAAATCATCCAACGGTTCGATAGTTGTGTTATCAAAAGACACAACTTAACGAGAGGACACACCTCTTCGAATAAATCTCTATAAAGAGATACACCAATTAGAAATTAATCATACCAAAGGTCATGATTTCTCATATGAAAAGACATATCTTTCCATCCAAATTGATTCTAGAATATTTCATAATATTCTACGAATTCCAAATAATTAAGTGGCTTAAATCTCATTATCAAATAATGATTTCCACTTAATATAATTATAACAAATCGCATTTTGTCATATTTGCATAAATCATCTCATTTAATTTCATCAAATTAATTGAGGCTATCATCATTGATATAATTTCTCATATTCCAATAAAATGAATTTATTCCATCATAGTCAACACATGTCGTGACTAGGAATATCAATACCATGGGAAATTCACACACTTCCACATTTAGAGATATCATCATTGATCCCAATCTCGATCAATTAAATAACCAAGACCAAATGATCAACCATTGATTTGGTACAAAAGACCAAAACGTATATTCATTATTTTATGTAATAAACATCAACAATAATATTTCCATTGCAGTTATAAATTGAACAGTCATCGAAACCATATATTAGACAACTTTCCATACTCATTGAATACCAAGAGACTATCACCATCAACCAAAGTTAGTACAATTTCCAACATGAAAACATGCATCCAAAACACGACAATGTTCTATTTTGGCATGTAAACTATACTTGCAATCACGTGAACATATGCATTTTTAAATCAGAATATACAAATTTTGACCAAAAGTCTTGTGACAATTCACCATTCCACATTATAGTAAAGTATGCATTTAATTTATATATTCTTTTAATTAGCAGCCTCCGTTTGATCATTAAAGTATAATATACGCCACATAGTTTAATGTCCATTAAATGACTTTTGTCTTTTTCATATATAAAAATTAGATTTAATATGCATTCAAACTCACGTAAATTATGTAACCAAAATCAAACATGCACAACAAAGATTCATCTTAAGATTGTTGGAGATATTACACCGATAAATGTGCACGTTATATTCAAAATTCAATACGTACCGTGTTATACTCGTGAAATCGAAATAGAATTCGACTTACCGAAATCTGATTTGAGAAGATAAAATAGTGATTTACCGACTTCGAATATAATAATATGGATTCTTCACTTCCCAATATGAGTGAACGCACGTTGTTCTTCAATTCAAACCTTAGCATGAAATCAAAAGAATATTAGTTACTTTCCGAAATCAAAATACTAAATTAAAATGAAATCGGAAAAAGAAAGAGGAGATGCAAGTGATGCGATCGGTCGAGGCAAGTATTTGACACTTTGTCCTTAAGATGAATTTGCCCCGCATCGGTGCTAACGGTTTCTTGACAATCATCTCCCAAGATACAACGACCACATCTAGCCATAGGAGCACTCCAAATGGCTTAGACCAACGAACTCGAACGGAGTTCCCTCTCTACCATAACCATGATTTTGATGCAAGAAAAATCACTTCTACAAAGTGTTTTATGCAAAACTAAAATAAAACATGAAATGGAATAATATGGAACTATCAATTGAATTTGTTCCTCTTCTTTTTCCATATTTCCCCATATCAAATTCAAACATGTGGGGATCCCTTATATAGTAGTTGGAACATCCATACCAAGAGACACATCTCTTAGAATTTATATCTCTCCATAAAGAGACACAATTACATCTCTACATAAAGAGACAATTATTGAAAATAATACCACAAGTTATGATCTCCAAGAGTCATAATCCATATGAAAAGACACATCTTTTCATCTACATATTTTCTAGAATATTTCACAATATTCCATATAATTTTCCAATAATTCAAAATTTGGCTTAATTTCTCATTCACCAAATAATATATTTCCAACAAATTATAGATTATGTTTTTGGAATTTCATCAATACTCGAATTCAATTCAATGACTTGGTAAGAAAAAAATATAAATGAAATTAAGAATGAAAAATATTGGATAACTATCAAATAAAGAAAAATTTGATGGCAAAAATATTGAAAGTCAAAAACTAAAATTTTAAAGGAAAATCAATGATTCTACCATTTAACCAACTCGCTTGAGTTTCTCAACCTAAACAAAGTTAATCTTGAGTTTTCAAGTATCGACATTAATTGGAGGTTAGGTCAAATGTTCCCTCTTAAACTCATATTTCTTGTTATTTTGTGTAAGAATAAACAATCCACTCTTGTTATAATTTGAATAAAAAAAAGAAACATATTTTAATCAACTTCAAGAAATTCATTACAACAAAAACGACACTTTGCAACACTAAAAAAGCAAAATTCATTAATTGAGTGTTGTTAAAAGGATATATTGCAATATTGTAATAAGTGAATAATGTTGTCATTGTTTAACATAGTTGAGTTTGGGCAATATTTTTTAAATGCATGTTGCTAATGCCACCCTTTACAAAATTCCATGAATATTGTGGGAAATTTTAATTTTTGCAACTTTTATTAAATGTCATTAGATCTGGTTCTAGAGCACCATTCATTATGTGTTGCTGATACTCTTAATATATAACATTTTCAACGTTTACTGATTATTGCAAAAAAATTCACTTTTTGCAATGTTTTTTATTGACTCTTGTTAACATTTGATTCTATAGCAATGTTTAGTGTATGTTGTTAAAATTCTTAATATAGTCTTCTTCTTGAATTTTTTTTTTTATTTCTTTTTCAATTCTGTCAACTCCAAATTATTTTTTACAATAACCCGGATTTTAAGAAATCTATTTTGACTTTGATTATAACCCGATTTATTCCTAATACAAGTCAACTAAAATATGATTTTGACTTAAAAAATTGCCAATTACAATTTTAGGCTTAACCCTTCTCAACACCCACGAGCCATCCATTTAGTCTTAATTGTTTCGAACCAACTCCAAATTAGCTCAAAAACGCCTTTTTTGCACCAACTTAATTTAAATCCAATTTTTTTATGCAATTAAAGTAATTACACTAAATTAAGTAGAAATCTACCCCGTCAACCATAATTCATCAAATGTTAAAGAACGGATAAGCTTATAAAAACATACTTATGCCGGAGGTGAGGTTGAAGCCCTCCTAATACTTGCAGCTAAAAAACAAAAATTCGTACGCAATAAAGCTCTCATAAATTCATTTATCGGATAACATTTTTAGTAAAATAAAAGAATTGTCTTTCGTGTGTCTCTCCAGATATTTACAAATTAATATTATGTTAGCACTAACATTTACATGTCTTGTATCCTCAAAAAATTTAATATCCAAATGAGCTCATCATCATCATCATCAGAAAAGCTTGCTTGCAAACTCCTCAATTTCCTCCTCTGCTTTGCCGGAAGAAGAAGCTGCAAGATCTCTAAGCTGCGACAGGCTCCTTCCCAACTGCAATGCCACCTTCGTTTCAAACAATTCTCCATTTTCTCTTCTGTCCATATCATTTTCCATCAAGTTTGATTTTATGGACTCTTCCATCAGCTTGAAGAATCCGGCGTTGCTCCGGTACATCTCGAACACCATTCCGACTTGCCCTCCGTGCTCAAATGTGTTTACTACACTTGCTAAAGCACCCGCAACAACTCCGAGCACCACCGCCCAAGAGCCGTGATCAGGAGACCCCACAAAGGCAGAGCCAAGTGCTGCTAATCCTGTTAGCACAGGACCGCTAATGGCTAGAAATTTGTTCAGTTTCAAGGCTTTTCCTCCCAACCTCAAGTAATCTGCTTTGTCTTTCTTTCTTATAACACCAATTATTTCTCTCATTTCCTCCTCCAACTTCCCGTTCCAACCATTCCAAACTTTCTTCCCATCGAGGCCTTTGGCCTGCCTACGGCGCTGCTCCGGCCACCACACTGCAGGCTCTACATTCGCTGGGAATTTCTCGAGCATTGCGCCAAGAAGAGGAAGGGGGTAAGCCTTGTCGAGAGCCAACACTTTTTCCATCATTTTCTTCACATCACTAGTTGTAGGATTACCCATTGTTATGATTGTTTCAATCTGATTATGAAGTTGTTTGAACAACCTAGTTGCATTTCTTTGTTCCTCCGCAAGCTGAGATGGCTGAATCTTGTTCATTATGGAAAGCATCCCAGTTGCCGAAAGATACATGACGGTGGAAGAAAGTTTCAATGCCGCCACCGGAGCACCACCACCGATCGCACTCGTGGCTGCGATTCCTGTCATAGTAGCCGCCGCAAGAGTGAGTGCATTGATGGATGTCAAAAGCAGGCTGTTCCAATTGTTTCTTTGGTCTCCAATACTCTTGTGCATCTCCACCCTATCTGCAACTGTCTCGAGGATTGCATAAAGTTTAGCAATTACCAACTGATCAGGACCGTTATTATCGTTTCTTTTAAACGTATTAACATCAATAGGGCTGAGTTTTCTGTCAGTGAAATTGTGTAACTCCAGTTCCTCGACAATTCCCTTCGTCTGTAGCCACGGAAGAGAAATGTTTGTCATTCTCCTCGGAACATTTAAGGTTGCCCGAATAATTCCTCCTCTGCGATCATATGAAGAAGAAGAAGAAGAACTGGACGAACACATGATGCCAGAAGCCTGAAGGGTTGCCATTTTTCTTCTTTTATGACAGTATAATCTTTTCTTGATGAGCTTTTCGATATATGCGTCTGTTACTATGATAATTCTATTCTTGGGGTTTGAATGAAGAGAATACATATATTGCTGCATATATATAGAATCGGGTGGCTGACTTGAAATCATAGACTGAAAAATAAAATATTTTTCAGAGTTTGAATTGTTTAATGGCAAAGACTGTTTCTTTTTCTTTTTTTTTTCAGTCTCACACTCTTTCTAATTTTGGCTGCAAGAATTTGACTTGCACCTCATAGGGAATACTAAAAAATCTGAAACAGCCAAAGGGGCAAATATGTACATTAGACCTCAATTTTTATTTATGTTCTGACTTGACCATTCACCATTCTATTATTTGACAGGTTAAGTATTCAAGATAACCAACTAATTGCATGTAAAATTATAATTTGGTAAAGTGAGAATGCGTCAATGTTCTCCAATTTACACGGTTAGTTTGATCGTGGATCTTAATTAATCCTGCATTATTTAGTACAAATGTGAGTAATTAAGTTTGTTCACGTTGAAAATTGTATGAATAAGATTTAAGCCAACTTAGAATGTAAATGAGGATTTTTACTGATAATGACTTGTAAATTATAAAAGTAAACTACAAGTGTTTTCCTTTGTTTTTGCCAAATGAGATATTTGAAATATCAAGTGTTTTTTTAAATCCCCCTTTCTTGAGGATATTTTCATCCTTTTTATAGGGAGAAATAGACATGTATACATTATTTTCTCGTCTTATCAGCTATAGCACCGAGCTAAGAAAGTACATCATTGGCACGTTTGGATTGGTTTAATGAGCTCGACTTGTCAGGTCATCATGAGTTTATCTTACATGTGGTCCCCACCAATTAATGAATTACTTAGAGAAGGAAGATAAAGCATATGATTGGTGGAATTATGGGGTGTTGTCATGAGTATATCCAAATGTAATTGATTGATTGGACGGTTGACAGTGTGTAAGGAATCGCTAATCATTATGTTTCCTAAATAACGATGGTCATTAGTACGAGCTGACCTCAAATACCCGACCTTACATTACATGAGCTTAATGCATATAATAAACTGTATTTAATAAGTTTGGATTACCCCCCCCCCCCCTCCCCAGGTCGGTACTCACCTTGATAAAGTGGTCGGATGTCAATAGTTACCCCCGGTAGAGGTGGCAACGAGCCGAGCTCGTGGCTCGTTACAAAACAAGCCGAGCTTTTGCTCGGCTCGTTGCTCGTGGGTAAGCTCGGCTCGGCCCACGAGCTCATCTTTCACGAACCACGAGCCGAGCGGCTCGGCTCGTGAGATTTGTTTTTTTTTTTTTACTATCCTTCTACTTAAAAAAAGGGGGAGGGGGAAGGAAGGATGAGCCGCTCGTCAAAAACGAGCCGAGCTTGTTCGGCTCGTGCTTGGGCTCGTTTTTTGGAGAGTCCGAGCGGCTCGTGGGTCGCTACAATACGAGCCGAGCCGACGAGCTACTCGGCTCGATTGCCACCTCTACTCCCGGGTTAGTGCTCGCCTTGGTGAGGTCGGAGGTCAACAAAATTATTTCTATTTTTTATAAATATTGATGAGATACGTCGTCAATGAAATGCTTTTGGCATAAAAATAACTTTCTTTGTTTTCTTATCCCAATTATATAGTCTTTTTTTATTATTATTAAGAATATTTTGTTTTGTTTTGTTTTGTTCATTTACTAATATACCGTTATTTTTTTAATACTTCCAATAATAATTTACTGCTAGTTATTGATATTAAATGAGGGTCAACTAGGAAATTTTTTGGCAAATTTTTTTTTTCCAATAACATTAAATACAATTCTTAATCCTTACAAAAACAAAACAAACATATATATAAGAGCATCTTCAACAGACTCTCTATTTTTAAAGAGCATATTCTATCATTTAGAGAGTTAAAGTTTTTAAGTACTCCAACAAACTCTTTATATTTAACACTTAATTTTACTACTCCAAAAAAATATTTATTATTTTTGTTTATTTTTTTATTTTAATTAGCTTCTCTTTAGATTATTTTATTATTTTCATACATCGAAAATTGAAACACTATGAATGCTCTCTAAATTAAAATATTAATTTAAAAAGTCTTTTGAAGCATGATTTTAAATGTTAACTCTTTAAAATAGAGAGTATCTCATGTTTAAAAAGTTTCTTGAAAATGCTTTAAATGGGACGGAAGGAGTAATAAATTACAGTAGTAATATTATATTATGTTTGGTAGCAATAATATTAGAATAGAAAAATAAAAAATAAAATCAAGTTTTGAACAATGGTTTTTCACCTTCACAAGCACTCTATGGTGATTTCATTGCTTCAAGCAGCATAACTCCGAAGCAGGCTTCACTTGCTAATGATCAATTCAAAGCCTTGTACTCTTTTACTGTATTTTCCTTGAATCACTAGCCATTTTTTTTTATTATTCTTTTATATAAATTATATTTGTGTTTTTGTAAGATATTTTTGATTCAATATTACATGATTGACACTATATGTTTTAATTAATTTATAGTCTTTAGCGCTTTTATATTATTTTGAATAAGGTTAAAAAAAATTACAATAATATAAATAAAAAATAAAATGTATGAATATAATTAATTAATTTAATTTCTCCCTACAAATTCTTTCATAATAACCTACAAATATGTTTATTTGTAGAGAAAAATAGGGTTTTGCCTACAAAATAATATGTATCATGTTGTCGCAAATATTCTTTTCATATAAAAAATTATTTGTAGCGAAAAACACAATTTAGCCCACAACAAAATTTGTGGGAAAAAAATGAAACCATTTCGTGGGCAAAATTAACTTTAGCATACGAATGATTTTGTTAGGGAAAAACTTACGCAACGAATTATATTAGTCTCCAAAGGGTTCGCAAGAAAAGCATTTAGCCCACAAATCTCAAAAAATTATCGTCTTTTATCTATCCCCTCGATGTTTGCTCCACAAATTTGCCTACAAAATTTTTTCGTCTACAAAGGATTTTTCCGACAAATAAGAACACTTCCCTACAAATAAAATAGACATAAGAGTGTATAATTAGTTATAAAGGTATGGCCATGCGAATTGTCAATTTAATTTTCACGTGTCCAAGTTTGAATATATTTTTTAATTCTCCATATTTATTCGTGGGATTGAGTTTATTATTATTATTATTATTATGAAAACCAAACAAAATCAGCGAGTCAAAGCTCAGAAGGAGATAAAAATAATCATCTCCTAGTTGATGTTTTATATATGAAATTTATAATTTGGTGAAATTATCAAATTAAATTAGTCAAAATGAAAACTTTGACAATTAATTTAATTAACTACGAATGGTATTCATTTATATGACACGCTTCTAAGACGATGTTTGAATATATTTAAAATCTACATATTTATTCATTTGGAAAAAAGGTTTCTTTTGGAAGGGAAACACCAATCACACGAGACACAAATAATAATAATAATAATAATAATAATAATAATAATAATAATAATAATAATCTCCGAATTTATGTCTATTATGTATATCTTTATCGTTAATTTCGAAATAAATACATAGTCAAATGTGAAAATGTCGTATGGCATGTGTAAATGTAAAGGATCTCATGAATCACAAGGAGCTGAGAATAATTTTAAAAGAAAATTGAATTGTTGCATTTTATATATTTTAATGTTTATGATTGAATTAATTGTCAAAATAGATCCACGGTCTAAAATGCGAATACGTCAATGTTCTCCAATTTACACGGTTAGTTTGATTGTGGATCTTAATTCAATTCATTTAGCATGAAATTAAAAACAAAACAAAAAATCAATTTTTTCCATTTGTCAATAATTATCTAAATTAATCCTTTTAATTTCATTTAATTTTTATTAACGACTTTTATTATAAAAATATAACATAAATTTCTTACCTCGATTTATTTAGTCAGTTTAAATAAATAACGTATATATTCCAGTGTTTTAAATAGCGTAAAGCGTTGCGTAGCGTCGAGGTCGAGAATCAAGAATCATAAGCTAAAGCGTGTCAATGCGGAGAATAAGCGTCATAAAGCGTTTTGTACTTTTAATATTATTTTAAGTATAATAAATAGATTTTTATATTTAAAAAATAATTTTTTTATATAAAAATAAACATACACATTTACTATTAAGCATTAATTATACTGTTAATGGATTGGACACTAAGTATAGGATTTTCTTGAGGTCTTGCACAATTAAATTCATTGAGAAACTAATTTTAGACAAGCAAATTTTGATAATCTCATAATAGCATATCATAGATTCATAATAGTAAAATGCCTTCATGGTATTGATAAGTTGAGGGTAAAATTGATCTCTTCTTGAACTTTGTAGGTGATGGGCCGGGTTTTAAGTGTAGTGGGATGTTGGGTTTACTAAGTTTGGGCTTATTAGAATGTTATTGTTAGGTGAGATCCATTAACTCTAAAGCGGGTTTAATCGCGCTTAATCTCGCTAAATCGCGCTTAATCTCGCTTTGTTCCGACTAATCACGCTAAATCTCGCTAAATCGGTCAACAAAAAAAATTGACCGCTATTTTACACGCATATCACAAAAGTGTCGCGTTTTCTCCACACTACGCGCTATAGCGGCGCTTTTTGCCGCTATTTAGAACACTGATATATTCCATATTTAAATGGTTGTTTCATTTACTTGTTTTACACATATTCAAACAACTAAATAATATATTTAATATAATAAGATTAATGTATATAGAATGTTACTATATAATTTGATAAAATTTTATTTTATGTTATATTTACCTTTATTCAAAAATTGTTTTAATTTGTAGTGACATATATATGAATCCCAATGTTATCTAAGTTTTGATAAAAACAGAATACTAAATAATACAGTAATTATATTTCCACTAAAATTATTAACTACACAACATTATAAATGCTATAAACATCTATGTTGGCGACCAACCTCCGAGGTCGACAAAATACAGTTTGACGTGTACCGTAAGCCTGTGCTAACGTGAGTTCGGATATGCAAGGTCAACTCGATAATGTAGTTTATCGAGGCCAAATGGAGCATAATGATTGATATCTTCTTACATATTGTACAAACCATCCACAAATAAGTAACACCTGGCACATCTTACATCAATGCCCGCTATTCACACCAATAAAATGATTTAGCTTCCCTCCCTAAATAATTCATTAATTGTTGGGGACCACGTATGAGATTAACTCATAATGACCTGACAAGCCGAGCTCTTTGACCAATCTCAACGTGACAATGAGTGTACCTTCTCAGCTCAGCACTGTAGCTGATAAGATGGGTAAATGAAATGTGCATGTAAAATTTTCCCTATAAAGAGAAGGAAAAGAAGAAAAAAGGAGGAACTTGACATTACAATCTCTATTGACTTGGTCATATTTCAAATATCTCATTCACAAGAAGGAAAAATTTGTTGTGTTAAACACTTGCAATCTATTGATTTACAATCAATCGAGTTCCCACTTTCAACTTAAGTTGGCTTGAATTTTATGTATATATTTTTCAACGTCAACAGTTTGGCACTAGACTCTAACTTGAGAAACAGCCCTATCTCTCAATAAAATTTACAAAGGAATATCACTATGGGTGATTTCTCAGCATCTGGAAATCAATCACACAGCCATCCTGAACAAACCAGCAACCCACAAAATGCTGGGAGAAGACGAGGTCAAAATGACACCATCAACCCTCAAATGACTACAATAAGGGAAGCTATCGAAAAGGTGACAAATGTTGTCAATAGGTTGGAACGAAATCAAATTCATGTTCCACCACAGGATACTGAGGTGGAATCTCCCCATAGGGAAATAATCAGACGACCTCCTACTAGGAGGACTCTTCAGTTCTTAGGAGAAGAATCTTCCAAGAGTTAAACTAAAAAAATCAAAAGTTCTCCTACAGCTGCAAAGCCAACTTGCTAGGAGAACTAACAATGTGTTTGATAGATTAGGTTCTCAACATTCTCTAACACCTGCAAGTAGACATGAAGAACCCCATATCAAAGGCTCAGTAGAATGACCAGAGCCTGAAATGAGTGCCTTGAATAAACGTATTGCCGACCTGGAATCTAAGGACAATGGAAGTACGAAGGAATATCTCACGAAATGCCATTCTTCCTTTACTGAGGATATTGTTTCTGAACCTCTACCCAAAAAGTTAAAAATGCTACAACTAATCGGGTACAAAGGGAAAGAGGACCCTCTCAGCCATTTGGACAAATACACCCCCTGGATGGAACTTCGGAAATAGGAGATGTCATAATGTGTCGTGCTTTCCCATTGACCTTGGGAGATAAGACCCAAAGATGGTTTAGAAGGCTACATTAAAGATCCATAAAAAGCTGGAATGACTTCGCGAGGGAATTTCTTGCTTAGTTTATGCGTTCAAAGTAAGGACCACACCCAACAAGCGGTTGATAAGCATTAAACTAAGGAAAACTGAATGCTCAAAAGTTATCTCAGCTGATTTAACAAGCAGTCCATGGAGGTTGAGAAGATTTCTGATGATGCCGCGTTTATGGTGGTCCTTTTCGGATTAAGGCAAAAAATGAAGTTTTGGTGGTCTGTACATGAAGATGGACCTCGAACGTACCATGAGTTCTTAAGTCGAACTGAAAAACATATCAACGCCGAGGAAGTCGCGTCAGATTAGGAAAAACTCAAGCCAAATCCACAATATTTACTACCAACAAAAGGGAAACAGATGGATAAAGATTTTGGCCGTGAAAGAAGAAAGGACATAAGGGATCAAGGTCGTTCTAAGCCCTATCCAGATAGATTCCATGAATATCATCCGCTAAACCCCACGTTGGAAGAAGTTTTCTTACAAGCAGAGGAAAAAAAACATTTCGTAGACCTCCACATCAGAAAAAATTATTATTATTATTATTATGAAAACCAAACAAAATCAGCGAGTCAGAACTCAGAAGGAGGTAAAAATAATCATCCCCCAGTTGATGTTTTATATATGAAATTTATAATTTGGTGAAATTGTCAAATTAAATTAGTCGAAACGAAAACTTTGACAATTAATTAGTCATGTTAATTTAATTAACTACGAATGGTATTCGTATATATGACACACTTCTAGCTGAGACGATGTTTGAATATATTTAAAATCTACATATTTATTCATTTGAAAAAAGGTTTTTGTAGTATTGGTTAGGGCTGTAAGCAAAAACCGTCAAACCGAAAAATCAAACCAAAATCGTATTTTAGAAATCGTCGGTTTGGTGTCACGTGAACCTGTCAACGAAATGATTTTGAACCAAACCAAACCTGTCAAAAACGGTTTGATTTAGGTTTGAGAATTTTAATTGCGGTTTAAAACCAAATCGGACCGACGAAAGAATATATAAAAATAAAAAAAAAATGATTTTTTTTTGAAAATTCATACAAATATGTAAAATTCAATAATTTTGTCATTTGTATGTATTTGTCAATTTATAATTTTTTATTACATATATATTATTATTACCAAATAATCCTAATTTATATCTAATAATCTCAAGACTAACATAATCTATCAAAAATTCATTTCCTCTTCATAATTCAAATTTCTACAGTTGCTTCTGAGTCTGACATTCTCAACTGGAGGTCGGATACTTGATTCCTTTAGGAGTTTATTAGGTGTAAGGATGGTTGATACTTGTATATGTGAAAAGAATTGGTTGCAAATTAAGAATGAACATATAGTGTTGTGCCAATATTTAGATGAAGTGGAAGCATTTGATGATTTAATGAAAGTTGTGGCAGGTGGTTTATATTTTCTATTACCATATTTCTAAAAATTCTCTTATCTATCTAGTATACAATACTATGATGATGTAACGAATGTATTTGTTTGACAGTGGAGGCTATGAATCATATGTGACAACAATTGATGTTTGAGTATATGTGAGAAACTAAATTTGTAACAATATACAACGGTAAGCTTGTGTAATTGTTATGTTTAATTAGATATTATAAACAATTGATTTACTATTATGGTTGTTTATTCTCTCTATCTAATCAGTAGTTTTATTTTTCAGATATGATGATTTCGAGGTATTGTTGAATATCATTATGTTTTTTGGGCTTTATATTTAGTTTAATAGACTAGTATTGTAGCGTTATCGTAAACGTCTTAACCTAAAATGACAAACAAAAAACTATATTTTAGTAATTTCACTTTGATTTAGTTTGTATTTAAATTTGCAGTAGATATATTTAGTTTGTTCTAAATTTATTGCTAGTAAGATATAAATATATATTGAATTCAATGAATTACTATTATAAAAATAGATAGACAAAAAAATATACGGCGAAACCGGCATTTTAAAACTAGACCAAACCGTTAGGTTTATGTTTGAGTTTTTTCTCAAACTATTCAAAATGGTTTGATTCTGGTTTGGATTTTTTTCAAACCGATTTAAACGGTTTAATATGAAAATTTGTTAAAAAATGATAAAATCAAATCGCTTACACCCCTAGTACTGGTGGCATTTCTTTTGGAAGGGAAACACCAATCACACGAGACACAAGGAGAAAGAATAATAATAATAATCTCCTAATTTATGTATATTATGTAAATCTTTACCTACATAGTCAAATGTGAAAATGTCATAGTTCTATATTTTATCATTTACACTGTTAAGATTTATTTACATAGTTTAATGAGAAACAAATTAAAAAGTCATATGGCATGTTGTAAAGGTAAAGGATCTCATGAATCGCAAGGAGCTAAGAATAATTTTAAAAGAAAACTGAATTGTTGTATTTTATATATTTTAATCTTTATGTTAAAATTAATTGTCAAAATAGATCCACAGTCTAAAATGCGAATACGTCAATGTTCTCCAATTTACACGGTTAGTTTGATTGTGAATCTTAATTCAATTCATTTAGCATGAAATTAAAAACAAAAACAAAAACAAAAATCATTTTTTTTCCATTTGTCAATAATTATCTAAATTAATCTTTTTAATTTCGTATTAATTTTTATTAACGACTTTTATTATAAAATATAAAGTAAATTTCTTACCTCGATTTATTTAATATTTAAATGGTTGTTTCATTTACTTGTTTTACACATATTCTAACAGCTAAATAATATATTTATTATAATAAAATTAATGTATATAGAATGTTACTATATAATTTGATAAAATTTTATTTTATGTTATATTTACCTTTATTTAAAAATCGTTTTAATTTGTAGTGACATATATATGAATTCCAATGATGCCTAAGTTTAGATAAAAACAGAAAACTAAATGATACAATAATTATATTTCCACTAAAATTATTAACTACACAACATTATAACTGATATAAACATCCACAATCTTTGCTCATTTTCACACTTAAATCCTCAATTATTTTTCGCTAAATTTTTATTATTATATGAAACCAAATAAATTATTATAACGTTATAATATGTGTTGAAATTCTAAATTATATATCTATACACAACATTAGCAATTAAAAATTTCGATATACAGATATATGAATGATAAAAAAAGATGTTCAACCTGATACCCGTTGCCCCACCCCGAAAGGGGCGGGAATTACCCGCCTAAGCGGGTAAAGGGGTGGATGGCCATTACTCAAAGTCGAATATGTGAGTCATAGTCTCCGTTTCATTACCCGTCCCATTTAAAATTTAAAATTTTTATCAAACAAAAATAAAATGTTTATCGTCATTTTTAGAAGACAAAATAAGTTGTTTTTAAAAAATTGGAAAAAAAGTAATAATATATATTATTTAAAAACAAAAAATAAAATAAATGAAAAACAAGAAAAATAAGTGGTGTAGGGACGAGTCTACCCGAATCCATCTTGTCCCGCTTTAATTGAGTATGAAGATGAAAGAAGGTAACAAAAATATCTAATGAGGATGAGAATAGTCAACACGTCTCGTACTCGTCCCTTTATAATCCCTACACATAGATAATGTATGATGAAAGAAGATGGAGAGAGTTTATTGAAGCTACTTTTTTGAATTTCTTGTAAATAGAGAGCATGTGAAAAGGATTGAGAGATTGCTATTTTTTATAATTAATAATTAATGTAAACAAATAAGAGGGGAGATGCATCATGCATAGGTGCTTTGTGTTAGTACATATACTATGTAATAAACATAATTAAGATCATTATAACTATAAAAACCAACTTTTTTTCATTATGGAACCGTTGTCAATGAAAATAATTTGTTGTGGGTTAAATGTAAGAACTGTTGTCAATGAAAGCAATTTATTGTGGGTTAGAGCTTCTCGAAACTCGAAAATGGCCATCTAAATGCACTCATGTTGGGTATTGGAGTTTTGGAAAAGGGGATTTGCGTGAGAAAAATTCTACAAAAAGAAAATTATTATTTTTTTAACGAAATTATTGATTAGGCTAAAAAGATAACGTAGTTCTTTCTTGTCTCTATTTTTATTTATTTTTAATTCTTTTAATGGAACGCCCTAAATACGTGGCGGTCTGACACTATTATTGTCTCATCATATTTATGCAAATATATATATTTTTTATTCATATTTATGAATTTGTAGAGCTATCTTTAGCTAAACATCGATCTATATGTCTGATCATTTTCAACCAATGAGACTCATCTTTGACTTGATGGGAAATGCATATTAATCCTTATAAAAACAACATTTTTCTTTAAAAATGGAGTTTCAATTTACAATGAATCAATTGAATTGACTTTTTCTGATATACAACAAATAAAAGAATTATTGCGGTTTATGATATGTTCAGTAATTTACGAAAATTATGTTAGCTTTACAAATATATATACACCCACACAAAATCAATGAAATATATTTAGAAAAGTTTGCTTGCAAACTCCTCAATTTCCTCCTCTGCTTTGCCGGAAGAAGAAGCTGCAAGATCTCTAAGCTGCGACAGGCTCCTTCCCAACTGCAATGCCACCTTCGTTTCAAACAATTCTCCATTTTCTCTTCTGTCCATATCATTTTCCATCAAGTTTGATTTTATAGACTCTTCCATCAGCTTGAAGAATCCGGCATTGCTCCGGTACATCTCGAACACCATTCCGACTTGCCATCCGTGCTCAAATGTGTTTACTACACTTGCTAAAGCACCTGCAACAACTCCGAGCACCACCGCCCAAGAGCCGTGATCAGGAGACCCCACAAAGGCAGAGCCAAGTGCTGCTAATCCTGTTAGCACAGGACCACTAATGGCTAGAAATTTGTTCAGTTTCAAGGCTTTTCCTCCCAACCTCAAGTAATCTGCTTTGTCTTTCTTTCTTATAACACCAATTATTTCTCTCATTTCCTCCTCCAACTTCCCGTTCCAACCATTCCAACCTTTCTTCTCATCGAGGCCTTTCGCCTGCCTACGGCGCTGCTCCGGCCACCACACTGCAGGCTCTACATTCGCTGGGAATTTCTCGAGCATTGCGCCAAGAAGAGGAAGGGGGTAAGCCTTGTCGAGAGCCAACACTTTTTCCATCATTTCCTTCACATCACTAGTTTTAGGATTACCCATTGCTATGATTGTTTCAATCTGATTTTGAAGTTGTCTGAACAACCTAGTTGCATTTCTTTGTTCCTCCGCAAGCTGAGATGGCTGAATCTTGTTCATTATGGAAAGCATCCCAGTTGCCGAAAGATACATGACGGTGGAAGAAAGCTTTAATGCCGCCACCGGAGCACCACCGCCGATCGCACTCGTGTCGGCGATTCCTGTCATAGTTGCCGCCGCAAGAGTGAGTGCATTAATGGATATCAAAAGCAGGCTGTTCCAATTGTTTCTTTGCTCTCCAATATTCTTGTGCATCTCCACCCTATCTGCAACAGCCTCCAGGATTGCATAAAGTTTTGCGATTACCAATGGATCAGGACCAATATTGTCATTTCTTTTAAACGTATTAACATTGATAGGGCTGAGTTTTCTGTCAGTGCAATTGTGTAACTCCAGTTCCTCTCCAATTTCCATTGTTTGCAGTCCCGGAAGAGAAATATTTGTTATTCTTCTTGGAACATTTATTGTAGCCCTGATAATTCCTCCTCGTCGACTCCAGGAGGATGAACTGGACGAACACATCATCTTGCTTAAAGTTTGAAGGGATGCCATTTCTTTTACTTTTATGGCAATATAATCTTTTCTTGAGCTTTAATATATGACTATGTGAATACTCTATTTCTGAGATTTTTCTGGTTTTTGGGAGATGTATTCTGATGAAGAATTGTGTAGGATTTGAATGAAGAGATTAAATGTTTGCTGCGCATATATATAGAAGTGGGTGGCTGACATAAAATCATAGACTGAAAATAAAATATTTTACAGCGTTTGATTGTCTAGTTTGAACCGGTTAATGTCAAGAAATTTGACAATTTCTTCAGTCTCACTCCTATGTTTTGGATGCTTGAATTGACTTTCAACTCAGGGCAATGAAATATTTTGAAACAGCCAAACTCCCAAAGGGTATATAAGGAAACATAAAAATAGTATACCTTCCCGTCGAAAATTATAGATTATGTTTTTGGAATTTCATCAATACTCGAATTCAATTCAATGACTTGGTTTAAAAAAAAAAAAAAAAAGGAATTATAAGTTAATGAAATTAAAGAATAAAAAATATTGGATAACTATCAAATAAAGAAAAAATTGATGGCAAAAATATTGAAAGTCAAAAACTAAAATTTAAAGGAAAATCAATGATTCTACCATTTAACCAACTCGATTGAGTTTCTCAACCTGGACAAAATTAATCTTTTACAAGATGACTTCATTTAAACTCTTTTAAGCTGTTTTGAAAGTTTTATTACATTCAGTATAAGCAAAAAAAAAAAAAAAAGACTCAGTGATATGAAGTGCTGGACAGAATTAGTCAATAGAATAAATGAAACGTCGTCTTGTCCAATCTATTTACCAAACGTATATTAAAGTTACGAAAAGCCAAACCTTCAGATGTGGGCAGCTTTCGGCAATTACAAACACAGATGCATCCAAGTTGCGATAAATGTACCACCGATATTCAGGTGTTCCAGAGACGTAGCTCTTGAAATCTGTGGAAATATAAGCTAATGAAAAAATATTTTTGATTCTGAATACCGAAGCAAGCAAGTTGATGAATTCATGTGCAATGGGAGAAGGCTTTTATTTAGACATAAAGGATGCAAGAGCACGATACTTGCCTGGCTCAAGTGTGTAGCCAATTTTGTTCTGATGCATTTTTAGAGGACATAATCCTAATGCACAGAGAGAGATATTACTAAATACTAAATAGGAACTGAAACTGCATACTGTTGACATGTTGATTAGTTTATCAAATATTATGTTTACTTTTTTTAATTCTCTGAAGACAGCAAATAAAGAATAAAGAAATAAAAGGAAGAAGAAAAAAATGTTATCCGATAATGAGATCATTCATTTAGGAAAAGTCGGAACACAACAGGACAACATAAAATTTGTACAAAATCTGTCTTAAAGCAGCAAGAGCTTCTGGGTTCTAGTATGATGACCTCCAATGCAATTAGTGCCTGCTTCGTATGCAGGAACGAAAAAAAATTAGCATTTGTTTACAATTACAATGAAGTAAAAATCTAGGGTTGCGGGGTTTTCTTTAAAAGACGATCCATAACTATACTTTTGAGTTTTCTCATTTTCTTGTAGACAATTCTCGGTCGTTAAGATATGTGCGAAACAGACTGTAAATTAAAGTTGTTAGCTCGTCTGTTTACAAAGGGCAAGAGCCACCATTAAGGGTCGGAGTTGATTTATAACATATATCTACCGAACTTGTTATGCAAGTAGTGCTTTTGGGAACATATTGACGAAGTTGACTAGGTATTAGGCTTTGTTGGAAATAGGTTATGTACAACATTAATGGACTTTGAATATTGATTATAAGAGTGATCAAACGTAAAATTGCTCACGTCGTATGATGACAAGAAGTATGATAAGTGCGTGTGAAATGTAGATCTTATTTCTTTTACTCTTTGAGTTTTCAAGTTTCGACATTAAGTAGAGGTTAGGGCAGATGTTCCCTCTTAAACTTATAATTCTTGTTATTTTCTGTAAGAATAAACAATCCACTCTTGTTATAATTTGAATAAAAAAAAACTTATTTTAATCAACTTCAAGATATTCATTACAACAAAAACGGCATTTTACAACACTAAAAATGCAACATTCATTAATTGAGTGTTGCTAAAATGATTTATCGCAACATTCTAATAAGTGAATTATTTTGCTTTTGTTTAACATAGTTGAGTTTTGGCAATTTTTTTAAATGCATGTTGTTAATGCAACCATTTATAACGTTCCATGAATATTGTGAAAAGTTTTATTTTTTACAACGTTTATAAAACGTTAAAATCTAATTCTATAGCATCATTCAGTATCTGTTGTTGAAACTCTTAATATATAACATTTTGCAATGTTTACGGATTGTTGCAAAAATTGAAATTTTTTGCAACGTTTTTTGTTGATTGGTGTTAAAATCTAATTCTATAGCAACGTTTAGTACATGTTGCTGAAACTCTTAAAATATTAGTCTTTACGTTCCTTGACTTTTGCAACGTTAATTTTTTGCAACGTTTAACTCTTAAATTACATTTATCCTATGCACAAACTGAGTCTTGGAGTTGATTATGGAACTTGATAGAAAAAAAGAATTAATTGATATAAAATCCCCTTTACAAGGAATCAAGTATGCAGCAATTACGAATATTATTTCCTCGAATTATTTCGTGGTGCTAGATGACTTTATTGGACGCATTTAATCAAATTGGAGTTTATTAAAATATTTAGAAATACATATACTTCTTCAAGTCCGAATCTTGATCTTCTTCTTGAATTTTTTTTTTTTTTTCTTTTTTCTTTTTGGACTCTATCAACCCCAAATTATTTTTTACAATAACTGGGATTTTACTAAATCTAAAGTATGATTTTGACTTAAAAAATTGCCAATTACAATTTTAGGCTTAACCCTTCTCAACACTCACGTGCCATCCATTTAGTCTTAGCCCCTGTTTGACACTCATTAATTTCTCTTTCTCTTTCTCATTCTTATTCTTCATTTCAACCACACATTCTTCAAATAAAATAATATTACACACAAATCAAAAACTTTTCATCATTTTTCCACCACACATTCTCACATCAATCACCATTCCAAAATTTCTATTTCTCCCAAAATGGGTTTCAAACAGGGGCTTAATTGTTTAGAACCAACTCCAAATTAGCTATTAAAAAAAAGGCCCCTTTTAGCACCAACTTCATTTAAATCCAATTTTTTTTGCAATTAAAATAATTACCCTAAATTAAGTAGAAATCTGCCCCCATTAACCATAATTCATCAAATATAAAAGAACGAATAAGCTTATAAAAACATACTTATCAAAAAGCACATTACAAAGTTATCTAGAGCTAAAGAGACAATCAACATATGGTAACAAAGAGTACGTTTAGGACAAATGTACAACTTCTTGAGTTTTTACTGTGTACTCCCTATCGCCAAAGAATAATTCTATTCGTACATAATCATTTACCGAATTGACAAGTGGCGGGTCCGGACGCCCCCTCAATAGGGAGCCGTCACTTGTCAATTTGGTAAAAAATTCGGTAAATGATTATGTACACGTAGCGCGATCGATCTCCAAATGGGCGAGTCTTTTCATTGCCCCTTCAGAAGGAGGTTAGGTTGAACCTCTCCTAAATTTGTAATATATTTGTTAGGCAATTTGTTGTCAAACGACCTCCCTGAGCGATGATGAAAGTCTCGTTACTTTAATCAGTCGGCATCGGCCAATTGACTGAATATATATCAACACCACAGCGGCCTGAACTTTCCACATAACTCACTTGGGCCATTTGAAGCAACCTAATCTAATTAGGGTTGCTCATGGCCCAACCCGAATTAGGACGGCTCTTACGGTTTGCTAGCCCACTATTACCTTATTGGGCCTAATCTACTGTTAAACCTAAAAGCCCACATTGTCCTATTATATACTACCCGTTCCTCGTTATTCATGTGTGTGAAATTGATAGAGCAGCCTCTTGGTCCTTCTGTGAGAAAAACGTCTTCCCTCTTGGCTTTGTGCTTTGTGAACCCGTTTTTTCTCTCTTCCTTATTAGCCTTTGTGGCTAATTCACTTGGCTGTAATTTCATCCCTAGCCCTTTGTGGGCTGTGCAAGTGTTGGAGCAACCATTTGGGTAGTGCCGGTTGTAGTTTGGATTGTTCATTCGGTTGTGGTGTTTGATTAGAGACTGAGCCCGGTTTCTTGGTGTACTGTTGAAGTGTTTCTTCCTCACATATGTTGCTACTTGCAGATAAAAAACAAAAAACAAAAGTTTGCATAATTGAACGATATGTTTGGATAACATTTTTATTTTTAGTATAATAAAAGAATTGTCTTTCGTGTGTCTCTCCAGATATTTACAAATTAATATTATGTTAGCACTAACATTTACATGTCTTGTATCCACAAAAAAATTTAATATCCAAATGAGCTCATCATCATCATCAGAAAAGCTTGCTTGCAAACTCCTCAATTTCCTCCTCTGCTTTGCCGGAAGAAGCTGCAAGATCTCTAAGCTGCGACAGGCTCCTTCCCAACTGCAACGCCAACTTCATTTCAAACAATTCTCCATTTTCTCTTCCCTCCATATCATTTTCCGCCAAGTTTGATTCTATGGACTCTTCCATCAGCTTGAAGAATCCGGCATTGCTCCGGTACATCTCGAACACCATTCCGACTTGCCATCCGTGCTCAAATGTGTTTACTACACTTGCTAAAGCACCTGCAACAACTCCGAGCACCACCGCCCAAGAGCCGTGATCAGGAGACCCCACAAAGGCAGAGCCAAGTGCTGCTAATCCTGTTAGCACAGGACCACTAATGGCTAGAAATTTGTTCAGTTTCAAGGCTTTTCCTCCCAACCTCAAGTAATCTGCTTTGTCTTTCTTTCTTATAACACCAATTATTTCTCTCATTTCCTCCTCCAACTTCCCGTTCCAACCATTCCAAACTTTCTTCCCATCGAGGCCTTTGGCCTGCCTACGGCGCTGCTCCGGCCACCACACTGCAGGCTCTACATTCGCTGGGAATTTCTCGAGCATTGCGCCAAGAAGAGGAAGGGGGTAGGCCTTGTCAAGAGCCAACACTTTTTCCATCATTTCCTTCACATCGCTAGTTTTAGGATTACCCATTGCTATAATTGTTTCAATCTGATTATGAAGTTGTTTGAACAACCTAGCTGCATTTCTTTGTTCCTCCGCAAGCTGAGATGGCTGAATCTTGTTCATTATGGAAAGCATCCCAGTTGCCGAAAGATACATGACGGTGGAAGAAAGTTTCAATGCCGCCACCGGAGCACCACCACCGATCGCACTCGTGGCTGCGATTCCTGTCATAGTAGCCGCCGCAAGAGTGAGTGCATTGATGGATGTCAAAAGCAGGCTGTTCCAATTGTTTCTTTGGTCTCCAATACTCTTGTGCATCTCCACCCTATCTGCAACTGTCTCGAGGATTGCATAAAGTTTAGCAATTACCAACTGATCAGGACCGTTATTATCGTTTCTTTTAAACGTATTAACATCAATAGGGCTGAGTTTTCTGTCAGTAAAATTGTGCAACTCCAGTTCCTCCACAGTTCCCTTCGTCTGTAGCCACGGAAGAGAAATGTTTGTCATTCTCCTCGGAACATTTAAAGTTGCCCGAATAATTCCTCCTCTGCGATCATAGGAAGAAGAAGAACTGGACGAACACATGATGCCAGAAGCCTGAAGGGCAGCCATTTTTCTTCTTTTATGACAGTATAATCTTTTCTTGATGAGCTTTTTTATATCTGCGTCCGTTACTATGATAATTCTATTCTTGGGATTTGAATGATATATATATAGAATCGGTTGGCTGACTTGAAATCATAGAAATATTTTTCAGCGTTTGAATTGGTTAAAGGACTGTTTCTTCATTTTTTCGGTCTCACTGTGTCTTGATTTTGGCTGCTAGAATTTGACTTTCAACCTCATGAAAATTTTGAAACAACCAAAGGGGCAAATAAGTAATAAGTTAGATCTGAATGGTTAAACATGACTTGACTATTCTTCAAGAACATATATATTGCATGTGAAATTATAATTAATTGGTGAAACAAATTATTGACCTAAAGATATGGCTATGCAAATTGTCAATTCCTTACTGACGTCTCATGCATTTTATATGAAAATTAACGCGGAACTTTGAATATATTTAAAATCTCCATATATATTCATGTGATAAAGGTTTTCGTACAGTGACGTGAATTACGAGGAACTAAGAATGATAAAAAAAAAAAAGTCTCATAATTCGTCTTTTATGCATATGTTTATCCATAGTCTAATGTGAAAACGTCAAAATTCTCTCATTTATTTTGTTCGAATTTATTTATTTATTTATGCATTGTATATATTAGTTTATTGAAAACAAACAAAAAAAGCCCCATTCAAAGATGAACATTAACTAATGTTTAACGAAAGGATCTCGTGAGTCGTAAGGAGCTAAGAATAATCATAAAAATCTCCGAATGTGAAACTCGTTGGCCCCTATTTGAGCTCCATTATTTCGCATTTTAATGAGGAAAATAGTAATTTTTTGAAGAATGTATAATTGAAAAAAAAAAAAATAGATTTACACGTAATATTATTTTATTGAAAAATATGTTGATGATAAAAAGAGAGAAAAATGAATTTTAATTTAACGAGAGCCAAACAGGAGCTATGTGAATTTTACTTTCACTCACCAAGATAAGGAAAAATGCTCTAATACAACTTTTAAGGATTTGCTCATGGAAAATAAGATTAGAGGTAACGTGAGTTACTGCTTAATTATTAAATAATATTCTCGTTGAATGAGAGACTTCAACTTCAAGTTCACTTGGTAAGGTCTGAAGCCAAATACGATCACAAGCCATTGCTCTATACTCTTCTTCTGCATTCATTCATGCAACACATGTTTGCTTCTTACCATTTTTCTCCGAACATTGTAATCACGCTTTTTGCCGCATTTGAATTTACTAGTTTGAAAATTTGCTCATGTGTGTGCACACAACTAAGCATCAGATTGCACACTGGAAGGATTGCCGACATCGACTCTCCGATGTTCAATTCAGAAACGAGTTATCGAATGAAAAGCAGAAATGAGTGAAGTAAATTTTTCTAAGTGTATTAAAGATTGCCCATTCCTTAACTCCATTTTCTATTTACATTATAAAAGCTATGTTGGGGCATCTATTTTAGTAATGATACATGATACAAGTCTCTGTTGATTTAAAAAATAGAGATTATTTTTTTTAAAGTCAATGATAGTCCTTCCTTTCAAATTTTAGCAGAGCTTTTCCTCTTTTTTGGAGATTTTAAGGTCCTGTTTGTCTCTCATCATTTCATTATTCCAAAACATTGTTTGCTGCAGTAAAATTCTCCACCACACATTTACCCAATAAAATATTCTACACACAATCAATCACACATTCTCCAAAAAATATTATTCATTACTTTATTTCTTCTACAATAATGGGAGACTAACACACACTAAGGCTGTGTTGTGTCTGGTGCAACTGAAAGTTTCAATTTTCATCCATTTTTTGACCATTAACTTCTTCAAGGGGCCCACCTCACTCTTGAATGGTCAAAAAAAACAGCTAAACGAGAAAAAAAATTACATTTAATGTGGACCAAAATCTACACCAGACACACCCTAAGTGTGTTTTGGACTCCAATTTTTTGTATAGGAAGTGAGAGATGGAGATTTAAGCATTCTTGGCATGAAAATGTTTCTAGATCAGAGATGGTATTTCAATTTTAGAGAGGTCTAATAGGTGAAGTTGTTTCAATTAGAGTAGAAGTTGGGATACAAGTTCTTTCATCCCTTTTTCCATTGTGGATGGCCTTACTTATAGACCTTTTTTAGGGGCATTTTAACCCCTTTTTTTTGTGAGCTGACATTCTGTCATCATTGTATTGGAAGCATTTTTAAGTCCTACCTTGTTGATGTTTGTGCTTTGTAATTTGTCCAAAAATTCTTTGTGAGCACATATAGGTTTAGTGCACTAAAATCCATGTTAATTTTGCCTGAATTCATTGTGTTCACATATCTATATTCGTTGTCAAATCAAGGTCTTTTGTCCATATTTGACTTCCTTAAACCAAAACAATTTATTTTTCATACTTATTTTCAACCACGTATTCACACGATAAAATATTTTACACGTACATTCAAAAAAAAAAAAAAAATCTATTTTTTAATCACATATTCTCCACCAATTACTATTCAAAGCATCATTTTTACACAATAATAACCATCAAACATGAGTTTCATAAGGCTATCATTGCCCCACGAGCTCGGCTCGTGGCTCATTACAAAACGAGCCAAGCTTTTGCTCGGCTCGTTGCTCGTGGACGAGCTCGGCTCGGCCCACGAGCTCGTCTCTCACGAGCCACGCTCGGCTCGGCTCGTGAGATTTGATTTTTTTTTTTTTAAGTAACTATCCTTCTTTAAAAAAAAAAAAAGGACGAGCCGCTCGTAAAAAACGAGTCGAGCCTGCTCGGCTCGTGGGTCGATACAGTACGAGCTGACGAGCTACTCGGCTCGATTGCCACCTCTACATAAGGCTCTCAATCATGTTTTTAGCCATTTTTTAGGGTTATGCATGCTCCGTTGATTAGGGGAGCCTATGTGATCGAGACATCTTTTCACTCAATTGTGACTAACATGGAATCCTTCTATGACTAACATGGAATCCAAATGAATCATAATTGTTTCTTATAGAAATTTTCCATTGTTACCAAATCATCGTTGACAGAGCCAAGCTGTGAGGAAAACGGGGTGGGGTCATTGTCACGAGACAGGTACAAGAAATATCATTCCCGTCCAGCTACCCACCTCGTTTAAAGTTAATTTCAAATTTAAATTTTTTATCAAATAAAAATAATAAATGTATCAATATTTTAAAGAGAATATAAGTTGTTTTTAACAAATTGGAAAAAAAAAATAGCAATATTGACTAACTACAAACATTAAAAAAATAAAAAGCAAAAAATAAATCGGCAACAACCCCGCCCCACCCTGCCCCATTCCGTTCTGTTTAACTGGGTTTGGAGATAGGGTAACGTGACCAAAATACCCAACGGGATTAGGATAGGAATAGCCGACTCATTTGATATCCGCTCCATTGTCATCCTAGAAAATATTCATACCTAAAAATTTAACATGGCCAATTTCAAAACTAAAAAATAAGATTTAAAACTTCAAAAATCAGATATTATTAAATTTTATTTATGACATAATTAATTAAAAAATATTTTATTAATTAAATATATTAAAATCACAAATTTACACAATTTGATCACAAATTATCGAATTAATTGATTACAAATTATTTCTGGATCACATATAAAAAAATTTATAACTAACAAATTATTTCTCCATCATTGATCAAAAAAGGTATATTTTACAAATTATTATCGGTCATATCAAAAAATTTATAGATCACAAATTACTTCTCGATCATATATCAAGAATTTTTATAGATCATAATTTATTTATTGATCACAAAATCACAAATTTTATAAGTTATAACTTATTTAGCAGTCACAAATTTTCAAATGAATTGATCACAAGTAATTTCTCGATCACAACTTATTAAATTGTGAGTCGCATTCATATTTTTCAAGTCACATATTATTTATTGATAATAAATTAATCAATTTATTGGTCACAATCAACCAAAAAATTAGTCATATATTAACTTATTTATTGGTTACAATCAATAAAACATTCCCTCACCCCCCACCCGAACAAAAACCACCACCACCACCAAGTCTAACAAAATCATCGCCACCGCCAAATCTTACAAAGCCAATCACCACCACCAAATCCAACAATGCCACCATCATACCTACCCCACTAGATCTATTGTCAATCCAACAAAATCCACCTTCACAGCCAGATTCGCCACCATCTCCACCAACAAAAATCGCAGCCAAAACATGTCCCCACCACCGTTCACTGCTCATGGCTTCTCTGTGCAGCTGCGATGAGGTAAGGAGAAGGAGAGGTAGAGTAGAGAGGGAATGGATTGAGAAGGAGGAAGTAAATGAATATCAGAATTTGGGGGCGTGAGTATATAATTAACTGAATTTTATAATAAGATTTTTTAATATTACAAATATTGTATTATCATCTGATTTTTGTATATATAAACTATAATTCTGTTTTACAAAATGCAACCTTCAAAAGTAGACCTCCATATAATTTCCACAATTTCTTCCCTTTACACTAGTGAGTGTCAAATAATAAAATCAAAACTAAAAAATTAGTATTGAAATAGAAAATAGAACTTTGATTAATCATCCATAAAATGATTCTCATCTACCTATAATATTTTTTTTTTCTATCTGAAGGCATGGGGCTCTTAATATATTATAGATAACTTTGTTTAAAATGAAAGAAATCCTTGAGTAAGAAGAGAAGAATGCTTCATTTGAGATTGCAGCAGTCAGGTGAATACCATGTCACAACTCCAGATCATGTTTGGCTGGGCCTAAAAACAGTAAACATACTTTTAAAAAATGCAAGTTTTTGAACTAAAAACTTCAAAGAGCAACTTAAAATCATTGACAAAAAAAGGTTGCTTAAAAGTAACTTTTCACATCATAGATGACCCTTACAGTGACAAATTGCAAGTCAGAGGGTCATAAACTCTTATCTCTTAATGCCAAACTATGAAATTGCAAGTTCCAGGGCCTTTTCTTCTCTGAGGTAAAAAACAGACTATATGCAATTAAGCTCGAAAATTTCATTACTACCACAGCTTGGATAAATAAATAGTTCGGCATAATAAAGCGCTTGCAGAGATGCAATCCTATCAACGTTCAGATTTCACGTCTAAACTGTTGGTAGAAAAATACACGTGAAGAGAGGCAAAGAAACAACGTAAAAGAATGCCACTATTGTCAAGTGTTCGTAGACTACATAAACGTACTTGTTGCACATTCCTTTTCTCACGAGCTTCATTAACCTTTTGTTAGCGGCATAGACCTTGCTCGCAGGTTCAAAAATATTCCCCTGGAAGATGAGGGAAAGAAATGAAATAAAAATGGATAGTACAAATCCAAATTCACTGTAGTAGTAATAAAAGTGAAATCGAGGATAAATTTGTTCTCTAGAATGTAACACGAGAAATTCCAAGTGGGAGAAAAGCAGAAAGCAACATACCAGAAACACGCAACAACACTTTGGACTATAACCCGGAACTGAAGGGGTACATATTGGTGATTTACCCATCCAACAACTGGCCAGAACTGCATATTATTCATCCAATTTAATAGTGTCATATTTTGCCCTTCTTACTCAATAATAGGGAGACAATTTTTAAGCATGAAAGGTAAAATGAGATTATATCGCGTACTGTCCATGACGTATACAGCACAGTGGGATATTCCTTCTTAATTTGGGATTTCACATGGATCCAGGGTCTTCCTGTGCATATTGTAATGTTAAGAGTAAGCAAAATCCTTGTCTTCATTATTTTCTTTAGGTCAGAATTTAACTGAAAACAGCTGAGTGAAGAAACTAATATGCTTATTCCAAACAAAATTCAATAAGAATTCGAGAGATAGCTAATTATGACAAAGCTTCAGTGACAGTTACTGAAGACGAAACCAGAAATAAGATATTGACCACACACCAGAATACAAAAATCAGGAATTGATCATTATACGGACTATCTATTTTTCGCCATTTAGATGTGATTCTTGAACAATATGATTTTCAAGAAAGTAGAAACCATGACTAAGATTGTCCAGAAAAGAACCTACTTTTCTCCATTTAGTTTATTTTGCATGATTAGCAGAAATAATTTATGGGTTGAGAAGGTGCAAGACAGACTCACCCTCAACAACAAACCCATAGTAAATCATGAAAAACATATTGTTCCAAGGCGAAGAAGTCAGTTGCTCCAGCATCACCTGAAATAATATAATTTGGCATTTAAAGTTTCTAATTATTCTAGCTTTTTCTCTTTATAATTTTTTTACCAATGTGAATAGAGGACCTTCTTTTGACAAGGAAGATGTTAAAATACGAAAATATTAAAGCTGCAAGTTTTGACAGAAAGTATCAGAGAATAAGGGTGTGAGGAGTACCTTCTTGGCAACAGTTTGATTATCCTTCTTCCCTTTAAAAATTTTGTCCAGCAGAATGTGAAAAAAATGCCCAAATGGTCCCAGATAGGCAGCGCCAAAAATCTACATTTACGAAAAAGATAGAGATATCAAGTATATGTAAAACTCAGTTTCGTAGTGTTAAAAGAAAATTTCAATGAATTTTTTTTTTTTCCTCTTTAAAATCTTGAACCTTTTGATGAAATGGTTTAACATGGTATCAAAAAGATAAAGGTCTAAAATTCAAGTTTTGTTATCACTCATTTATGAAACTTGTGCATGCGTAAGACCTTTAACGGAGAAATGAATCTTGACAGCACATGAAGGGGTGTGCCGAAAATGAATTTAAATGTTGATCCCTCTCTAAAAGCTTAAACTTTCAGAGGAGGTGGGGTACAATACATTGAAGGTAAAGCAAATAGTGGACAGGAGCACAAAATGATCCCAAATATCGGCATTATGTTTATGGGGTTTATGTCAGCAGCTTCGAAAATGGGATAGTGAATAAATTAAGAAAACACAATGAAGACTCAATGTCCGTGTTCTTGCAAGGGGAAGAAAACGAGTGCACTCATATTCAATGTAGACGCCAATGACTACGACTTCTATAAAAATCTTTTAAGGAGCTATTTTTAAGCAAAAATTACAAAAATAAAATCTCAAAAATTGTTTCTCACTCACCCCATCATTCTGGGAGACTTTCACAAAAGAATTTTTTTAATATGTATTTTTTGTCCTTTCAATATTTTTCTTTCATCTTTCCTTATACAAACCTTAGCCGTAATTAAAAAATTATTATTTCTTCTCCCACAAGTTATATTTATTCTTTCTTCTTTTTTCTCTCTTTTTTACTGTTTCTCTCCATTTTCAATGAAAAAAGATTAAATTGAAATTAAAAATTTATTATAACATTTTTTTCATCCGTTTTTTTAAGTAACATATCACTTTGTAATTGAATTGTTTTAAGAATTTATATAAAAAAGACTAATTTGTAATTAAGTTTTAAATATATTGATTAGTTATTTATCTTTTAAAGGTATGACAAAATGATAATACAGAATATTAGATATTTCTTTATTTTTTTTTTAAAAATGCTGCACAATATATACATTTTTATTATTTATTATATTTAATTAAGATGACTTAATTTTTTTATTCTTTTAAGAATATTTTTTATTATATAGCGAATGGGATTGATCCTCCTCCTAAAAAGTAATATGTGGGAACTTTCCACTGTTGAGCTAGATTCAAGTGAATTCAAAAGTTACATGAATTCTACCAAAGTCTAAAATTTTACGCATCTTACAAAAGTCCACTTAAAAAAAAAAAAAAAAAAAAAAAAAATCCCTTCTGAGTGTCAATTTCAGGATAGACCATTTGCAGGAACTGGATCAAATCAAGAATTGTAGAACAAATAAGATTGGGGGAGCATTTACAGTAGAAATCATGGATTCTACCCTCAATACAGTACAAACTGCTGTGTAATATGCCAAACATATATGGCCACAATTTGATTACACACAAATAAAGAAAGGAGAAAAATGTATAACGGTACCACTTTGAGAAGAAGGCGTCTGAGTTGAATCTTTTGAATACCAGAGAGCTTCTGCGCCACTATGTCACTGATCGCTGACAGCGTTCCTGCAGTTATCATCTGCAAAATCCCAATTCAAGATTTCTTAAATAATCAAAATTACTACATACCCAGAAACAATCAAGCCCAGGAATACAAAATAAATAAATAAAAATTCTAAAAAAAAATCAAAAAAATTGAAATTAAAAGAACGTTAAGACCTTGGTCCTTAAAGGGTGTTGTTGGAGTTGTATCAAGTACTGTTGCAATCCCTTCTTTGCTATTGACCCCATTTTTCCTCGTTTTGCTCACTTTCTTTCTACCGATCCAATGGACGAAAAAGGGTTTCTGTAGATACAACCTCAGTTCGGGTCCTTCGGGAGTTGAAACGAAAATATCTGTTGACAATGTCGTAGATTTATGTGGGGCCCGCCCGGTCCTACACCTTAATTGTAGGACGGATGGCCCGAGAAATTAACTTTGATTTGATTAATGGCGCATTAGAATTTGCAGAGCGTATATTCCGTTGAAACTTCGTCCAATTTTAGAGTTAATCGACTGCTCAAAAGTCAAAACCGGACGAATCTGTCCCAATCCGAGTGAATCTATTGACATCGAGACAGGTTTTCCACGAAATGTATTTTGATATTTAAGGTAAATTACATATTTAGTCCACAATCTTTAAGAAATTAACAAATTCAGTCCTAGACAGTTTCCATGTCTTTTGATAAATGAAAAAATAGTCCAGTCACTTGACCTTTAAAAAATGAAAATGAAAAGCAAAAAGACAAAAACAGAAAAAGAAATTGATACATACATTTAGGAATTATAAGTTGCTTGGGGTATTTTGACGGATGCTTCGATGAATATTGAGATGCGCGCACCTTAATTCTTAATTTGAATAAATGAAATTCAAATCAAGACTAAAGTGTATTTCACCTCAACATTTATCAAAAAAATGTACAAGTAACATGACTCTACATTTATACTTACACTGAAACCCAAATGATATGCCATACATACACCCCCCACCCCCAACGACCTACATGTTATGATTTGATTAAATATTTGTACAATTGAGTTTTATTTGTCCATTTTACAGAGAATATGAATTTTTTTAAAAAAAAAATTCCTTCTTTGTATTGACATTGTATAAAATCTTACATTGGAAAAGAAATTTAGCCCATGTTTGAATCTCATTTTTCAGAATAAATTTTGTAAAAAGTAAATTTTATGAAGAATGCCTGATTAAAACATTAAAAAAGTTGAATTATATGTAAAATTATTTTATTTGAAGAATGTGTTGTCGAAAATGAACTTTAAACAATGATACTAAAGCAAGTGGTTAATTCCTTGATTAGTCACTGAACTTTGCGTAAAGTTATCAAGGAGTCATAAGATTCAAAAAAATTTCCCGTTAGCTATTGAACTTTACAAAATGTAATTTCACGGTCCGAGTGATGGATGAAATTACATTTTGTAAAATTCAGTGACTAGCGAGAAAACTTTTAAAATTCAGTGACTCATTGAAAACTTTACGTAAAGTTCAATGACCAATCAAGGAATTAACCCATAAAACATTGGCTTAGAGCCTAGACTCTCTTATTTGTTTCAATTTGTGTACATATTAAGTTTTTATAGTACGTAAGTTTTGGGTGTATCCGTTTGAAGTGTGTGAGTAGGGGCAGATCTGGCAGTGGGCTGCACTTGGCTATAGCCCACTGTTGCCCAAGTTCAGATCCACTAAAATGCTACAATTAGATGAAAAATTATTTGAAGAATAGCCCACTAACAATCCATATCATTGGCTAGCCCAGTAAATTCTTAAACTAATTTTTTGTTTTACATTTATGCCTAATTATTTGTTTGACTTTAGGCCCAATTTTTAAAACTAACATGTTTGACTTTTAGTCCATAGTCCATTCCACTTGATTTGATTCATTTTCCCCTTCAAAACTCGACCACGGGCGCATGAAACTTTTGACAATCAAATTGAAAGAATTCCCAATTCTTTTACCTTACATATTTTCACCCACCCATCAAAGCCGTCGATCGTTGACCATAAATCACAGTTATTGTAAATTGTAAGTATTTTCATATTTTCAATCACTGATTTGATTATCCGTAAGATATTTGCTCGACTGCTTTTATGTATCAATTGTTTACTTGTAGGCTAGGATTTACATTTTTACTTTTAGTCTTTCATCTTAGAAGAATTATTGGCTTACATTTTTACTTTTACTTTGCAATTGGACTTAACAAGAAATTAAGATTACATATATGATATATTTGAAATGAAAAGCTATTTCCTGTGTAATTGTGCTTGATGGTTTATCAATTTATGTTTATGATTTTGACCATTTATGTTTATATATGGAATATTGAAGTGTTTTGGTTTTTATGCTTTTAGATTTAACAAGGAAGAAGACTAATCTTCTGCTGAGAAAGGAATAACCTTGTTACTCTAAATCCTACATTATCTATTCCGTCAATTTCATTTTCTGAAGTTGAACGGTCTTCATCTTCCAATATTGATTTGGAACCATTTGATTCATTTAAACGGGATCCAAGAAAAAAAAAGCAAATAGGTGAACATCCATTTAATTAATGCGATCAGGTTATGCAGAACGTTATTAGTCAAAACTTTTGGAGTATCAGAACAAAGAATGTGGAGAGCAAAAATGTCTAATCTATAATATGTAATATTATATTACAACATTTTTTTTTTTTTTTTGTTAGATATGAGTTTTATTCATACATTAAATTTTTAAATTTTTTTACCCCATGTATCGTTAATTCCTGGCTCTGCCCTGTGTGTGAGGGACTAATTGTGTAATTTTCATATGTAGTGAAATTTCTTTTACAGCCCATATGTTTCTCCAATTTTTCATGTAGATTTTCATGCTTTTTTTTTTTTAAATCTCTTTTTCTACGAACAAAAATCGCTTGGTTAATTGAGCAATTAAATTCAATTCCCAAAACACACCACTCACTCGTCAATGATAAAAATATATATAAGATTTTAGACCATTCATTTTAATAAAATTGACCTTTTAAAATATAATCTCACTATAATTTAAAGTCAAAATCAAACATCGATTTTAATTACACATTCACTATAATTCAATTATAGTTTATTTTAAAAACTCACTTAATATAATATCATAGCATGTTATGCTCAAACACAATTCACTTTGATAAAGATTTAAGCAGCACATAGATTTCAAAATTAATGTTCTTAAATGTGTCATCATGTGGCGACAACATGTTAAGGATAAAAATTCTACGTCGAATAAAAATGCAACTAATAACCAAATAAAACGTCATGCTACTCCTTTGAAGTCTTAACAATTTAACCTTTAAATATGAAACGTCTAATTTTAATACATATAAATGTATACACACACCCCATCTCATCGACAACACCACCACCATCCCTCTCTAGTAACGGCCAAAATCATTAAGCATTTACATATAGATCGACATGACAACCAAATACATTCAAGTCCGTAAAAAAGTTTGGCAAAAAAGAGAAATTAATATTACGTTTGGCAAAAAAGTTTGTCGGCTCGGGCTCAGTCCGTAAAAAGCCCGAGTCGGGCCCAGGCGAGCCAGCCAATTAAAAAAAAAAAAATTTTTTTTTTTTTTTTTAGGAAAACCGCCTGCAAAGGCAGCTTCAAAGATTTTTATTATTAAAAAAAATCAAAAAAATGAGCCGGCTCGGCCCGTTTAGGCTCAGGTCCAAAGCTCGGCCCGAGCCTTATTTTTTGGCCGGGCTTTGCTCGGCTAGGGCCAAAAAAGCTCGAACCGAGCCCGGACTTTTTTTTTTCTGGCTCGACTCGTTGACATAGCTATTCTTGTTTGATAATTTTAATAAAATTTTATCAAATTTTAGCTGGTCACAATTTCAATTTTAATCACACATTTCATGAGATCTATAACTTTTATCAACTTATCAATTGCATATTATATTTACATTTTATCAAAATCTTCTAAATTTTTTATTAGAATCATTCTCAAACAACCCCCAAAAATCCAAACATTTCGCATGTAATAACAAAAAAGTTAAGGTCATAGCCTTTTTTTACAAAAAGTTGGCCGCAACCTTTTAGATTTGTATGTTATTTGTAGCATAACTTGGATAGTTCTCTCTTGTCGAAGCCCGCAGTCTTTCGAAATCTTTCAAATTTGTAACAAGAATCTTAATATAACATGAGATAACATGTCATAGCTTATTCTTGTTAGGCTTGAAATCGTCCAAAAACATTTATATTTATAACAAATTTATAGTAAATTCTAAGCTATGGCCAAATGTGGTCGATGAGGCCATGAATTGTACAAACAAAGTCCTTTTTCATATCGATTGTAACACACATACATACATAACCCTAATTCTAATCTACCCCCAATGAATAATTAATTATAATTATACTACATTTTAATTTTAGTTGTAGTGAATGTTCTCATCTAATTCTCATTTTTTGAATTTATGTTCCTTACTTTTTCCGTCGCGTTTTTATTCTCGATGTTTTATTAATTAGTTCGTGTTGTTTTTTACGATAGTTTTCGTCCAAAAAAAATCATTACAAGGTAATAAAAAAAAAATTGTCTCTCGTATTTTTTAATAAGTAAAATAAAACAAGAAATACAGAGATTTGACAAAATATCTTACAACGAGTAAAACCAAGACTAGAAGATGGTAAAGTATAATATTTGTCCCTCATTTCCTACAAGGATATTTTAATAAAAAAGCGTCATTGAAGACAAAATGTGCTAAATAATTGGATGTTAAGAATGAAATTTGATGAAAAATATATAAATAAAATTTGACGACTTTCACTATAATTAAAATATAATGCAGGTAACAAAAACTGCGTTGAAAATGTAATTTTCATATTCAAATCTTGAAAAGCTCCAAGTTTTCCAGATTTGAATTTGATTTATATCCAAACTTTCAAAAAAAAAAAAAAAAAAAAACATATTTTGATGGATTGAAAAATTAAATTTTGACAAGATCAAATTATCAGGTGGGACCTTGACTGGGTAACATTGATCAAGAGCCTATATAAAGTTTGAATATGTATAAATTTATATGATTTTCCCTGTTCAATTGTAATGATTTCATGATCCCAAGTTAATTTATAGTTTTAGCAGAGACTTAAACTTAACCAGCTTATAAGTTAACAGACTTTATCATATTCAAATAACTGTTCTTTGAAGCAACGCCTTCCTATTTGTTGATTGGATATACAAAGTTTTGACAGAAGAAAAAATCAAGACGACTGCATGGCATGTCCATGGAGATTTAATAATTTCAGCTCCATTATAAAGAATTTTGTGTATACGTATATATAAAAATTATCATCCAAAGTAGACGAAGCGAATTGAAGGAACGATACGATGTCGTAGCAATTCATTTTTGAATCTTGGATGTCATTTACTGATTCCATAGCCACTGGGAGAGAGAGTTGAAGAAATACTTAGCCAAGAATTGGTCAGGTCAACAAAATTTCTAGTCAATATTTTCCACAAAATCTAAATTCTATAATATCTCTGTTGCATGATATAAACTATAAATATAGGACCATGTTTTGTACCTTTTACCAAATACCCAAAAATAAAGGAAAAATCTGAATTAGGGACAAGAACAAATGGCTTTACAAATGTCATCCATTTCTTGTTCTTCAAAGAAATTTAATGCTGTCATTGATGTCCCTAAACTTAAAATGTTCAGAAAAAGACATGGTTCAATCAACAGAATTGCCATGCAATCACTCGATAACGCAGATTTTTCCATTGTCGATGCCCAAAAATCCATTAGTGAAGACATATACCAACAGAAATATTCGGTTGAGAAGTCGATGTGTATGGGAGAAAATGGGAAATGGATGCAAACCATCGAAAAATGTGGAAAGGATAATGATATTGTTATTGCCAAACTTCATGAAATATTAGAGGCGGTGTCCGATCGAGTGGAGATGCATACGAATATGGGCGAGCAGCGTGATAACTGGAACTCACTTCTCTTGAACTCTATTAACATGATCACTCTCACAGGCACAACTATGGCCGGGCTCGGCGCGATCAGTGGGGTGGCGATGCCTGTTTTCGCATTAAAGTTGTCGTCATGTCTGTTGTTTTCTGCAGCCACAGGGATGTTGATGGTGATGAACAAGCTTCAGCCATCACAACTTGTCGAAGAACAGCGCAATGCTTCAAGATTGTTCAAGCAAATACGCAAAGAAATTGAGACTCTACTGGCTTTCGATCATCACCATCTGAATCAAACAGATGTGAATGATATGATGGAAAGAGTTTTAGCTCTTGATAAAGCATATCCACTTCCTTTGATAGGAGTTATGCTTGAAAAGTTTCCAGCCAAATTGAAGCCTACAGTGTGGTGGCCACCTCTAAATGATCTATTCCAAAGAGAGTGCAGATTACAAGATCAAGAAAGACATTGTAATGGATGGACTGATGAAATCGAAAGTGAAATGAGAGAAATTGTTGAAGTTTTGAAGAGAAAAGATAAAGAAGATTACATAAGATTAGGCAACATAGCCCTGAAGTTGAACAAAATTTTCGCTATTATGGGGCCTATACTTTCTGGCATGGCCGCTATAGGATCATCTTTTGTGGGTTCCTCTTCTTTGCCCATTTATATTGCAGTCGGGGCAGGGGCATTGGCTACCATTGTGAATTCTCTTGCGCATGGTGGACAAATAGGGATGGTTTTTGAAATGTACAGAAACTCAGCAGGTTTCTATCAGCTTTTGGAGGAATCAATTGAATCCACTCTTGAAGAAGGAGAATTGGAGAGAAGAGAAAATGGGGAGATATATGAAACAAAGGTGGCTTTACAATTGGGAAGAAGCTTAAAGCAGCTCAAAGAACTAGCCATGGCATCAGCTTCCTCGCGTAAAAATGGAGAGACCATTCAAGAATTTGCAAGCAAGCTCTTCTGAGTATTGAAATTGGAAACATTCTTCATTAATCACTATTCATGATACGGACATCATCAAGATCATGGAGATTTTTATTTTTATTTTTATTGGATTTTATTATTTATGTTTTCTAATTATTAGACTTGTAGTAGCGGGTTGGCCCAAACCCTTCAAAAATGTGTTTTTTTTTTTTTTTTTTTTTTGGTGCTATTTATTGGATTTTCATTGCAGTTGAATTAATGAATAAATAAATAAAATTTTGATTTGCGACTACCAATTTTCGCCTGTCCCTTCACGTTTCTTTTTCTTCATTGACGGTTGCTCTTCCCATTTTTCTACTTCTATTTTTTTCTGCTACAAATTCTTAGCTTAAATTTCAATTGATCCTACATCAAATTGGTTGGTATCCATTTGGCCAAACGAATATCCAAAACACCTCATTCAAAACTATAGAATTTTCAATAAAATAAAAATTTTAAAATGCCAATTTTATAACTTAAGTGGTGTCGCTACGACGCTTTCCGTCAAAATTAGAATTTATTTTTTTTTTTTTTTTTTTTTTAAATACAAAATATTAATAGAAGAATTCACAACGATTTTTAATCTTAAAAATTCAAATATTTCTTATCTGGTCAAATTTTACACCCAACATCTATTTTAAAATTTCTCATTGCTCCAATAATTCCTTTTTTGGTCCAAGTTTAAGTCCATTATCATCCCAAATCAATTATCAGCCCAAATCAATTGTCCAAATTTTTAGAGCTCAAGGTTGTAGGGTTCACTTTTGTTCAAAACCTAAATCCTCATTTCTCTCAAATTATTTCATCTCACGACTGAAACTCAACAAGAATCTGGGCATTCAACTAGTTCTTCATCCCTCCAAGCTTCACGTTGCAAGAACCAGTAATTCATTCTCCAAAAAGATCGGTGCAGGTAACTTCTTTAAATTAATTTTCGGTTTTCGAAATTCCATAATCTATGTTCTTCTCAAATATATCATAAATGGAGGAAAAAAAGAAAGTTAATAGATTAAAGAAGAAAACGGAATTTTCGAGTTTGATACAGTAAATCGAGTTTTATTAGTAACCTGAATTCGATTTTGCTCTCCATATCTTGCTTTTGCTTTTGGACTTCCTTCTCCAACCTTGATTTTGTTGAAAAACCATTAACATGGTAAAACCCAAGTGATTTATTTGTCTACCTGGCCTCTCGCTGCTGAATAGATTGGGATGGGGGTTGGGTTATAAATATTGAAAGTTTAGTTTTTAAATCTCAAGTTTGTCAAACATTTTAAGTTAGTCCCCCCTATTTGAGTTTTAATTCTTTCTTCTACCCTAAATTTATGTAACTTATTCAATTAATTATAAAATATTTTCTAATTTTACCTTTATTGGCTCAACATTTTAATTTCATAATTAGACCCTCAAGATTTAAATAATTATCCAATTACCCATTTCTTTACTTTCAAAGTTCAATCACGTCCCTAAAGTTTTAAAGTATTAATTAGGACTTAGTACATCCTAAATTATATTAATTTGTTTCTTGCTAGACGAGATCGCGGGAAAAGTTTGAAGTACAGTAACATTACATCATTCATTTCACACAAATTTCAAGACTTTGCAGGTGGGATTTACATCTACAGCATTGTGATTATTTGTCTATGTTAATTCTTGATATGTGATTTTGATTGTGATATTATGCCTATACATATGAAAAGGTTGCCAGGGCCGTAAATAGGTCTGGGATCGAAATTGGGTCCTTGGGGTTGTCACACAGTGCAAAATTGTTAAGCGCTATAACATGTTGTCAGGACCGTAAATAGGTCCGGGATCGTAATTTGGTCCTTGGGGATGTCCCACATTACATATTTCTACAGTATGTTGTATTTGTATCATATTCATAATTTTGATTTTCATGTTTTAATTTAACCTGGACTGATTGTTGTTTCTCCACTGAGTATAAATTCGTTATGCTCACCCAAATATTTTTCCACTCTTCCAGGTTAAGGAGCTCGGTAAGGCAAGGCAATGAGCGGGGCAACCATGATTAATAATTAGACAATTTACATTATAATTTTGAACTATATTTTAACACAGCCTGTTTTTATTTTGTCTTAAATCTCAGATTTTAGTATTTTGCAAATTGTGGCATACTTACTTATTTTATTTGGTATTGACTGTTGAATGATAAATTTATCATTAAATAAAATAAAAACATTTTTTTTTTATTATTTGATATTTTTGAAAATTTAAATAGGTTTTATTTCAATTAACGGGTTCTAATTGAACGATATTTGTTTTGATATGTTTGGTGTAATACCTCAAAATTTTAAGTCGATAAATTTGGGGCGTTACAGTGTGGTATCAGAGCACAGGTTTACCTTCTGTAGACTTGTGAAATTTTGAAAAAATAAAATAAAGAGAAAAAAAAAATGTTTTATATTTATTTGAATGCCACCCGCTCCTGCCGCGCCACGCCGACTCCGAAAATGTAAAAAATGTCAAAAATAAAAAAATTTATTTGATAAAATTTTTGAAATTTCATTGCTGGGATCCATGACGTTTTATTTAGCTCTCTGAAATTGAATGTATTACTACGAAAAGTACATGAGAATGAAATTTTACTATAGTTTATGCAGTTTGAAATGTTTGAAAGTTTGTATCCAGTATATGTTATAAGATTTTTCCATGAGTTATTTTATATTTAGGTTGAACTTTGATGTGAAATATTTAAAAATGTCAGAAATTATAAGTTGTAGTCCCTCGGAATTAAACTAAAACCAATAGTAACCAATTTCAATGGAAATTTTTACTTGCATACTTTGGTATGTCAAGGGAATGTTTGAAGAGGATGTAAAGAACAATGTTGTGGAATTCAGTAGGAGAACATATTTTGATTATAAAAAAAAAAAAAAAAAATTTTTTCTTTTATTTGTTTTTCCTTTTGGAAAATTTGAGATAATAATAAAAATTTGCTTTAGCTCAACTGTGTTTTCTATGATGTTTTTTCTTTTAGATTTTATTACTCATGTTTAGCATTGCAATTGCCACATTAAGTGAATACTGAGACTAATATTGTTATGGTTTAGGAAATGTCTCGTAGAACAAATCGAACTCCTGCGAATCGGGCTGCTGGACGACAAGCTATCCCAGGCCAGATTGCTACTGGTGATGCGGGAAATAGTGCATTAAGGGACCTCGCAAATGCTCTCCAGAGGTTCACTCAGCAACAAGTCCCAACAGCTCAACGGAGTGCCCCTAATTTATCGAATCCACATGCTAATGCAAACAACACCATCATGGTTGTTGAACAGTTTCGTCGATATAAGCCACCAACATTCGATGGTCGAGAGGGACCCCTAGCTGCAGAGGAATGGCTAAGGGCCTTAGAACGGATCTTTAAACATATAGCTTGCTCGGACACTCAGAAAGTGTCATGCTCTGTGTTCCAGCTCGCTGGGGACGCAGATCATTGGTGGGAGTCATATCAGCGCACCATGACTGAGGCACAACAACTTGAACTGACATGGGCAGTATTTAAGGAATTAATACTACAAAGGTAATTTTCCTCATCTTTCTGATCAGAAAGAAAACGGAGTTTTCCGTGAACTTAGGCAGGGTAAGTTGTTCAGTGGTTGAATATGAAACTAGTTCAACCAGTTTTTTCCAGTAAGGGCTATCCATCTGGTTGACACGGATATCAAGAAGGCTAGAAGATTCGAACTCGGTCTACGACCAGAAATTGGAGTAATCATGGCAGGGTTTGGGACTCACTACCTATGCCGAAGCTATTGAGCGAGCACAAGCCATATCTTATCGCTTAAACCTGGAAAAGACTACTCAAAAACCTACAGAGGCACCAGTGAAAAGAATGGGACATCCCGAGTATGGGTACAGACATTATCGAGAACAAGAAAGGTAATCAGGGGAAAATGAGGAAAAGGCTAGCACTGAGAAACCCTTATGCCCGAAGTGTGATAAGCATTACTATGGGGAGTTGCCTACTCGGAAAGGGATGTCTTTTTCAATTTAATAAAGCATGTCATTTTGCTGTGAATGTCCTGAATTCAAGGGTAAAGAAGATGCTAAGAAGGGAAAGGCTCGAGTTTTGCTTTAACTCAATGGAGGCAGCGAAGATCCGACGTGATACCAGGTATTCTATCAGTATTCAATATGCCTGCTATCGTTTTGATTGATTCTAATGCTACGAATTCTTTCATCTCTGCTAGTTTTCATGCTAATATTGGAAATGTGTGTGATAATAATTATGCTTTAGAGGTTATATTCCCTCCGGTGAAACCTATTATCACAAATCGGATGTCGCAATCTGTTAAGTTGAAATTGAGGGAAGAACTTAGAGGCGGACTTGTACTTAATAGACATGAAAGATTTTGATATCATTTTAGGCATGGACTGGCTTAGTTGTAATCACGCTATGATTAAGTGTCATGAGAGAGAGGTGCTCTTTCAGAAACCAGGAGAATGTGAATTCACCTTCTTTGGGACAAAAGTCAAAACCATGCCTCGTGTCATATCAGCATTGAAAGCACAAAGGATGTTGAGGAAGAGTACCAGTCAGGGATATCTGGTGAGCATCACTAGTGCTCAGGCAACTGAGATAACTGCTACAGATGTACCGATTGTGCGTAATTTTGTGGATGTATTTCCAGAAGACCTGTTTGGTATTCCACCAGATAGGCAAGTGGAATTCACGATAGACTTGGTTCCTGGAGCTGCACCTATATCTAAAGCACCCTACAGGATGGCACCGAAGGAACTCCAGGAGTTGAAGGTACAACTACAGGAACTGTTGGATAAAGGGTTTATTCGGCCTAGTGTATCTCCTTGGGGAGCGCCAGTACTGTTTGTGAAAAAGAAAGACGGATCAATGAGGATGTGCATTGATTACAGGGAGTTGAATCGTCTCACAGTTAAGAATAAGTATCCTTTACCACGAATAGAAGATTTGTTTGATCAGTTAAAGGGTGCCACTGTATTCTCCAAGATTGATTTGAGATCAGGTTATCATCAATTGAAGGTTAAGGACAATGATATACCAAAGACCGCATTTAGGACTCGATACGGACATTACGAATTCACTGTGATGCCGTTTGGGTTAACTAATGCACCAGCTGTCTTCATGGACTTGATGAATCGAGTATTCCATCAATACTTAGATCAATTTGTAATTGTCTTTATTGATGACATTTTGATTTATTCAAGAGACAAGGAACAACATGAGGAACATCTCAGCATTGTTTTACAGACACTTCGACAGGAAAGGTTGTATGCAAAATTCAAGAAGTGCGAATTTTGGCTCGATCGAATTGGTTTTCTTGGACATGTGATTACCGCGGAGGGTATTGAAGTTGATCCAGCCAAGGTTGAGGCTGTCACTAATTGGAGTGCACCAACCAATGTGAATGAAGTTCGTAGCTTCTTGGGATTGGCTGGCTATTATCGAAGGTTTATTGAAGGATTTTCGAAAATAGCTGGACCGATGACACAGTTGACCAGGAAGGGAGTGAAGTTTCAGTGGACAGAAAAGTGTGAGAAGAGTTTCCAAGAATTGAAACAGAAATTGATATCTGCACCAGTTTTGGTTATTCCAGAAGGGTCAGAAGGTTTTGTTATCTATAGTGATGCATCGAAACAAGGTTTGGGTTGTGTACTGATGCAGCATGGAAAAGTAATTGCATATGCTTCTAGACAGTTGAAGCAACATGAGCAGAACTACCCTACGCACGACTTGGAATTGGCTGCTGTAATTCATGCTCTAAAAATATGGCGACACTATCTATATGGTAGTAAGTGCGAGATATACACAGACCATAAGAGTCTAAAGTATTTCTTTACTCAGAAGGAATTGAATATGAGACAGAGAAGGTGGTTGGAGTTAGTTAAAGATTATGACTGTACTATCCACTACCACCCTGGCAAGGCTAATGTTGTTGCTGATGCACTTAGTCGGAAAGGTAAAGGACAGTTAGCTGCCCTAACCAGTCAAGAACAGTTGATCAAGGATTTTGCTAGCATGAGACTTGAAGTTGTAGCTCCTCCACATTACACAACTGCAATTATAACTGCATTGAATGTTCGATCGACTCTCAGAGACAGAATTAAAGAAGCTCAGGGTAAGGATAAATTTTTGTGCAAGATTAAGGACCGTGTACTCGCTGGCAGTGTTAAAGGTTTTGAAGTATCAACTGATGACACTCTCATGTTTATGGGAAGATTGTGTGTACCGAAGGATGAAACATTAAGGAAGGAGATTCTAGAGGAAGCACATTATTCACCTTATACTGCACACCCAGGAGGTACGAAGATGTACCAAGATCTACGCAAAATTTATTGGTGGAGAAATATGAAGAGGTCAATTGGCTTGTTTGTTGAGAAGTGCATGACTTGCCAACAAGTTAAAGCCGAACATCAACGTCCATCTGGATTGTTGAACCCACTTGAGATCCCAGAATGGAAGTGGGAACACATAGCAATGGATTTTGTCGTCGGACTTCCTAGATCAGTTAGAGGTCATCAAGCTATATGGGTCATAGTTGATCGTTTGACAAAATCTGCTCATTTTCTACCAGTGAAGATGACTTTCAGTTTAGACCAATATGCTCAGTTGTACATCAGAGAAATTGTAAGATTGCATGGTGTACCAGTTTCAATAGTGTCAGACAGGGATACCAGATTTACATCCAAGTTCTGGGAAAGGCTGCAGACAGCTATGGGAACTAGATTGAAATTCAGCACAGCATATCATCCACAGACAGATGGACAGTCAGAGAGAACTATACAGATTTTAGAGGATATGTTGAGAGCTTGCGTTTTAGACCTTGGTGGTAACTGGGAAATGCATTTACCATTGCTTGAGTTTGCATATAACAATAGTTTCCAGTCTACCATTGGCATGGCACCATATGAAGCTCTTTATGGCAGAAAGTGCAGATCACCAATTCATTGGGATGAAGTTGGTGAGAAGAGGGTTTTGGGTCCTGAAATAGTGGAACAGACTGTAAATGCAGTGGAGAAGATCAGAGAAAGGATTAAGACGGCACAAGACAGACAGAAGTCTTATGCTGACAAGAGACGAAAGGAACTACAATTTGAAATTGGTGAAAAAGTGTTCCTAAAAGTGTCTCCTATGAAAGGTGTGGTGAGGTTTGGAAGGAAAGGGAAACTTAGACCCAGGTTTATTGGACCTTTTGAAATCTTGGAAAGAGTTGGAAACGTGGCCTATAGGTTGGCCTTACCGCCAGAGCTATCAGCAGTACATAATGTTTTCCACATCTCAATGTTAAGGAAATATATCCATGATCCGGACCACATTGTTAGTTATGCATCATTGGATGTTAACAAGGATATGACATATGAGGAAACTCCTGCAGTTATACTTGAGAGGAAAGTTCATACCTTGAGGAATAAAGATATTCCTTTAGTTAAAGTCCAATGGCGCAAACATGGTAGAGAAGATGCAACGTGGGAAAGAGAAGAGGAGATCTTAGCCAAATACCCAAACATTTTCAAATCAAGTAAGTTTAATTTCGAGGGCGAAATTTATTTAAGTGAGGGAGGTTGTAGCGACCCCGAATTTTAAAATGCCAATTTTATAACTTAAGTTGTGTCGCTACGACGCTTCCGTCAAAATTTAGAATTTATTTTACGTTCCGTCGAGTTGTCTAGCAAAATATTTAATATAAGAATTCAAAACGATTTTTAATCTTAAAAATTCAAATTTTCCTTATCGGGTCAAATTTTACACCCAACATCTATTTTAAAATTTCTCTTGGTCCAATATTCCTTTTTGGCCCAAGTTTAAGTCCATTATCATCCCAAATCAATTATCAGCCCAAATCAATTGTCAAAATTTTAGAGCTCAAGGTTGTAGGGTTCACTTGTGTCAAAACCTAAAATCCAATCAATTTCATCTCCAAATTATTTCATCTCACGACTGAAACTCAACAAGAATCTGGGCATTCAACTAGTTCTTCATCCCTCCAAGCTTCACGTTGCAAGAACCAGTAATTCATTCTCCAAAAAGATCGGTGCAGGTAACTTCCTTAAATTAATTTTCGAAAGTCCATAATCTATGTTCTTCTCAAATATATTCATAAATGGAGGAAATAAAAAAAGGGAATAGATAAAAGAAGAAAACGGAATTTTCGAGTTTGATACAGTGAATCGAGTTTTATAGGAACCTGAAAATTCGATTCTTGCTCTCCATATCTTGCTTTTGCTTTTGGACTTCCTTCTCCAACCTTGATTTTGATTGAAAACCATTAACATGTAAAAACCCAAGTGATTTTTGGCTACCTGGGACTTTCTCTGCGTGAATATGACTTGGGGATGGGGGGTTGGGTTATAAATATTGAAAGTTTAGTTTTAAATCCTCAAGTTTGGTCAAACATTTAAGTTAGTCCCCTATTTGATTTTTTATTCTTTCTTCATCCCTAAAGTTTATGTATTATTCAAATTAATTATAAAATATTTTCTAATTTTACCTTATTGGCTCTAAACATTTTAATTTTCATAATTAGACCCTCAAGATTTAAATAATTATCCAATTACCCATTTCTTTACTTTCAAAAGTTCAATCAAGGTCCCTAAGAGTTTTAAAGTATTAATTAGGACTTAGTATCCTAAATTATATTAATTTTTGTTCTTGCTAGACGAGATCGCGGGGAAAGTTTGAAGCATAGTAACATTACATCAGTTCAATTTCAAGAAAAATTTCCAAGACTTTGAGGTGGGATTTACATTTAAGCAATTGTGGTTATTTTGTCTATGTTAATTCTTGATATGTGATTTTGATTGTGATATTATGCCTATACATATGAAAAGGTTGCCAGGGGCCGTAAATAGGTCCGGGATCGAAAGTGGGTCCTTGGGGTTGTCCCACAGTGCAAAATTGTTAAGTGCTATAACATGTTGTCAGGGACCGTAAATAGGTCCGGGATCGTAATTGGGTCCTTGGGGATGTCCCACAGTACATATTTCTACAGTATGTTGTATTTGTATCATATTCATAATTTGATTTCATGTTTAGATTTAACCTGGACTGATTGCTGTTTCTCCCACTGAGTATAATTCGTTATGCTCATCCCAATATTTTTCCACTCTTCCAGGTTAAGGAGCTCGGCAAGGCAAGGCAATGAGCGGGGCAACCATGATTAAATAATAGACAATTTAAATTATAAATTTTTGAAACTAGTATTTTAACAGCCGGTTTTTATTTTGTCTTAAATCTCAAATTTTAGTATTTTTGCAAATTGTGGCACCTTACTTATTTTATTTGGTATTGACTGTTGAATGAGTAAATTATTCAAATTATGTTTCCGCATTTAGTGTTTATTTGATATAGTTTGAAAAAAATAAATATTTACGCATTTTGGCGTTTATTGAGGAAAGTTATTTACAGGATATTTCGACTTAAGTAGCGTCTTGTGTTTATGAAAATTGGGGCGTTACACACATCTTCCTGTTCATGATTGTCATTGGCAAGATGTGAGTATGGATTTTGTGTTAGGACTTCCATGTACCCTGAAGAAACGTGATTCTATTTTTGTGGTAGTGGATCGTTTCTCAAAATGCTTCATTTTATCCCTTGTAGCAAAATATCATATGCGTCCAAGGTTGCCACATTATACTTCAATGAAATTCTTAAATTGTATGATCTTCCCAAAACCATTGTGTCAGATAGGGAGGTTCGGTTCACTGGTCACTTTTGGAGAACGTTGTGGCATACGATTCGTACAAAATTAAAATCTTCTGCTGCCTATCACCCGCAAATCGACGGTCAAATGAAAGTAGTTAACCATAGTTTTAGTAATTTATTAAGATGTCTAGTCCAAGAAAATTTTAGAAATTGGGATTTAATTCTTTCTACAGCTCAAATTGCATATAACATTTCCATGAATCGGTCGTTAAGTATGGTCAATTTGAGTTGTTCATGATTTTAAACCTAGGAAGTATTTAGATTTCATTCTGATGTCCCTACATGCTGGTGTGTCTATGTCAGCCGAATTATTTGCACAACATCTTCACGATTTGCATATTGAGATCAATAAACAATTTGAAGCTAGTAACGCATCATATAAACTTCCAGCTGATTTGGATAAAAGACATGTTGATTTTAATGTTGGAGATTATGTTATGATCCGAATTCGATCGGAGCGGCGCCTACATGGATCCGCCTCCAAATTGCAAGCTCGTAGCGCTCGTCCTTTTAAAATCTTAAAGCAAGTTGGTTCAAATGCATTTGTTCTTGATCTTCTGCCACATCTTGGTTACCATCATACTTTCAATGTTGATGATTTAGTTTCTTATAAAGGTAATTTCAACCCCTCTGATGATCCTCTACTACCTCCATATGTGGACATTGACCCTGAATCTCTTAACAATTCTAATCCAATGCCACATTTCCCAATACACAAAGATAAAATTGATGTTTAAATAAACAGATTGTGTTGACTAATGTTTAAGATGTTCAACGCTTCCTTGTTCGTTGGGTTGATCAGCCAGAGTTTTATTGCACTTGGATTACTAGAGAGATACTACAACAACTTGACCTAGATTTATTTGAGCTTTATCGGAGTCAACAAAATCTTCCTTTGCCCAGTTCTCCATCCACACATTCACGGGACACCAGATTTAGACCACCATTGACGCGCTTTTATGGACATTAGAAGAAGCTTGTTCAACCTCTTGGTTTATGATTAGGCAATTGATTGCAGCCTTTTCTAACTCATCCACTCGACAAGGTTGAGTTTTCTTCAACCCCGGGAAAGTTGATGCAGACATCATCGAGATTTCTTTTTTTATTTTTATTAGACTTTATTATTTATGTTTACTATTATTGGGCTTGTAGTAGTGGTTTGGCCCAAACCCTTCAAGTTAGGTTTTTGGCTATTTATTGGATTTTCATTGCAGATAAATTAGTTATTGAATGAATAAGTTTTCAATTGGCGACTACCAATTTTCCCTTTTTCCTTTGACGTTTATTTTTCTTCTCTGATTATTGCTCTTCTTGTTTTTCTTCTTTTGTGTTTTCCTTTTACGAATTCTTGGCTTAAATTTCAATTGATCCTGCATCAATTCATTCCTTAATTATTTCATTCCATTGTCTTAATTCAAAGAGTTTGTGTTTGTATGCAAGAAGATGGATTTTTAAAACCCCAATATCTTCATGTTGTATTTTGTTGTTTAAGGTCTTCAGTATATAAAACAATAATGGATTCTAGTCCAGTACATTGAAACAAAGATGACCTACGAATTTAATTTTTAGTTCACATAAAACATAGTAATCCATTTAACTTGGCAAACTCAATAGTAATGAAGAACTGATTGCAGCATTTTTAGTATTGCTAAAAAACAATTCAGAGGCGAAATTCTGAAAATTTCAGGAGCCAACAAACAATTAAGATGTTTAGTAATACTTTGAGGGTACGAAAGGCATTTTTGTAACGGATCCATCATAGGACTTACCCCCAATGACAATCTTTACATTGTTGCCTACCTTGTGGAGTCCAGATTTCACATATCCCATGGCTAAATTTTTCTTCAGACAGGGGCTAAATCTTCAACTGGTGACTTCTCCTATGTTCTGTCCCTTCTCATCTTGAATTTCACTGTGACTTCTGGGAGGTGGACCTGAGGAGAAAAAACCAACTTGCCTAATGGATGGTCCCTGTTCGATTTGTTTGAGTATTACATTAGCACCAAGGAATCCACCTTCAGCTCGTCTTCTCTTACCTATGGCCCACGTAATTCCTGCCTCGACTGGTGTGATGTGCTATTCCATGTCATTTCCATACAAGCATAATCCAGCTTCCAATCGAAGACTATTTCGTGCACCCAATCCTGTCAACCATACTTTGCCTTCAGATTTCTCTAGTATAGCTTTGGCGAGAACAACTGCATGTTCTGAAGGAATTGAAATCTCAAATCCATCTTCACATGTATATCTTAAAGTTCATAAACTTGACCAACTCATCTTCAGAAGAACTCGTGTTTTTTCTCCAACCAAAAGGTAAGAGTTCAAAAGTACGAAGAGAGAACACGTATAACATCAGTAAGGAGGGAGTTAAGGGAAGTTTACTTCTGATAATTGCAGAACAATCCAGAAGCAAGATAAAATAATGAAGTTGTCAAGTTATAGCAATCTAATAAGTCCTTCTATGGCTTTTCGCTGGACTAAATATTTTTTCCTGGTTTATCAATTCTATCTAGAAAATTGAGGAAATAGTTGGCATAACTCCCAGAAGTAAGTTCTCATCATGACCTCTTTTCACATAAAGACAATGATCAATTAGACAATTACAGATACAATGTCCAGAAAGCAACATACCATGTCTGTGTAAGAAAACAAGGCACCCCATTGATATCCAAGATCCGAAAGCCGCTAAAGTACATTTTGCTCAAATCTTCCTTTGTGAGGTGCTGCAGAACTGCGGCAGTAAGGGGACCAGAGACGACAAGGGAAACAATCAGAGTTAGAGGAAATGCCAACATCAAGAAGATAATTAGATCATCAAAATGTAAAATCTCAGTGTCTCCCTCCAATTATAATTATTATAAACATATGGATTCAAGAGCATATGCAGGGAAATAAAGAACCGATAAAGAAAAAAATATAGTAAAGAAAGAAACTGACTCAAAGAAAATTCGAGGACAAAATATATCTTCATTTATAGCAACATAGAAAGCGAATAAATTCAATACATGAGAATTGAAAATAATATACCGGAAGTAGACTCGGTGATCCCAATGATCTACCAATGCATTCAAGAAGTAAGCACCATGGAAAGACTGTTGACCTATGGTTGATCATGACCTTAATGTTTTGATTATAACAAACAAGCTCATCTTGTTTACTAACAAGTTGAATTGAGTGTTTAAGCCTTCAAAGTTATAAAGGTTATTATTCACATTCAAATGAAGTACAAGTGAAGGTTAAACGAGCATTCAAGACAAATCATTCGAGATACAAGTCAAAGAGAGGTTCGAAGAGATCAAGAACATTGAAGATAGAGTTATTTATCGAACCTCATTTCTATATATAAAGGTATAACTCGTTAATGTTTAGCAAGTGCATAAAGCTCAAGTATTTCTCATAAATTCATCACTTGCATAAATTATTTTGACATGAGAATGATCTTGGAAAAATAAACATTTGTAATATATCAAAAACCTTGAAAAATCATTTACAAACGTCCCTCAAAAGATCACACTTCAACTTTCAATAAAAAAGTTATACTCCGATTTTCAATCTCATATTGAGATAGATTTTTAACATGGAAGATGATCTAATTTGAAGATGATTTCTGAATCAAAGTTGTAGCCCTTTGAGTTATCTTTCCAACCCATTTTGAATCACCTTAATCGGATATCAGGAGAAAAAGATATGAGCAAAATACTGAAAGCTATCCGAATAAGGGTCCATCCGGACGTCCGGGTGGATGAACCGGACGTCCGGTTCATCTCAACGGTCACTTTTTTGACCGTTCTGACAAAAGTAACTCTAACGGGAAGTTGGTCATTCGGTTCTGAACCGGACGTCCGGTTGGTCGTCCGGATGGACAGAGACTTTGACGTTTTGCAACTGCTATAAATACCAACTCTCTTTGCATTCAATTTGTACAACTTTGGAGAGAAAATTGAGAGAGTTATTTATTGAAAATCTTTGAGCTTAACTTGGTTTTAAATTCTATATCTCATTTACAAAGATTTCTTGATTGATTCAAACTTGTTTTATCCATTTCATCAAGAATTAAATTTTGCAAAGAAACTTTTCAATTTCATCTATTTTCAAACTCTTGATAAAAGTTTTCTTTGCCAACACTTGTATTGAAGTGTAAATCTCTCCTCATACTTAACTTATATTATTTTGTTAAGAAAGATTATTGGTTGAAAACTTTGATAACAATACAAACTATTTCATCATCCATCTTTTATCAAAGTTTACAACATCAACACTTGAGCTTAATTCATTTGCTATCTATTAAAGTGTTTCAATCTTTTCTTCTTGTACTCAACCTTGATTTTATCATTCGATAAGAAGAGAAGATTTGTATTGTAAAATTCATTTGAATTGTGGGTCGTTATAGTCCCTTAAAGATCAACGTTGTATAAGGTGTGGTGCGCCTTGTTGTAAGTCACTGTGTGGGTCATATCGAGGTCCCGTAAAGCTCGGTAGTGTGGGTCGTGTTGAGGTCCCGGAAAGCTCAACGTTGTAAAAGATCGGTACTCCTTGTTGTAAGTTACCATTATAATACAAATTGGCCTTGCTCGTGACGGAGAGCTTGGTAACGGGGACGTAGATCATTGCATTGAATCGAACCCCATTAAATCGGTTTGTTATCTTTACATTATTGCACTTTACTTGAAATTGCTATTTACATTGTGCAATATCATACTTGAATTAAGATAACATATTTGCATATTTACTTATTGTTTTATACTTTGCAATTATATCTTGTGTGTTGAATTATTTTGAGACTAAGTGTCGAAAAAGTTTTGAAAACCAATTCACCCCCCTCTTGGTTAGTTATTCTTGGACTAACAAAGACAAGCTACTTTACATCACAAAAATGACTGTATTGTTATTTGTGATGCCTATGTTTAGCATAGCAAAAACTTAAGGGTACATACTACCAAAATTGTAAGCAAGAGCATGGGCACACTACAATGGGTGGTCCTATTGTAGTGTGTCACGTCACCTAACCAATATGCCACGTCACTTGATGCGTGGCAGATTGTATATGTATATGTAAGTTACAAGTTATAGGTAAAGAGGCAACAAATATCATGATTGATCTCAACACTTTGGCCCTCTTTACATGAATACCATGATGATATTATGTAAACCAATCACTTTTGGCAATGAGTTTAAGCTTTTTGAATGATAAGGCCCAATTCATGAATACCATTCATGTCCTATAGAAATAAGACTAGAGTTTTAAATTTTATTATCATATAATATACAGATAAACACTGAAGAAAAGAGATAACTTACTTGGAAAGCCAGAAGAGACCGTCCATCGTGGATGTGCTACAACACATCCCCACCTTTTGACGTGAATGCCTTCATATGTTCCTCAATATGAGATAGATCCTTATCTCTGCATCCAGGATTCATGACCAAGTATATGTGATCATCTGTCACCTTGGTGATCATTGAATCATCAATAGCCCCTCCCTTCTCATTAGTGAAGACTGTTAAAGTCCCAGTCCCAGAACCAGGTGCAAGACTAGCAACATGGGCAACCATTAGATTTTCAAGAAAATGAATAAAATCTTTGCCTTTGAGGTTTAGACCACACATATGAGCAATGTCAAATAGATTGTCATTTTCCCTACAATTTAATGTAGAGTCCATAATTGAGTCCTTGTATTGGATTGGCATGCTCCAACTGTTGGGGAAAATATGATTGCACCGAAGTTGGAGACAAACGTACCAAGATTGCAGCAACAATTCACGAACTCGAGAACAATGAACCAAACTTGATTGTTATGAAATGATTACCGAAAGCCTGAACGCGTAAATGATGTCATCAAACAATATTTGTCCCTTACAAATTGAAATTGATGCTTGAAGGTTTTCCGGCAAATGATTTGAAGGATTGAACAAGCTTTAAAATGATTTAACACTCAAGCAATATCTGTGTAATTCACCAAAATTTAAGAACACTACGAAAAAATATTAAATATTGAATAGGAATAGGAATGAAGTTTTGATCTTTGATTGAAATGTATAATTGAACTTCTATTGTTTTTCATGTGCCAAACTTGAACATCAATGTCCTATTTATAGGTCAGTTCAAATGCACGAAATAGTGCCAAAAAACAAGTGAAAATGCACCAAATTCAAAAATCAAACATTAAAAAAGGTTACAAAACGGCCAAAATTTTTATACCATGCAGCCGCATGGTTCATTTTTTTTATTCCAAATTCTTTCTCCTTCTTCCATTTTCATTTTATTAATTTTGAACAATATACAACAATCCCCCACTTGTTCAACATTGAATAAAATCTCATATTAAAAATTACCCGATACTAATATATAAGGATTAGATATCTTTCGATTTGAATTTAACCATAGTGTAATTTAAACAAAGTAAAGTCAGAATCAAAGGTATCATAAAGCTTTGAACCATTTGTTCCATATGACAATACCGATTAGAACACATACACGAGTATCACATGTTCTCAAGTTTCTCAAACTCTCTTAGCGCTATTATGACATTGCGCTCATCCTTTTTAACAAACTTTTAAGAGAGAAACTCATACTCTCTATTGAGGCGGCACCACCTCGAAATTTATGTAGGTGAAGTTCTTCCAGTATCTTTGTTACTTTTAAAAATACTTGTACTTAGTATTGAACTTCATTAAGAGTTTAAAACTCATCACTCACTTTAGTAACAATCATCATTATAATAACTAGGATAAGGTTACTATGGCTTTCAATAATGCTGAAATTATTCACATATCGAATGACTTCTTGTTACCATTTGAACCCGTGGAATACTTTTAAGTAATGACGAGTAGGGTTGTCATCATTGGTGGACCTTTTTAGTTCAAGAGTTTCAACCCCATCCTACTCATAGTAGAATTTACTACATCTCTATTTAGAGGTTTAGTTAGAGGATCTGCCAAGTTCTCAATTGATTTTACATAATTTAGGGAAATTATTCCACTATTGATTAATTTCCTTATGTAATCGTGTCTTAGACTCATATGTCTAAACTTTCTATTGTATACTTCATTGTATGTTTTTGCTAACGTGGCTTAACTATCACACAGGATAGGTATAGAAGATGTTATCTTCGGTCCCAAAGGTATCTCGTATAAGAGATCCTTAAACTACTCAACCTCTTTCTCGGTTTTCGATTGCAACAAATTCAGATTCAATAGTTTAGTGTGTTATACATGTATGTTTCTTTAATTTCCAAGAAACAGCCCCACCACCTAGTGTAAACACCCAAGCTGAAGTAGATTTACTTTCACCTGTACTAGATATCCAACTAGCATCAGTGAATCATTCCAATACAGTCAGAAATTTAGTATATTGTAGACCTAAATTCTTGGTTTTCTTTAAATATCCAAGAACTCTTCCAATAGCCTTTCAATGATCATTGCTCGGATTATTAGTAAACCTACTAAATTTACTAATTGCAAATGCTATATCCGGTCTCGTGCATTGAACAACATACATGATACTCCCGATAGCACTCTAGTTGAGCATTTTCTCTTCCATCATTTTTATAAGCTTCGAACTTGGATCAAGTGGGGTACTACAATCTTTTATGTTCAAATGTTTGAACTTATCTATCACACTCTCTATATAGTGTGGTTGATTTAAATAATAACCCCACTATTTTTAGTAACTTTGATACCCAAAATAGTATTCACTTTTTCAAGATCCTTCATCTTAAATATGGAAGATAGAAACATATTCGTTTCTTTTATCCTATCTATGTAATTACTCATAATCAACATGTCATCAATATATAAGCAAATAAATATCACACCATTTTCACATACTTTAGAATGTAAACATTTATCTACACTATTATGTTTAAAACCAAAAAATATTATTGCTAAGTCACTTCTCATGTCATTTCTTGGGTGCTTGCTTCAAACCATATAATGATTTTACTAACTTATACACCTTTTATTCATTTCCAGGTAGAACAAACCCTTCGATTTGTTCCATATATACCTCATCATCGAGATCCACATTCAAGAATATCATCTTGACATCCATTTGATGAACATGCAAGTCATATATCGAAGTTAGAGCAAATAATATCATAATTGATGTTATTCTAGCTACAGGTGCATATGTGTCAAAATAATTGATTCCTTCCTTTTGTCGATAACCTTTTACTACTAATCTAGACTTAAAGGTATTAATAGAACTATCAGTGTTATACTTTCTCCTAAACACTCATTTACATCCTATAAGTTTGGACCCCGGTGGCAAGTCGACAAGCTCCCAAGTATTATTTGACATTATCGAATCTATTTCGGTCTTAATGGCATCTTTCCAAAATATTCTATCATGGGAAGAAATAGCTTCTTTATAAGTTTTGGGGTCGGTTTCCACTTGTAGAACGAAAGGAATTGTTTTTTCAACATTCACATCATTTCCCTCTACTAAGTAAAAGGAAATAAGTTGAGAGCCTATTTCATCTGATCCAAAGGACTTCTCAATCCGAGTTATTTTGCTTCTTCGTGGTTAACTAGATTCATTAACATCTTTAGAAGATGTTTCATCTCGTGTTCCACTTGAGCTATGGATATCTTTATGAATTTCCCTCAATTCGTTATCCGAATATAATAAATTCTCAAAGAACTCCACATCATTTAATTTAATAATCGCATTGGTTTCTAAGTTTAATAATCTGTAAGATTTGCTATTATTAACATATACTACAAAAGTACATTTAATGCCTCTTGGACCCAACTTGGTCTGGTTAGGATTCGCGTTCTTACAATAAGCAAAACACCCCCACACTTTGAAATAACCAATGTTCGATTTTCTTCCTTTTCACAATTCGTAAGATGAAACCTTAGTATTTTTAGAAGGAACCCCATTTAATATCCTATACGCACTCAACAACGCTTCACCCCATAAATTAAATAGAAACTTAGCATACATTAACATGTCATTAATCATATCAACTAAAGTTCTATTTTTTCTTTTAGCCAAACCATTTTGTTCAGATGTTCTAGGTGCAGAACATTAATGAACTATGCCATGTTGTTCACAAAATGAATTGAAATCACTAGTAAAATACTCATATCCTCTATCATTTCTTAGAGTTTTTATTTTCTTACTTAGCTGATTTTCTACTTCATTTGTATATGCTTTAAACATATCAAAAGTTTCATGTTTATGCTTAATCAAATAAACATATGTATATCTAGAGTAGTCATCAATAAAAGTAATAAAATACATATTACCACCTCTAGTTAACATTCCATTTAATTCACATATATCGGTATGAATCAATTCTAAAATACTAGAAGTCCTGTTAACAATTTGACAAGACTTCTTAATCATTTTAGATTCTATACATGTTTTACATTTATATGAATCATTTTCATTATATGATATCGTGTCACATTTTAACATACGATTCATAGTACTTTACCTATGTGACCTAATCTAGTATGTCATAATGAAAATGAATCAACAATGTAAGCAAAATCAACTTTATTATTAAAAGACTTGTCAATAGTACAAAGTTTGACTATTCCTTCACTAGAATAGCCTTTACCAACAAATTTCTCATTTATGGATAATACAAGTTTACCAGATTCATAAACACATTTTGTGTTTTATTATTCTAAGAGATTTACACTAATTAAGTTCATATTCATATCAGGAACATGTATTGCTAAGGTAACTGTCTTGCAGGAATGAAGACAATATCCACGTTTCTTTTTCCAAATACCTTGGATATAACCTTATTACCCATTTGAATCTCTTGTTCTCCATCAGTTTCATAATAAGTCTTGAACAATGACTTATCATATGATACATGTACAGTTGCACATGTATCATACCACCACCTGGGAACCTTTCCTTTGATAGCATTGATTTCACTAACAGTGGCCAAAATGTTGTTTTCTTTGATGGAGTTTACTTTTCCTTAGGTGTTATTCTTTTTCCGGTATCGACATTAGTTTGCATAATGTCCAGATCTCCCACATAAAAAACAATTACATGTGGTATTCTTCTTGGAATTGTTAAAGTTCCTTGAAGGCTTTCTCTTGTTGGTTTTAGTATACGGCTCGGACTTCTCCATGGCATTGGCTTTAGATGTGCCTTTATAAGAATTATCATTCTTATCTCTTGCCCTTGATTCCTCTTCAATCCGAAGATGTTTTTGCAATTGTTTCGAAGAATAGTCTTCAGAACTATGCATTATTTTCTTCTGGTATCCTTTCCAAGTTCAGGAAGTTTAGCAATGATAGCCCCCACTTGAAAAGTTTCTAGAATATCAATTTTTACCGCCTTCAACTTGTTCACAAGTACTTGTAATTCATTGATTTGGGGAAGTATGTGAATATTTTCAAGAACTTGAAATCAAAATACCTCAAAATTAGTAATTTCTTTGTACCATCTTCTTCGGCTTTGTATTTGTTCTCCGAAGAGTTCCAGATTTCCTTTACCGATGAAGTATTTGTGTAGAGATCATATAATCGGTCTGATAGAGCATTCAGAATGTGACCACGGCATATAAGTTCGTCTTCTTGTTGTTTTTGTCTTTCAGCCCTTACCGCATCGATTTTTTCATTTGTAAGTTTCAGTAATTGCGTCAAATTTGGATCAAGTATGTAGAAGATCTTCAGTGTTATAAGTAGAAACTTCAGTTTATTTTGTTATATTGTGAAATTTGTGCCATCAAAGCGATCCAACCGAACAAGATCTTGATTCATCAATTTGATTGTTGCCATCGTGCTTTCATTCTGTATTGAAGAATATTGTTTAAGATTGTTGGGGAAAATATGATTGCACCAAAATTGGAGACAAATGTACCAAGATTACAGCAACAAATCACGAACTTGAGAACAATGAACCAAACTTGATTGTTATGAAATGATCACCGAAAGTCTGAACGCGTAAATACTGTCTTCAAACAATATTTGCCCCTTAAGGATTGAAATTGATATTTGAAGGTTTTTCGGCAAATGGTTTGAAAGATTGAACAAGCCTTGAAATGAATTAACACTCAAGCAATAAGTGTAATTCACCAAAACTTAAGAACACTACGAAAAAATATTGAATATGAATCGAAATGAAGTTTTGATCTTTGATTGGAATGTATAATTGAACTTCTATTGTTTTTCATGTGTTGTCAGCCTTGAACTCAATATCTATTTATAGGTCCCAGTTCAATGCAGCTAACGAAATCGTGCCAAAAACAAATGAAAATGCACCAAGTCAAAAAATTAAATGGTAAAACAAGCTACAAAACGGTCGAAATTTTGTACCATGCGGTCGCATCACGGAAGGGTTCCTTGGGGAGGACCCGGATCCCCCCCCCCCCCCCCCCCCCCCATTTTGAACAAAAAAAAAAATTTAATTTTATTAATTTTTTTTATTACATTTTTTATTTGGAAAAACTTTCATGAATGTCATGATTGTGTATTGTTTCTTGGAACACTAGATTTCAGTTCTCTAAATTTGGGTGTTTGTATAAAAGACTTTTTTTTTTTTTATTGTATGGAAGACATACATTAAACCTGCTTACAAATATTGAATGAACGAAAATGCTAAAATTTTTGGATTCTTTAGCTATAAAAAATTAAAATGCCTTATACATATATGTCTTAAGTCTTATTTCTAATTTTCAAGTTGAACCAATAGAATTGTAAGCGTTCAGAAAATATTGTCGCTTGCCACGATCTCCGAAGTATTTCTCTTTTTAAGTTTTCAACTAATTATTTATGTTTTTTTGTTCATTTTCTCCATCACAAGTACCTAACTTTCGCCATTTAACAAATAATGTTTCAAAAAAAAATAAAAAATTGGGGTAGCTGGCCCCGAACCCCCGTAGGCCCCCATCCCTTCAACTTTGGGACCCCCTACTTTGACGGGCTGGCTCCGCCCCTGTGCCGCATGGTTCATTACCGGGACTAAATGTCCTGGTATATTTGCATTATTAGTTATAAAGCTAAAGGAGGTCTGGAATCAAGTTTTGATGGCGAGTAGAATCAAAAGCTCTTTGAATGTAAAAGAGTGTATTTGGAATTTTTTTTGTTTACAGTTTCAGATAATCAAATCTCTTTCTTGGATTCAGGTTAGGAGTATCATCAACACGCATAAATTCACAAACCGGAAATAACAAAATATGCCAATTCAACGATTGTAATCCCAAATCTCAATTAGTATGTTCCATTTGTTTCAGAAAAACAGATCTTTCCTACCCAGAAAAACATTGATGATAGACATACTGATCATCAGAAGAGACACAGTGAACGAGAAATTCAGAAAGCTTACAATTTGAAAACACTAAAAGGGATTCTTATTTTTCTTGAAACTGACTATTTTTTTCTCGAACAAAGGTTATCTCAATATACCTTTGGCTCTAGAGAGAGAAAGAACTACTACTTTATCTAAGAATGTGGAACGTATTATTTATACAGGCGAGTGTCACAAAGGACCCAATCCTCATCGAGTGGTGCTTTCAATCACCCAATTTCTTGTCTGCTTGTAGGGATTGGTATGGGAGCTGGACTCAGGAGTGATATTTGTGTTGTCTATTTTAGTCCTTTTCCAATGTATATAGATGTAAATCAAGTCGAACTTATTCAATTTTTATTTGATGCATGGTGAGTTAGTTTTTGATTACGTTGGCAATTTTTTTTTTTTTTTTTTTATGTTGTTGTTTGTTGGCTCTACTCACGCCCGAGATGAGTAGCAAGTTTCTTGTGTTGGTTCGCGAGCAAAATAGGTGTCAACCCATGTGCGAGTCACGTCGCCAATATGAGTTTTCTTCTAAGTCCTCGAATTTCTTGGATCTTCAAAAAGATAACTTCAAGTTTTGAGTGTGAATAATGATATTGATTGTGAATCATTCAAATGATAATTCATTGCTTAAGCATTTTCTCTTTCCTTCTTAATTACTCCGTAAAAGCAAGGACATCTTACATTCTAGAACTGATAATCAACTTTCAACTAGCCTAAACTCATGTGTCCATCGGGACCAACAAGGGGCGCATTTTCAATAAAAACAAAATAAAATTACACAAGCCAGCTCTACCGTCCCACCAAGGGACAAGCTAAGCTAAGTTTGGTCGAGCGAGCTGACTCGTTCATTTAACACCCCCACCAACAAGTTTAAAAATAATATAATAATAATAAACACAAATCCCAAATTTTGTCCGTGGAGCATTCAATCATAGTTTTCGGCCATTCATCATATTATCCTTTGACTTATATTTTCTTTTTGAGAAACTTTATTGTATAGTTTTTAGGTTTAAATGTGTTGAAACAAATAACGAATAAGCAATTATATAATTTGTTTGGGTTTAAAACTGAAAACAAAATCATATCATTATATTAAAAACCAATTTGATCCCAACTATCAAAACCATTGAGAGAAAAAGCACCTTATGTCAACCTGCTTTACATCTCTAAAAGTCTAACTCCGTTGTAATAGAAATAGATACCAAAATTTTCAAAAATATTTTTTTTTTTTTTTTTTTTTTTATTTAAATTATTCTTTTCGATACTGTATATGGAAATTACATTTGATGGGATGATCACATGGACAAAATTTCCCACAGAAAATATTAGTTTACATTACATGGTCCCGAGGTTTTTGAGCACTTTCCTAGAACGCCAATGGATAGCTGCAGCTGTTTCAGACGTCCCCATCTGAAAAATAGTCGAAATTAATGTTGAGTATGAAGAGCTAACTAAAGTAAAACTAGAAGAGACTGATCTCTATCACCCGAAAGTTAGAATTCTAGAAATCCAACAAAAGAGTACATCACAGAGCTGGACGAGGGGAGTCCCGATCATGGGCTTTCAATTAAATTGGTGTTCGAATTCCGATAACTGGAGCATTGATGAGTTTTTACATTGGTAGTGGGGTAGCTGTGGTTAGTGATGATGCCTGTCGAGTTATTGGAGGCTTGAATGATGAATCTGAGTGACTTAATATTTTGCTTGTATTATTGCTTGTTTGTATTTTACCTATTTAATTGCCTGTCCAAGGACAAAATGGAAGTAACATGATTATGGTACGGCATCTAATGCAGGTCTCTGTTTTTGCTAATTGCTTCCCATCTATATGATTTGTACCCATGTATCTGAGATGAGAGAGAGCAAGAATTACCTTGATCTCCATCGAATAATAGTCTTGCCACAAGCGTGCATCTTGACTATAAGTTGCAAGTGCAGATTCGTACAATTTCCGAGCATTTTGAAGACAACTCTTGTCCCCAGCAGATGCGAGGTTCAATTCCAGCTCAATGCAATTTCTATATATAGCAAGTCCTGGATGAGGTAAAGTAAGAAATCTGCACTTGCACAAGGGTATAATGTTAGATAACCCCAAGACGACTGTTCAGTACATATGTCACAACATAAGATACTTAAAAAATTATAAATCAGCAACCCACCGCTTATAAATTTCTCTTGCAGGCTTTACTCCGTCCCTTTGAAGAACGAAATTTACAATGGCCGTAGAGAGAGAAAATCCACTATCACTTCCACCATCTTTGGCCAATAAAACGAAAGAAGTCTCCACCAGCTTGTCAAAATGATGTCTTTGATTTGCAAAATATTTCAGCCCCTGCAAATGAAGAAACATAAATGACTCCAAAGTTGCCCCTCAAATTAAAAAATGCACTTTGCTGCAACATTTTCAATGATTTATACCATCTATTCGTACGACATATCTAAGTTGAAGATCTTTCAGAAACATTGTTTTATAAGCAATTTAAAAATAAAAAATCTGAATAACAATTGGCAGACGCCTCAATGTTGATAAAACAAAATCCAGAATTTTTGGCTTGGAAGAACCAGTTCAACAACCTCACCAATCCCCCCAATCCCAATCCCAATCCAAATCCAATCTGTAATCAAACCAATAAATAACATTAATATAAATAATGATAACGAAAACAGCCACGCAAGTATCCTAAGCTAGAGCCTGAACACATAAACTGGGTAGAACTCCGTGCATCAATTATTTGTAAGCATATGAACATAATTTTGACAAAAGAAAGCAATGAAGATTTCTACATACCATTAGCCACAGATTTTCGGCTTCTGAAATGTTCACTTTCTTCAGAACATCAATTAGGAGCGTAAAGATGGATGATAGATCAGCCTTGCTAGGAGAACGCAATTTATTTTGAATGTCTCTCATTTCCATTGAGAGCCACAAAGTCCATAAATGCACTGCGTGTGAAAATTTTCCAATACAAAGCTTTTGTATCAGTACTTTAGCTTCCTCAGATTTTCCCAGTTGCAATAAAAATGAAACATGTTGACAAGCAAGATCCTCAGTAATGCAACCCAAGCTTTCAGCCTTCTCAAATACTATTTGAAGATGGGAAATAGGATGAAGAGTATGAGCAGAAGTGCTGAAGTGAACAGCAGACATTTCATCACCATTTTCATTTTTAATTGCATCCATGAGAAAATTAACATAGAGATTGAACATTGTAGCTGAAGGTACAACTTCCAAACTCTCCTCATAAACCTGTATGTGAGAACGTATGCAAGGTGAGTTTCGTATGTTGTTAGAGCAGGGAAGACATCGAATGTAAAATTAATAAAGAGATGATCCCTCGTGCTAATTTAGTATTATTCCCTATGAAGTTGAGGTAGTGCCAAGAATGACTAGAGAAGCACTAAACATCTCTAGCTTAAGATAACCAAAAGAAGGCCGCCAGATAATGACCATAACAAATCCAAGGAGGATACATTAAACGTATTGAAACCCACAAGGAAACATTCTCACACAAGAAGATTCATCTTTCCCAAATTTGAGCCCTTGCTAGTCTTTATTGTAAGTGCGTGAGATTTTATGTCTAAACCTCGAGATCAGATTAGACTCCAAGGTGGAATAATCAACTACAAAAATAAAAAATTGCATAACTTGAATAATGAGGAAATAGACTAACCAGTCAGATGTAATTGTTACTTATCCTAAATGCTTCACTTCTCTTTTATTTCTTTCCTTTCCTTCTATTATTTTATTTATTTATTTATTTTGGGGGGGGGGGGGGGGGGGGTGGTATTCATCACACTGAACACCAAAAAAAAAAAAAAAAATAGTAAGAAATATTCAAGTTTCAAGAGTCTCGTTTCTATAGGGTTTGCATGAAATGGGATACAAATTTTCCTTTAATTCTGTTTGTTACCACATTCTAATATCTTTTAATCATGATCATGTCATACACAAACTTTCCTGTCGCGTGATCTCTCCACTATCTGTCAGTACACATCATCAGTCTGCTATAGATCAAATGTCCATACAAGTTTTGTACACAGTGATATATAACAACAGTAATAAAGATATACCTGAATTGCTTTGCTTAATTGCTTTTGTTTAATTTCTTTAAAGTCAGCTGTTTCAAGTCTTGCAAGCCAATCCCAGTATTTCGGTTCTCGTGAGAAGTCCTTTTTCATGTCATTAAGTATCTCATTTCGCATATCTTCTGAATTAGTTAAGTTTGTTGCTTCCAGTATCTGAATGAACTTCGTTCTGAGGCTGAAACTAGTAGGTAGGGCTTCAATTGCACTATTATAAACAGTACGAAGAACATTTAAACCATGTTCCCTGAGCACGTCCACCTTCCCCTCAGACTCACCATCTTGGACGCCATATGTCTTATTATCATCTTTCCTCTCATCAAGGGCCATAAATAATTCGTTGTTCTCATCTCTCCACTGTTCCTCATCAGCTTCACGAGCATCCTTAGTCAGGGTTCTTTCATCCTCCCCCAAAGCAACCTTTCGAGCTTTTAATTTGTTAAGGTATGTGAGTTCCATACGAAGATACTCTACCCAAAGATCCTCAGAAGTTGGGCATGCTCTCAAACCACTTTGCATAAGAGCACGAGCAGCAGTGACATTCAGGTTGTGGTCAAATTCCCAAGCAGCAGCATAAATCCAAACACCGGGCAATTTTGGATGAAACCTAATTACTTGAGCTAAAGCCTACATAAAATAACATCAACATATAAGGAATCTCTATATAATGTTGGACAGAAAAAACAAAATTTTTTTACTAGTTTAATTGAATCCAGATTACGTACAACACCCATTTCCAGAGCAAGGTAAAGCTCTGAAACTGCATTTATTCACTGCACCTCATCACTCAAATATTACATCCATATTAACAGAAGGTAACGAAACAAGAATAATTTCAGTTCCACTAAACAAAATGAATAAAAATGAGCAATCACAAGCGGAGTCAGGATTTTATTCCAGTGAGGGTAATGACTTGATAAAATTTAGAACCAGACAATAATACAAGGATATTAAAAATGTTATAATGCGTTTTTATTATATATTACAATTGTTCCATACAGTTTTTCATAATTTGAAAGGTTTTTTTATACCCCCTTTATCAATATAGGGCTACCAAACTGTTATTCTTCTATCAACTTATAATTCGATTGTGCAGTCCATTCTTCACAAAATTGATAATAGAAAATAGTCTCTACATTAAGAGTAGTACTGAAAAAATTTAATGCCAAAATCTTAACTTTTAAAGTAATCGGTATACTTAATCCTTTTCATCACGACAAACTTCTATGCAAGATAACTAAGGCCTTACAATCCTTCTAACTCTCTGCTAGAATGCATATCAATTAAAATTTAATTATTATATTAATACTTCGCTATTTTCTCTACTCAACTTCAATTGTGTTATAGTTGAATAATCTTATTGTTTTCTTCTTTCCAACCAATAAACAGGGAATTAAAATTTTAGGATAAACCAAACATAATATAATGACCTTAAGCGTGAATTCAATAGGAAGAAGATAAAAATAAGAATTTCAAGCTGGGCCGCACATCCACGGTTATCACAAAAAAAAAAAAAAAGAATTTCAAGAAACGAAATTAAATGAGCAGTTAACTTTATATAGTGTCAATAATCAAACCAAGTATTGTTCGTCAAAATTAAAATAAAATTACACAATTTTATGTTAGAAAATAAAAAATAGAGACCAAAAACAGTGGGTCTTGGCTGAAGTGAGCTGAAAGGTAAATTGACAAATTATATATTGGCAGTTGCGACTTGAAGTAGGGGGTGGAATAAACGACAGTGTATCTGATGTGGAGTACTTTACTGTAACTAATGCTTGCATATATATTGCTTGATATATATAGATTCATAACGTAGAGATTACCTTTTTCATCCTACCATGCCCCCGTGCTTTACAGAATTCCAAGTACTGGAACCAGAGCTGAATATCACTTTTGAACCGGGTCGTGGCGAGTCTGTAAATTTCCATAATCCTAGAAACACCAGCGTAATCGGAGACTGACTTTTTCGATTTTTTTTTGCCAGAATTCTTCGAAAGGGCTTTTTTACGGAGGAGGCGGAGCGCATCGAGTTGTTTCTCGTAGTCAATATAGGCTAAGAAATCCTGCTTCAGTGGGCTTGGCCGCTTGAGCCTATACTCAAACTTGCGACGCTGCTTGACTATCTCTGCTATCTCACGGCGGCTAAACAAGTCGCGTCGCTCCAAGTCGTCTAGCTCGTTGAGCATGCGCTCCAGCTTGAACTGAACCACGTCCGCCATTGTCGAATAAAGGTGTGCCGGGGGGTGTTGTGACTGTGTGCGTGAAAGAGAGAGAGGGGCAGGGATTTTGCGTGAGGAGGAGGAGGAAGAAGAAGGTTATGGGTAGTGGGCTTAGGGAGGAGCTAATCCAAAATCCAGTCTGAGAAATTTTTAATTGGGCATTACATTTAGGCTTCAAAATTGGGCCCAGGTACCCATATAGAGGGTTCGCTGACCCAACTCAATAATCGAATGGACTGTTAGAGTTGGGTTAAATTCATTTACGATTGAACCCACTCTTCCCTAATGGATAAATATTAAATATGACTTCAATTTTATCCTACTATTAAGTTTAACATTGTTAAAAGAAGTAGTTCAAATTTTTATATGTTGTCTATATTTTGATAAATAATATATGCAGGATTTGTTCATTAACATACCTCACGAGATGGTGACTCGTTTGAATTTACATGTTGATTTGAGTCTTAAACTGATCGCATTGTTGATTTGAGTCTTAAAATTTACATGTTGATTTGAGTCTTAAACTGATCGCATTGTTCGTTGAAACATAAGGACGTTGATACTATGTTAAAATATGGGATTCGAATTGTTTGTTAAGAACAATAGCTTAAGCCCTCAATACACTGATTATCGATATGTGATTTATTCCTTAACAAACTCCAAACCAGGTACAGGCCAACCTCACTCCACCTAATCCACCACCTTGGAAACCTAATCCACCTCCAAAACCACAACCTGCACCAAAACTCTGTTTCTCCACCACCGAGGCTAGCTCCGCCTCGAAATCCACCTTGCCCTCCAAAATCCCGGCCATAAAGAGGAAAGTGGTGGTGAAAGAATGTCCTCGGCTCATCAGCTGCATTCTTATTATGGGAATGATCCTGGCATTGGTGTAAACAAATGCAGCAATAACCAACAGAAGGAGAATCTTGGCTACCACTTTGAATGTAGAATGAATTCTCATTATATTGTGTATATTAGTTTCAGTATTTGACAAGTAAAGATAAAATAGATGTTGAGTATTTTAGTGATGCACAAATAACCCCTAGACAATGATGAAAAATCGTGCCCCATTTTTCTTCGATTTTTCATCATGAGTAATGTTATTCATCATCAATGTATTTACAAACACAGTCTAGGTGACGTTAATGTGACATTAAATGATAGATGAGTCATTTAATTTCACTTTTCATTTAACCTATCATTTAGAGTCACATAAACTGTGTTTGTAAACATACTAGGGATGAATAACATTACTCTTTCTTCATAGACTATAAGCTTGGGATTGAAGAATATTAATAAATTCACACCAACTCTGATGTAGCCCAATCATGTTGGGTATATAGAGGAAATAAACGCATTATGTTAGAGCATCTCCAAGAGCATACTCTATCATTTGGAGAGCATCATTAAATTTAAAGAGTTAAAATTTTGAAATACTCCAACAGACTCTTTATATTTAACACTTAATTTTACTACTCCCAAAAATAATTATTAATTTTCTTTATCTTTTATTTTAACTAGCTTTTCTTTAGATTATTTTATTGTTTTCCTACATTGAAAATTGAAACACTTTGAACGCATTTAAGTATAAAAAGTGAGTTTCTCTTTAAATTAAAATGTTAATTTAAAGAGTCTCTCGTAGATACTCTTAGATGCTCAATACTCAATTTTGAAAATAATGTGAAAAGGGGCTCTTATCCCTTTACATGTGGAAGTTACTATCTTTATCCTTGGTAACCCATTTCAGTTTCTTGAACTCTATCTTGGCGAGAAAAATTTGGGAAATTTGTTTGTTCCTTGCCTATAAATTGGAGTCTCTTGGCCTCATTTTAAATTACACCAACCGGTCCCTGCTATGTGCATCTTGAAACCCAGTTTTTGGCCTCTTTTTCTTGCCTTTGTGTGCCGGTTGCTTGCCTGTGCCTCTGTGACTACAAAAATCTCCAATTTGGTATTACCTTCGTGGTGTTGGATTGATTTTTCTGAGCCTAATTAAGATGAGGGAATTCATTGTTCTTCATTTTTTAAATCTAGTTTTCTTCTTCATTTTGATTTCCTTTATTGTTTAAGTTAATTCCATAACTCACATTGTTGATTTATTCAATTGTAAGAGGAATTAGCATCAACAGTAGATTTTCCATTTTTTCATAGTTTAGCAAAATTAAATCATTGTACAGCAACTATTAAATAACTAGCCAAAATCCGTGCTCATCAATTTCCTTGATGATTAACCTAATTCTAGCCAAATTAAAATACCGCTTCATTAAATATTTGTGAATTTATTTTACTTATTAGAAGCTATAAATATAATCCATGCATAATGTTATTAAAATCGGATTGGAAAGGTCGGTTCAACCAAGACCCGACACATAAGACAAGAATTAGATACTTGCCGCTACACTATACCCGACTCATCCTACAACATCCACACTTCCTTCTTCGGTCCATCCAATCGATGCATTCGCTTAAACGAGAGAGATTTTCAAGATATATGCAAATTAAAATGAGGAAATTAAAATTATATAACAGATCTAATATTCCCTTCAAATAAATACTCCCTGCATGAAAACCCAAGTTTACATAGGTTTTAAATTCTTGACTAATTAATTATTTATCTTCATGTCATCCAGATGAACCAAGAGTCAGCTCAAGAGAAACATCTTTGGCACCGTCTGTGGAGATGGATGATTCTAAAGCTAATTTCAAAGCCAAAGTACACACAGATTCTTCTGCCAAGGAATTTGGAAGCCACTTGAAACTCTTACCGTCCTGCACTTCTGCCAGCATTTGTTTCTTCTCACCACCCTGGAAATATAATGCATAGTCAAGAGCCACTGAATTTCCTCATTGAGGCATTCTTGATTCTTGCTAAATTGGATGCAGGGGTGAGTGTGAGAATGAGTTAAAAGAAATGTTTAATTATTACTTGAGAATTGGAGCTGCCCAGAAAGTCCTTGAACATGATAGATGTCGAAACATTGAATCCACGTTCATGTCCTTGTGTTGTTACATTGGAGTATGATAATGGCAGAAAACTGTTCCTTTCATGTGATTTCTGTTGGAGCTCTTGCCTTCAAATCAAAGCACAGACAAAATCATACCTAGTAATTTCTTCGAACGTACGCTGAAATATAATGCTACTAATAATCGTACTGAACAGAAGAACGATGAAATGGAAGTTTGACGAACCATATTGCTGGCCTGGTGGAGGCTCTTGGGACAATCTCCAGATCGTAACAACTCCCGCGATTTCCATTGTGGATCATGTTGTTACTAATGAATCCCTGACGGTAACATTGTTGATGGTTTGTTTTCTGGGAATAGGAGGGACCTGAACTGTGTGAACAATTTGAATGAATCGATTGCACATTCACGTTCATACCTGCTTCTGCAACAATAAACCCTACGTTAGGCACTAAGATTTCAACTGCCTCTTCAATATGTATTGTCATCTCAAAAGATTAGTACAATGAGATTTAGCTATGTAAATTGTTTAATTTATACGAAGAAAAATGTGAAGACGTGTTTGATATATTGAACTGCACGTGATTAAAGAAGAAAAACTCATAGTTTTGTAGACATTATCATGTGCATATGGGTTTCCATGGCAATGGTCATCCGCCGGTTACAAGTGGATTGAATACAAAATCAGTTGACCAGGGATTATAAGTTGGCAAAACAAGATTAATCAGTATCACTTTAAATTCACATTAAGCCCCCGTTTCATTTAGATAAAAATCAGATTTTTCATAGATTCTGATGAAATTGATAGAATGTATGATTCAAAAGTTGTGGGTTACATCACATGAAATGTGTGATTAAAATTATAATGTTGAGTTTGAATTGAATTTTAATCCACTTTTTAGTAAAACCAAACGGGGCTAAATATCCGGTATTCATTAATAGAATAACGTCGTTCGTAACAGTTGTAACCAATAATCTAAGTCAAAATGGGATACTGTCTTATTATCCAATAAAATAAAACTACATTGCAATTGCATTCGGCAATCGACACTGACGTCACTATCACGTAAACTATGTTCATAACCACCATTAATAAATAACACTAATTAGTCTAGTTATAATAATAAGAACAATGCTATCCTTACAGAAGAATGGTTCACAGAAGGGGGGTGGTTGATTTACTTACTCACAAAAATGCATAGGGGTGGGTTGTTTTTTTTGTTTTTTCATTTTTTTTTTCGATGGGCCCCACACATGTGAGAGTCGGTCAAACTTCCGTAAACCATTCTTCTGTACATATGGTTTAATTCTAATAATAATATTATTTAGCATTGTAACACCGGTACTCTAAGTGACAATATTGGACAATGTGATAGTAACGTCCTTATCGTCACTTAAACGGGTGTTAAGAGCCACTAGTATTATATAGCATAATTCAACTAAAATAAATGTACAAAAAAAGTTACTTTTTTGGGTAAGAATATCAGCAATGCTCGTGATTAAACAACAAAATTTAGCAAACATGGAAAAAAATATAACGTCTACACAAACATTCGATGGAATAGATAAGTTGAGATGAAAGTTTTGAAAAATAAATAAATTTTTTTTATATTTGTGTATACACTTATATGATTTGGTGTGTGTTTGTGTGTGTGTTCATACCTTGTAACATCTGTTCATGCTTTGTGCTTCTGTACATCTGTCCACGACCACGAGAGATTAATGAGATATTAGATTACATCCATGAAAATCTATATATTTTATATTTATTCATAAATAGTAAAAACTGGTTACATCATAATACAAAAATTCTTCCATAGTGACAAAGGAGGGTTTTTGTCTTCAACCTGAAGGTGACTCTTTACGTGAGTAATTGTTAACCCCTTCACATTCATCAACTCCAGCACCATTTTTGGAGTTGCTCCTACCAGAAGAGATTAACAAAATTAATCACTTAATTTCAACTGAATTGTATTTAATTTCTGATTAATCACACAGTAAATTTTCTACTCTCTATTTCCATGCACGTGCAAAATCGTGGAATTTAAAGCTTACTGTCTTCTCCACCGAGTCGTTCAACAGCGTGCACGAAGCAGTGATGAAGATCCTTTGTCCATCTCAATCGAGGCATTTTCGACCTAACATAAGGCCTAACACCGGCTGGTCGAACCGGCATGGTCGGGGCCGGCTTGTTTTCCATCTGCCACCGTGAAACTGCCCTAACGGAGAATTCATCTCGATCTTTGATGTTAGGAGTGGAGAGGGAATTGGGAGAATCCATTAGAGAATTTTCTTCCTGGCGAGTTAGTCTATGTCACTACAAAAGAGAATAAATATTTGGGATGACTGTTGTCATATTTTGTCTATTTGTGCAGCTTTTTAGAGGGGTCTCAGGGTCAGTTTAGTCTTTTGAAATTTGATTGTATAGCAGAAAAAATTCTCCACGGAATTCTGGACCCTTGGATAAGTTCAAATATGCATTCATGATTGGGTGAAAATTGAGGAGTGAAAACTTCAACTGAAAATCGTGCATCTGAAAAGTGAAATTACTTTTTAGGACATTTGCCAAGGACCCTCAATTTCATTATCAGAACATTCTCGTCTAGAAAAATTTTGAATAAAGATGCTTTTTTTCATGACTTTCTACTTCTGACAATTCAGCAAAAAAATACAACCCTGAGAAAAGAAAGTTTTCCCAGTCGGGCCGAGTTCGGCATCTTAGCTGCCGAGACAGTAAAATGGATAAGATTTTAATTATGTTTTTGGTAATGTCGAGACCGCGAAACTACACAAGGAATGTTATTTAAAGCTTTGATTCACGTTTAATATTTTGAGGGTGTTCGGTACAGATTAAAATCAGATTTTAAATGGATTGTGGTAGAAGTTTTTGAAATGTCTGGTTGAAAAGATCTGGTTGATATTAATTGTTTAATTTTGACTCAAATTAAAATCTGACCCAAACAGACCCTTTATATTGGATGCGATGGTTCAATTTGATTTATCCCGTTGTAGGCTTATAAGTAACATTGAAATGTAAAACTTCTTTAGGAAGTTGGCGGTGGTACTTGGCTCTATGCTCCTCGATGTGCTTCTTTCGATACTATTTTAGGATATTCGTAGTTGGGTCGATTGTATGCTATGTTTTTTGTCTGTAGTTTTGGGTAATTTGCCGTAATGAAATTTTCTTGCTTGCCCTTAAAAAATAAATCCACAAAAAAAAAAAAAAAAAAAAAAACCAATTACTAATAAGAATTTATGGGGGTTTTTTATTATTATTATTATTTGGTGAGGTTCAACTACTATATTTATTATGAACAGCTGACGGTTACAGCAAAAATATGCAATTAATTATAAAAGGCCAATGCAGAATTTATTGAATAGGGAATTGTGTTTAGTCCCTGTTTGGTACACATTATTTTTTTCATTCTCATTCTTCTACTCATTTTCAACCACACATTCTTCAATAAAATAATATTTTCCATCACATCAATAAATTTTCCTTCTTTTTCAACCACATATTCTCCATCAATCTATTATTCCAAAATACATTTTTCCAAAATAATGTGGCTCATTATAAATATTTGGTAACTTTAGTTAGTCTATTCAGCCTCGGTCCTTCTGCCAAGAACACGATCATATTTTGATTGTGAGTACGAAATTTGAATATAGAGTACGAAATTATTTTAATAGTTTGAGCTTAGATTAAGAATATCATGAATAATAATGTTTACCTAGCAAAAAATGATATCAACAAATTGGGTCATGCATCTCTATATTTCATTACATTTTTGACCTATCATTTAATGCGATTGTAAATATCCGGACAATTGTGACTCACGGTGATAAATATTATTATTCTTATTAAATCGTATGGTGTGTGGCCTTTTGGAAATCGTTCAATATAGAGTAGGTTATTCTGCTACTATTGCGGGAAATATTGTGATCGTATTCGAATATACCAAATTATAATCTTGACTTTTACACGACGTTGTTAAATATAGTATACTAAACAAAATTCTAAGATAAAAAGTGTGACGTCTATCTAATTATTAAAAATAGTGCACATTTTAAGCCTTTGATTAAAAACATGTGAGGCGAGACAATTTAAATAAATGAATGTAACCTCTTTTAAATGAAGTGATTAAACACATACTTTTCTTGAATTCTACTCTAGATTGCCATATTAATTTTGTTATTATTTGGCATTCATTTTAACCTAATAGACAAATTTTAAGTACTTATATGGTAAAAAAAAATGGTGAAAAATTAATTAAATCATAATTGTTTCGATTGACTATCAGAGAGAGAGAGAGAGAGAGGTGACATAATCGTATAGCAAATGCATCTCCTTTGGGAAACATACCAAAAATCCTAAAATTCCAAAGTCTTGATTCCAGAGAGCATTCCTCCCTCTAATCTGGCTGGAATTTAAAGTAACATAAATTGATCATTAATTTTGATAAATTCTACATTCATCGAACCAACTGAACCAATCATATATTTAACGCATCAATCACACGTCGTCACTTAGGTGATGACACGTCCACCGCTAGATGTCACAGCCGTAAGAAGACAATGTCAACTATGGTGGAATTCTAAGGTTCTTACGTTCACAAATTTAGAATTTTCTTAATTTCAAGTGCCAAAATTAATGAACCTGAATCAAATTGCATATCGGGACTTGGGATAAAATGCAGACACGGTTTCAAAGTTGGAGGAGGGAAAATATTCGTTGTGATGGACTGTGCGAGGCATGGACGAGGGTTATTTGACTGTAGGTGAATCGTATTTTTTAAATAAAAATGTAAAAGTACGACTGAATATTTTTCTCTTATTTTAAAGTATGCTAACAAATTTTTTAGATACAAGCATAATTAAAGATAATATGTACTAATTAATAAACAATTGATAATAAATATGAGTAAAGGTTATAGACTTTTAATGCAATTAAAATATGAATCTTACTACATATACATCACGGGTTACATAATGCTAATGGCATTTTACAATTTGCTAATTTAAAGTATAGTCAATTTTTTCATCCAATATTTTTTCCTCCACATCATATTATGTGATATTTTATATACAATTTTGATGTATAAATAGCAAAATCCTTAAAACAAAGTGCATTTATACAAAATTGTAGTTAATAGAATTACCCCATAGTAATTACTAATAGTTCCTATAAGTTGGCTGTCTCAACAATTGAAAATTTAAGAGCACAAAATCCCGTTTGTGGTAAATGGGATCAAGAATCCTCCTCACAAATTTAATGTATAGACCCACATTAGCTGCTAGGTCCAAGAAATGGCTCCATAAAAAAATAAAAAAAAATAAAAAACTTCTATAAAAAATTAAAATAAAAAACACGCACTTGTTAATGCCTAAGCTCACATTAGGCCGTTAAATGAGGAATTGACTACCTTTTCCTAGCTATATCAACGAGTCGAGCCCAAACCCAAAAAAAGCTCGAACCAAGTCCGAGTTTTTTTGGGCCCAAGCCGAGCCCGGCCAAAAAAAATGAGGCTTGGCCCAAGCTTTCATCTCGAGCCTTTGCAGGTCGAGCCGGCTCGATTTTTTTTCCACAGTTTTTATTTAAAGAATTTTAATTTTGCACAATTTATACGTGTTATAAATTAAATAAATTATAAAAATGTAAACCATCCTCCTTTATCCGGATTTGGGACCGGCTACAATTATCGTAGGCAAAGTTAAAACTATACACAAATAAAATATTTCGTGTACAATTTTTCTTGATACAAAAAAAAATTAAAAATTACGTTTTTTTTAAACTAATCAATTTAAAAACTTACAATATCATAAATACTTGTATTTTCTGTAACTCTTCGGCAATTATACTGTCAACTTGTTTTTGAAGGCGTAATTTCGCACATTCTCAATCCTTCAAACATATTAAAACCTCCAATATATCTTCTTTTAGTCTTGACCGTTCGTCACATAAAACTCGACCACCTAAACTAAATACAGCTTCCGATAGTATCGTAGACATCGGAGGTGTTAGTAAATCACGAGCAATTTTTAATACAATTGGATATTGCCTTTCGTTACACCTCCACCATGATAAAAGATTAAATTCCTCTAATTCTCGTGGTTGTAACATACTACGAACGTCCACGCACATATACCTAGCTAACTCATAGGGAATTTCAAGACTTGTACCACTGACATCTATTGCTCTAGATATTGACGAATTAGAACTAAATGAGGGAGCACTAGTATTGGTCTCTAAAAAATTCCAAAAAAATTCTGCATTTTTTGAAGTATTTCTTGAAAAAGAATTTTGGATAGTAAAACTACACTGACCATCTTTTTTAGCGTAATAGTTATACATTTCACATAACATAGATTCTATATGCATATGTGATAATTCTACATTCATGAAATTTGAAATTCCCTTTATGGTAGCTTTTGTGCCAATTAAATTAAGTTGATGGTCCATCACCGAAGCTAATAAAAATAAAGAGGGTATCTCTTCCCAATATTTACGAAATTCTGCCTCCATAGAATAAATTACGTCAAAAAAAATTGACAAACTCCTACGTTTTTGAAATGCTTGTGAAATATAGAAAAAATGTTGTAAAACAAGTGAAGATGTATGGTAATAAACACCACTACATTCCTTCGTGGCATCGAAAAAAGGTTTTAAGAATTTTTTTACGACAAATGCAAGATACAATTCACAATCTTCTAAATTATGTTCGGATCCATATGTATGTCTACCATTATAATACATTGAAATAACGTTATCATAACTTTCACACGGGTGTAACATAAGATATGTAGAATTTCATCTATGTGATACATCAGTAACAAATGATTTCTTTTCTAAATCGTACTCTGCACATAAATTGTTAAATGCTTGCTTTCTTGCTGGTGATTTAGTAATAAAATTAATTGCTTGCATAATTTTATCTAAATGTGATTTTTTATGTTTCAATCCATCTTTTACAATCAAATTAATAATGTGACATACACAACGTTGATGAAAAAATAAACCTCCAAATATAGGGTTTAAATTATCAATAAATTTTTCGACAACAACTTTGTTTACACTAGCATTATCAAAAGTAAAGTTTCGAACCATTTCTTGCATACCATATTCTTGTATAATATCTTTTAAAACCATGTATATGTTAGTCGCATTATGAGGATATTCTACACATTTGAATGCAATAATTGTTTTATGCATAATCCATAGGTGATCAATGTAATGAGTTGTAGTAGCAAAATAACATTTTTTATTAACATCGGTCCATAAATTAGAGGTAGATGATATAACACAATTAAAAAAATTTAGACTTTCAACATCAATTTGTTTTCTTCTGTTATATAATTTTATAGCATCCGAACGAAGAGTATTTCTACAATAAGAATTATACCTGTGCTAGAGATAATTCTGTTCAAGACGAGTAAAGTGTTCTGACTCGATCATTATTAGCGGCATCTCTGCTGCAGCCACATATGTGGCAATTCCTTCACGAAATCTTTCCTATAAATATACAAAAGTGGAAAGAGTGGAACCGAAACCTGAACCAGTAAATGTTAGTTCGGTCTGTTTCGAGTCCACACCGACTAGTTTCACTTTGCAACTTCTTAAAATGTGTCTATTTAAATACGATGTACTCGAACTGGGCTTTCAACTAAGTTCTTTACCACAATAATTACAACGTGCTTTCCAAATATCAACTCCATTTTGAACCCCAACATTTTTACGAGTCATATGTTGCCAACAATCAGCAGACTCTTTTTTCGACCTTTTAAGCTCGACTACTTCCTTCTCTTCGATATCTTCCAAATTAATTGGAACATTTTGAGATGCATTGTACCCCGATGGAGTATTCGAACTACCTTTAAACTGATTAATCTCATCACTAGTAAAATTCATGTGTAAGTATTATAGTAAAGAATAATAGAGTAAAAGAAATTAGAGAGTGGATATATAATATTGTAGTAAAGAATATAGTCAAATGTGTAAATTGAAAATAAAAGTGAAGCAATTGGAGAGTAGAATATTGCGTAAAGAATTAGAAAAAGAGTGATATGAAATTGTAAAACTTTTCCCGTATTTATAGAGAAAAAAAATATATCCGTTTTTAAAAACTAATTTTTTTTTTGTTGCGTGCACGAAAATACGGGCAAAAAATCTGTAGTAGGCAGAAATTCTGCTGATAGGCATATTCAAATTTAAAATATTTTTTTTAATAACCGAGCCGGACACGGGCCAAAATTGGCCCGTGGCACGAGCTGGCCCGTGTGGCTTGTTGAGCCACAAGGGTCGGGTCGGCCAGAGCCGGGCTTGGCTCGGACTTTTTTCGAGCCGAGCTGTGCAAGCCCACGAGTTTTTTTGTCACCCTTACCTTTTCCCACACCATGTCTTTATGTGGGACATTTTGAAAATGGAAAATTGCAGTAGCGGTATCAAACATTTCATTAAGTAGCAGATTTTGTTCAAATTTTTTATTTGTGCAACCTATGCTATCAAACTTTTCAAAATGTCGCAACTGGAATCCAAGTAGATGAAAACTGTTAATTTAACCGTTAGTTGACCAAAAATCAAAAGTTTGACCAAATGTTAATTAATTTTAAAAGGGTAAAAATGTAATTTTATATTTTACATATAAAATAGGGAAAATTGCAACCTCAGTGCCAAACTTTTCAGATTTTTGCAGACTTTACTCAAACATTTGTTTTGTGCCACCCACGATACCAAACATTTAAAAAACTCGCACCTACAGTCCAAATGGAAGGTTTCCGTCGTGTTGACCAAGAATAGTAGATTTAACCAAATTTTAAAAGGGCAAAATGATAACTTTCCTATTTATCCCCATAAAATAATTGAAGTAATAATTAAAAGAAAATAACATTGTCCACCCCCCCACCCCACCCCCTTGCTAGTCCTTAATTACAGTAACATGTGGAATCGTAGAATGAAGTTATAGTGCCCATGAACCCACCAATTAATTGATTAAATTAACAACTCCAGAAAGTATAAACCCACAACAAATCTATGATATCGAAATCTCTTCTGCCCCCTTTTGTGTTTTTTCTCATGAATAAATTTTTCTCGCCGACATTGAGGAATCATCGCCCACACAAAGGCACTGGAGATTCTGTTGAGTTTGGATACTCTTTCTACGGTTTAATTGGTAAAAGATGTGTTTATACTCTCTTACTTACTCTCTACATGATTGTATAACCTAATTTTTGGTTTGTTTTCTTTTTTAATTTATTATTGTTTGGGTTTCCATAAATTCTCCCTCGGGTTTTATTAATCTCTCTGTAACTAACTTCTGAATCTTGTTCGTTTTGATAAAAAAAAATTGCACTTTTTCTGATTTGGGTGGTTTTTCTTTTCATTTCATCTCATTACATTGAAGGGGTAAAAATCGCACTCTCTCCTTCTCACGCTGTGGGAGGTGCAACGACATGTTGGTGGCTAGCGACGGTGTGTTGGTGGTTGGTGGATTCTGATGGCTGCATAGGCTGGGTGGGTGGGTGGGGTGAAGAAATAGATGAATAGTATTATTTTCTTTTAATTATTATTTCAATTATTTTATGGGGATAAATATGAAAGTTATCATTTTTCCCTTTTAAAATTTGATAAAATCTACTATTTTTGGTCAACTAGATGGAAATCGTCCATTTGGACTGTAGGTGCGAGTTTTTTAAAGGTTAGGTACCGTGAATGACACAAAACAAATGTTTGAGCAAAGTGCAAAAATTAGAAATGTTTGATACCGTGACTGCAATTTTTCCTATAAAATAACTAAAACAAAAGAATTAAGTAAAAAGAAAAAGAAGAAAAAAATATTGTTCATCTTCTTCCTACACCCCACCCATCCCAAAACCAAAAATAAAAAACCATCACCTCCGTTGTTCCGCCGCCACACACCCACCTTCACCTCTTCCGAGTTCCTCTACTTAGGTACACTAGTCAGCTCCCAAGATGCAAATGTTGGCTCCGTCGCGCACCCAAAATGAAAAGAACACCCCTGCAACCATTTCGCTAGATTACCAGTAACTGAGGTCGTCGGAGCTCTACCCTCTCCCGCCCTCTGCCACATCAACACTCTTGTCAAAATTACAAAGATACTACTGCAAACAACCCATGTTCTTCCTATTCTTCCTCAGAAGAAAATGAAAAGAAAGAGTTTTTTTTCACCAAAAGGGTCCACAGGAAACAATGTTAGTCCATTTCACATGAGGTCATCCCCTCCTAAAAGTTTAAACCCAATTAATTTGACCTCTCCAGCTTATTCTTCGTCATCTAACAATAGCCCATCAGTGGTGCTAAATTCTAGTAGCCCCAGGAGCTTAGCATCAAAATCACCAGATAGCTTATTGAATTTTTCGGCTCCTTTACCGCTTTATATCCCACTACCTCCACCTCGGGAACCGAGAGCATATACGCCATTTTTGCCTTCATCATCTAAGGATGGGGCCCGTAATTCCTCGCCTTAGAGTTTTAAGTTTTTGGGTGTTAGAAGAGGGCCAACCCCATCTCGTACTCCGCCTCCACCGCCACAGCCAAGGAGACACACCAGGAAGAAAATGGAAGAGTTTAAAAACGACAAAAATGATGGAGTTCGTGTTGATGCCGACAATAAATTGGGTGGTTGTGTTCGGGTTGGTAAATTCAGGGTTTTGGCGAGAGGTAGATGAAGGAGGCGAAGAGGATAATAGCGGCATTGAGGTTTTGGTGGTTTTTGATTTTTGGTTTTGGGGTGAGTGGGTGTGGAAAGAAGATGAACATTGTCTTCTTCTTCTGACTTAATTCTTTTGTTTTAGTTAGTTTATATTTAAAATATTAAATTACATTTTTACCATTTTAAAATTAGTTAATATTTGGTCAAACTTTTAATTTTTTGTCAACTAACGGTCAAACTAACAGTTTTCATCCACTTGAACTCCAGTTGTGACATTTTGAAAGGATTGGTACCGTGGGTGATACAAATGAAATGTTTAAACAAAACATGTTAATTAATGAAAAGTTTGGTACCATTGCTACAATTTTCCCTTTTGAAAATGCCTAATGCAAATGCCATTTCATTTCACACCTTATAGAACACTGACCATTAACAACTCAATAACAAATTTACTTATAAATTGAACACGGTAAAAAAATTCACGATTATGTATTAGATTGAGATCCCAAATTGAAGGTAGGGGACCTATTTGCTTGCTTCGAATACTTTATTGGGTTTTTCAATGGTTTAAAGCATCAAACATTGTATTGAAGTGAAAAAAAAAAATAATGGTAAAAGATGCGTAAGAAACGCATGAGTGATAAAATTACTGTTATTTTTCAATGTAACTAGACAGAACAATTTCGTCCGTGTATTGGCCTTCTAACATCAGGACTGATTGGCTAAATTAATCATCAAACTATTCCAATAATTCTAACAAAATCAATTCAGAAAATTGATGCAAGTCATGAATACTCTAATGAATCAATATAACTCATATCTCGAGTTGAGCTGCTTAAGTTACCGATGTGCATTCCCCTCCCTGTGAATCCGGTCACCCTCTCGTGACATATTTTAGGCCATCATAGCGGTCGAGTGTGGATCCCTCTTGGTTGGCCACAAAGAAGAGCATTCCTTGGGATAGGATCTTCGTCCCTCCATGAAGTCGACAGGGTGTAAACCCTTAAGGAGAATTACTGACCCAAGTACTGCCTTACCCAGTTCTCAGACCTTATGTTCCACATTCCCACATTGTCCAAAGCTACATATATTGCAGTCCAAAAATTAGGATATACCTGTGATTAGAACAACATTCTTAGTAAAAGAAAACTCTAAGAACCTAGATTTACTTTGTTGTTTAACAAGTTGTCTTAATACCCGAGTTGTACAACGGGCAACTGTGTCTCTCAAATTGTATCTTGACCTACTTGCAGGAGTCTACTATCCACCATCCATTATGTTTATTCACAGCATTAGCAAACTTATAAATCGTTAAGAAAGAATGAATACCTCGACTTCTCCAAAATCGCGAAGTTACTCACCCAACAACGAAGAAAGAATATCCATCAATGTGCCAAGACTGGACAGTATTCTCCCAATTTTGGAACACAATCTCAGCAAAATATCGGTAATCAGCATGCATGACAGAGGTTGTAAGATACCCTCCATATCCCCCACGAAGGTCTATCGGGGATGCTTCCAACGCTGAAGACTCCTCCAATCTTAAAGTAGTCGGCCAACTTTTAAGGGAGTGTCTGGGGAAACATATGATACATCGTTGACAGCATATCTGAGTTTGCCATTTATATATGGAGCAGAGTTAGCAAGAATAATGGTCTTAGATGGCTTGATCATTCCATAGTGGTATTGATAAGGGCGTTTTTACACGTTTATTTCGGTTCACAAACGTGGATAACTGTCGATAAATGTGCAAAATATAGCTTAATTCATTGTAATTGGTGTTTGCAGGACAATAATGATGATTGATGGGGAAATTAGGAAAAACAAGCAAAAATGACTTAAATGAAGCAAAAAAACAAAGTTTGAGGACTCAAGTACAAATACTGAAAAGTTATGTCGATTTCAAGATGAAGATTTGAGAGTGTTAGATATCAATTGGATGAGGAAAGAAGCCAAAGGGGTGAAATAGAGTGGAAGTACTATCACATATCAACTTCTAACCGAAAAAGTTATGCTTCGAATTTTCATTCTTAGTTTGAGACCCATTTTTGGAATAGAAGACGTTCGAATTTGAAGATTTGTATTTTTGGAAGATTTGTAGCCTTTTGAATTTAAAGATTTCCAATTCAATTTGAATCACCTCAATCGGATATCAGGAGAGAAAGATAGGATCAAAATATTGAAAGCTATCCGGTGGGAAAGTCACTCTACCATGAGGAAAAGTTTGTTCCATGCAGTTGCATGGAAAATAACTTTGCGGCCGCATGGAAGGTTTTCGACCCGAATTTTCTGATTTCCTTTTCTTACTCAAGCTTTTATGGAAAAAAATCTAGGGCAACTATAAAAGCTAAAAATCGTCCAAAAACTGGGGCTACACATTCTTTGAGAGAAAAAAACGTTGTAAAGCTAATAAGGTGGCAAGAACAAGGGGTTTTCACCTCAAGCTCCAAGATCTCAAAATTTAATCCAAGTTCTTGGTGATATTTTCCTTTTATTATTTTTATTATTCTTTTATTTTATCCATATTATGCTAGACTTTTTATATACTAGGTGAACGATGAACCTCCAATTGTGATCTTTTAATTTTTATTTTGCAATTTGATATTTAAACACATTCGATGGATGTTGAATGATTTATATACATTACTTTTTCTCTACAATTATATGCGCAATAGTTGTATGAATGTGGTTGCTTATTTTATGCATTCAAAAGAAGTGAAATAAGCTTGACAAGGTATAAATCATCTTATGGTTCAATAGGGGATAGAAATATACCGCTATACTTTACGTGAATCTCTAAGTGTTTACAAAACATCATGCATTCTTATATATTGCATTTGTCATAGAAATATAATCAAATGGTATGCTATAATAGGTTCAATTCTACTCGAAAGAGATTGTTGGATAAATTAGAAACATTGATTCTTCAACCAATTCATCGTGTTATCAAATTGTGAAATATGGGTTAAAAAGGAACTTTGCTTGGTGATTTGGGATCCTAGTGTATTTTTCATTCATTAATTTCATCAAACTTTTGCAATTGACATATTTTTTCTTTCATTTCGTAATTTTAATTTAAATTACATGTTAATCATAAATTAGTTTTAAAATTTACGTCAAATATCATCTTGAGTTTTATAGACTCGGTTAAGGCCTTGGTAATAGAAATCAAGTTAAATCAATTCTCGTGGGAACGATACTCGATATTCTAGGATTTTCACTTTATTACTTGTCAACGAATTGTGCATTTGCTGTGATTTAAATTTGAAACTTATTTTCGTGAACATGTATGAACCTTGAGGATTAGGTCTAGGTCCACTAGCTGTCAGATTCCAACTGATCTCAGAATCAACAAATTAAGTAAAATTAGAAATGATCTCTGCTTTATTAGTATCAATTAAAAGAATTTACAGGCAATTTTGAATTACCATATTGATCTGGCTTGGTTCAAAGACGAAGCAATCTCAATTGTTGGTCCACCAGGGGGAGGACCGGAAACTTTGGTAAATGAGTTACTGTAATGGAGAATAACAGTAGTGGTGAGAACTTAGTCCTTTGCTGGCTGGCTGGCTAGCTGTGACCAAGATTGAATAAGACTGCCCTAAATGGATGTCGAGGGAAGAGTACGTATTCTGAAGCGTGTGAGTTCCTTCAACCTCAACTAGTTTCATTGAGTGTCCCTGAATTCTGAAGTTAATGGAAGTAGTAAGTCCGACATTCGATATCCTAAAGATATTGTGTGGATGAGGAAAGGAAAGCAGATTGAAAACACAAGTGTATAACAATAAAAAATTTAACTTGATTGCTTGACTAAGAAATTCAGGTTACCTTGATCAACAGTAAATGTGTATCCATTCCACCCTCGACCATTGATCAGAAGGTCGTCAAGGAAGGGAAGATTGTGACCAGTAATCCAAGAAATACTTCAGTTGCTGCAAGAACAAAAGCAATACAGAGAAAATTATACTACACATTTATGAGATCAAATTGCTGTGAAATCTTTATGGCACATTTGGTAAGGAGGAAAAATAAGTTGAAATTATCCTACTTAGTATTATATACCAAACATGCACTTAATTTTCAATAATATGCTTACCCTTTGACTTTTGAACCAATCCTCAGCAAGGATGGCATAATCCCCCGCAGGAGGAGGGAAAGGTACTGGAATTTGAGGACGGCTGGAAATTTTGATGCTACAATATCCTCCGGTAGCCTTATGGAGTGCAAGTGATGGAAAATAGAAATAGGTGCCTATCTGGTCCTTCGCTTGGTGGAATCGGATAGGTAGTACCATAAACTCCGTCCTGCCATGAGTCCTCCTTTGCTGTAAGCCATTCCTAAAAATCAATGGTAATTTAAACATTTAACTACATATAGCCAGATGCCTCGACGTTATTCAAACACTTATTATAACATCCCTCCATGTTCTTATAACCACAGATTTTAATCTAGTTGCTTACATGGTACCAAACTAAGCATACATATACTAGTGTTCTACTTCCCTGTCTGAACCAGTTCTTTATTCCTCATCCAACCCGTATACTACTACTACTTATTATATAGTCCAGGATTTGTAATTAAACATTGGTACTACATTTCACCTCCTCGCACAGTACATTAAAAATCGAGCTTGAGTCCACAGATGAATAAGTCACGTTGTACGAGCACAACTCTTTCGGGCACTTGTGACTAGAGAAAAAATGTAATTTATGGATAACTAATTAGATGATTGTTTCCAGAAACATTCAACTGCATTGTCTTTCTAAGCCAAGAAAACTATGAATTTTCCAGTGTAATGGCACCATAAATACTGAACTGCCACTAATGTCTTGCACATTGAAACTCAACAACTAACATAATTAAAAGAAAAAAGTTAGTTTGATTTTCCAAGTTCCAACTTTTGCCTTGTTTGATAGCCAATTTTTTTCTTGGCAATTGGTTTTCCCCCCCAACCCTGACCCTTTTTCCAGTTTTTTCATTGAATTCATTTTCCCACCAAAGTTGGTGGGAAAATGGTTTTTCACTTTTTTTTTTTTTTGGCAATGAAAACAAATTCTATTTTCAATTGTAAAAAAAAATAAAAAAATTCCCTTTAATGGACAATTTTCTTGTGAAACAAAGTCAAACGAATATCAAATGGACAATTTTCATGTGAAACAAAGTCAAACGAATATCAAAAGATCCAAAATTTCAACATTTTTCAGATGGAAAATTATACCAATCAAACATAATTAATTAACATTCTCGGAAAAACAAGTTCTAGGCAATTATTTTCTCTGAAATTCATTCTATTTCCACCTATTTTCCATTCTTGCAATCAAACGGATCCTAATAAATAATACATAGCTATATATGGCCATACAGTAGCATGCTACTTCATGTGTCTCACATCGATTAATTTCCATAGAAGCTTAATGACAAATATAAAAACCCAATATGTGGTGGATGTCAGAGATCTAGCATGTGCATACAGCACAATGATAATCCTTACACGGTTACACCTTGTGTTTGTGCCTTAACATTAGAGCCGACAGAGAGCATGTTTGGCTAAGCCTAAAAGAGTAAAAGTACTTATTTTGACAGTAGTAACTTCTTCAAAAGTTCAAATTTTCTTAAAAAGTACACTAAATTTTATTTTTTTTAGGCTTGGCCGAACATGCTCTTTAATCTGTCAAATGACGTTGATATTCCAAATACAAACTCAACTCCATTGCCATTGCAAAATCATAATGGAAATTGTATAGATCTAACACATTTTACAGTTGATACAAAATGTTCTTTAACTGGATAGAATGCAGCAGGCCGGGGGGGGGGGGGGGTGGTGGGGGTGCAATGCCTTACTAAGAAAGGAGAAAGGGCTCATTCAAGTAGTTGTGAACACTGATAATCAAGTTATCGTTGGTGACACAGTCAATCTGTGGCACTGGAAACTGCCCATTTATCAAAATTCCCTGCACCACCATTTTTTTATCCTCAGCAACAACAGTATATTCAAGAAAATCCAAGAAACAACACACGGTACATTGTGAAGGGCATTAGAAGAAGAAAATTATAACTAGTACCTTTTGTTTGACACCCAGAGGATAAATGTCGCCATAAGTGATTTTCCAAGTGTTAAATCTATAAGGGTCTTCGCCATTTACATTGCGTAAAAGAATCGGCACTATAAAAAAACTGATGAGAGTATAAAAACTGCCGTACTCTCTCATTTTCTTCTTCTTCCTCTTGAACCCCCAAAAATACTCTTCTTTCTTTGTTTCTCAAAAAAGAGTTTTAGGCAATGAAAAAGACAGAGTGAAGAGGGAAAGAAATGGTGCTCCACACCGCGTATAATGAGAAGAGCGAGTGTACTGTCAATGTCTTCTTCCATTTGTCACGGTCACGTGCTGCAAGCTAGCAGCTCTTTTTCTTCTTTTTTATGTATTTTACCAGACAATCCAAATTCTGATTATGTACACAAATTAATCTTACCTTTTCGGCTTGCAGTTTTTACTTTCTTAGAAATTAGCAGGTTTGATTTTTCTAAAAATTTGACCCAAAAATAATTTTACAACCCAGAAAAGTTTGGACATTTATGATTAGCATACATTTATTCACAGTAGGGTAACATTTGGATCTAAGCACTTAAATCTGTCCGTGCTGATTCGATGTTTATTGTTTAGCCCTGTTTAAACTTCATCATTGAGAATAGATTTTGTTAAAAATAAAAGAAAAAATTGAATTTACCTGAAAAATTATTTTACGTGAAAATGAGTTTGAAAAATAATAAGTTCTAAAGAATGAATCAGGGCATATGTTAAATTCCAGAATACATTTTTCCGAAATAATATGGCTAAAACACACCCTATGTTAAATTCTAGACTTCGTTAAATTTGAAAATCGAGTGTTGATTTTAATATGAAATAAGGAGTGGGGTATCTCTACAAAGGTCACATGCAACTACAATTAAAAGTTGAAAATTAATGTTGTAATATTCCTTCTTCTTTTTTTAATATTAATGCATTCATTTATGTTGGAACTCGTTTGTCAAAAATTTAAATGAGAATCTATTCATTACCTAAAAATTATGAATTGTACAATCAATTTCTCCTTTAAATATTATCTTAAGAGATGCAAATCATTAATTAATTAAATTATTAACTTAATTTAATATTAAACCAAACTTAATTGCGTGCACATGCATGCATGATGCATGCAAGAAAGGATCTACATGTTATGAAAGTCTGTCATTGCCATTATTGTTGAATTTTTTTAATTTCTAAGACAGTGATGTAATTATCTATCTATGCATCCATTTAGCCCCGTCTGATTTGAATTAAAATCAGATTTTTAATAATTTTGATAAAATCGATGAAATGCATGATTGAGAAAGTTGTGAATGATCCCATAAAATGAGCAGTTAAAATTAATTATTTAATTAATTTAACTTAAATTTTAATTCAGATTTTAATCCATATCAAACATAAGCTTAATTACCCCCTCTTTTGATTGAAATGGTTAATTTTAGGGCTGGGCAAAATGTCCGAACCGAACCGAATCGAACCGGAACCGAACTGAACCGAACCGAACCGAACCGAACGGGTTTTCTTAAATTAAAAACCCGAACGGGTATCCGAATCGAGAACCGACGGGTTTGGTTCGGTTCTCGGTTCTAGACCAAGAACCGAATAAGAACCGATTTTTTTTTTTTTTTACAATTGAGCATTTGGGCTTTAAGTATATTGAATATAACCCAAACCGACCAACATAAAAAAAATTGCAAAAAAAAAGCCACTAAATATAAAAGGGAAAGAGCCCTAGAATTTTCGGTCTTCTCTTCTTCTTCTCTCCCCCAGTCCATTCCCGCCGCACAACATGTTTCTCGTCAGTCATTAGTCATTTTCTCTCAACTTGAAGAAGTCCCCCTCCTTCAAGTTCCCACACTAAGTTGGAGTACTCTCGTAATTATTCTTTTCATATTTAAGAGACGTGTGATTTTACCCTCTTAACGCTAACAGTGCTTTTGTTCTTTTATCGTGTTTACAATGACAAATTTTTTAAGCCTTCCAAGAGCTTTGCACAGAGATTTCCAGCTCTAGTTACTGGATTTTTTTTCTTTACATGGTACTCAAGAAATTGTTAACATTTTAATGGTACATGGCAAGTCAAGCAATCGATAATTACATTACATAGTTGGTAAGTATTTTTAATACTTTAAAATATTACGTTCATTTGTAAAAGTTAAGATTGAACCTGGTCAATATTCACACGCAGATTCACTCGGTGAAAGTACTGAACACGTTGGGATTGCCTCACTTCTCACAATGTTTTCAGAAAATAGGAATGATTTTGGTACCGCTTCTCAAAATGGAGAACATAGTTAGATGCTTTTATATGTTACTTTTTGGTAGGTAAGCAGTGGAGTAGTAACTGTTTGAGGGAAGGAACAAAAAAAAAATTGTGATCTATATTGTCTAGTACTAAAGTGTTAGCATTTTGTGAAAACTTTCTAATATATTATGAATTAATTATTCAAGACGCATTGACAAAGTTTTTTAAATATATTTATATAGTGTTATTATAAATGTTAAAAAAATTAATTATAGTAGGAACCGAACAGAAACGAATGGAATCGAACCGAACCGAACCGAACCGAACCCGAACCCGAACGGTTCCAGAATTATATCTGGAACCGACGGTTCCATTTACTAAATACTCGAAAATTTCTGGAACCGAAAAAACCGAACCGAACCGAACCGACCCGACCCGCGCCCACCATAGAATGTGTATTTAAAAAATTGAAAAAAGTTTCGAATTTATGTGCAAAATATTTATTATGAAAATGTGTAATTAAAAATGAGTTCGAGAAAGAAAAAAAAAAAAAAAAAGAGTATCGAAATAATCATAGACGTTAAACAAGGCTAATGAGTTTGACTAAAAATTGTCGAAATTCGAAAGAAATAGATAAATAATTTTAAAAAATATAAAATTCTCAAAATTATGTTTTTCTTTTTACAATAATTCAGTTTTCATTTACTGCTCTTCGCTCGCTATATGCGTACAAAAAACTCATTTTCTATCATCCAATGGACTTCAACGCTCATGGCCGTCTTCCTACAGCTCGACTCAGCATTTTACTCAACTTCTCCGGGTCTTGGCTCTGTCCAAGAATCAATCCATCCATCAGATAAAGGAATGACCATCCAACTTATCAGCCAGTTCGTATCACACCAAAAAATCACATTCTATTATTTTTCTCAAGAAATTCTACAGCCTCCTTTACTTGATCTACACGTTCTTTGCTAAGCATCTGATCCCATGTTGGCGGGCCTGGACAGGAACTTCCCAGATGGCTCGTGGCAACACCAATCCAGTACCTGTCTGCACTTCAACTTCAGCAATACAAGGTTATCTCCCCATTATAGAGTTGTTGAAAGTTTTGCAGCTGTAGCATTTTACTGGAAGATTACTTAACTGCAAAATTATGTAACAGCAGATAATGCATCAGATATGTGAAACAAATATAAAGAATTTACAAAATATAAAATGTGGTTATTTTTTGTTCAATTTACGAGCATAAATAGAGATAGATCCATAGCATTATGTGAATGGCTTGTTATCAGCACAACAACATCAAAGTTTGTATCAGTTATTAAGTGTGAGCACACTGACAGAGCATGAGCCAGCCACATTCAATACTCTGTTAAGCATTGGCTATTTGTGACAGTGCCGGAGGAAACAAAATTTTGAGCCATAATACATTTAAATTGAACCAATAGAGCAGTAAGAATTAGATCTAGGTGCAACAATGCAAAACAAAGCAACCCAAGTCATAAAAGATTTTTGAATACTGATGAAACGTTTACAATTAAAGGGGTAAACTAATACCTGCGTGCAGAAATATGGACCCAGAAATGCCGATTCACCTGACACTGAACTGCAGTAGTCCTTCCACCAACTTGCAGCTTGCTTGCTGGAAAATCTACTTTGAGCTTTGAATATAATTGTTTATTAGTATATCTTTAGATATTGTACTTTTATACACTTAATCAATCTCAATTTCTACTGTCACGCTTTACTTCTTAGTTCTTAAAATCACCTTCTACTGTTATCACTTCTCGACCCCATAACTCTTGACCTCCAGTCCTCGCCCCACATAGCCTATGTTGCAATAATGAAGCCTCGACAACAAACATATGCCAAATGCCTTCGCACCGTAGGCCTAGATGGATGGTAGGCCTCGAGAGGAGGTGAGGTAGATAAAGATGGTGGCGAGAGAGAGGACGAGGTTGTAGAAAGAGGGTCATGTATGCTAGCCAAGGTGGAAAATGTGGAGAAAATTGATATTAATATGGAAGTTAAAAGTTGACATTCTGTTGAATAATGAAAATGACACTAAAAACATCAAGTTCAGTGTTGTAGACAGAAAGCTCCTTCTGTATTATTCCAATGGCTGAGAGTATGAGCAAGCTATTTACATGTCTACATAAGAAAAGTTAAAAATTCAGCCTAAACAAAAGCTTTAATAATTATTCGTACCTTTACATTTAATCATGGCACGAATGAATTCTAAAACAAACAAAAAAGGACACCAGAGAGTAGGTTGTATACGCTTATTCTAGTGCCATGGAAGCCAGTCAATCTCATTGTGCCTGCACGACTTGTTTTCGTTGTGTTCACTACCTGGCTCGTCTTTTTATTGCTAGCCTTCTTGCTGCATCAATCATCAAATGTTTGATGTACGTCAAAAGAACAGATAAGGTAATCAGATACATAAAAGCACAGAAATTGTGCTTACCTTCCTGGAAATATACAACTGCCATGACCTGCGAATTTCCCAAGAACAAAAGGATATATTTAGAGATGATGAAGAACTGCAGCATGAATACAAAATAGTTGGAGCCATGAATGGCTCGACTACAAATTTTACTAACACGTTTCTAATGCACAAATAAGAATTTTTTAGTAAGACAGGGCGTTCTATTGCATGCCAACGTAGAACTAGAATTGAACTTATTCGATAGAAAATTATAATCTGCAAAACAGACTGCTAGTGTTCTTCCCACCATCCAATTTGAAATGAGACGGTTTGTTTATGTAGTTCTGCGTGTTCGATATTTAATACAAGACACGACTGGAAATACGATGCTCTAGATTTTAGATTTTATTTCTTTTGTAACAAGATCTAATTCCTATCCAATCCACCTTACCCAACAAACAATGAAGGAACCTTCTCTTCTCATAGAACTCCCATATTACTAGAAAACAAGCAAACAATTAATCATGGCTTAACCCTCCATTGCAATATCTAACAGTATACTCAACAACCAAACATATAAATTTCAGTTTCTCCTGTCTTTCACCAGAAAACTAAAATATAAAATCAATGTGTTGGGGCTCGAATCCATTATTATCAAGTGAATCACTTACTTGGATCAGTGGTAGTGATCATGGCTGCACCCTTGAAATCACAAGAACCGGGAGAATTCCCTTCCTTCTGATAATAACTATTGAAGGCATAAGAAGCATGGTTCTTCACGTTATTAGGCTGGTAACAACTCTCCCCAGGCTGAATCTCCGAGCAATTTGCCCTCCCTGGTCCACATGCCCAATCCAAAGCAGCCTGCAATGTTTTTGTATCAATGCCATCCATAGCTATGCAATATGTTTGAGCTGTTGTGTCATTGGCCAACAAAGTACCGATACCCGACACGTGTAGCAAGTAAACAGAGGTCGAATTCCCATAAAAAAGTCCCCAGTTCGCCTCAGACACAGGCAAAGACCTCAAATCCTCATTAAACAACTCAAATACATACAAGCTAGAAGTAATTTCAGGATGCAATGGCGTTCCACTATGATCTAAAACGTGCTTAATCAAATTTGAATTGTACGTATCTGCATTGTCAATTGTAGCATAAGGTTCCTTCGAATCCCCTTTCGAAGGCCACCCCGTTTCAGTAACAAGAACTACCACATCAGTAACATTTAGATTCTTCATAGAAAAATACACTGAATCAATCATGGCATCAAGAACACTAGTATAGTGCAGCAAAGTATTAGGATCAACCATTTCGTTAGAGGGTGTCAAAGGCTTAAACAATGAATTATCCAAAGGCACGACGCCCTTATTCTCCATAAACACATGGTAAGGATATAAATTCATCATCAAAGGTGACTGGGTCCTAGAACAAAATTGCAATAATTGGGAAATGACAGGGGTCAAACTCTGGTTAAAAAAGGCTTGGGAGGGTGGGAAAGGATCGAGAACAATGGAAGCAGCATTTGGAGTCGAAATCTTGATTAGGTTATGCAAATTTGCAGACACAAGAGCACTGTAGAGTGATTCAATTGCTGGCATAAGCAAAGGAGCTGAGCTTGGAATAGTAGTCAACACCTCATCACCCACTGCCACGGCGGTGATGAGCGTTTCTGGGTAGTACGCCGCCACATTGCGGCCAATCCATGTGGCGGCTGTGACATTGGAGGACCCTATAGCAAGAAGCTGGTTATTGGGCACACTAACAATGACCCTAATCTTAGTTTTTGCAAGTTCTTTAAGCGTTTCAGCATCAGCATCATACAATCTAACATGGGTTATCTTTTGTAACTGCAAAAAAGAAACCAAATCTGCTGGTGAAAGCAAATTTGACACGTCTGTGCCTATGTTCACTCCCACATACGGCTCATCTTTGTCCTGCTGTACCTTAATCTCTGCATACAGAAAATACACAAATTAACTACATTTGGCATAACTAACAACAAATTAATGATTGAAATGAGTTTCTTGATATGGGTTCTTGGAATTATCATTACCTGTGGAGAATGGTGTGGGCAGGATAGAAATGATGAGCAAAAGCAGAGTGAGGAAAAAGTTTAAGTTAAGATTTTCCATTAAAAGAAAGCTTGAAATTTTCTTGAATCATCTTCTGGTGAATTCACTGGTAAATTGAATTATTTTTGAAATTTTCAATGATGAGCAAAAGCAGAATAAGGATAAAGGCTAATTGCATTATTTTTGCAAGTTTTTGTGAAGGATTTTGATACTGTACAAGTATAGGGGGCACCCTGTGAAAGGTTGGGGGAGCATCGTCTCTACATTGTTAAAAAAATCTTACCATTTTGATCGACTTAATGAGATGTGACAGTCGTCATTGTTCAATTTAAAACAACAAACAATTTTTTCATCAATCATTCATCCCACCCATGCATACGGAGTGATGCTGGTTGTACAAAAATGATTCAACAGAAATGAGAATAGACACAACATAGGGTGGGTGGTTTTTTTTTTTTTTTTTTCATTATTTTACTCACATGGGGCCACCCCATGTGGCCCCCATGTGAGTTTTTTTGGCAAAATTCGGGAATGAATTAAACCCATGCCTATGTTATCCAAGATGGTAAATTCATCTTGTAACATAGCATTATTGTTAGGAAAACTTGCCCCTGGCATTACCAGTCATACGTGGCCTAATAATGTAGCATGATTCTTTTGTGGATTCATTTGTTAATTGATCAATGATTCTACTTGTACATAATTCATTGACACCAATAGAGGGTCATCAAGTGAGGTTTTATCAAAAAAATTGTTACAATTATGTACAAATAACATGGTTTTTGATTGAAAGTAGCGTTCTGCTGGTAGTACAGGGCCCAACCAGCAATCTTTGGTGTAGTGTTTGCTAGATTTCTTGTCTGTTAGATTCTGATTTGACTATAATAACCTTGTGGACCGATAGTGGATCTTCTTTATCAAGAAATAAAAATGGAGCAGTCCAAAATAATATTGAATGCCCTAAATTTTTTGTAAAATCAGGGTACTTTTTTCTAGGGTTATTTTGTGGTAGGGACTCGCACCCCCACTCCCTGTGCATATATCTTTCTCAATTTTGTTATATGAACTGATTCAATGACAGATATTTATGAGGAAAGCTGAACGTACTGGGGTTCTCACAAAACACCCACAAAGTGCGAGTCGATAATTTTCTTTACCTTTTTATTGAGCCATTTGTGAGTGGTCCGGGGGGGTTCTCACAGAACCCCTATACACTCAACTTTCCTCGAGATTTATTGACATTTTTCTCAGTTAAAGAAAAAATTTCCAATTAAAAACTGTCACTGACACGGATTTATTGACATTCTCTCACTTAAAGAAAAAATTGACAATTAAAAACTGCCCCATCATCTATCTCATCACTTGGAAAAAGCCCCTGTTGGCCCTCTTTGTTAAGCTTTATTCATCTTTATCCCTCTACACTGCGAATAATCCTGTCCTCGAGGTAATTATTGTCTTTAATGGAAATGACGAGGTGCCCCAGAGGTGTTCACTTTCCTTCAGCGCACGCCACTTTTTCAAGGATGGAACTAAAGGGTACGTTTGGGTGATTAAGAACTGGATTGGGCGTTAGTGAGTATTCTTCAACTCTATAAAATTAATTGGAAAAGCATTTCTTATAACTTTGTGCATGATCTTGATACATAAGATAAATAGCACGAGACATTAATCTTTCCATTTTTTCTCCAAGCAAAAGAAATGGCCTCAAATAATAATTTTACACGATCATGTAGCTTACAAAACTGAGGCCTTGCCAAAAGAAAACCAATAAAAAAATTACTATTTCATCACTCAACTGGAGTTACAGGAAGACCAAAATCAGGTAGGATAATAGGTGCTACAACCTCCCGGTGAACTTCCCCATCTTTCCTTTAGCGGATACGATCCGTATATTCCATGGAATATGAACATTTCCGAATATTGTCCCCATTCCTCCTGATACAAAGCAAAACTGATCCTTTGACGTCTTATCTGAGTGCGTTCACGAAAGTCATCAATGAATCCACATCTCTATTCTCGGAGGGATATTTTACTGGCCTTGAAGAATGTTTGGGGAAGAAAAGTATTGTAGGAAAGCTCCCCAACTGTAATTCTTGCTGAGCAAATGCCTTCTCCTCCCCATCTGCCCTGAACTTTCCCAGCTTAACACCAGACCCTGCAAACTTCTCTGCCAATTCCACATATGACCCTTCCATTGCCTGTTAGGATAAGAAAAAAGGATTTCAGACTGAAACTATGTTCATAAACAGCAGTACAATTTGCGCCAAGATAAATATTTACCTGGCAAAAGCGGCACCAAGGTGCGTAAAGCACAACAAGCCAAGCCTCCTTCCTATTTTCTAATTTCAGTAAGTTCTGGATTCCCGGCCTACTCAAGTTAACAACATCATGCGAGCTGAAAAGATCAGCTTGAGTGGCGGTTCCATTTGCGTGGACTGCTCCATTGGCATTGCCATTTAAATTTTCTTCCTTGATGTTGCCTTTGTGCAGGCCACACTCCTTGGCCTTGGCATCCTCCCACCACCACCGTCCTTCTCTCTCATGTTGCCCAGGGAGGACGGGTCTTGTGCATGGCTCACATCCAATAGATATGTACCCTTGAACGTGCAACGAGTTCACGGGTACGTTCATAGCCAGGAGGAAATTCCAGACATCATCACCCTTCACATTTGCCAATGGGTTCCACTTCACCAAGCTGCCAATCCCACCATCTAGCCCCTCAAAGACAGGGTCAACCTGAACGACCGGAATATCTGAGCGAGTACCAGGAGACTGATCCTTCCGCTGCCCGGTTATCCAGGCACGAAGCCCCTTAAGGGCCCTCCTCAGGGGCCTAACCTTCCTGACACGGCAGCACTCCTGATGTCCATCTTCGTAAAAGGAGAAAAGTCCCTTGCTCCTAACCAAAGCCTGGACTTCAACAGCATCAGGAAACATGTATTCAAGGCGAATCCCATAGTGCTTCTCGACTTCGTCAAAGAATTTGTATGTCTCAGGGTTCAACCTCCCGGTATCCAAGCTAAAAACTCTAAATGGTCGTCCAGTTAAACGTGCATATTCTATCAAGGCAACATCTTCGGCACCACTGCGATAATTATTTTTCTCAGTAAGTAAGTCCTGATTCAGCACGTTTACCTTTTTAGTGCATATTCAGATAATATAAGCAAAGTTCCCCATAGTACCAGACGGCTAATATTTTCAAATGCCTCAATTTCCATATACAGATTTTCATCAAAATAAAAAGCTTACATATACTGAATCCTCAATTAGTTAAAGATCCATACATGCAAGTACGGGACCAGTAAATTCAGAAGATGCATCCATCCAATAAAAAGAAAGAAAGAAAGAAAGAAAAAACTAAATTATTTTTGACAGTCTATTAGCAAAGTCGAATACCATTCATCAATTTGAAGAGTTAAATCACGATTTTCAGAATTACCTAAAAGCAATTGCAATATCATTTCCGAATTTCTCTAGGGCATTGTCCATAATCTCAAGAGGAGAAGCATTTTGAAGATCCTTGGCCATTCTTTCGTAATCCTCTACCTCGACCTTTTCAAACACCTCTGCTAAATTCCACGACAAAATTAAAGGCAACCCGTCATTTCAGATTATCCAAAAATCACAATAAATTAAACAAATTGTGTGTTAAAAAGAAAAGTTTCGCACCAGGAGCAACGATGGTTGCTGCTGAAGGGACAATTGAATCGTTCCTCTTTGGCTCGGCGTTCAACGGCTTAACAGAAGAACACCGTCTGGAAAGATTCACCGCCGTTGACGGGAGATGAAGCTTGTCCAAAGGCTGAAATGAACCAAATTGCCCAGCTGCAGAAAGAAATTATATATTCACAGAAATCAGAAAAAAGAAAAATCCAGAAAAATAATTAACGAAAACAATCCGACAAGCTGAAAGCAAAAGGAAAAATGACATATTTTAAAAAGCAAAATGTTACCTTTGGATATATCAAAAGAATGAGATAAAGAAGAGCCATGAACTACAGATGAAGAAGTGGAAGTCAAAACCATTATATATAATTCTTTCCTTTATCTATCTATCAGCAAAACTTGAAGTTTGAACAGGAAGAACAATAGTTCAGGCGGATGGGCTTTGAGAGTTATTGCGTGTGGATTCAATTGCACTGTGCAGAAAAGAATTATTGGTATATAGATGAAGGGAGGGGGCGGCCTTCTCGGGTTCATTGAACCTGGACGTGTTTTGGTACAATAATGAAATCTGACGTGGCGCGTGACCAATTAAGTGAATGACCCCACTTGATGCACAGACAACACATACATTGTGGGGTCCGGCCCCTTGTGAGGGCCTATAAGGCCCTTGTGATTTATTATTAAGTGAATCAGCCCGTGCTCATCCACAAATTCGAGTCAATTAGGACGAGTCATGCTACATGTACAAAATTATATTACAAAATTGATTTACAAAATATGCAATGACAACATCTTGACCAATGATTTAAAAAATAGTTTTTGAAATCAATGACTTAGATCTTGTCACATCATTTTGTAAACACACTTTTTATAAATCACTTTTATACAAGTAGCATAATTGAGTTAGGACTGATCTAGGCGAATGTGCAAGAAAAAAAATCCAACGAAGCCAACAAGGGCAGTAGCCATAGCTTGCCCGAGTTTTGGCTTCTTCCAATCATGCTACATTAACATATTTGTTGACATCAAGTTTGACATACTTGTACTTGTGAGAAAATAATTTTTGGATTATGATTAATGTACATAGGGACACCATAATGGCCCGCGCCCCCTCCAATAGGGGGCACCATGTGTCCATTATTGGCACCATTAGAGTGTCCCCTATGTATTTGTAGCATTACCTATAGTTTTTACACATTTATTTCAAAAATATTTTAGACAATCGACACACGATAAATGTCAAGAAAGTTGTCAGTCACAAATGTACCGCAAATGTACAACCAATTTATTTCGGCTCCACCCTGAAATCAGCGCTTTTGTCACGTGCCAATACGAACAAAAACAGAGGGGGAGAGGGAGTCACGGTGGGGAGAGAATGTTTATACGTCACCTGTCTAAGTTTCATATAAGCTTTTTTAATCGGTGCTTCTTATCGATTTTCTTTTTCCTTTTTATTTCCTTTTCTTCAATTTATTTATCTTAATTTTGTTGTTATTGGCAATTGGCATGTTATAATTATTGTAATTGTGGTTTTTATTTAATTTCTATTAGTATTGCTTGCCACAAGTTTACTAATTTGATCAGATGCGTCAATTTCGAACATTCGTATTCATAACATTGAAGTATTGTGATCTTATTCGATGTAGTTGGAGACTACAAAATGTAAAGAACATAGTCACAATACAGTCCAACAATTAAGGCTCTATTTGAGCCCCTTCTTTTTTGTGGAAACGAGTTTTGTGACGATGATTTTTTTAAGAACATGTAGTTAAAAAGTAGAAACAATTAGTAAAATTTAATTCCTTTGTCATTTGGCTCCTATTTGATTATGTTAAAAATCAAATTTTAGTAGATTTGGATATAAATTGTAGATCTCATAAAATGTATAATTAAAATTAATTATTCACTTTAATTTAAATGAGGCTCAAACATGCTCTTGATCTAATACGGGACACGCTCGTTCGGTAGAGATTAAAATCGAATTAAAATTGAAAAACTAACCGTTATTGTTAACTTTTATTAGACGAGTGAGACTCAATAACAGTCATATTTTCAATTTTAATTGGATTTTAATCCATACCGAACGGGCCTTTAGAGAAAATATAAGGCACAAAGAATAATGTCTCGACGTGACAAATGATGAATTAACTTGAATTTAAAATATAATGATGGGATATTGCATATTGTTGTCACATTTTCAGTCACTCTCATGGAGAAACCTCTACTCTATTTCCAAGTACCTACACCAAATGTAATTGAAATACCTTACCAAAACATTATTAATTATTAAAAAAACAAGATGTTTAATGGTAATTTCACCACAAGTTAGATGTAATGATCATGAAATAGCACATTCGTTGATGGTTCCCATCTCCATTGACCCTTTTGATGGGCTACGCTCAAGAAGCCTCATACAAATTGAAGAATACGTTGGGGATGTATAAATTTTGATAGTTTTGAGTTTAAGGGAGGCTGCTGAAATTTAAATTCAAACGTCATTTGTTTTTAAGTATGAGTTGAGTCATGTTCAAATCATTCTTATGTAGAATAAGTTTTCTACAATGGTGACATTTTCTGGACGATGATGATGGAAGAGAGAATGTGAAATGGAGAAGGTGAGGAACTTGAGCATGAGCGAAAAGGAAGGAGTTGGCTGGCATAACCAAGGCAATTGGAGGAGGCCGTGCGGAATCTAGGAAAAATTGGGTGGTGACAAAAAATATTGATGTAGTGGTGATTGGTTCGTCAATCATCAATGCGATTGGGTTGGAGTTGTGACGAAAAATATTGGTGAGACATGATTGAGAAGTAGGGATGGCTAAAAAACTTGTCGGCTCGGCTAGCTCGGGCTCGGCTCGGAAAAAGTTTGAGCCGGGCCCTACTCGGGCTCGGTTACAACGAGCCGAGGCTCTGGTCGAGCCTCATTTTTTTTGCCAAGCTTTGCTTGGCTCGGCTCGGCTCAGGCCCAAAAAAACTCGAGTCGAGCCCGATCTTTTTTCTTTAATTTATAATACGTATAAATTGCACGAATTTTAATTTTTTTTAAATAAAAAATGTAGATTTGACATTAAAAAACAAAAAAACTGACCCGGGCTTGGCTTGGCTTGGCTCGGCCCGCTAAGGCTCGAACCGAAAGCTTGGGCCGAGCCTTATTTTTTTTTACCGGGCTCGGCTCGGACCAAAGAAAGCTCGAGCTCTTTTTTTTTTCGGCTCGAGCTCGACTCGTTGACATAGCTATTGAGAAGCATTCATGATCCTCACTATTGTTGCCTGACTATTCGGTTTATAGTCTTCTTCCACTCTTCAGCAATATGTGGTGGTGCAAGGTAGCGGGGATAAAAGGAATTGATGGTGGTAGTTGGAATAATATTGTTGTATCATCACAGTTGAGCACTATTGATAATAAATAACATTACTCTGGTGAGTTGTGTTCATTTTTTTCCGTGTTTAATTTTTGCATATTAGTTGTCTTTTTTTTTTTCCAGAATTTAGTTCCTGTTTGATTCTCTTTAAATTAAAAAACTTTTATTTCTAATACTTATTTTCAATCGCATTTACACAATAAAATATTTTGCACCTAAATTCAAAACTGTTTTCTACTTTTAATCATAAATTTCCAAAAAATAAAAAAATAAAAAAAATCACTATTCAAAATATCATTTAAAATTTTAATTTTTTCTTCAACGATGCAATTCTCAGTCTCTTTCACCCCTCAATGCCATGCCACCATGGTACCAACTCTATTTCTTTTCCACCAAACATCTGCCTCAATCACGAGAGGAATCGAAAGTGGATACCTTACCAATTTGCTAACCACAACTTTTTGGAGCACCAAATGTGAAGATGCCATCAATTAAAAAAGTGAAAAAAAAAAAAAAGGCTAATTCTATCTTTCTCGACAGTTGCTGAAATTTTGAGTAATTATATCAAATGTCATCTAAATTATTTTTGTACGATGATACTCACTAAGTTTCTAAATATTATACTTAGTGGACACTTGCTTAAAAAGTTTAATGTTAAATTCTACGTGTTGCTATTAAGTGTGAACGTCTCATTAAACGATATTATTTATTAAACCAAATTAGTAAAATTAAAGAATTGGGAATTGAAAATTAAGGCACCGTCTGTGAGCACTTTTTCCAACCAATTAAAATCAATTTTTCGGCCGTTAACAACAAACCAACAACAATATTTGATTGCTGCTCTCACAACTGAGGCCCAGAAGTTGACTGTAACAGTACAATTTTCACACTACAACGGTTGAAATTGCAACCAGACAGGTCCTAAATACATTCAAATGAGAAAATGTTACATGGCTTTAATTCTAATCAGATTTTCGAACATAAATCATATGATTAAACCATTTTTAACGATGAATTTTACTAACGTAATAAATAACGTTGCTCGATTATACTTTGACACCTGATGAATCAGGTGAAACTCATTCTCAATTTCCTTTTTTTAAAAAAAAAAAAAAAATTATCGGGAACCATTAGTTCCATCCACAATTCAAAACTCAATCCACACATTCAAGGAAATGAAAAATTGAGTACATTAGAGAAGAGAGGTGTTGTACAATATTCCATTAAAAAATTGAGTATAAAAAGGACTTTATTTTTCAAGAGTATATTCGACAGTTTATAGAGTACTTATAAATTGAGAGTGTAAAATTTTTTAAGTACTCGAACAGTCTTTTTAATTTAACACTTAATTTTACTATTCTCACAAAATATTTATTGTTTTTTCCTATCTATTATTTTCACTAACTTTTTTTCTAAATTATTATTAAATCTTATTTTGATTATATTGCACTATTAGAATGTGATTGATTAGCTTTATTTCCATAAAAAAATTGTCATTTTTTTAACATAAATTCCTACTTTGAGGTGTTTAATTGACAATTTTTTCGATGAAAAATATTTTTCAACTTTTGGTCAGATAACAATATTTTTCTCAAAAACAATGAAGACTTTTTCTTTAAGAAGTGATTTTTATTTTTCATGTCATTCACACTCTCTATCTATCTCTCATTTACCTAACAATAAAAAATAAGCAAGTATAATATTTTTTATGTTGAAAACTAAATTAATCAAAAATATCTAATTAATTATTTTCATACAAATAAGTTTCAGACAATTGAATTGTTTAAAATTTATTTATTTTTAATGCAAATTCTATATTTGCAATCAAACGCACATCGCAAAGGTGGAGATTTTTTTTTTTTCATTTCACAATTATTTAAGAAAAATAATATTCCGCTACAGCTGTTGATTAAACAGTGACAGAATTTCGTGAAACTCCGTCACTTTAGCTAAACGTTACGCTCGATAAATATAGAACATTTTCTCTTGCTCAATAACGCTGCTTCCCTAATCAGTGATCACGGTTTTTACCTCTGGTACGGTACGCTCTCTCTCGCTCCTTCCTTTACTCGATGTCGTGGCGTTATTCTTTGATACTATTTGGGTCTCTAGTTCGTGTTTCTCTGTTCTGATTTTTCTTATAATTATTTGTATGCTGGATTCTATAAAGTAATTTAATTTTTCTGATAAACATTTTGATTACAGCTCTAAATTTGGATTTATAACCTAAAACTTTTGTTTGAAGATAGGAATGGGGTGATAGCGTAGTTGGTAGGCGGTTTTAAGCTTTGGATTACCGAGCTAGAGAATTCCTCTTTGAAACCATGTAATTTCTGTTGTCAGTAGAAGTTTTTCTTTTAATCACGGAAAAACTGAAAATTCCTGTTTATCACTTTGTATGGAATCTAAAAGTTTTTTATTTTTTTGAGTAAAGGAATTGATTATTTCCTTTGATTTTTCTTCCTCTTTTTTTTTTTTTTTTTTTTGTATGCTATTCTAGAACCATGGGATTCTCATGTGAATAAACAAGCCAAAATAAAGAAAATAGTATCAAGTTAAGGAAAAGATATGGTAAATTAAGTCTACTATTTACTTTCTTGGTTTTATCCAAAATTTTATATTCTAAAGTTTTAATTTTAAGGAGGGAGAAGAAGTGAGGTGAACAAGATTTGCTTTTGTATTTTTTTTTTTTAAAATAATCTCATTACAGAAATATATGTATACCGTTTCTTTTTCAAAACTATAATTAGTTGTGGTGGATCATTCAAGTTTTTATCTGGTTCATATGCTTTTTCCTTCCCATAGATATATATAAAATAAAAAAATAAACTCTTCTAATCTTAAGATTTTTATTCTGGTTGCTTCCAAGTTTTGTAGTGTTCTATTTTCACTACTGCATTTTTTACAGAAAAGAGGTTCAATATTAGAATGCAAGAATGTTAATCTTAGTTATATCGATTTGTGTATATCTACCTCAAAAGTAACAAGAAGATATTATTTCAGCGAACACAACAATGGCTGAGGCTGCACCACCAGTTGTTCCTAGTGATGAGTTGCTGGAATGGCCAAAGAAGGATAAGCACCGATTCTTGCATGCTGTGTACCGAGTGGGCGACCTCGATCGTGCCATCAAGTTCGAATCCTCCTTAAAGAGAAATATTACTCATTTTGTTTGCGCTAAATGTGACATCCTTAAATTTCTTGAGTTCAAGTTACTGACTTTTGCTTTTATGTTTTAGGTTTTACACTGAATGTTTTGGGATGAAGCTATTGAGGAAGAGGGACATTCCAGAAGAAAAATATTCCAACGCTTTTCTTGGGTTTGGTCCCGAAGACTCTCACTTTGCAGTGGAATTGACATACAGTATGTTGAGGCTTTTCAATTTCGATTTCTACATTATTAATCGCTATTTAACTTACGAAGTTCTCGATTTGCGTGGTTGTTTGATTGCGGGTTCATTATTTATCACCTCAATTGCATGGTTCTGCATTGGCACTTCTTAGAGTGGTCGTGATATACTCGTCATCTCCCCTCTCTGTTCTCTCAAAAATGTGCACACAGAGCTGCACAAAACACTTACTCATCCAATCATCAGAATTCATATTTTCCCATCCAAATAAAGGAGGATATCCAATAAATGGGATTCATAATTTCTATTTCAGAGGAATGGACACCTCTACAAATGGCAAATGTATTGATTCAGAGCTTGTTTGGAGAGATTTTTCCGATTGAAAAATATTTTTTTTTGTTTTTTAATGGAGAATGTGGTTATAAAAAATAAGGCAAAGTTATGGGTCCCATGAATGTATGGTTAAAAATGATTTTGGGGGAAATGATTTTCAAAAATTCTCTCCGGAACAAGCACTCAACAAACTGGAAACAATCTAAAGAATTATTTCTTTAATATTGATAAATCATAATTCTTGGTTGATTCTCTCTGATACTATTCCCAGACTATGGAGTTGATAAATATGACATTGGAACTGGATTTGGACATTTCGCAATCGCAACTCAAGATGTAAGTGTTTATCTTGTTTGCTTTTTCTCTGTACCGACGGTGCAAGTGCTTATCTATAGGCCATATTATGGTGCCTTGCGTAATTTAGTTTGTCTGACATTTTCTGTTTCTATTGGTTAGGTTTATAAACTGGTTGAAGATATAAAGTCCAAGGGCGGAATTGTCACTCGAGAGCCAGGTCCAGTTAAAGGTGGATCATCTGTGATTGCTTTTGTTAAGGATCCTGATGGCTACCTTTTTGAACTTATTCAACGCGGTCCAACTCCTGAACCACTCTGTCAAGTTATGCTTCGTGTGGGTGACCTTGGACGTTCTATCAAATTTTATGAGAAGGTGAACTATTTTTCCTTTTTAATTTGTGCGAGTTTGGTTTAGGTTTTGAAGCTACCTCTTCAATTGATCTATTTCTGGAGGTCTTATCTATTATGATACACGGACACGGACACGTATGTCCGACACGACACATGTCGGATATGCCAACACCCAATTTAAAAAAAAAAAAAAGGAAAAAAAAGGTACTGACACAATACATCGTCGACTCATTGATTGAATTCTTTAAAATTCTTCATTTTATAGTAAAAATTTAGTTTTATACTTGTTATTAATTCTTCTTGTAAATATTAGTATGTATTTGTTATTTACTAACAATTTTGAGTTAAAAATATATAATATTTTAAATAAAAAACAAAAAATGATAATGGTGGAGTGTTCGAAAAATGTCGATATTCGACACTTGTCATATATGAACACGTTACTCTAGTCGAAGTGTATGTGCTACAGAGCTTATCTTTGCTCTTCGTGTGAGTCCACGTGCATAAATAAATGAAACGTTTGTTATGTGCATCTCCAAGAATACGTCTATCAGCCATTTTGGAGATAGACAGAAAAGTTGAAGTTTGTGAGAAATGAGTTTTTTGACTACCAGAAGAATGAATGAAATAAGAAAGTTTCATTTTTATCCTTCAAAAATAATTGTATCAACATTCTCTCTTCTGTAGTCTTCGACTTGCATATAGATACTGCAGTGTAAGAATAATTTGCAATCTGGAGCGATTGGCTGCCCGCACACATACCTAGCCTTCATCTGAAAATATGCTGATATTTATCACTCTTTTATTCACACAGGCGTTGGGGATGAAACTCTTGAAGAAAACTGACAGACCAGAACAAAAGGTATCACCAATGCAACCCAGTTCTCCTTTGGACTTCAACCTTCTATTTTCCTTAGGAATTTGCTAATGCAGTGAGAACAAATGTTGTTGTGCTGTGCAGTACACCATAGCGATGATGGGATATGCTGATGAATACGAGACAACTGTCCTTGAGTTGACATACAATTACGGCGTGACTGAATATACCAAAGGAAATGCCTATGCACAGGTTTGTTATATGCTTGTGAAAATTCTTCATTTTGTTATCATTCATCTTTGGCTTCATGGTGGATGTAATAATATTTCTAGGTTGCAATCAGCACTGAGGATGTATATAAAAGTGCCGAGGTTGTGAATCTTATAACCCAAGAACTTGGAGGAAAGATAACTCGGCAACCAGGACCACTTCCTGGACTCAGCACTAAGATCACTTCTTTCCTAGATCCAGATGGGTGGAAAACAGTAAGTTCTTAGGGATCCATACTGTACCTTGGATTTTGATATTGATATTAATATTAGTGTTGCGCTCTCTTTAGAGATTCGCTTTTCCACTGCAATTTGAATACCTTTCCTCCCCCTTCACGTGTGCTCAGAGTTAAGATTATGTGCTTCAGTTTGTGTAGGCCATATACGAAATGAGACAAAATTGATCCTTACCGGTTGCACTGTGAATTGTTCTGAACATTGGTTAAGCTTCATCTTGATGTAAGCTCATTTCACCGTTTCTGTTGTATTTAGGTTCTGGTGGATCACGCAGATTTTCTGAAGGAATTGGAGAGTTAAGAGTAATGAGCAAGTGCTCGAGATGGTGTCGTGATGAAGGGGTTAATAGTTCAGCTATGGTAAATAAATAACCCCGGGCCTGTAGTATTTGTCAGTATTGAGTTTTAATCCAAGTCAGAATGCAGTATTAACTATGTTTTGAGTACTCAGCGAGCTTTTCTCTGATGTATTTTGCTGCATTATCTTATAAATACTTTCAAACTTTTCTCTGAGATCTAATCAAGTCAGAATTAACTGTGCTTTTGCTCATATTCTCATTTTTTTTATTTGGCAAAGAATAACTGTCAGAAGTTTCACATTACATCGTACAAGCCTCCAAAAGGGTTCTTGAGGAATTCATTATGAAAATTAAATCTTAACTTGGTAGATGAATAAACTTCAACGGTCATAATTACAAGTTTCCGTAGAATGAGGAGTTACATGAATATAACCCTTGCGAGGTTGTAACATGAATATAAATGAAGTAGTTAACACTGGGCAATTTATGCACCAATTAAGCTATTTGTACATTAAGTTAGACATCCTTGTTGACAGATGTGTGATGTGGCAAGATTGTGATGATTGGATTAAATGTGTGAGATGTGAAAGATGGTTTGAGATTGTGCCAAGTGTAAATTCGGTAAGTCAGGGTGTAAATCAGAATGTACATATAGCAAGATTGATTTATGCACCTTGTCTAAGACTTGTACAATTAGGTTACTTGTACCTAAATTGTTTACACTTTTGTTGACAGATGATGAGGTGGCATGCATTTTGACCCTTGATATAAAAGAGGCAATCGAGTACCTGCAATTGAGATTTAATCACTTCTACACATTCATAACATGAATGTTGATTTATGTTGACTTGCAACAAAAATATATCTATTGAGTAAGAGAATTTATTAATATGAGAAACAATATATAATATAGATTAATTTAGAAACTCGTTGATTTTGTAAATACTTAGGATTTCGATAATTAAAAATTCAATGATCTCGAAGAATACTAATCTATAATTCCCTGTGCTTGTTTGTGTTATAGTTGGATCGAATGGCGAACCTTATTTATTGGATTTTATGATGTCATTAAATCGTCTTAATAATGAATATTTTATTCAATGGACTATTAGTGTGTTACGTGTTTAAATGAAGATTTATTTGAATTATAATAAGTCTTGTACCTATCCTAAAGCTTATAAAGGGAAATCGCAGTAGAGGATGTAATGTCGATCTCGCACCTTCTAATTTTACTAATATATTTTCAAACATTTTAATCAATGTGCATCCGAATGACCTCTAAACAGTTTATGTCCAAATTATCATTAATTGATCAAAAGTCAAGCGTTTGACCATTTTAAAATGAGCAAAATGATAACTCGCCTTTTTCTTCACTCACCCCGAACCCCACCCAGAATTATAATTTAAGATGGGAAGATTCCATAACTAAGAGATTTAATTTTACCAATTTCAAATTTTAGAAATTATGTTTAAAATTTCAAATCTCAGATATTTTTAATTAATTAATTAATTAAACATATATTTTATTAATTAAATATTTTAAGGTCACAATTTCATATAATTTGATCACAAATTCAATATAATTGGTCACAAATCACAATTTTTATGTCATAAATTATTTTACGGTCACAATTCAAAAAACTTATAGATTACAATTTGTTCATCGGTCACAAATCATAAATTTTGTAGGTCGTAAATTAAATTTTTTATAAGTCACAATTTACTTCAAAAAAATTATAAATCACAATTTATCGATATGTCACATATTTTCAAATTTCTTGGTCACAAATTTTTTATTCATAAATTATCGAAATTTAAGCTCACAGATTAATAATGAGTTACAATGAACCAACCAAATAGTCGGTCACATACACCAAACACTCCACTCCCGTCCCGATCCTCCACCAATACTTAGTCACAAATCAACCAAATAATTGGTCACAACTGATCACAAATGACCATATAATTACTCACGTACACCAAAATAGCGATCACATACAACTGCTACAAACACTACCACCACTGCCACATGCGACCACCTTCACGTCGCCACAACCACACCACCACCACCACCACCAACACCAACAAAAACGCACTACCATCACTGCCAACAAAAGCACCACCACCGTCAGAAACGCACCAACAGACGTACCACCACCACACCGCAAATGTACCACTACTATTTTGCAACCACTAAACAACCAGCACCCAACCACCGCACACCATGTACTCCCGCCAACCCTAATTGATCGTGGCACCAATTGAAAGCAGTTCCGCCTTACCTCCACCGCTAGTGCCGCCACTAACACCTCCAAAAAACTACCATTTTTCAACTTTAAAACCACCATCTCTACCACTTTCCTACCAACAAACCCACTGTCACCAACAAGATCCAACGCCGCCGCCCAAACACCAGATAGTAGGCACACCAATCGCCACCTAAGCACAACAAAACCCCCGCCCAAACATCAATAAACCATTGCCACCAACCAGATTCAACACCGCCACCTAAACACCAAATCGCAAGCACACCAATCGTTGCCCAAACACCAACAAAATTGCCACCCAAACACCAAATCTGAACCAAGAGAGAGAGTGTGTGTGTGGAGCACAGAGAAAATGAAGATGGAATATAGAAAGAGGTGACATCATCGCTCATCTAGCAATGTCGACAACATCTTCGTTCCTACAGTGGCGATGTTAACTACTGTTGTAGCGGCGTAGATAGCATCTAGCGAGAGTGGTGGCAACGTGAAAAAAGTGGCATCCATCATCGTCGATGGTGTGGCGTCGAGGTGGCGACGACAAGAAGATGATGGCAGAGACGAGAGAGTGAGGAGAGATAGATGTGGAGGAAAGATTTAGGTTTGTTACATTATGTGGGGCCGGATAGAGGTAGGGGATAATGGTGGCAATGGGCCGAGCCGAGCCGGCTCGGCCCATGCCGGTCGAGCTCGGCTCGTGCAAGCTCGTGGCATCTTGGGCGAGCTCGCCCAAAACGAGCCGAGCGGCTCGACTCGTCAGTTTATTTATTTTTTATTTATTATATAACTTATAAATTTATAACTATTAAATCACTAAATTTAAAAATATATATATACACAAACATTATCTAAATTTTTTTTTTAAAATATACATTTTTCAAAACAATTTTTATTTTTAATATAATAAGAACAAAATTTTATTTGTTAAGAAATGAGAACCTAAAGAAAAATATATATATATATATATAAACACGTTTTGTAAACAATTTTTTAAATATATTTTTTCCTACTAACATTTTTATTTTTTACAATTACAAAAAAAAAAAGATAAATCCTCCTCCTTTATCCAGGTTTGGGACCGGCTACTTCAATTTCGAGTAGGCGGAGTTAAAGATTGTACACATACAACTTGTTACATGTACAATTTTTTTGAAAAAATTTATAAAGATATGAAAATAAAATAATGTGATGAATGTGTTGAAATTAAATATCACTTACTTGGTTATATGCAATTTCGACATATTTATTTTGAATTCAATAATTAGCATTTTCTTAGTCCGTAACGCACATTAATGCCTCCAAAATATATTCTTTTAGTCGAAACCTGACCTTAGAGAGAACTCTTTTCCCTGCACTAAAAACAGATTCCGAAGCTACAATGCTAACCGGTGTTAGTAGATCTTTTGCTATTGCAGAAACTACTGGCCATCGACGTTCGTTATTTCGCCAGAATTCAAGGATATTTTCTGAATTTTTACTAGTTGATTTGTTAGTAGGCAAATGTTGCCTAAAGTAATCAATTAATTCATATGGCAACGCATTTGAATTTTGACTACGACTGGAAGTTTGAGCACATGCAGTGGAAGTCAAACTACTACTACTACTAGAGGAACCACATACATATCCAGTTGCATCAAATTTATACGAGTGCATACTTTCAAATAAATTGAAAATTTTAGCGTCGTCATCTGTTATAGTAGTAGGAGTGTGTGCATGTACACGATTAATATGTGTACCCATTTGTGAAAAATATAATTCATACATTTCACGGAACGTCGTTTCCAAATTTCTATAAGTAATAAGTGTGGTAAAAGTTAAAACATTTGACATTTGATCAATTATAAATTTAGTACCTGATAAATTATATCGGGGGTCCATGACACACGCTAAAGGAAATAACATAGGTAATTCTTCCCAATATTTTCTAAATTTCAATTCCATAAAATATATAACAGCATGAAAATCGGGGTAATTTTGAAATCTAGCAAAAGCTCTAACAGTTATATAAAGACGTTCAAGAACCATACAACTAGCGAGATAATAAATACCAAACAATATATTTGTAGACTTGTAAAAAGTTGTCAAATTTATTTTTATTTTAAAAACTATATTCCAATCAAATTCACTCAAAATAGTATCGTCTTCGTCTCTAACATGTCTATTGTTATAAAATTCAGTAATATACGATTCATAATCTTCACACGATTTTAGTAATAAGTACGTGGAGTTCCATCTATGGCCTACGTCACTAATAAAGGTTTTTATATTCGTCATCCCAGATTCTGCACAAAAATCCTCAAATCCTCGTTTTCTACTAGGTGTACACGTGATATAAATAAGTGTATTCTTAATTCGGTTAATTTAATCATTAACATGTTTTAAACTGTCTTATACTATTAAATTAAAAATATGGCATACATAACGAATATGAAATAAATAACCACCGAAATCAGGATTAAGAACTCTATGCAATTTATCGATAACAACTTTATTTACAATAGTATTGTCGAACGTAAAAGAACGAATTTTACTCTCACATTTATATTCTCGAATTACTAACATAATAGCATTAAATATAGTTTGAGCATTGTGCAGATACTCAACAATTTAAAAAACAATAATTTTTTTATGTATGACCCAAAGTAGGTCTATGTAGTGTGCAGTTGCAGCCATATAATCCCTCTTATTAATCACTTCCCACATATCTGAAATTAAAGATATCACACTCCCATATTTTTCCCAATCTGAAATCAAGAGTTATTTTACATTAAGAAAATATGTAATTGTATTAGAACGAAGAGTATTTCTACTTACCTCTTCGTACCTCGATTGAAAATATCTTTTGACGTAGTTAACGAAATATTGAATGTCCGCTATTGCTAGTGGCAACTCCGTCGCGACAACGAACTTCACCATTCCCATTCGAGCTTCCTCTTCCGAAAACATCCATGTAGAAAGTGACGTAATAGTAACACCGACTTGTGGAGTACCAAATTGTAGTTGTGTTTGACCAGTTGGAAGAAGCTCATGTTTGGCCGAACATGATTTGTAGTGACGGTTGAGGTTGGTGGTTCCAATGCATTTTTGTCATGCCAGTCGTTGTTGGCAGTATTTACATACTGCTTTGATTTCTCGAAATCTATCGATCACACGATTAGTGGGAACCAATTTGAAATGATCCCAACATTTTGTCTGTTTCTTCCCCTTTCTCTTCCCGGTTGCATCGGGAATATTTAATGTCGGTTCTTCATCTTGTTCCAAATCAATTGGAACACTAGCTGAAACATCAATGTCATCCAAATCAATTGAATGACTATCACGAACGTCGAGATTTGCTTTCATTTTCGGGGATTGGTAATTCATTGAGATCAGAGAATTCATTCCCAAATTGATTTTGGGCAGGTGTTTGTGTTTCCTTCTCCATACCGAATAAATTTTCAACAAATGATCGTGAATCCATTTATTATGAATAATAGAAATTAAATTTAGAAATGTATAATTGAGAAGTGAATGAAAATTATATAGTAGTTGTCGAACGTAATTGTAAAATAGTAAGAAATAATGTAAAAAAAAAGAGTAGAAGATGATTATAGAATGAATGAGAATGACATTGTTGATAATTGATAAATGAAATTATGGAGAATGTAAATTGTAGAGAGTATTGTATAGTAAATAATGAGAGATTGATATTGGTGGGAAAAAAATGATTGATTATGGTGGGTATTTATAGAGGAAAAAAATGTATGTAAAATTAAAAAAAAAAAAAAAAATATTGTGACCAAAACAGTCACTGAACTTTTGTCAGTGACCGTTATGGTCACTAAACTTTTGTATTATTATTTAAAAAAAAAATTAGACATGAGCCACGAGTCGAGCGGCTTGTGGCTCCTGAAAACGCGAGCCCACAAGCCGGCTCGTGGGCCGAAAACGAATCGTTTGCCGAGCGGCTCGTTTGGTGGACGAGCCGAGGCTCGGCTCGTGGTCGGACTCGTTTTTTACGAACCCGAGCGACTCGTGGGTATGAATAGTACGAGCCGAGCACTCGAGCCGATGAGTCGCTCGACCCAATTGACACCACTAGCCGGGGATGGTATATAAAGTAATTTAATTTTATATTATTATTATATTTGATTTTTGAAAAGAAAACTTGTATATCTTAATTGTGAAATGAAATCTTGAAAACACTTAGGGTCTGTTTGATTGCGAGGTAGGAAATGGGTGGAAAGAAAATGTTTTACATGTAAAAGATTTTTCTAAAAATTGTTTTATTGAGAATTGTAATTAATTGTGTTTGATTGATATAATTTTCAATGGAAAATATTGAAAGTTTGGAATCCGTTTGGCTTCGCTTTTTATGGAAATTGTCATTAAAGTGATAATGTTTTCTAATATTGGGTCTAGAATTTGTTCCAATTGCCAAAAATAAAAAAATAATTTAATAAAACTAATCATACCGAATACCATTTGTTTGACTTTGTTTTGCATGAAAATTGTCAATAAAAGTGAAAATATTTTTTACAATTGTGTCTAGAATTTCTTCCAATTAAAAAAAAAATGGAAAATATTTACCCACCAAAACATTAAAAATTTATTTTCCTCAAAAATGTGAAAAGTTGGAAAATATTTTCTCGGGAAAATTTTGCCTATCAAAAACTACACAAGTTGAAAGATGGAAAATTTTCCTTAGAAAATTCTGCATATTAAATGGAACCTTAGTTGATGTAATTTTTACATTTAAGATTTGCAGAAAGTGAACATTTTTTATTGTTTTCAATTGGGCCTTTTGGTATTGGCTTCGAAAGTAGATGGCGATGTAACCCATTAACAGCCCATGTTGATAATAAATTACGTATCAGGCCTTGTAGGGTCCTTGATCAACATTTGTGGCAAATGGAAAAACGGCAGTCTCATCTGTTTATATTTATTATTTAGCTTTAATGTAGTAACGTCTTCATTAATCTGTTACTGGTAATTAAATTAGGTGGTCGAAGTTCTATTTTTAAAATTTTATAACTATTCAGAAGTTACAATTTCATTGAAAAATACGTATTTTCAATAAAATTGACAACCTAAAAATAAAATTTAAATAGGGGTAAAAAGACGATTTTACCCCCCGATTCTTTTTCCTTGAATAACATTCCATTCCAATTCTCACTCCACACACTTTTAACCCTTGAATTCAGGCAAGACAAGGCAGAGACCCGGAAACCTGGGAGAGGAAGAGGGTCAGAAAAAGTATATAAAATGTCTAAGACGACGTCGTCGTCGTCGGTGGTGGTGCGGCCGGAAGATTATGCCCACAGTCCGGTCCACTTTGCCGTGGCAGTGGGTGATCACACTGCACTTAATAAACTGCTTTCCTCTTTGCCCCGACTCGTTGACCCAAACCGAATACGGACAGAGTCCGACTCCCAAGCCCAAGAATGCCTCGCCGAAAAAATATCTGCCGCCGTCGACCGCCGAGACAACAGTCTAAGGGAAACCCCAATCCATCTCGCTGTCCGCCTCAATGACGCCACCGCCGCTCGTTGTCTTGCTGCTGCGGGCGCCGATATCTCCCTCCAGAACGCTGCTGGATGGAACCCCCTTCAGGAAGCCCTACTTCGCCGCTGCCCGGAGATTGTATCTACCCTCGTCCAGCATCATCACCTTTCCTCCTGGTCCAAGTGGCGCCGCCGCCTTCCTCGTCTAGTTGCTGCCCTCCGCCGCATGCGCGACTTCTACATGGAGATCTCCTTCCATTTCGAGAGCTCCATCGTGCCATTCGTCGGAAAAATAGCCCCCTCCGATACTTACAAAATATGGAAGCGCGATGGCAACCTCCGAGCAGACACATCTCTCGCCGGTTACGACGGTCTCAAAATACAACGTGCCAATCAAAGTTTCCTCTTCCTCAACGACATTGATCCCACTCTCGAAATCCCCCCTGGCTCCCTTCTCGTCCTTAACCACGACGACAAAAAAATCTTCGACGCATTTGAAAATGCGGGAAGCCCATTATCTGATTCCGACATTTCAAGCTTCTGCAATCAGACCAGCGTTTACAGGCCTGGAATGGACGTCACGAAAGCAGAATTAGTGTGCCGTACGAATTGGAGACGCCAGGATAAAACAGAAAATGTAGGGGAGTGGAAAGCAAAGGTTTACGAAATGCACAATGTCATCTTTACTTTCCGGTCACGTAAAATCAATGCCGGAGATAATAGAGAAGACCCATTTGGGCCCACCTACGTCTTGCCATTAGAAATTGATGAAGAGTCTGACGAAGGGTTTATAGTGGCTGAGAATCCAAGATTTAGCATGTCTAATGACAGGCAACGGAGGCACAGCAGTTTTGTGAGGGAGGATAGGGAGCTCGTGACGATGTCTAGGAAGAGTGTGGATATAATTCCGGTAAATGGGAGGAGAAGGGCACCGGAGAGACTGGTTGCGCCGCCGCAGACGAAAGAGAAGGAATACGTGAAGAGCCTGCGACCAATGGTTTGGTTAACGGAGCAGTTCCCATTGAAAACGGAAGAGTTGCTGCCGTTACTTGATATCTTGGCAAATAAAGTAAAGGCCGTTAGACGCATGAGGGAGCTGTTAACGACGACGTTTCCTCTCGGGACATTTCCCATAAAGGTAAAGGACAAATTTGTCATAAACCAACTGTTTCTGATTCAGTGTAAGCTTTACTTTGAATTTTGATTTGCTTTACTTCAATTTAATTCCTTCTTTTCATGCATAACCAATGTCTCTCTTTTTTAGCAACCAAGACCAAATGATTTGACGTGGAAGTATCCTATTGGTCCTTTCGTGGGCCATAAAAAATCACAAGTTCTAGGGACAAAAAAATCATCTAGGCATTTTTAATTATTTGCATATAGCCTTGATTAAATATAGTTAAGTAGACACATGAATTTTCCCCATTGATGTAGATTGATTTAGTAGCACCACCGGTGTTTAACATCAGTTTAGGTGACATCACTCATGACATTAAATTATAAGTTCAATCAAATTCAAGGAGACATGTGATATGCTGACACCTAGACTAGTGTTCAACACTACTGATGATAGATAACATTATTTTTTATGTAGAGACTTACAAATAGAATTATTTTGATTTAATTTTAATTCGACGGTTGAATTTTGATTCAGGTGGCAATCCCTGTGGTTCCTACGGTGAGGGTGGTAATAACTTTCACAAAGTTTATTGAGTTGCAACCAATTGAAAATTTTTACACTCCATTGTCAAGTCCTAGTGAACTTGATGCAAGAGTAGACAATGAAGAAGAAAGTACGAGTAAGGAAAGAGGTTACTTGTCGTTTTCATCGTCCTGGTTGTCGAGCAGCAGCCGATCGAGCAAGCAGAGTCGCAATGGTGGAGAGCAATTGGATCCATTCGCGATACCAAGTGGATATAGCTGGAGTAGTTTTAATGAGAAGAATAGGAAAATGAAGAAAACCAAGTCTACCAGAAAGAAAAACTGAGTGAAATTATGTTGTTTTTACTTTTTACTGATTAGATTATAGTTGAATGTTGATTAATTGGGTAGATAACAATCTTAAATTTTGAAGCAAATTCTCCAAGTAGGGATTAAAAGGAGAAGTTTTATATTTTATTTTTTGTTATATTAAAATATGGTTAATTATATTATTTGAAATTTCTGTGCATCCATTTACATTCCTTTTATCCCTTGAAATGACGTGTGAATGTTACTGAAAATGTAACGATTTTCCCGTTCGTTAGGGATTAAAATTATATTAAAATTGAAAAAATAGTCGTTATTGTTGAATTTAATTAGACGAGTGAGACCCAATAACAATCATATTTTCAATTTTAATTGGATTTTAATCCCTACCGAACGAGGCCTTAATAGATTCACATTTTCGAATGGAAAAAACATAAATTAGATTTTGATCTTCTATAATTTCAAAATTATGAGATATGCTCCGCCCAACTCATATAGTAGTCCCCCAATATGGCCCATTACTCTATGGCCCAAAGTCATTAGGCCCAATTACATGCTTCATTCTCTTATTCAAAGCCCACCAATTAAAGGCCCAACCTTCATATCTTTAGGCAAAAGCAAAAGAGAATTAAATTTTTAAAAACAACAAGTGTACCATTTATACATGGAATATGTTACTTGTACATAATGCGTTGTCTACTCCCTCACATGGAGGGAGACCCACTTCGAATAAAATATAATATATTCGAAGTGGATCCCCCTCCATGTGAGGGGGTGGACACCGCATTATGTACGTGTAATATCATTTTTTATACATTGAATTATGTTACATGTACATCAGGGTTTATACAACCAATGATCAAATGACACTTGGACATTACATGTTACTTAGTATTATACTTTTCTAATACTATCGAGTATTATCCAACTTTACCGAACATATTATATTCCAAATATCTAACTGAGGTATCAATAAGCGTGCAAAACAAAGCAACTTTGTCAATTCCAAACAAATGTAGGCTGGCTACACTATGAAATTAGCATTCAAAATAAAAAGTAGCGTACGAAGTTTGCTTGTAGAGACAGTTACAAATTAGTTGGCATGTCTTGTAAAATAAAAAAAAGAATGGATTAGTTGAAGTGACAGCCTATCCACATGCAAATTCCTCCTCTTAATCACATACATCATAATTATTCTTTCCGTAAACACCTTCTTCTTTCTTCACTCGTAGATTCCAAATCTAAGACTCTGTATCCTCTTCTAAGAAAGGTATTCTGTGTGTTTTTCTACTATGGTTTTAAGGTATCTAATATCATTAAATCTTTGTTTTCTCTCTTTATGTTACATCTGATGATGTTTAATTATAAGGGTCTCTGTGCATGATGTATTTCCAAATTTGCTCGCTTTGCTGGTTTTAGACTCTGAAATCGATGTTGTTGGCTGCTAGCAGAAGAAATTATTGATCTATATAAGCCAAATCAGCGTTTTGTCATATAGGTTCCTTGACTTCTATTTCAAGTAGCGAAGTGGGAGTCAATCATGTTATATGTATATCTTTGTTGACATTAAGTTTGACATAGTTGTGAAGTGATAGCATTTTACATATTGATTTTAACAACAATTTAAACAAAAATGGCACAAATTTCGACAACACATGGAGTGTCAAACTTAATGTACAACAAGTGTGTATAACTAGTTTAATCTAGTGGGAGTTTCTACAGTTTGATGATTCAAGCATCAGCAGTTCTGACTGTTAGTTTGTTTTTCCATTGTTTCTTCAACTTGATTCAATTTTTTTTCTCAAACCACATAAGATTTGTATATTTGATATAAAAGCTCATGTTGCACCGTATGTTTTTAGGCGAGCACTTTATAAATTGAACTATGCACAGCCTAATGATATCGTACACTTTTGTTGGCGACTGCACATCCATCTCTAAGCCCTCCCTACTAAGGGTTCGGGCGCCAAAAGCCTCATAATTCATTCAGGTACTATTCACAAATGTATCAAGTCGTATAAAAAATTCTGAAAAATGCCGTTTTTGCTTGCAATTCCCTTCTTTCTTGTAGCGAAAATGTTGCAACATCAAGTTAAAATGACTATCACATTGAGAGTGAATCACTATAAATCGGTGTGCTTTGCGTCTTTCTGATTTTCCTTTGTTTGTTATCGCTTTTGAAATTAGGGAACCAAATAGTTATGGCTACGGAGGCGCCAAGCTGGGCAGATCAATGGGGTGCAGGAGGAATTGGTGCAATGGAAGCTGAGAATACTAAAAGCAACAGAGAAGTGGGCAACAACAAGAATGCAGGCTCCACTGCAGGACTTGGTAAAGCCAAAGCAGCAGCCATTTTAGGTGCACAAAAGGTCAAGAATGGCACGTCAATGGGCATCAAGTGGGTCAAAAACAAATGTCAAAAGAAACCCTCTTCAAGATAAATATTATCAAAGAAAAAAAAAAAAAAAAAAAACTTTGTTGCATGAAAAGAGTTGGAATGTTAAATTTTTCTGCTGTATGTTGCGTGATTCAAATTATGTTCACTTATGTTTCATCCGTCAACTCCTTTGTTGAAAAATTAACTTTATTCATATTTATTCTTTTTAAGAAAATAAAAGACTTGCCCGCTTTTACTTGTCGAGTTTGGCACGCATAATTTTACATCTCTACCTTGACTCGAAACTTAGATTTAGCAAGATTTCACACGTGAGTTAGAACAACTTTTAGTGTTTGCTCAAATTGCCCACTCGATCCATTTTTACACGTCTAATCTCATCTAAACCTTAGATCGGACAAAATTGTACGTGTGAGCTTAGTTTAAAGTCGACCACCCTTATAAAATCAAAATTTCCAACAGTAAAGTTATTCTCATACTAAATCTAGCATCAAAGAAGTTGTCACCATGAGGTAGAGATTAAAGTCGACTACTGGCCCATGTTCTTCAGATCCTCTCCATCCACCCAAAAAAAAAAAAAAAAACCTTGCTCTGTAGTCTGTACTTTACTCCATTATAAGGTTCCAAGAACTGGTTAACAATTATAGGGCACTCAATACAATTCACAGAAATGACTTGGTGTTACTCTGGGACCAACATCATTAAGATGAAGATCAAGCTCATGGAAGAGATACATTGCCATTGCAAAAGAGCATATACAGTTCTACATTATAACGAGAATCACAGTTACGATACTTTTTCAATATCTTTCTCGCTTGTGCATCTTTATTGGACCGCTAGAGGATCAACTAGTCATCGGTGATTGGTAGACAAACATGTTCGGTACACAGTGCTACCGGATTGACGGGACGATGTCCACCTTTTTACAAACATGTCATAAATGCTTCCTTAAGTTGGGTGTTTTTAATGTGTCAAGGAATTAAAGGTGGAAGGTGAGAGGGCAAAGGGAGGTTCAGCATTTTCACGTGAAAACACTATTGTGATGTTCTGTGCAACCAAAACAAGTCATGGGTGGGGCAACTAGTTACAGTTAGATGCTTCAGGGATTTCCAACCAAAAAACAAATAATTGAAGTTATATGCTTCTTGTGCAAAGGGGCATTGGACTCATATACGCATATATCACAATCAAGTAGATATGACTAAGAAACAACTTGCTACAAGAATGCAAAGCAACGGCTGAATTGTTTAATGTATATTTACTGTATTGAAGCGAACAAGACAACCTTTCTCAATGATTCTATCGAGTCGAATCTAGTTTATCTGGGTGCTTTTAACTTGTTAAGAGTAATGTTACTTGAGTAAGCTAAGATTTTATTTTTCTACCAGAATCAATGGATGCCATGCCATGTCCAAAATGAGTTAAGAATCCATGTATAAAACATAATACATAAATTCTCAATGGTTTTAACATATTTACAGAGCAAAAGGGTGGAGCCAATACTATGTATATTTTTGCATTCAAAGAGAAAATTAAGTTCAAAACCATCCTGCAAGATATCCAGGAAGAAGCTATTGCTATACTCTCACAAAATATTGATCTTGATAAATGAAATCTCATCATCTCTTTTTATAAACTTAAAAATAAGTATAGTGACCAGGAATTTTTCCCAGTTTGAAATTTAAATGCAGGTGTGATGGTACCAGCATGCCTTTCCCCCAACCTCATAAATGTATATTGAAAGCACAAGATTTGCTCCAGTAAGCTTTGGAGTAAATATACCCCTCTTTTTGTAGTTGGGTTGTTGGCAAATTCAATGCTTGGTTCTCTCAATCACACCACCCATACCACATTATAACCCCACCCCTTACCCCCCAAACCACCCAATTTCTGTTTCTTCATCTCCAATATATATATAGATATCTGTGTCTATCCATTGGTTTCATAGAGATAAATCTTCATAGTTATCATATTCTTCCCCTCAGTTTCTATTCATCACTTTGAAGCTCTTTCATATTAAGAAAAAAAAGGCCTCTTTAACCAGGAATTTACGAGTATTTTGTTCTGGATTGTTTTGAGAGGTGATGTTTCCAGTTCGGAATCCAATCCTCCTCAAAGCCAAATGGAGGATAATGGAGTGATGGATGTCTGTCAGTTTTAGCAATACGGGATATTAGTGCGGTTCAATTAGAAAGCCGTGCTCTTTATATTTAGAGCTCAGTTATTTGATTGAGCCGTGCCAATATCACGTACGTGTGCTACTACTGATGCATACAGTTCCCTATCACTCTCTTCCTCTCTATGCAGCCCAGAACAGGGTATGTTATTAATCTACAGATTGTTTTACTTGAAAAATGGGACATTATATATTATTTGAAACACCCCACTTTCCATGTAAGCTAGCTTCTCTCTAATCTTTGGCAAAATACCTACTAGCATGTTTGGCTGAGTTTAAAAATGAGAAAAAATTATTTTTAGGTAAAATGTTTGTTTCTAATCATGCTTTGATGGTTTCAACCAAGCCAATCAAATCTGTCTCTTGATTGATAATAAAGTTAATGATCATCTACTTACTTTTTCTTACGTGTAAAGTAACTTGCTTGAATTTTGACTAATAAAATATTTATTTATTTTCGAACTTATTTACTTAAGGAAAACTTTCAAGCTTAGACAAACATGCTCTAAAGCTAAAGCTCATACAAACATCTCACAATCAGAGGAATAAGAGAGAGAAGGAACATCTTATGATCAGTTTAGATGGCATATAGAGTTGTCACACAGTTGGTTTAGGTAAGTTTATTTAATCCAACGACAAAAACTCTTCCTCTCAACAAATTTGGTGTCAGTTACATGAATCATTTTCCCTTCAACCAATCCTCGATAATATATAATCATTATGTTTTAACCTAGTACTTTTTCGACATTTATGTGAAAGATTTTATTGATTATGTTTTTCTATACTGTGGCACATAATCTTTTATCCTGATTTTATAGTGCAGCTCCAATAATCTTTTTATTGTCTTATTTAATAAATTATAAAAAAAATTGACACAAAAAATTCTTTAATATTCGCATTTACTAACCCCTACAGTAAAGGCAGTCTGTTTTCTTTGACAAAGTGGTGTGGTAGGTGTAAGATTCCACCTTTTGGTCTCAGCATTAAAGCTATTTCAAAAAAGAGCACCAGAAGTTTCCAAGTTCAAAAAAGAGAGAGAAAGAGACAAAGTCTTGTTTCCAATTTCAAATACCATTTGTGATTTTTTTTTCCTTCCTAAATAAGTCAAAGTAAATTAATAGGATAGATAATGCCCGGAAACACAATGAAACAATTAAAAAGCTCATTAGGTTAAATAATTTAGCGAGTTCACGTAGACAGAATTTCTTAAAGACATACATAACCTCTTTGACAACTTTCCTAGAATCAGAAATCGAGAGACCTCGCCTGTGAAGTAAATCCTCACACCTACATTCCAACCAATCGGGACAGAATTAATAGATTCCTTTTCGGGAGCGATTCATTCTTCCCAAACATAGCATGCAACTCTCCATTGTATTGCGCACTCCAAGTGTGCTTGTTACCCCTTTTTCTTTACCTTGCGAGTCTTTGTGAAATAACTCCGATGAGAAGAAAAAAGTAGGCGTTAAGAGATATTGTGACCAATTCCGAAATTCGTTCGATACATATGACCAGCAACAAGAAAAATAAATGCAATAGCAAGATGACGATGAGCAATATCGGTCGGAGAATTCATCTGCAAATTGCCAAACTCTTATTTTCTCAGTGATCTTATGGTGCATAGAATGATAAAACAAGAAATTGCAAGCATACAGCAGATTATATTGAAAAGATAAGGAAAAAAGGCAAATGAAATAAATGAGGATGCAGAAAATAACCTTATTGAAAACATGGGGTACATGAACTCCAGGCTCCAGCCACTTTATTGTTGTCAGAGTCCCAACAAATCCATCCTATAATTCCAACATTGCTGCACCACGAACCTTCACCATTCTAATATTATTGCATAACTGAGTCTGCAGTAATTCTCGGTAAGTATATATATATGTGTGCGCGCGCATCCAATTCAAGTGCAATTGTGTTTACCTAAGTTCCATTTTTAAGAATTTTCCATTTAAAAAAACCTAAGTGCATGTGTACATTCATCTGAAACATGTCATTTTCCCATCATACGTTCTTATATCCGTTTGAAGTAATCATTCATTGAACCTTCAAAAGCAACCCGACATGCATTGATTAAAGATACCTTCACCAACAGAAATCTTAGCTAAATGGAAATAATGATAGATATTCAATACTTCAACTGCTACGCAATTCCAAGAGTTGTCTTCTAAAGATCACAAAACAATATCCTTTATATTTTATAAAGACGTGTTTAAACCCTAATTCTCAAAGAAAAAATAATTTAAACCAAAGATTTTAATTCTTGTGCTGAGATGCTACAATATAATATTCATCATCCATATGCTCCACAAAATTTAGGTATGTTTAGGAATTTGAGGAGGTGATACGGCGCGATATGAAGTATAGACCGCACAATCAATAACAAGATTTAAAGAAAACAAAAAAGAAGATGAAATTGACAGATGAATCGAATATTTTATTAACAACCAATGGAGAAAAAATTACAACTTCTGCAACTTACTAAAGAGTCTACTATTTATAGAAGACATGTCCAAACCCTAGAATATATCTAAAATATGAAAACTAGGTCAAGAATCGCGAAAAACTGAAAAATAAGGAAATAAATCCACGGCCACTCGAGCGATGGCTCAGCGACAAACGGGCGACGGACTCGTTGTTCCAAGTTTGCTCATCTCGCTCGAGCGGGAGTCAAGCATCCGTCCAACGCCGTCAATCCGTTTTTTCCTTCTTGGACCATATTTTAACATTTTCAAGCTCAATACTCCAAACCGCGAAACCCTAGACCTAATTTGGACCGGATTTGGGTCTCAAAGCTCAATAATCTCCACCTTGACACAAATTCCGATGCAACGAATGAAACCCCAAAACTTCTTCACCTAGAAAATAAGTGCGACTGCAGCGAAAAACAATGAATTCTTCAAAATGAACCAAGCCTCTCAAACACTCGAAAATATTATTCCTCTTCCACCATATTCAAACATGGATACAAATGAACCCAACCCCCGGGTTCCCAAAATTCACAACGAATTCAAAATTTACCAAACATGGTGGAAACACACCATGTAGCAGAATCTCCACTAAATGCTTTAATTGAAGGCTCCCTGGCTAGACTCGTCACATTCAACAACTCCAAAAGTATGCACATTTAGATCAACATCCTCGTACCTATTTCCAATGGCTCTCTCCCTAACCGTTGAATACAACGGAACCGCAAACTATGATGGTAAGACGGAATTACCCATATCTACCAAACTCAACATAGTAGTATTCTTTAAAATAGACCCAGAGCCAACTCCCAACGGTACTGTACCAAATTGTATTTCCACCACGGTACCAAACATATGTTGATGTTTCTTCACTGATTCTGCCCGACCCTACAAGATGCATAACTGAGACTTTATCTACCCTTCTAATACAACACAGACACATTTTCGATCCTTTAGGACTCCACCTGCACTAGAGAACGTGTACTCTTTCAAATCTAAGGTACTCAACGAGTTGATGTTCTTCTTCAAGTCTGGAACATGTCGAACCTGATCAAGTGTTCTGATTGTTCCATACACCAACTTCAATCTGACTCTCCCAATACCAGCTACCTGATAATATTCATTTTTCCCATGACAACAACACATTGCATCACCATTTCATATGATTCAAACAAATTCCAATTGAGACTCATATGAAACGCACGACATGTATCCAAAATTCACTTCTCGTTAGACTTGGATTCCACGTTAGAAATCGTCAAAAGATTTCATTCACTTACAAAGTTCTCTGCAATGTCTACTTTGCTTGGAGTCTTTGATTGCCTCCCAGATTTATAACTAAATTACCATTACCCTGTAACTTCTTGCAATCCCTCTTAATGTGTCATTTATTCTTGCAATAATAACATACCCTATTGCTGAAATTCACCCCGACTTGTCCTTTCACCAATCACCACAAACTACAAGAGCTTCATCATCTCTGAAACCAGCTCCAACCAGATGCTTCATCTTCTTTTTTGAAAACAAATCATCATACACATCTTCAATGGTGAGTATGTCACGAATGTACAGAATCGTGTCTCTAAACGACGAAAACGAACTAGGCAGCGAGCACAACAAGATTAAGGCCAAGTCCTCTTCATCATATTTTATCTCTAATGTCTCTAGATCAGCAACGATCTCCTTAAACACGGCCACATGATCTTCTAGTGATCTGCCTTCTACCATGTGATGAGAATAGAGCCCCTGCTTCAGATACAATGTTTTGGCCAGACTTTTGGTCATGCACAAGCTCTAGTTTCAACCACAATGCAACCGTTGTCTTTTCCTTCAAGACGTCTTGAGGAATGTTGTTAGATAGATGAAGGTGAATATGCGAAAGTGCCTTGCGATCCTTCCGTTACTTCTCCTCTTTGCCCAAGTTGTGGCCATCTTATCAAATCACAACAAAGTATCATCTAAATCCATATGCGCCAATATAGCTCTCATCTTTACTTGCCACAAAGAAAATCTTGTACCGCGATCCAACAGCGGAATATCATACTTCATGGTAGCCATCGACAAACATTCTACTTTTTGACAAAATAACTTTGTCTGATTCAAATAAAATACAAAAACCATGATTATTCAAAAGCGACCAGGACACTTGGTTCTTTTGGATTTTCGGCACATACAACATATTGTTAAGAGTCAGCTCTTTTCCCGAAATCATCTTCAGATCCTCCTTACCTTGTTCCTTGATTTCAGAAGTTGCTGAATTCCCATGAACAATTTCTCTCCAGTTTCAATTGCTTCAAAAGTAGTAAATAATTCTTTATCAGAGCACACATGCCTCATAGTTCCGATGTCAATCCACCACTCTTTTGGGTTTGAACCTACCATATTCACTTCATAAATGACGGCTACGAGACTCTTCTCCGACACATCATGTACCATGTAGTCAACCACATTTGCTTCTTTTTTTTTTTTTGAGAATCTACACTCCGAAAATTTGTGACTCACTTTGTTACAATTGAAGATTTTCCTTGAAACTTCATTTTAGAAATTCCACCTTTAGGTCCTAGCTTGGTCCCTTTGCCACTGAATGACCCAGGTTTAACTTTGTAGGTTTTACTACTTTGACCATGCTCCACAACATTAGCTTTAGCAACACCATGATTGAACCACTTTTTCTCGGAACTCTTGTTGTCTTCTTCAATTTGAAGTCTAACAATCAATTCTTTAACGTTCATTTCATTTCCTTTGTACTTCAGATAATTTTTGAAATCATTCCACATGGGGGGTAATTTTTCAATAATCGAAGTCTAACAATCAATTCTTTGACGTTCATTTCATTGCCTTCTACCTTGCTCTGCGGAACTGCTGAACTTTAGCTCTGATACCATTTGTTAAGAACTTGAGGAGGTGATATGGCGGATAATTAAAAGTATCGAGCGAGAGCTTATCGCTCGAGCGATGGCTCAGCGACAGGCAGGCGACAAACTCGCTGTTCGAATTTTGTTCCTCTCACTTGAGCGGGGTTCTAACGTCCGCCCAACGCCGTGAATCCATTTTTTTCCTTTTTGGACCCTATTTTCATTTCTTCAAGCCCAATATTCTAAAATGCGAAACCCTAGACCCAATTTGGACCAAATTTGAGTCACAAAACCCAACAAGGTAGAATACAGAAACTAAAATATTAAATGAGAAAAGGGATTGATGACCATAACGAGCTCCAAAAATAGCTTTCTACTATAAAGTAAGCTAAAGTTCCAAGAATTTAAAAGGAAGACATAAATTTGTCTTCGTTCAAGAACAGAAGGAACAAAACCAGAAGCCAAAACTTGTTCATGTCGATCATATAGAATTGGAAAGGAAAGGGAGTATTCTAATTACCAAGCATATTGGCTTCAACTTAAATTAATCTGATTTAAAATTAAAATTTAACAGTTTGGATAGGAGAATTCATAGTTTTCTACATGACATGTACTTGAAACAAAATAGAGCAGTCTCTAGGACATACTGTTAATGTTGTTAAGATTTGAGGCTCCATTTAGGGGTTTGCAAAATCCAACCGAATCGGCCAAAATAGCCCAAATCGAACCAACCTGACCGGTTTGGGTCGATTTTTTTTTGTTATTTTTACATGGGTTTGGTAGATTGGTTGTGTTTGTGGGTCGGGTCAAGTTATGTGTTAATTCATGAAAATCGAATAAACTCGCTCAACTCAACCCAATTATATTTATGAACTCTACAAGTGTTATGATGTTGTTTGGACAAAATTGAGTCACTCTATTTATTCACACAACCTCCAAGAGCTACAATATTCAAAAAACCTAGATTAAAATGTCCGTTCTTGTTGGAAAAATTTTGTGCAATAGTTGAAAAGTTTGATGAAATCATACACATTATATACTACTAATTAACTAGGTTTTATATACTCAAACACTATACACGAGAAGCCTTGAATATGACACAAGACATAAAAACTCTTATAATAATATTATAAGACTTAGATAGAATGCATTTTACGAAAAATAGTATAAGCAAATACATATTTAGCACAAAAACATTTTAATTACCAAAAACACTTCTGGCTTCGTATAATTTAACATCAATCTGTTCATATAACATTTTCGGGCATGAAGTGCCAAAAATATTCAGATTTTTTGGTCATTGCAAATATAGAAACCTAATATTATATAAGTCATGAGTCAAGTATAAATCCTTCCAATCCGACCCTCTTACTTTAATCTTTGTTAACAAGTTGTCCCAAACCGACCCATCAAACCCAACCCAACCCAACTCGACTGATACTTGATTGAATTGTGTTAAGTTTCGAATCGATCATGCTGAGTTGTGTTTGGATTGAGGTATGATCAAACCGATCATGTTGTGTTGTGTTTGGATTGAGGCAAAAATCGACCCAACCCAAACCCATCCCTAATCCCATCTTAAAAGGTCAACATTATTAAGAGAATTCTATCCCTTAACATGTCTCGACAAAATAGTGGCTGCGGACCAATCGTGTAGACCAAACTGGGGTTCTATCCCTTAACATGTCCTCACAAGATGTAGCTGCAGACCAAACTTGGAGGTTAACGGGCTCTAATACCATGTTAATATTTGAAATTTCGTTTTAAACTGTCAACATTATTAAGAAGAGTAGTTCAAATCTTTATAAATTGATTTATGTTTTTATCTTTATTCGATATGTGATTCTATCTCTTAACAAATCTATACATGGAAGTTAACTTAATCACGTCATGTAAAAATTATGAAGTCAATTAAGAGAACTTAATTTTTTGCCATATGATTAGCCATCAGCAAATTTTCTTTCCCAAATATGATGGAAGAAATTGTTTCCTTGACCATCAAATTTCGAAATCCTGATAAGCACACTGAAACTGCTTAAAGTCGAGGATCCTTATATATAATTAAAAAAAAAAAAAAAAAAGGGCCAGTTTCAGAAACTTAAGAAAGAAAATTACCAAATTGATCAGTACTTTTCTGATTAAAAGATTCTCTGCTTACTTTTGACAATGTACAAGACCAAACTTCATGCAGTCAACATAAACCAGAGGAATGCTTTGCCAATGTTGCTGCAAAAATAAAGACACCAGGAGAATTTTAAAGGGAACAATTCAAGTATACAATGCACTTTTGTTAAAGACTAATGTGTCGTAAAGGTCAAGGGATCCCAGAGTAAAATGTGTAAAATCATTAACATGTAAAGATGAAAACTTGCCGAAAGTTATATTTTACCTGTGCATTAGAGGTAGAAGGAAATTTTTTTCCATTGTGAGTCAGTAGCACTAACAATCCATAAAGTTCTCATCTTACAATATTCTTAAATTATTAATGATATAATTTGTATTTACATGATAGCCAATTGGAAGGTGTTCAAGAGAAATACCTCTATATGTACATTTGCAGACTTAAAGCAAACAATTACTGTCAATTTGTAATGAATGACCTCATAGTGATCTTTGAGCGAAAACACAGAATACAGGGGCCAAATACCACCCCACCAAAAAAAAAAAAGGTCTTTAAATGTGCTGACAAGGCAATATTTCAGATAAAATCTATGAAAACATCAAGGACAAGTAAATTAAGAGAAGACAAAGGTTGTACATAATGATACATCAATCATGTGATGTATGTTATTCCAACAATTGGATCTTCTGATATATGTAGAGACGAGCTAAATGTATTCAAGAAAAATAATTCACGTAGCCGACACATATCTATTGAAAATAAGGCATGTTATTCTACACACAAATTTTTTAGTCAAATCATTTCTAGGATGGAGTATTTATTTATAGGTAAGAAATAAAACAAAATAAGAGGGTAAAACCTAACCTCCAATCAACGAAAGGAAAAAAAAAGAAAAAAAAAGAAAAAAAAAGAGGAAATTAGACTATGTACTACAAGGGTCCGTTTGATAGGCCGAATTTTTCATTTTCCAACTTTTGTAGTGTTTGATTGGCGAAATTTTCCCAGGGAGAAAAATATTTTCCAACTTTCTAAATTTTTCACTTTTTTGAGGAAAATAAATTCTTGATATTTTGGTGGGAAAAATATTTTCCAGGTTTTTTTGTGGGCAATTGGAAGAAATTATAGACATAATGGTGAAATATTTTTTCACTTTTATTGACAATTTTCATGCAAAATAAAGTTAAACGAATGATATTTGGTATGATTATTTTTTTTTTCAATTTTTTTTTTATTTTTGATGACATAATAGTAGAAAACATTATCACTTTAATGGACAATTTTCATAAAAAAACGAAGTCAAACGGACAACAAACTTTCAACATTTTCCATGAAAAATTATACCAATCAAACATAATTAATTATAATTCCCAATAAAATAATTTCTAGGAAAATCTTTTCCCTGTAAAATATTTTCTTTCCACCTATTTTCCACTCTACAATCAAGCGGACCCTAAATATAAAACACTTTTGAAAAATCAAGTGAAAAACAATTACAAAATATAAAATACTGTAACTTTACATTAATTTTAGCCCATCAACAAAATAAACTCTAGATTATTTCCCACTTTCCCCTCTCTTTTCTGTATTAATCTCTCCTCTTCCTCTAGAATAATACACATCGGCCTTGATATGTGGAAAATGGCTATGAAATCCAGTCACATCCGTCGCCAGCTTCAAATAGGAGAAGTATGGTGACCGTTGCGGTGCCGTACCGTATAATATGCGGATGGACGAGCCGAATCGGATGTTGACCGGCCCCGACTTGTGTTGGACTCCACAATTGTACAAGAGATTTGTGGATTTTGTGGCTCATTTGGGGATCAAGAATGATGTGTCCATAACTATAATCCAGCCACAATAATTTCAAATAGTAGGGTAAGAGATGGATATTTTCTCATTTAAATGTAGTGGTTGACTTAGACTCTTGAAGATTAGATAAAATCATTTAATCTCATTTGTTTCGTTTGATTTATGTGTTTATGTCGAATAATTATGTTTAATTCATATGATCTATACAAATCAACATCTAATTTGTGACTTTAGAAGATTGATTGATGAATTGTGAAATCCTTTGAAAAGATATGTTGGTATTTTGGATTATTGAATTGCTAGAGTATCATTGAATGATCTTGACGAGTTGGCATTTAGCAACTCTGGAGTGAAAATTGTGAAATCCAATTATGCATCTGAACTGAAGAAATTGGCATTTCGTCCATTGTAGTATGCTAAGATAAGGTGAGAGTTAAATGATTTGATATGAACTTTAGGCACTAAGTAAGAACTTGTATTCTAAACCAAAAACTTGAGATGAGGTCACATCTTCGGGATAAATTTTTTTTATCATTTTGTCTTTCTTGGTTGGTAAATTTGGAAAGATGGGAAGATATATTGTCATGAGTGTCTTGTAGTAATAGTATATGATAGTCCAAGAATAACTAACCAAGAGGGAGACAAATTGATTTTTAAAACTTTTTTATTAATTTTCGTCACTTTTTTGAGTCTGTCACTTTCTTTTTTTAATTTTTTCACTTTTTGAATGTTTGTCACCTTTTTTACTGCCTATCACTTTTTTAATCTGTATAACTTATTTTAATTTGTGCCAATTTTTTGAATTCGTCACTTTTTTTAATTATGTCACTTTTTTCAGCCACCTTGATTTCTATCACTTTTTTTAGTGACAAACATCAATTTTAATAAAAGTTACATTGTGTGTCATTTTTTAATAAAAAAAGTGATACTTAACTTTAAAAAGGTGACCGTGAGTCACTTTTCCAGTGTCGTTTTTTTTACCGTGTCACTTTTTCTATTAAAAAAGTAACAATTGATTTTATACAGTATTTTTTACTTCCAAAATATATTTAATATGATTTTTTTAAAGGTCCTTAATTTTAAGGGTATTTTTGTAATTTTCCAAAAAATCTAATTAACCAGCGCACTGGACTGCGAGCACAAGTCGAACCAATTTGCGGGCTTCAAAGCCCTATAACTCAAGGAATGTGACTTTAGGGCCCAACAACTAAGGGAAATGGCTAGTGCACCTGCCATAAAAAATTATAGAATAACTTATGGCCAGGAAAGCGCACAACAACGTTACAAGCCTAAGTAGAATTTTAGTCACATTAATCCAAGCAAAAGACCAAAAAGCTCATCACTTAAGATCCATAGAATCGTGGGCTCGTGTAAAATGCGAGCCACGAGCCGAGCCAAAAAAATAATAATAAAATAAAAAGCTAAATTCAGTGATCATGACGGTCACCGAATTACTGAATTTTTTCAATGACCGTTTTAGTAAATACCAATCAATTCATCCATTTTTTTCCCACCAAACTTACTATCAATATCTCATTCTCTACTCCACTCTCTACATTTCATTATCAATATCATTCTATACTCTTCTATCTTTTTCAATCGATTTTCTATAGTATTACATAATCAATATTCACTTCTCAATTTTACTTCAATATTCAATTTCAATTATTCAATATCAGTTATCCCATTACAAATTTTCAATACACAAATGGATCCATACTCATTTGTTGAAAACTTGTTTGGTGTCGGAGGCGAATTACCGCCACGCCCCACAGTCAATTTGAGAATGAATTCGTCGGTCTAAATGAATTACCCATTCTAGAAAATATTTAGGATTTCGATACTCATGAAAGTAGTCATCCAATTGATTTTGATGAGGTTGATGTTGATGTTAGTCATCCAATTGATTTGGAACATGATGGTGAATCTGTATTAGATATTATTGATGCAAAAGGGAAAAGAAAGAGGAAAAAGCAGGCAAAATGTTGAGGTCATTTTAAATTGGTTCAAACTGGTCGTGTGATCGATGAAGTTCCAGAAACCAAAGCAGTATACAAATATTGTCAACAACGATTGACATGACAAAAAGACATTACAACCACCTATCTCAACCGTTACTACAAAACATGTGCAGCCAAACATGGGCTTTTTTCCTGCTGATCAAACACAACTACAATTTGGTAGTCCAGACATCGGTGCTACTACTTCGCTACTTTTTACGTGGATGTATTCCAAGGAGAAAGCTTGAACGGGAATGGTGAAGTTCGTTGCCACAACTGAGTTGTCTCTAGCAATAGCAGATAACCAACATTTCGTCTCCTACGTGAAACAATATCTTCAACCGAGATACGTTGGGGTAAGTCAAAATACTCCTCATTTTGATACAATAGAATATTTTCTTAATTCAAAGAAATAATTGATTGCTGATTTATAAAAATATGAGAGTGTTATATGTTTAACTTCGAATATGTGAGAAGAGATTAATAAAAGAAGTTGTATAATTGTAATTGCACACTACATAAACCCACTTTGGGTCATGCATAAAAAAATTATTACTTTTAAAAGTATTGAGTTCACTCATAACGCTAACAACATATTTAATGATATTCTGAACATTGTTAAAGAATATTGCTGCAAGAGAAAAATTCGTTTTTTTACTTTTGACAACGCTAGTGTAAATAAGGTTGACATATATCGATAAATTGCATAGAATACTTCAACCTGATTTTGGTGATTTTTTGTTTCATATTCAATGTGTATGCCATATTTTTAATTTAATAGTACAAGACGGTTTAAAACATGTTAATGATGAAATTCAAAGAATTAGAAATGCACTACTGTATATCACGATTGCACCTAGTAGAAAACAAGTATTTGAGGAATTTTGTGCCTAAATTGGGGTGACGCATACAAAAACATTTATTAGTGACGTAGGGTATAAATGGAACTCCACTTATTTATTATTAAAATTATGTGAAGGTTTTGAACATTGAATAACTGAATTTTATAACAATAGACATAGAGACGAAGACGATACTATTTTGACTAAGTCCGATTGGAGTTAGTTTTTAAATTTAAAATTTTTTTGACAAGTTTTTATGATTCTATAAATATTTTGTCTGGTGTTTATTATCTCACTAATTGTATGGTCCTCGAATGTCTTTATATAATTGCTAAAGTTTTTCATAGATTTAAAGATGATCCCGATTTTAGTTGAGTTATATATTTCATGGAATTAAAATTAAGAAAATATTGAGAAGACTTGCCTATGTTATTTCCGTTAGTATACGTCATGAACCCCCGATATAATTTATCAGATATTAAATATGTAATTGATCAAATTTCACAAGCTTTAATGTTTAATGTATCTATCACTTATAGAAATTTGGAACAAACTTTATGTGAAATACATGATTTATATGCTCAACAAATGGGTACTCATATTAATCGGGTACCCTCCAACTCTACAACTACTCCTCTCACTAATATAGCAGATGACGACGTTGAAGTTTTTAATTTATTTGAAAGCATGAACTCATATAGATATGATTCAACTGCATTTGCATCTGGTTCCTCTAGTACTAGTAGTGGTTTGTCTTCCACTACATATACTCAAATATCGAGTAGTAGTCTAAATGTGTTGTCTGCTAAATTAATTGATTACCTTAATCATACTACGCCTAGTAACAAAACAAATAGGAAAAGTTCAGAAGAAGTAATTGAATTTTGGCGAAGATATGAATGCCGATGACCAGTAGTTTCCGCAATGATAAAAGATTTACTAACACCTCTGGTTAGCACTGTAGTTTCGGAGTCTTCTTTTAGTGTAGGTAAGAGGATTTTCTTCGAGATCAGGAGCTGACCGAAACAAAATATTTTGAAAGTATTAATGTGCGTGAAGGATTGGGAAGACGCTCATTTTCGACTACAAGATAAATATGTTGAAATTGCGTGTAGTCAAATAAGTGATATTTAATTTAATCATATTGATCACAAAATTTTATTTTAATACATTGATAATTTTTTTTAAAAATTGTACACATAACAAGTTGTTTGTGTACAATTTTTAACTCCGCCTATTTGAAATTGAAGTAGTCGATATATATATATATATATTTTTTTTTTTAATTTTTTTTTTTAAGGTTTAGAAAATGTATAGTAAAAGGCAAAAAAAAAAAAGAGCCAATGAGCTAAAGCTCGGCTCGGCTCATTAACAAACGAGCTGAGCAGTTGCTCGACTCGTACGAGTAAGGGCGGCCGACCCTTTGCCATGCCTAATAGAAGACCAACCAAAAGATCATCTTCATAAAACAAATAGACAATCCATGTAGAGTGCAGTAGCTAGTAGGTTTGCATCATCGTAAATGGGTGATTGTGACAGAAGCGACGCCATCTCCAACACTCCTAATTATAGGCAACACATGCTCCCCTAGGCCAAGGATATCTCTACCACATGAGCTTCTTCCGCGAACACCTACACCATCTCTTACAGACAGCAGGCAATGGTCACATGTCAAAACAATCTTATTTAACTTTTGTCGAGAACACCCAACACGAGTGTTAGCCCTTCTATTTAAAATCTAATTTTAATTTTAAGTCAAAGTGAACAATTAATTTTAACCATACATTTCACCAATTTTTATCAAAATTTACTAAAAATCTGATTTTAATCTACAACAAACAGGGGCTTGAAAAATTAGCACAATAGTCAATGGTAATAAAAAATTTAAGGGAGGCAAGTATTGGAGTTCAATAACATGTTAATTTTTAAAATTCTCCGATTATCGTACGCTAGTCAAATTCAAAAGTCATCAGCGTCATCTTGAAGCTCGTTTTGAGAACTACATCATAGATATATTGAATAGTCTAAAACGAATATTGAAAATAGTTAAATGTGCGTCAAACGTGAATTTTAAAAAGAGGCGTCTAACTCGTCTTTTCCTTAAAAAATTTCAATTATTTAATGCACGTTTATTATTTTTGTGCGACAAAATTTTAAATATAATTTACATCATTTTATTAGGAAATTTTACATCGAGTATAATGTTACAAATTTTCGAAATTTTACATCCGAAAAAGTCATAGCCCATATAAATTTTCGGATGTAAAATTCGAACGTAAATTTATACAAGGTAAGATTTTTTTCGAATGTAAATTTTCTAATGTAAAATTTCTAATAACTTTTTTTTAAGTTTGATGGTGTATCCTAACTCAAAATATGCGTGGTAAAATTTGATGATACAACAAATTCATTTTTGTAACATTTAATCAATTTCCATATGTTAGTCCTGATCTTGATGTTGATATCCCACCCCCACCCCCCGGTTTTTTTTTTTTTTTTTAGTTTGACTTATTTCTGGTTTTTTTACTGCTTACTGTTGTCAAGTCACGTTTCCCCTAGTAATTATATGTTCTTGATTCATGTTATGGTGTTTTAGCATGCAGTATTCCTCTAGGTCGATCTTAGACTTTGAATAATGATATCAAGAAACTCATTTTCTTATACTCTTGTTATTACTCTTGTTATGAGCTGTGTGAGGCTTGGAGCCTCAAGAACACGCGAAAGCAAACCAATATATTCACCAAGAACAACAAAGAATAGATTTACACAAACTAGAATCAAATGTTACAATGGATTTAGAATTTTCACAAAGACATTGTACCCGTCTGTACAATCTTGAACCGGCCACAAACTACACAAACCCTAAGAAAATAATTCAAGAAGCTACTTCAATGGACATCGTCGAACAAATCGATCTCCAACTCAAAAATCCCCATTTCACAGAGATAATATCACAAAGATAATATTCACTAAGAATAATGATTAAAACCAAGTGTTTTAATCCATCACAAAGAACAAAATTAGGGAGAAAAGAAATGGACAGAGCACGTAGCCAAAAAGAAACCACGAAGGAAAAATCTCCATAAAGCTTTCTCGCACTAAACTGGAAAGAATGAAGAAGAAATTTGCCCAGGATTATTAAGTTAGTATATATAAACAAGCCCAACTAGAAAGCCAACCAATGAGCCACTAATTAGCCCATTTAGCAACCGGGCCAGAGCAACAAACTTGATTATTCCTTGGGCTTGGGTTATGGGCCTGATTCTTGATTGAATTATTGGGCAATGGTTTTAGTTTAAAAACATTCCAACAGTATTGGGTCAAGCCCATTTCATCATTGCCCAAAGTATAGAAAACTAATGACAATAATGGCATCATTTTCCAACAAGCTGTTTCGATAAACTTATTACCTTCCAAAACTCTTGTTTGAACATTAGTTTGTTAAGGGATATATATCTCACATCGATAAATGATGTTGACACAGATCAATTAATAAAGATTTTGGACTACTCCTCTTAACAAGGTTGATCTTTTAGGATGGAACCTCAAATCTTAACATGGTATTGAGCTCATTATGCTCCAACGAGCGATTTAATCCCGTTAAGACTCTAAAATGAGCACGTGGATTTCAAGATTGGTCTGCTCAAATGAGCCATCATCTTGCGGGAGCATGTTAAGGGATATATATCCCACATCGATAAATGATGTTGACACAGACTAATTAATAAAGATCTTGTGCTATTCCTTTTAACAAGGTTGACCTTTTAAGACGGACCCCCAAATCTTAACATAGTTTACATTAACCTCTGGTTTCAGGATTTGATTGATTTTTGAAGCATATAATGCAGTGAAGGGTAAAAGAATCTTGCTATCTTAAGTTTCTGAGTAAAGCTTTGATTACCTGTTTCAGTGAGATGGCTTTGGTATGAATTTTGAGCAAGAGTTGTGGAAGAGTGAGAATCCAGTTTTAGTGTTGATGACCTGATTCTCATTTTAATGAATGCCAGTTGGGCATGTTTGTCAAAAGATTGATATATCAGATTCATAAAATGAGAAGAGGCTTGACAATATATTTTTGACCTTCCATGAAAAATTAATGAACCACGTTTTCCTTTCATGTCTGTAGATTGTTACCAACATAGGACTGAGCCTAAAGCCTGTCTAGTTCTCGTTGGAAAGAAATCCACTGAATGTCCTTTTGTTTCCCTCCTGACATGGTTTAGGCGGTAGGACTTAATTGGCTCCAAATCTTAGCATCAAGATAATGCCTTCAACCTATTATTCTAGAACTGCAATTATTGAGCGTTTATCAATAGTCACACTGGCGCCTAATAGATTGCATGATAAATTCTCTTGAATTCATGTCATCTATCTTCTTTATGCATTCAGAACCAATGATTTTCTCTGGATTTTAGGGTTTAGTTGACTCGCTATTACTCTAAAAGAACTTTTAAAGACTCGACATATAAACCCGTACTTATATGCTTACTTGAGATGTCTTTCACTTAATTTGAGGTGAATCAAATGTCAATTGAAATGCATGTGGATGATAGAAGATTGCTTGGTAGCACCTCACTATAAGAATATCGAGATCTTTGCTTAAATTATTTTTGTTTAATACTTAGATTTTTTTATGTCTATCTAAAACCAAAATGGTTCCTCCGGAAGGAACATATTGTGTCGTTTAATGACAACTCTTAATAACTCGTGTACGTGACACTTAATTGTAATACACTACTTGAAATCACATTTGAATTGATTAGTCATTGACATATAAAAAAAGAGAGAAATGTTAGTGTCAAGTACCAATCTAAGTGGCAACTACATGTCATTAGATTCTACTTAAATGCAATGTCATTAAATAAAAGATTTTACTTAATTACAATGTCATAATGATAAATATCATTATTCTTCATTTAATGAAACACATCGAGTGTCACTACTTGAACTGCTGCTCCCACCACTAATGTTAGATAACATTATTTATTAAAAAAAATTATGTTAAATAAGAAATGATGAAAAATCAATAAATGTTCCATAAAAAAAGTAAAATAAAGTGTGAAAATATGGATTATTGTTGAAGTGTATAAAAGAATTTACTCTCTATTATACATAAATTGTTCTTTATACACGAAAAGTCTTTGGTAAATACTCTTAAACTATTGTTGCATGCAATAATATCTCAAAATTCTGGTTTTCGATTAGGAAAGGTGGAGAAAAGGATTCGTAAATACATTATTCTTAAAAATGCATTTAGACGGATAGGGACTTGATAGTGGGATTACGGTGAACGTTAAAATTTTGGAAAAAAAAAAAAAAAAAAGCTTTTCTTCAATTACTTTGTTCTTTTCCACAATAATTTAATTAAGTTTCTTCACTTGGACTGTAATTTAAGGATTAATTTCCCTATAATTATATTTTATCCCATAATTAGTTACCACATATATTTATTCCGAGACAACGAAGATTCTTATTCAAATCGTGACTTGTGTTTTAGGAAGTTGATGAAATGTGTAAAGTAAATAAAATCATAATTTATAGAATATATTTTCCTTTCCTAGTTGGTTCCTCTTCCATTGTACATCAAACCACCCGCTATTGCCGCATTTTGTTCTCTGATTTGACTCTCGAGTTCCCACCTTATTCCTTTTTTTTTTTTTAATACCCAGGTGTCCATCTTCGACGACTAATCTTGAGGTCTACGCCTTGGCTTCTCAAAATGCAGACCAGGTAAATCGCGGGATGTGCCCCAAACTGGTCAGGATCCAAGAGCTCCCCCACTGAACTACCAAAGTACTGAGCGAGTCAATGCATGTTGTATCTTGTCATCCAGGAGGACTCTTGCCTTCCAAGAGAGAGTCTGCCTTCCAAGAGTTTCACGAATCGAACCCACGACCTCTGAACTATCAGCAACTAAAATTATTCCCCTTTTCTCTTGGTATTAGAATATATTTGTCTCTTCCGTGCATAGTATAAATATATTTATTTACCAACTTTTCGAAATTCATTGAATATGTTGCTATTTGAAATTGACAATGTTGGACTTAAAGCTGTTACAAACAAGTAGTATTCATAAAAGCTATTGCTATAACTAGAATATCACGTGTAGATCGATAATTACTTACTCAAGATTTTATTCTTATTGAGTAATAACACATTTCAAAAAAATATATAGTTGCCAATACCATGTTTTTATTATAGTGCAACATGTAAATTTTAACTGGATTTTTTGTCGATAGCTATTTAACCAGATTTGTTAAAATGTAAATTTTAAAAGATTTTTTGTCGATGCCTACCAACTACTTATCCAATATTTTTGTAATGTGTTAATCTTAGCATGTCATTTTGTCGTTAACTATTTATACGAGATTGCCTACTTAGAACTTAGAATGTACATCAATCCAAACATACAAACACGACATGATAGTTTTATCTCGTTCTCATGCAACATTAACATTAGAGTTTCCTAGGTAATAATAAATTAACAAAACCCATTGAAACCATTTTTTAATTTTTATTTTTGTTTGGGGGTGGGAGTAGGGGTGGGGGTGGGGTGGGGGTTTGGATGATCGTTTAAAGATCACCATGTTAAACTTCATAAACCATAATGCTACTTGAAATCCAACTTGATATTTATATTAAAATTTTGTTTTGTAAACAATAATCATATCTTCTTTCATTAAGTAATCCTAATAAACTACTCCCATTAAATTCTATTGCTCATAAAACTGTTTAATCTCTAAACTATATATAATTGCTCAATGATAATGCACGCGATACAACGTACACAAGTTCTAAATTGCGAAGATAATCTTTTTTTTTTCTTTCTCGGGCTTGCCATTGGTCGAAAAATGAAAATTAGGAATTTTTATTTTTACCTTTTACCACTAAGCCGACATGTTTTGGGATAGAAAAATTCGTATAAAAGATAAATTCTTATTAGAGCTTTTGTGTGACTATTTACTTTTCTCATAAATGCATACATACATCATTCATAAAATTACTAGGTAGATTTGTTGTTTTGTATTCAACTTCATATAATAAATCACATAGAAACAAAAGAACTCACCTAATCAAATTGTTGTTTTATTTCATTCACTGAAAAAAAAATGTTTAATTTTAATGATGAAGTTCGGAAGAAAGATGATTGAGGTTTTTTTTTTTTTTTTTAAGTTACACATTGAGATTCATTAAGTAATTATAAGCAAAGAAATAATAAATAATTAGTAGATCAGTGATTCTTGAAACGCACAAAGTGATTCTTGAAACACACAAGTTGTCCAGAACACAACTATTCCATACAAAATCTTAGAGGTTCTTAGTACAGAAACCCAGGCAAATCCCCCAAAATGGCAACCTCTGAAAACAAGAATGTGTTGTGGATCAAGTTTTTCACACTAAGGACACACATACTAAGCAAACGAACATTAAACAACTAGAAAATGGAATGAGACCCTTCCGATGAGATGCTCATGCAGATCTTGAGATGAAAATGATGGACGGTGACTTTTATTTGTTGCGGTTATATATATGTGTGTAGTCATGGATGACACTGATGGAGAAAATGAAGGTTTTATTAATTTTCAATAAAGCCAGTTAATTTCAAAATGGCATTCCTCTTGTCAGTGAGATCTCTTCCCTTGAGAGTCCTTCCAACTCCTTCAATCATGGAGTGCGAAATACACTGAGCCGGGGCTTTCCTCCTCGCCAAAATTATATGGGGTGGGATAAATTCACCACCATCATCATCAGGTTCAACAAAATCAATAAACCCAACTTGTTTTTGGCTGGCAAAAAGACCTTTCTCTAAATCATATGTAGCATTACACAATTCCTTGCAGGGATTTAATGGATAAATCTTAGACCAATTTGGAATAGGAATAGGGGTTGAAGTGCGGGATGCAGCTACCTTGCTAGGTGTTGGCTCCTGGCGGTCACCGCTACCACCGCTCTTTGCCCTCAGGATGATTTTTGGGACTATAGGAATGCTCCATGAAAGCGTAGTTGCTAAAGCCAAATCAAAAGAGTAGTTCAGATTCTTTTTTGGGTTGGAGTTTGAGCCTGAATCTTGTTCCTCTTTTGGTTTATAGTTACACCATATATCCTCTTCTTGAAGCTCAAAATTATCATCCTCCACCTCTGCCTTGTTGAGGCTGAAGAGGAGGCTGAGACCACCACGCAAACCTTCCATTTCTTCTTTTGCTGGAATTGAAGTGAGTTCAAAAGCTTGAAATGACAGAGGCTCCCATCCCTAAAATTTATAGAGATAAGAAGAAAGGAGTGTTTTTTTGCGAGATTATTCTAGAGAATCAATGAGTTGAGAATTGTGTGTAAGAAATGAGAATTTACCTACTTGTGGTTAAATAAAGACAAAAAGAAATCAGGCTTTGGTGAATAAATCCCAAGAGACCAAGCGTTACACCACCCCACGCTCACGCACATAATCTACCCAATGCAAACCTCACAAAGTTTTTGAGAAATTAATACTAATTATGCAAACTTCCAAAGAAAAATACACATGTCAAGTACTGAGAAACGAGTCCCTTGTTGGTGAGAATAAGACGAAACCCCAGAACGATATGCACGACATGAGATTCAAACTTTTGTGGCTCCTCACATCAGAGAAGCTGAGATGTAAAAAAGAAAGAAACAGATATTTCATTTGAGAATCTCACTTCCAAATAATACAATTTTAAAATTTAAACTGAGACTTACATAGAAAGCTCCGAAACCACTAACCCAACCACTAACCCAAAAAACAAAGAGTAAAGATTTAAAATGCCTGGTTTTTGGTTGAGAAAGGTGGAGAAAAAGATCAGTAAGTTCATTCTACTTCAAAATGCCTCTACAAGGACAGGGACTTGACAGTGGGGATTAGTGCTGAATGTTTCAGTTTTGGAAAACCTTTGCCATACTTCTTACTTTGTTCTTTTCCTCAGTAATTAAGGGTAACGTTTCTGTATCATGGACAGTATTTTAAGGATTATTCAGACAGCCAAGATTCTTATTCAAATCCTGAACTTGCTATTTACAATAATTAATTAATCTTAAAAACAATTAACTTGATTATTGCAATAATGGGTAATGCTGATGATGCTACGTACATTGAATATTACTGTATTCTATTTATTTATTTATTTTTATTTTTGTAAATCAAATTGATTTATTGAATATGGTCTACTTTTACTGGGAAGTAATTTACACATTTGATAAACGTAGTAGTTAAATATAATACACTGTCTATAAATGAATCACTAGTTTTTCGTTTAAGTTCATTAACAAGTACTTTCCCTTTAGAAGGAACTGAAGGGGTGGAGGGGGTTCAAACAAATGAAAAGTTTATTACAATTGACGATGTTTATGATTTGCTAGTCGACAATGCATATAGCTTCAAGATGTTGAAATTAGGATGACATTTTTTTTGTGGTGGGTAGCGTGTTACTTTGTTTCCACCAAGTTAAATTTCATTATTTATAGCATCTAAGATAACTTGTGTGGTTAATTACGAATACTTTGACAATTCATGTGTTTTTATCCAAAATCTTTTATCGTGTATTGAAGTAGTTAGGGTTTATACAAGTCAACTACTTATGTCTCGATGCTAGCTGTATGAGACACAAATTCGTTCATTTATGTTAAGAACCGACACTGATCAATCCGTACAAAAGTTCACGTTGTTTATCTCGAGTTCCTAATCATTGATCACCCAATCAAATGTTTCGATGAAAAGAATTATGTCAGCGCACATTGACCAATCAGGTAACTCGAGGTCTAGTGGATTTCCTTTTTTCTTGCACGTGTGATCAATCATGTACAATAACAAGTCAAATGTATCTATTTATTTCCCGACATTGTGAAGTAAATGAGATAAAGAGAAATTTACTCATATCTAAATTACTTGAACTTAAAAGTAAATGTTAAAATAAATAATTTTTTTTATTTTTGTAAAAGTTGAAAAAGAAAAAAAATAACTCACTTAAGCCTCTATTTACAAATTTACAAGTACTTATTCCCCAGGAGGAAATGACCATGTTTGACATTTTCTAGAATGTAAATCGCTTCTAGCCTAAATTAGGATGTCATTATTGTGGTGCTTACAATTTAAAATTTAGTCCTATGACATGGCTCAAAAGTTTTAGTTAGTTTTTGAACAATTAATGCGAGATAGGATTATGATGAAATATAAGTCCTCAATTTGTTTATTTGAAGAAAATTACATATAAAAATTTAGAAAATTTTGGAACTGTAGTATTCAATTTTAAGGATGTTAGTCTCTTTAATTAAATCTATGTGTTGTTATCTAAATTTGTATAAAAACTATTGATGCTAAGGATGGATAAGGTATATCATGGCAAATTCTTCAGAAAAAATTGAGTTTTTCACAATGGAATTCGATAAGTGAGATTTCGAGTAAGTGTATAAATAAATAGCATTACTTTTTTTGTTCCCTTAAATGTAGTATAAGGTGGGAGGCACGATTATTTTGTGGGTCCACAATTCGCTTACATAAGAGTAATAAAAAGTAGTAAGTCCCAGTATTTTTATACATATCCAAACACGTTCGAACTGCTTATCATGGGTAAATTTTCGAGGACGAATATATTTTAAGGGGGTGAGAATGTAATACCCCGAAAATTTTCATAAAATATAATTCAATTTTTATATATTATATTTTAATATTTTGAAAGTTAGGGACTAAATGATACATTTATCAAATTATATTTTATTTGTGTCAAATGTTTAGATATTGATGGAGTTATCGTAAATGTATGAATATTGGTCTTGTTGGATAAATCGTAATTAGATACATAAATCAGATTCGAGAAAAAATCGATTCGGATAAGTTAGCTCCAAGATATTTTAGTTTGAATGAATTATCAAAAACTAATTTATTATTATTATTATTTAATTATAATTTTGAAAGTAAGGAGTAGTGAAAAAAGATTTTCGGTTAAAACAAGGAATTCCGTTAGTTTTTCCGTTAAATCAAGAAATTCCGTTAGTTTTTCCGTTAAACCAACAAATTCCGTTTAATAGCCACTTTTTATATATAGAAAGAAATGTAGCTTTTGTTTATAAATCAATGTTATTTTGAAGGGATTTTGTTCGTTGTTCAATTAGGGGTGTCCAAAAGTTTCGAATCGAACCGAACGGTTCTTTATAAGTTAAATACTCGAACGGGTACCCGAATCGAGACCGATGGGTATGAGTCGGGTCTAGACGAAAAATCGAAGAATCGAATAAGAACCAATTTTTTTATTGAATTAATTAAATTATTTTATTTTTTTCTAAATAAATTAACAAATTAATTAATTAAATCATATCATTTCATGATTTTAAGCCTTGGGCATCAACTTTTTAATATGGATCACCAACATTTTAATATTAATATCTACTTTTTGGTATTTGTATGCATTAAATTAATATTATTCGACAGCTAGTTATTAATATATTTTTGAATTGAGCTACGTTAATTTGTAAAAGTTACGAATGAAATGTCAAGTTAATTATATTTATGTAGTGTTGCTATAAATGTTAAAAAATTTAATTATGGCATGGAACCGAACCCGAACAGTTCCATAATTATATTTGGACCTAACGGGTCCATTTATTAAATACCCGAAAATTTTGAAACCGAGCATAATCGAACTAGTGATGACAACGGGCCGGGTTCGGGGCGGGGCACCCTCGCCCCGCCGCGCCTTCGACGGGGCAGGGCGGGGCAGATTTTTGCCCCGTTTAATGCCCCATTTAGATTTTTTTAACCAAAAATTTCCAATTAAATACAATTCAAAATTTTATAATCCAAAACAAATAATACTTAAAATAATTATATCAATATCCAAACCAAACAATGTCCAAAATTAAACAAACAACGTTCAATTTTTTTTTTTTTAAACGGGGCGGGGCACCCTCGCCCCGCCCCGCCTCGTGACCCGAGGCGGGGCGACAATCCCCGCCCTGCCAACCCGTCGGGGCGGGTTTTTTTCGCCCCCATTCGGGGCAGGGCCCCGACGGGGCGAGTTTTTTTGCCATCTCTAAATCGAATCGAACCGACTCACGGACAGCCCTATGTTCAAGGGCGGACACAGGGGGGTCCTGGGGGCACGTCCCCCCCCCCCCCCCCCCCCCCCCCCCAACTTTTCAGTTTTTTTTTTTTTAAATCCTGTTTGGTATCTATTGAAATCTAAATCAAAGTTAACAATTAATTTTAATAACATATTTCATGGAATCCATTAATGTTTTAACTTTTATCAAAATTTAGTAAAAATTTAATTTTAATTTCCACCAACACATGGGCAAAATCATAATAAATTTGAATTTCGATAACAAGCTAATTTTAAAAATTCTCCAACGATTGTATGCTAACCGAATCTACAAATTGAATTGCTTATATCATCTTAAAACTTATTTTGAGAACTACATTATGGGCATATCGAATAATTCAAATAGATATCGAAAATATTAGGAAACTTTTACTATTTTTGCGATACAAACTTCTCAATGTAATTTTCATCATTTTATTAGGAAATTTTATATGGAATATGGCATCAAAATTTTTTGAAATATTACATCCGAAAAAGTCACATCCCATGTAAATTTTCGAGTGTAAAATTTCTCCCCAACTTTTTTGTAAGTTCGATTGTGCCCCCATAAGTTTTATGTTCTACGTCCGCCCCTCCCTATGTTCAATTATAAACAAGCAAAACAATTGAATATCTGAATAATAAATGAGAATTTGAAACCAAACATTCAGTATTCTTGATCCCCTGCTTTATTTTTGTTTTTCATATATGATACCAGTTTCCCATGTCTTCCAACTGATCCAGGATGAAAAATTAGAATTATTTGTAGGAAGTTCTAAATATCACTTATTTCAATTCTCCAGACACTGTTTTAAAAATTAATTTAATATTGCAACGATTCTATATTTATAAGAGTGGTTATATTGCCACCACAATTTTTATTTGTTATACCGCATTTTAATTACAGTTAAACTCCTCAATTTTCGCTTATTATAACAATTATTTTCTTTTAACTTTTTTTTTTCGTCGAATTCTTACCTTCAACCTTCCATTAATTATTATGTCTCGTCCTTGATGATAACTTATATCGAAATATTTTATTTTTATGTTTTGAAATGGGGGAAAAATATTTTTTGCACACTTTTTTTTTTTTAATTTCTATAAAAATATGATGAAAAACAAATTGTTTTACGTTATTTCAACGAAGCTTTGGACATAAAACTGTTATCAAATACAAAATGTCATAATTAATGGAAAGTTCGATAATAAAAATAACATTAAAAATCAATAGAGACATAAGTGTTGTTATAATGAACAAATATTAAGAATATTAAGTACAATTAAAATGTGGTATAAGAAATAAAAATGGTGGTGTAACTATAATTACCCTTCTATAATGACTCTATTTCAACAATCAAATTACCCCTCCCACCAGACTTCCCATCACAACCTTACTTTCGACCAAGTTACAAATCAATGTGCCTCTTACAAGGAGATAGTGTGGCAAGGGTATGTTTGGAAGAAATTACTTTCATTTTTTGATAATATCATTTGCTTTTCATATCAATACAGAGGGTGTTTGGTGGAAATTAAAATTATATTGTGATAAAAAATATTTGAAATGTGTGGTTGAAAAATTGGGGGACCCATGAAAAATATGGTTAATATTGATTTTTTACTTTGACTTGAATTAAAATTAGATTTTTTACACATTCCAGAAGTATAGTTGTCTATACCTAGCTTGTTTTCTTTCTAGTGCAACATGAAAGTTTGAACTGGAATTTTAGTCGATATCCATTTTAACCATATTTGTCAACCTGAATTTTAAATGATTTTTTTTTTTTTTTTTATTAATACCAACTACTTATCCAATATTGTGTAATGTGTCAATTCTACTTATCCAAGATTGCATACTTAAAATAGCAATTTCCAAACATACAAACATGTTTATCTCATTTTCGTGCATTATTAACATTAGGTTGAAATCTAAAACTTGATATGTTATATTAAAAACATATTTAGGCTGTGTCTATTTCTAATTTTTTATCTTATTTTTAGCTATTATCTGATCGTTGCCATGGGTTTCAGTCGTAATAGTTGATTGTCTCTCTCTCATGTGGGGCTATCATGGATAAGGTAACGGTCAATTTTGTAATTGTAATCTACAAAAAATCAGAATCAGACACGGACTTAATAAAAAATAATCATATCTTCTTTCATTAAATAAATCCCAATAAACTACTCTCATTAAATTCTATGGCCTATAATACATGTGATACAACACAGAGAAATCCTAAATTCCACATATATAGAATCCTTTTTGTTTGATGGGGCTTGTCACTGGTCGAAAAATGTAAATTTCGTAATTTTTAAATGAGAAATTCTTGTCACATTATGTTATAATTTTCCTTTTTACAATTCAACCAAAATATTTTGGGATAGAAAAACTCATATAGAAGAGAAATACGACCTTGTTTGTGTGTGTTAGGTCTAAATTTCAAGACTATTTACTTTTCTCATAAATGCATACATTTATCATTCATAATATTACTAGGTCTCGTTTTTTTTTATATTTAGCTACATATAATAAATTACATAGAGACAAAAAGAACTCACCCAATCAAATTCTTGTTTCATTCCATTCATCGTTGTTATTTATTTATTTATTTAGCTACGTACATTTTATTCCCCATCGATTTTTTATGTGATATATAGAGAATAATATCTTTAGAAAATAAAATTATCTTCTATATTTATGTTTCAATAAAAAAAAATAAAAAAACTGAAATTTATTCTCAATAGACTAGAGATCATATACATTAATCATTTATGTCAATATTAATCACTCAACTTAATTACTAGAAGATTTCATAAAACAAGGTTGGAAGAAGATAATTAAGTAAATTTTTTTCTCTAATTAAACATTGGGATTCATTAAGTAATTATAAGCAAAGCAATAATAAATAATGATGAGTTGATTAGAGATTCTTGAAACACACTAGTTGTCCAGTACACAATGCTTCCATACAAAATCTCAGAAGTTCTTAGTACAGAATCCTAAGCAAATCCACCAAAATGGCAACATCTGATAAACAAGATTGTACTGTGGATCAAGTTTTTCACACTAAGGATACACATACTAAGCAAACAAACATTAAACAACTCAAAAATCGAATGGGACCCTACTGATGAGATGCTGATGAGGAAAATGAAGGTTTTCTTAAGTTTCGATAAAGCCGGTTAATTTCAAAACGAAATTCCTCGTATTAGTGAGATCTCTTCCCTTGTGAGTCCTTCCAATTCCTTCCAACATGGAGTGAGAAATCCACTGATTCAGTGCTTCCCTCCTTGCCAAAATTATATGGGGTGGGATAAGTTCACCACCATCATCATCAGGTTCAATAAAATCTAAAAATCCAACTTGTTTTTTGCTGGCAATGAAAGCTCTTTCTATATCACATTTAGCTTCCCGCAATTCCTTGTTGGGATTTAACGGATAATTCTTAGACCAATCTGGGATAGGAATAGGGGCTAAAGTGCGGGGTGCAACCACCTTGGTGGGTGTCAGCTCATGGCGGCCACCGTCACCACCGTTATTTGCCTTCAGAGTGATTCTTGGGACTATAGGAATGCTCCATGCAAGTGGAGTTGCTAAGGCCAAATCAAAAGAGTAATTCAGATTCTTTTTTGGGTTGGAGTTTGAGCCTGAATCTTGTTCCTCTTTAGGTGTATAGTTATACCATACATCCTCTTCTTGAAACTCAAAATTATCATCCTCCACTTCTGCCTTGTTGTGGCTGAAGAGGAGGCTGAGACCACCACGCAAACCTTCCATTTCTTCTTTTACTGGAATTGAAATGAGTTCAAAAGCTTGAATCCCTCTCCCAAATTTATAGAGATAAGAAGAAATGAGTGTTTTTTGCGTGATTAACTCTAGAGAATCAATGAGTTGAGAATTGTGAGTAAGAAACGAGAATTTACCCAGTTGTGGTTAAATAAAGCCAAAAAATAAATCAGGCTTTGGTGAATAAATCCCAAGAGCCCAAGCGTAACACCACCCGCACGTGCTCGTGCACATAAACCAACCTAATGCTAACCTCACAATGTTCATGAGAAATTAATACTTATTATGCAAACTTTCGAAGAAAAATACAGATGTCAAGTACAGAGAAACGAGTCCCTTGCTGGTGAGAATAAGACAAACGCCAGAACGATAAGCATGACATGAGATTCAAACTTTCGTAGCCCCTCCTATCTGAAAAGTTGAGTGGCAAAAATGAAAGAAACGGATATTTCATTTGAGAATCTGAGTTCCAATTAATACAATTTTAAAATTTGAACTCAGACTTACTCAAGAAACTCCGAAACCAAGAACCCAAGAATCAAGTATCAAATATAAGGATTTCTTGAAGTAGGGTATAGTACATTAATCCTGGTTTTTGATTGAAAACGGTGGAGAAAAGGATCGGTAATTTCATTCTTCTTCAAAATGCCTCTACAAGGTCAGGGACTTGACAGCGGGGATTAGGGCAGTTTCAGTTTTGGATAAACATAAACCTTTGCTTTAATTACTTTTTTCTTTTTCTCAGTAATTTAGGATAACGTTCCGTATTTGGACTGTATTTTAATGTTTATTCAGACAGCCAAGATTCTCACAGGATCCCATTCATTATAGAGTACGTGTGGAATTTATTTATTTTTTTTTTTTTGGTGGGGTGGGGGAGGGGGGGGGGGTATAAATCATTTGAATAAGGTCTATTTGTGTTGGGAAGTAATTTATACATTTGATAAATATACTACTTTTATTTAAAAAAATACATTTTTTTTATAAATAAATTACTAGCTTTTCATTTTGAAAAACACTTAAATAATTTCACTAACAAGTACATATTCACTCTAGAAGGAACCCCCCCCCCCCCCCCCCCCACCCATCCCCCCCCCCCCCCCCCCCCTTCTCTCCCTCCGGGGGGATGAAACAAATGATTAGTTTATGAGAATTGATTGTGTTTAACATTTATTAGTCAACGTTGTAAATTGTTTCTAACTGAAATTAGAATGAGAGAAGTGCGGTTCCTAACAAGTTATTTTGTTCGTGCGCAAGTTAAACTTCATAATTTATAGAATCTAAGATAAATTTTGTTGTTAATTTATTACAGAGATTTGCACGATTCGTGCATTTTATCCAAAATCAGTCATCACGTGAAATGAGGTATGTATGATCTAAAGAAGTCAAAATACTTATTTTTCAACGATGATGGAGATGGATATTCGTTCATTTATGTTTCTATGTTTAGAACCAACATTAATTAATTCGTGCAAAATTCCTAATCATGATCGCCAATCTGTTTTGATGGGAAATCGTGTCAGACGAACATTGACCAATCAAGTAACTAGAGGTCTGTTTCCGTACAATGTGATCAATCATGTATAATAACAAGTCAAATGTAAATAAAAATTCTGAAAACGAAGTAAATTAACCGAATTAGATGAAGAGTACATTTGACTAAACTTAAAAAATTTACTCATATCTAAATTTATTTAAACTTAAATAAGTAAATGTTGAAATAAACCAAAAATTGAAAAAGAAAATAAGTTGCTCAAGCTTTAATTTGGCACATTTGTAGATCATTTATAAAGAGGAACAAGAAGAGAAATAGTAGTGAGTTTCACAAAATTTATAAATAATAAATGAGTAATAATTATAAATGCATGGATAAATTAATTTTTTACTTTAAATGTCCTTATAAATATTTTATAAATTAATTGCCAATTTATAAATGTTTAAGAGAACTGATAATGTTTAACATTACTAGTCAACTATGTAAAAAATTGGTATAATTCCATTTCACCATAAAAAATTCACCAAGATTTCACCAGAAATTTCACGTGGAGGTGGGTCCGACTGTGAAAAATATATTTGCAAAAAATGTAGGCCCAACTATATTGTTTATTATCTGTTGGTTTTCTATGTGTACAGTATTCTGTACACAGCAAAACTGAAAAGAAAAAAAAAAAAAATATTGATTCTAGCTGAAATTAGGATGACGCAAGTGTGGTGCTTTGTGCGTTTCTTTGTCCCCGTGCAAGTTAAACTTCATTATTTATAGCATTTAAGACAATTTTTGTGTCTAATTACGGAAGTTTTCACATATTGTGTTTTATCCAAAATTGCTTATCGCATAATTTTCACAAAATTACTTAAACTTCATTATTTATAGCATTTACTTATGTCTCGACACTATCCATGACATAAATTCATTCATTTATGCTTCTTGCTGACCATCGATAAATTCATCGGATTAACCAACCCAAGCTAGCTTTCGTCATTAACAGAGGCAAAAGTCATCGCAAGCCCCGTAGCTACTTGTACTAAAAAACAAGTAAGCGTAATTTCCCCCTGCACAATAAAATATATTCACATTGGAATGAATGTATTTATTAGTTATATCATCTGCAATAACCTGAATCTTGAGATGTTTTTCGAACCAATCATAGGCTTTATTGAGATAGGTGAAAATTCCCATCATTAACGTATGTGAGACTTTCATCTCGTACAATGTAACCAAGTTGACGGTATTTATCTCGAGTTCCTATTCACGATTGTCCAATAAAATGTTTCGATGAAGAATTGTGCCAGGCTCACATTGAACAATCATGTAACTCGAGGTCAAGTGGATTTTATTTTTTTCGTGCACGTGTGATCAATCATGTACAATAATAAATCAAATGTATCTATTTATGTCCAGACGTTTTGTCATTACAAAGAAAAATCTAAAAATGAAATGAACTGGATGAGATAAAGAGCATGTTTGACTAAGCATAACAATTTTACCCTTATCTAAATTTACTTAAATTTAAATAAGCAAATATTATAATAAATCACTTTTATGGGTAAAAGTTGAAAAAGGAAAATAAGTTAGTCGAACCACGATTTGGCAAATTTATAAATCATTTATAAAGAAGAAGACTAAGATGAGTAGATGTGGATCACGAAATGTATGAACAATAAATAAGTAATAGTCATGAATACATAATTGAAATTAATATTTTATTTTGATTTAATTTATAAATTAGTTGGCAAAATGAGGCAATTGTTCGGTGTACACGTCCCTTGTTTTTCTTTCATATTTAAGCCCATTTTGACCATATTCTCTAAAAACTCAAGAATAAATCTAAGTGTACAATAATGTGTTGTCAAAATCTAAGTATACAATATTCGTTGACAACCACGTGTTGACAAAATTCTACCATGTGAAGTAAAAAGACAATTTTTTGAAAATGGATGTATATTATGACGTCAAGTAGGATGTTGTCAACCAATGTTGTACATGTAGCATGGTCTCGTTTACTCAGAAGGTAACGGTTTGTTGTTTTAAAACAATTTTAAGTTTTATAAAAGGATTATTAGCACAAAATGTCCTCACATTTGGCATTCAGCGTGCAAAATGTCTCCACATTTTAATTTTTTGCATTTTCACCATGTTTCCATGTTTCATTTTTTTTTTTTTTTTCCAAACTTCTTTTCAATCACATTCTTTCAATAAAATTATTTTGCACATAAATCTATAATTTTTTTTACTTTTATACTCGCATATCTTTTCGGTGTCTCTTGTTTTATTATTGGCGCTAGTCTTAAATCATTTTTTATTGTACTCGCGGTCATTTCTTACTTGCTTCTGGGCTGTGTTACCTTGTGGGCCCAATTATTGGGCAAGCTTGACAGTCTTTAAAAAGCCCAAAATCTGAGGTTGCAAATTTTTCAACCAATTTTTGTGGAACACTTGTAAGTCAAATACTACCTTCATCCCTTAAAAATAGATTTATTTTTATTTTCAGACAGATTAAAAAAATATAATTACTATAGTTGAAAATATAAATGTTTTTTATTTCTAATATACACCTACATTAATGATTTTAATATGATTAATTTATATTTATTGATAACAAGGTACATTAAATAGGGACATTAAAAAAAAAAAAAAAATCTCTATACTTTCAATAAGAAAAGTGGCCCATAGTTTGGGACAAACAAAAAAAGGAAATAAACCATATCTTTATGGGACGAATATAGTATATTTTTATTCATAATTATTATCAATTTATTTTTCAACACATTTTGTAGGACTTATGGTTTGTAATTACATAAATTTTAATTAAAAAACCAAACATGCTCTTTATTTAGTGCATGTTTGGGAGTGCCAAGTGCACTTATAAGTAGTGGTTACTATCAAATATGTCGATAATAAGTGAGTAGTAAATATTGGATCTTGCAAACTGTATAAATAAAAAATATATTTGATCAGCTTAAATTAATTTAAAATTTGCGAAACATGCATTTAGTTGAGAACGTGTGCATTGCAAGTATGCATAATGTTTAGAATTTTTTTATTTTTTTTGTTAAGAGAAATAGAAATTGTTAAAGCGAAATATTAAAAAATTCAACCCCATAAAAACTGCAAATCACATTTCCAATTCTATCGTTCTCTATGCATGTATAGAAAGCTATAGAATATCTGAAATTAAATTGCAAATGGCGATAAGAAAACTTTAAAAATAAACTTCATTTCAGGAAAAAAAAAAAAAAAAAACATATTTGTGTCCGGATATGAGATACAAAACATCGATGTAAAAACTAAAAATAATATTTGTCTTAATTTTAAAAAAAATAATTATTACTAAAACTCGAAAGGTATTACCCCTGAAATCTGGACCGTCTATGTTATTCACACAAATCTAGCATGAGCATCATAGAATTAGGGAAAAATGCATGGTTCAGGGATTTACTTTCACGAAATCAAAAATCGGGTCTCAATGTTTAAATTTGCAAAAATCAGGGTTTTCCATAAATTAATTAATTATATTTTACAATTAATTTATTAAATTAAATATTTAATTGTAATATAATATAATTGACCTCACCTCACCCACCCCACCCCACCCCACCCCACTCCACCTCCACTGCTCCGGCGACTACTCCGGCGACCAACGACTATTCTCTGGCCACGCTTAATTCCGGCGACTATTTTCCGGTGACCGTTGGCCGCCGCATAATTCCGATGACTGCTCCGATTCTAAGGTCACGGATTATTTTGAGGTCACAGATGAAAAAAATTATAAGTCACAAATTTTTAATTGATCACAGGTTAAGAAAATTTGTTGGTCAGAGATCATTTTATTGGTCACAAATCAAAAATATTATATGTCACAGGTCACGTATTTTCAAATTTGTGGTCACAGATTCCTTTTTTTAGTTACAAATTATCAATTTTAAAGTCACAGTTCAATAGTTAGGTCACAGATACAAAAAAAAACCACCACAATTTAATAGTTAGGTCACAGATACCAAAAAAACTACAATAGTTCAATAGCTAAATCACATACACAAAAACAACCAACATAGTTTAATAGCTAGGTCACAGACACAAAAAAAACCACCAAAAAAACCATCACCGTCGTTGACCTCGCTACAACAATAAAAAAAAAACCCCCACCACCCCACATATCACCATTACCACCACACACCACGCCACAACAATAACAAAAAACAACCACCACCCCCACGGATCACCATCACCACCACACGACCGTCATCACAGATTCACCACCACATATCCAACACCTCCACAACCACACATCCCTAGATACAGTCCACTACCACCGCCACACCCACGGATCCGCCCGTTGATGCTACCAGAGGCCCTCTCACAGCAGCATCGAACACCTCCACAACCACACATCCCCAGTTGCAGTCCACTACCACCGCCACACTCACTAGCAGCGTCGACGCTGCCCTTTCACAGCAGCGTCGCCGCTGCCAGAGAGCAGAGGAGTCAACGCTGCCAGCTGCTGTGAGCAGCATCGACGCTGCTCACAGCAGCGTTGACACTGCCGACGCCGGCAGTGCTCACACACCGGTAGGAGGGGCGTGGGAGGGGGAGGGTGGAGGGTGGAGGAGACGGAAGATAGAGAGAGAGAGGAGGAGGCAAAAATGATTAGGGTTTGGGGAATGTGATTGAAATATAGTGGGGTAGGAGGTATTGTGTGTATATAGATTAATTTAATTTAAAATATTATTTTGAATATTAATTGTGAAATTAAAACCTGATTTTTAATTAAATAAAGCTAAAACCTGATTTTTTAAAATGTAAAACTAAATAGTTGGTTTTAGGTAATTGCCTCATAGAATTACAATTTTAATTTTAATTTCAATCCCAATTTTCTTACATGGGAAAAAATCATAAAAACTAAAATTACTACATCACACAAAAAGAAAACCAAAAATACTATAACCAAGACTTTCCCTTCTTTCATTCGTAATTGAAATTGTCGAGGCATAATCGAAACATATGGAATTAAATGAATGGCTGAATACATGGGAATTCAAACTCAAATCAAGAATAGATGATGTGACAAGGACAACAATGGTGACATTGAAGAAACATTCTCCGCACCTATGATAAATTGGCTTCAATAGAGTTTCATTCTTGGTTATATCTATATTGTGGACACATGTTGAACAGAATCATAAAAGAAAACAATTCGGGGAAAACGAGTAGTCAATGGATATAGGTAATTTGTTCAAACTCCTTTCGGTTATATTGAATATGTTTTGAATTTGCTATCTTACATCGAATTATCTTAATATCATGATTTTGTTGATGTTGGTGAATTCATTTAAAAAAAAAAAAAAACAATTTCATTTTTACAAAAGGATGTTTTGTGTTTTCGATTTTTACATACTGATTTAAAAATATATATATTCAATTTTGGCTTCCTTATGAATGGAACATCAAATTAGGAAAGAATGTAATTATAACTAATATGTTGTTATACATGATAACGTGATTGTAATCCTACATGAAATTGCATCAGAACTTACATTTCAACCTTCATATCACAATCTTTGTATCTCTGATTATTATCTCAAACGTGTGTCTTTTTTGAATCATTATATTCTTGATGTTGCTGATGCAGCTAGCTCAAACTTCAAAAAAAAAAAAAAAAATTAAAAAAAAAAAAAAAGAAAATTTACATTGGTAACTGTTTACATTGTGACAATTCATGTAGGAATTCATGTGTCTGACTACTGTACCTAATTTCACGTTACCTTAAATTCTTGGAACCACATATTTGTGACTGTAAATTAGCAATGTATTGCTACACTTAGGCCCCGTTTGATTGGCAAAGTTTTCTAAGAAAGTAGGAAATTTTTTTCTCTTTTCCAATTTTTGTAGTGTTTGATTGGCGAAATCTTCTCGGAAAAATATTTTCCAACTTTCTAAATTTTGCACCTTTTTGAGGAAAATAAATTCTTGATATTTTGATGAGAAAATATTTTCCAACTTTTCAAAAAAAAAAAATTGTTTTTGCAATTGGAAAAAATTATAGACACAATGGTAAAAAAAGAAAATTTACTTTTATTGACAATTTTCATGTAAAACAAAACCAAACGAACGATATTCAGTATGATTTTTTTTTTTTTTTTTTGGCAATTGGAACAAATTCTAGATCCAATGGTAAAAATATTATCACTTTAATGGACAATTTTCATAAAAAATGAAGTCAAACGGACACCAAACTTTCAATATTTTCCATGAAAATTATACCAATCAAACACAATTCCCTGCAAAACAATTTTTAGGAAAATCTTTTCCCTATAAAATATTTTATTTCCATCCATTTTCCATCTTTCAATCAAATGGACCCTTAGATAATCTGGTGCAACACATGATATCATTTCAAAAATGTGATTATTATGCTTGTCAAATTGAATATGAAGTTGATTTCATATTTACAGTTTTGTACTGAGGACATTATACATCTCTGTTTGTTTGATTTTTATTTTTTTGTGGGGTTACAAAATGGGATTTGTGAACGTCTTCATAACATGCATGATAGAAAATTGAAAATGATTATCAACTCAATCCATATGCTTTAAACCAATCATTTTCTCATATAAACTTTAAACATTCGTGCTTCATGTTGAAATCCAAGAAAACAATAAAATACAAACCTACATATATCCATGGTAATCCGAATGGATCACGATCTTCCAATTGATTGGTGGTCTTCACTTTAATTTTGATCTGTACTGATGAGGGATGCAGAGAATCTCAAGAACACACCAACAATTGGGGACCATGACCCCATATAAACAATAAGATAATGAATTGTCACTATTTTTTATTTGTTTCAAATCGGTCCTTCATCAATCTAAAACAAACTTTCGATCTCTATATTTTAATTCCATGAATCGTAATACACATTAGTCAAAATTCATATTTATTTGATCACTTTAATTAACTAATATTCTTTAAATAATAGTACCACACATTTTAATATATTACGTGTGACCCCAAATATATTAGAATTTTTTCAATAATGCAATGTGTTGATATTTGGTATCATATTACTTAGCGGATGCAAGGACAATGATTTTATTGATATGATAACGGTGGAGATGAAATGACTTCTGGTTTGAAAATTGATTATAACGTAGGTGATTTTTTACTGCACAATTTATAATATTTTTAGATTAAAATAAGTTGAAATGTAAAATTTGAATATGTTTCTATTTAATTGTAATGGGTGAAATTTCCTCTTTTTCTTATTTCCATAAAGAAATTCTCATGTTTTCTTTCAATTTTTTCTTTTTATTTTTTAACAAAAAAAGAAAACCTCTTTAAGAAAGAATAAAGGTGAAAACCAAGGAGCTTGAGTGGGGGTTGAACTCTGATGCCAAAATTTATTCTGAACCACAATCCAGCTTTAAAGATTCCATGATAAATATAATGGAAGATAATTGTATTTGTGATGTCAAACCTTTCAAATGTTTGCATATTTTACCAAAATATTTGATTTGTAGAGCGGTGGTCACAAACCTTTTAAGCTTGTGCGGCGGAAAGAAATCGAAACGATTTTCATCGAAAAATTTGTTAGTTAATCAAAAGTCATAGTTTCACCAAAAGGATAAAATGGTCTTTTAATATTTTATTAACTTAAAATTGTAATTTACATAAGAAGTCCCAAAATTAAAAAAATTGCAATGGAAGTCCCAACGTAAATGTGCGCTGAAAGGATTCTAACGATTTCCATCCAAAAATCTATCAATCAATAAAAATATTCATCTTCCTCGATCCATATAACCACTCGATTCTAATGCCTAACCCTTAACACGCCTATGGAACAAAACCTCATTTTCTTTGAAGGTCGAGCTTCAAAATAGTCATCATTGCTTGAGCTACAACCACATTATTAAGGGTTTGGGACTTGTGATGCAAATTACCCTTTTTAATTAATATATGGTTCAAAGACAATATTTTAATATATTCAAAATTGGCCAAATTATGTTTCAACACTGACTTTTGATTGACTAACATATTTTTGGACGGTAACCGTCCAGAGGGTCTTTTCACCGTACAAGTTTGAAAGGTTTAGGACAAGAGCTGCTACAAATCAAATGAGGGTAAAACCTACAAAAGATTGGAAGATTTGGATCATGGTTGCAATTATCCATGAATACTAATTTCTTACTGAAAAAAAGTTCAAATATATTAAGGAGATACTTAGGAAACATTTGTCAACCATGCTAGAATTTAAAAAAAAAAAAACACCCATTGGCTCTTCTGTTTAGCCCCTATTTGATAGCCATTATTTGGAGAAAATGGAGTTTTGAATAGTAAATTTTTGGAGAATATGTGGTTAAAATTGTGTTTGAGCCTCATTATTTTGGAAGAATGTATTCTGAAATAGTAGATTGATGGAGAATGTGTGGTTGAAAAAGAAGGAAAAATTATTTATGTGATGGAAAATATTATTTTATCGAAGAATGTGTGGTTGAAAATGAGTAGAAAAATGAAAATGAAAATTTTAATGTATACGAAAAAAGGGCTAAAAGTAAAGAAAAATGTTGAATTTGCGTGTAGAATATTTTATTGCGTAAATTTGTGATTGAAAATAAATACGAGAATTAGAAAGTTTTTGAATGATTGTGGAATCACCTGTTACTTCAATTTAATGACGAATCCTTGTCTATAACTTAATTTACTGGATAAGGACGAATTTTTTTCTCCCTATGGATAATAAGAAACCAATTAATGAAATATATATTTCAAATAAATACCAGGTTGGACCAACACTGGATAAGGAAGGTATGCCAGGTAGACAAGGAACTGTACTAAGATAAGCTTTATTATCTGAATGTTATGATTGAGTTATTTGAGGTTATTTATTTTTACTTTAATCTCGGACATAATCCTCTGAAAACCAACCAAAATATGAAAAATGTCCGAAATATTTGTATATAGTTCCCCTGTCAGCATCAAATAGTAAATTCATGTATATTTATATATGCATACCAACATAGTCAGCAATGTATATCTTCCGATTTTATTTGTAGGGTTTTATTTTTATATATTATTGTAAGGAGATATGGGTGATTTGGATTTGAATACATTAGACCACCTTGGAGAAAACAAAAAAGGTGGGGTTGAATTTTCATGTAATTATTTTAAACCAAACCTATTCCTTTTCTTGTAACGTAATTTCTTGATTGTTCTTGTTTCAGAATTATCTGGGAAAAAGGATTCCAAGCTGGAATTTTCTGAAGATGAAGAAATGCTCATGGCAAGAATGTTCAGTCTGCTCGGACCAAGGTTAGTTTGTAATCAAATCACTTTGTGGGATTTTTAGATCGTGTTCGTGTTCGTGATCGCGATCGAGAGAGAGAGAGAGAGAGAGTTGGGTGTGTGATGTGTTTGGTTTGGAGCAGGTGGACTTTAATTGCTGGAAGAATACCAGGAAGAACAGCAGAAGAGATTGAGAAGTACTGGAATTCAAAGAATACTTTAGCTACAGAGAATAAACATTTGGATCTCAAGTCTCAACAGTCTGCTAATGATGTATAAATACATATTATAATATAATTATGTCAGGTATTATGTGTAAGGTATTTGTAGTGAATAGAATGGTTGTCAATTGTAAGTTTCTATGTTAATGTTATCATTTGTAATTCAGTAATTGAATCTGGTGAGGGAAAAATTCATGCTTTTATTTCAATTAATTTTTCTCTTCTAAATGGAAAACCTGAGTCTTTTAAGTAATTAATTAGAATAAGAAGTGGGATGAATAGTCAGTATCCAAAAAGCACTGCCTTTTGCATTATTAGATTAGATTTCTTTGTCGCCAAATTATTGATAGAATAGAAAGTGGCTCCAGACCATGCTATTACATGTAACCTTTTTGTGTAGATATTGTCTAAATGAGTGACATTGATCAAGGTTGGCCCCGAGAATTTTGAGATCCTATGCAGATAATTAGAAGAGAGATACTAGAGTTCCATTTTTGTTTGACAATTTTTTTCACAACCCCCTCACACGAGGGTGGGACCCACAATCACTGGTCTCACCCTCGGGAAGAGGCTGTGAAAAAAGCTGTAGATTCAGCTTTGCTTTATTTTAATTAGAAGCCATTAGATGCTTCTGATGGGGAAGGATGTGACAGTACCTCAAATTTAACTGCATCTTCTGAAAGAAAGTAGTTAGAAGGATGCATTAAAGTGCTTTCGTGATTGAGTTAAACAGTTATAAGCCTGCAGGCATGTAAAGCTAAAACATTATTTACAGGACAAGAAAAAGATTGAAATCTGCAGAGCCTAAAAATCCAAGGAGAACGATGGGCATATTAAGAAAATCCAATTCTTTAATCGTTCACATAGGAATCCACCCACTTGCAAGAAAAAAACTGTTGTACATATAAAATTATATGGATATCTAATACAGTATAGATAAACATGAATTAATAATGGAAGAGAGTATGCACGAGTACAACACCATCTAACAGCTATCTGAACAAAAAAAGCCTCACAAACTCTACTGTACTCCCTTCATTTCCACGAAATTATCCGACAAGAAATCAAGATCATGTCATCTTGCACCTCGTCCCCAGCATCTTGTCATCCTTGCAGAAATCTCGCATTAAGTCCCAACAATGTGCTGCTCAAAATATTATTGCCTTGACACTAGAAGAGCTTTGCCTGTTGTGTTGTTCCACTTCTCATCATGTCACAGAACTCCTCGTAGTTGATCCTTCCATCCTATAAAATGCAATAATATAAGGCTGGTCTATATCTAAATCGGCAAGAAGGTGTATATCTCATTTCTTGAATCAGGCATACTTACATTATCTGTATCGACTTCTGAAATTATTTCCTTGATTGTGGCCTCATCACCCATGCCGTACTCCTTCATAGCATTTTCCAGTTCATCTCTAGTAATATAGCTGAAATGACATAATAGGAAATTAGGTGGTGTCAAATGTCTGGGATAATTTATGCGAGGGAAGAAAAAAAATATCCCACAAGGTAGCAATAATTTCACTATATAATAAGATCAATATTGTAAACAGAAACAAGCAGAATTCTCCGCATTACTCCTATTGCAATCTTGGTGAAAACTGATATGGAATCTAAAACTTGATCGTCAAGGAAGTACCCAGTATAAATAGAACAGACAGTAACGTGGATATTATTTTGACTACTTTTTCTTCATCAAACTATCTAGTATTGCTCAATCCACCTTTACAAACATCCATCAATGTGGACAAGATAAATGCACTGTCAACGGCAGTCAGAACATTACTTACCCACTGTTATCCTTGTCAAAATACTGAAATGCTTTATAAAGATGCTCGTCTCTTTCGAGCTTATGTCTATGCATCGTAGCAGTTATAAATTCAATGTAATCAATTGTCCCGTTACCATCAACATCCGCCTGAAATATAAAGAATAAATGGTTAAATCCAAGGAAGCAGTCATGGCAAATAAAGGTTAAACAAATTGTGTCCACATGGCCGAATGAAACTTACAGCTTCCATGAGTTGTTTTACTTCAGTTTCTGACAGTTTTGACCCAAGGCGAGCCAATCCAGATTTCAATTCTTCATATGTGATAGCGCCACTCTTGTCTGTGTCCATATTTGTGAACATCGCTTTGAGACCTTTAATTTCATCTTCAGATAAACTTTGTGCAATGACCTACAGGAGTTTCCATATGCACAGCACATAGTAAGAGGAAAATAACATCTCCAACTGAGTTGAGCAATATTGCACATATTACTTGTTTGCGAAAATGATTAGATTCATGACATGAGGAAAAGTACTCTCTTGAGTTTACCATATAGTAAATCCTGTAAAGTACTGTCCATGTCAAGTCGAACAACCTTTACTTTCTGATTGAGTTTGTTTCATAATAATGTTTATTATTCCTTAAAATGGAAAATGTTTTAATATTCCGCGTGGACCTACGTTTATCACAAAAAACCAATTTACGAACACCACATTTTGGCCTCTAGATTAATTAAATAGCACATGTTTTCCACTCTTACCTAATAATTATGCCAAATTATACCAAGATATTGATATTGAAACAAAGAGATTTCTATAAATGAAAGTGGGTTCCAAAGTTTTATCCTTTATGCATGTTTCATTTATCGATTCTAGTAGTATGATAATGTAAATGATAATTAAGAAACAATACATGTTTATGTGCTTATTGAGTAGGTTTTGGTTTAATCCAGCTAGATCAATTAAAGCTACATACTGAAGAAAATTTATCGTCTCATATTTTCCAATGGCTGGACAGAAGGCAGAAAAATTCAAGAAGTACAGAACTATCAGCCATGATCAGCAGGTCTAATAGATAGTTGCTCTACTAGAGGTTTATCATCACTTAAAAGTATCAAATTTCTGGCCTGACAAACATAACAAAACTTGAAGAAACGTTCATAATTTCAACTTTCCAATTTAATTCATATACAATGAAAGCGTGAAATAATAATTTACCTTTAGTGCGAGTTTCTTGAGCTTATTCATTGCTCTGAACTGCTTCATTCTAGAGAGCACAGCACTATCAATTGGCTTATCAGGTGCTTGTCCTTTAATCCAAGGGTGCTCTATACAGACAAGAATAGAAGGTGTTCAACATTGGGCTATGCAGAGCATAGAAATGCTAGTTTGAGAAAGAAAATACCTATATCAGAGCATCTTTAGAAATTAATTATGTAAGTACTATGCTTTTTGAAGAGAAATCGCAACTTGAGGGCAGTAAACAAGATTAACTCAACAATTTAAACGACACATGTTTACAAAATGATACTTGGTTGAAATAGAAACAAGAGATGTGATATGTACAAGAGTCATTAAGAATGAGCACCTTAGACCTTTTATATGCCAGTTGGCCCTTGACACGAATCAACTTATATTGGCCCCAATTTCTCATCTAGTTCTCGGGTAATTACTTTTTCATTTAAGTTTTCGTTGGAATAGATATTAGCCTCATGTTTTAACCAAAATTCAACTGCTCGCTGAGATATCGAGGATAACTCATAAATAACCATATCATTCTTTCCATTCAGTTACTTTTCTAGTTAGCATCTCTTATAACAGCACTCAACCGAGCCAATTTCCTAAGTTTGGGTAAACTAATAACAGCAAAGACAATGGTAATTGTAAGAAAGTTTATATCTCTATGTGATTGGAAAAGTTGACAAGGTACGCACAATATAAGTCAGAAAAGAAAATCTGTCTTCGTGTTCAAAAGACGAGCATAAAGATGTGACGAATTGACTCAAATTTCTATAAAAGGAAGAAGGGGACTTTACCCAGTACTTGTGCAGAAGTAATCCTCTTCTTTGGATCCTTTGTCAGCATTTTGCGAACAAGGTCTTTCGCACTGTTTGATATTGAGGGCCATGGATCGCTTTCAAAGTCAATTTCTTCTTTCAGTATAGCATCAAATATCCCCTTTTCAGTTTCTGCAACAAAATTACATAAAAAATGTTGAAAACTTTTACTTTGTCCTTCTTCTAAGAGAACCTTCAGCTAAACCTAAAAAAAGTAAAAGTACTTCTGCAGAAGCAAGTGTGGGATTACTTTTAGAAAATTAATTTTTTTTATGAGAAAGTTCAAAAAAAAGTAAAAAAAAAAAAAAAAAACTGAAACATGTTTGGCCAAAAGAGTTATTTAAAAGTAAATTTTAAGCTTGGCCAAATATGTTAAGGTAAAAGAGAGTTGGTGAAGATAAACATTGTATGGAATTGCTACATTTATCTTACCAGCCCAAAATGGAGGCACGCCACTGAGAAGGATGTACAAAATAACACCTGCACTCCATATATCAATTTCCTTCCCATAGCTTCGACGAAGAACTTCAGGAGCTACATAGTATGCACTACCAACTATATCACGATACACCTTCCCTGTGATTTTAAAAATAAGAAAATGTTATTTTTTATTCAAATTACAAGAAAAAAATGTGGATAAGTGAAATGAACATGAAAATATAAAATGTGAGAAACAAATTGGTTAAATTGCAGAAGTGAACACATATAAAGGACATCACAATGTAGACACACTGTGGTAAAATGGGGGCCACACTTTTTAATTATCTTAAAAATGGAAACTACCATTTGCACTTATTTTAACGATAAATTAGTAAAGATTCATTAATAACATGTATATCATTCTCAGTTCTTGGAGCTAGCAGGTCTATTTCACAATCAAAATTTCCCTGAGGAACTTCCACCAGAATCTGCAAATAGTTTGCATCAATGGCCAGCTGCCAAATAACACACTTACACCAGTTTGAGCAAAACAACTTAATGTGAGTTAAACAAGTACTAAATACCTATTAACTAATACAAAAACTTAGAAGACACGGTATGTCTATAAGTGAATGGGAAAACATCTCAACTTTTTTTGAAATCAGCTGCTAAATGAGTTGTAGAATTGAGGTTTTAATGTCATTATATTTTCTTGTACTACTTAAGTGAGCCATTCCCATATTTGCAAAGCAGAGTCTTTTGATGCAGAAGAACCTTGAAGCATCTTCCATTCTTTTGTCATTTTTGAAGTGGAGAAAATTCCACTGGGGTGGTAAAATGTCTATAGGTATTGGTGAAAGAATTGTTAACAATATTAGAATTCTATTCAACCCCAACAATAAATATGTTATTGTCGGATCTTAGATCACAAAACATTGAAAGAATTATAACAAATACTAACAAAAAAGCTTGTTATCCATGTGAAAATACATGTAAACTTAGCTAAATTGTAATACTTAGATGAAATATCATTAGATTATAGAACTATAAATGGGAACAGTAGAAGCCAGAAACAGACCTTCTTCAATAAAGACACTGAGCCCAAAATCAGTTGCCTTCAACATTGCTTTCTCGTCCTTACTTGCAAGCAAGAAATTCTCCGGCTTGAGATCCCTATGTATCACCCCCATAAAATGGCAATGGTGAACAACATTCACAATCTGTCTACAGAGGTCAGCGGCAGCTCTCTCAGAATAATGCCCCTGAGCAATAATCCTGTCAAAGAGCTCCCCACCGGCACAAAGCTCCATCAAAACGTGCACAGACTGCCTGTCCTCATAAGCACCCTTAAATTCCACGATGTTCGGCTGCCCACTCAAGTGTTGCATAATATGAACTTCCCTCTTCATATCCTCCTTATCATTCTTACTCACAAGCTTCCTTTTCAGTATTGACTTACAGGCATATGTGTGCCCAGTTGCATTCTCAGTACAAAGGTAAGTTACCCCAAACTGACCCTTCCCCAATTCTCTGCCAAGTTTGTAGTTTGACCTTATTTCCTCAAAGGGCTTACCTAAAATGTTATTGGGTTCTAATCTTTGAACAGGGCTCTGGTGTTGGGGAGATGGAATCGGTGCTCGAGGTTGAGCTTGCGGCTGCGGACGTGGCACCGGTGGCGGCTGGTGGTTCCTTTCGGGCTGAGGCGGCTGGTGCGTGTACTGAGATGATGGTTTTTGATAATTTTGATGGCTTTGATACCCTGTGGGGCCTGTGCTTCCTGATCTGTAACCATTGGCATCTGGGGTTGTGTACTTCTTCTTGCTGAAACATCCACCCATCTTTCTCTTAACAGACTAGAATATTGTAATCAAGATTGAAACTTTATGACTGAATTTATGGGAAAACACTGAAAATTCGTGATCTTGTAAATGAAATTGGGTTTTCAATAACAAAGATTCCGTGGATTATTGGGATTAAAGCAAATCCCATGTCAGATTTTTCTGTAATTAAACCTAATTTCCAGAGAAGTATATAGACAAGGCGATTGTGAAGATCAGGAAGACAGAAATTCGTGTGGGTTGACTTCTAAAGGTCGACCACGAAAGTGTTCTGCACATCCTTTTACTTCTCAATTTATGAAAAGACAAAGAAAATGTTAAACAACGATTTTTTTTGTTATTATTATTTTTTTGCAATTTTCTTATTCAAGAAAAAGTTTCTCTCTTTTTTCTTTTCCTCCCGTGTTCGTAAGAAAAGGGGGAGAATGTGCAGACTCGTGTTTACATGATTGAATCCAAAATAAATGTGAAAAGTGTGTAATCATTTGCTATAATATTTTAATTAATGATGTTTGACGAGAAATTAAATTACTATAAATAATATTATGTCGATTTGTTTCAAAGAAGGAATATCGAGATTTGGGACCACGAGAAAGATGAAATTGTGCATTTTTTTCTCACATCCTTAAACTTCATGTAACTTAGTTTTTATTTCTGAAACACTTTATTTATTTTATTCGATTGAAATCAAACTCTAATTTTAAACACATATTTAAAATTATTACTCATCATTATTCCACATCGATTGTGCAACATGTATATAATTACTTAACAACCTATCCCCTTAAAACAAATTTTGTCAAAATTTACCTTGGAACTTCTCAAAGAATCGTGGGTACCTCGCTCGCATTTCCACTTTTCGCTCCAGGTAGCTTATTCAATTGAGTGATTACGTCGTTGCATTTCTACTAAAGTGATTACATTGTTCGTACCTTTAATTGAGTTTGCTTATAACAATAGTTATCACACCTCTATCAATATGGCACCTTATGAAGCATTATATGGAGGAAATGCATATCGTTAGTTCAATGGGATGAGGTGGCGAGCATACTATTTTGTGTCCAGAAATTTTTGAACAGACTATGCAAACTATCAAGAAGATTCGTAACAGTATTAAAACAGTTCAAGACATACCAAAAAAAAAAAAAAACTATGTAGATAAAAGGAGAAAGGACTTCGAATTTTTTAAAAGTGAACAAGTATTCTTGAAAGTGACACCTATGAAGGAAGTATTATGTTTCAATAAGAAGGGAAAGTTGCAATCAAGACTTATTGTCTTGGCATTAAGGTTGCCATTATGCTTATGTATCAGAAATCTAGTCATTGATTAGAAAAAGTGTTGTTAAATTAATGTACAAAAGTCGTCAACTCGCATGAAATATCAAACTTGATGTATATGTATCATGATTGTTATAAAAATAGCAATTCTTAACTTCAGGGTTAGGCACATTCTTAAATTTCAATCTAGATTGTCCTTTTTTATATAACTATTATTATTATAATTAAAATGACGGTCCAAAACTTCAAAGTTAACTACATTTTAAACATGTATTACCATGTCTCATCTTGACAAGCCAATTTATTTCATATATGTGTTTGGCAATGCAGACATTAATGATTTCTAAACGTTTAGAGTATCTCCAAGAGATTCTTTAAATATGAGATGCTCTCTATTTTAAAAAGTCAACATTTAAAATCATACTCTAATGATTCTTTAAATTAACATTTTAATTTAGAGAGTGAGTTTGGTTCTCTAAATTTGGAGAGTCAAATCCACTCTCTATAATTAAATGCATTAAAAAAAGTTTCAATTTTCAATATAGGAAAGAAATAAAATAATTTAAAGAAAAACTAGTTAAATTAAAAGATAAAAAAAATAATAAATATTTTTTGGGAGTAGTAAAATTAAGTGTTAAATATAAAGAGTTTGTTGGAGTATTTTAAAATTTTAACTCTCTAAATTTATAAATGTTCTCCAAATGATAAAATATACTATTTAAAAAATAGAGAGCATTTTGGAAATGCTCTTATTAGAGTACTTGGTGGCCATTATTTCTAAAAAAACAAAACAAAAAAAAAAACAATATTTTGAATATTGATTTTTATTAAGAATTTATGGTAAAATATAGGGAAAAATTTTGGAATTACATGTAAAATATTTTATTGTGTAAATGTGTAGTTGAAAATGAGTATGTAAAAAAAATGAGTTTGACAATAATAATCGTCATGCAAGTACAAATTGATCAAATAAAATAGAAAATTGTGTTGACCTATGATCAAATTTTATATTTTGATTATAACAAACAAATTATGTTTATCTCTAATTCGAATCTTCAAGATATTACATGTTGCCAAATTTGAGACAAAACTATCGGACGAAAAGATTGTCGATCAAGTAAGCTCAAGTTGAAGATCGATCAAGCATTCATGGAAACAAACTTTACATCATTGCAAAATAAAATAACAAATCGAGCACTCGCACCAAAATTAATCGAAGACATTGGAGCTAGATTTCTTTCAGCTTGTTTGTAAAGGTAAATCACTTTAATTCTTGGCAATGACACATTGAAAACTCAAGTGATGAATTTTTTATGCACGATAAAAATTCACATCATGAAAATGTTTGTACAAAAATTATTTTTCAAATGTAAGTGTTTCAACCTAATCTTGAAAACTATTAAACATCGCTTACATTGAAACATCTAGTAAAAATATCAAATAAAATATTTGATTGGCTGCAAAACAAAACAAACTTTTGACCCAAAAAAACTTCTGGTCATCCGGATGTTCGGATGGCAAACCGGACGTCCGATTCGCTAGCAACGGTCAAATTTCCGACCGTGACAAATTTCAAACGGCTAGTTTTGGGTCGTCCGATTCTGAACTGGACATCAAGATGGGTCGTCCGATTTGGCTGAAAATTTGGTTTTTTCACTTCTATAAATACCAACCCACCTACCATTTGTAAAAATGACTTTTGAGTATTCAATTGATATTCCTTGAGCTAACATTGTATTAATTTCTTATATCATTTATTATCAAATCATTTTGCCACAAAAAAAAAAATCTTCGATCAAATTAATTCTTGAAAATCATTCCACACATCAAAGATTTACACATCTAACACTCGAGCCTCATTCACTGCTATCCATTAAAGTGTTAGCCTATTTCTCTTCTTGTACTCAACTTTGGAATCATCATTTATTAAGAAGAAAAGTTTATTTGTAAACTTATTTTGAATTGTGGATCGTGTTGAGGTCCCATAAAGCTCAATGTTGTAAAAGGATCGATGCTCATTGTTTGTAAGTTACGAAAGCTTTGTAAAGGGTTGGATTGCACCACAAGTCAATCAACATAGTGAAATTGGCATTGCTCATGTCGGAGAACTTGGTAACGGAGGACGTAGATCATTGCTTTGGATCGAACCTCCATAATTATATCGTTTGCACTATCTATCACTCTTTACTTATTGTCTTTATATTCATGTTTGACATTTATATTACTTTATCTTGTCATTACGCGCTTGATTTTAATTTAATTTCTCAAAAAAGTTTTAGAAACCAATTCACCCCTCTCTTGGTTAACTATTCTCACTACAACAAAATTAGTTTTTTTTACGGCATATGTTTACGACGTACAATTGACACGTGCCATAAAAATAAACTTTTTACTGCGTGCAAAAAATGTGTGATGTAAATGATCAATTGCATAAAGTATTTACAACGTACATTTTTTGCACGTCGTAAAAATTGATTATTTGTAAAAAAATCATTTTTCGTATTTTTGTGCACATCGTAAAAAAACATTTTTCCTATTATTTACGGCGTGCATGCATTTGACAAATGCACTCCGTAAAAAACCATTTTTCGTCTTATTTGCAGGGTGCACAATTGCACGCTGTAAAAATCGTTTTTCCTACCCTTTTTTCGTATTTTTTACGACGTGCGCAATTGCATGCCTTAAAAAACCATTTGAAGATGGGGCCTTCAATTCCTAGATGGTGCCTTCAATTCCTTTTCATTTTCAAGCCCTAGATGGCGCCTTCAATTCGAATCAATCGACGATTTGACAAAGTACAGATGGTAGCACAGAAGAATAAGTCTACAAGAAGGTAAAGCTCGTAGCCATCTCGTTTTTATTCTCTTAATTATTTTGAATTTTTGATTTGTTTAATGTTTCAATCTTTTCTTTTTACCTAATATCAAGATTAATTAGATGACATATTAATCTTGTATTTGATTAATTGATTTAAAATTAAATTACACATGATAAAGTTCTAATCTTTTGCTTGATCAAGAAAAATTTGGACTCGTTTCATGATCAATTCGTATTGAATTTTTGTGGGTTAATATATATTCATGGCGACCAGGAGGTATTTGTTGAGTAGAATTTTGAGGAGAAGAAATGTGAGGAGATTTAGCGCAGTCCCTGAAGGCATCAGCACCTCTTCATCTTCACACCAGCTCATCAATTTGGAATTTCAGTGCAGTGCCCACAAATAATTTGAAACTCGTCATTCCTCCTCTGTGCAAATAATGATTATATGTGTTCAATAGTATGTTTTTATTGTTTTGGTGCAAGTAAATGAATTGCTTTTTATCATATGTTCAGTGCTTTGCTTGCTAGCTTTTGTTTTTAGCCCTTAGGTTCCAAGATCATTTGTACATTTAGTTTACATGTGTTGTATTTTCAAGGTGAACATGAATTTCATTGTTTGTAATTCATGTAATCTATATTGAAATAGAGAGAGAAGAGGAGAAAAAAATCTGAAATAGATGTGAGAGGAGGATATATATCTTGAGCTTCGTTTTTTTCTTTTTTAGTGAGGTACAAATTTTTAATGTCTTCCTCCATAGAAACACAGTACTACAGTAATCATACTTTGTGTTACACTATCGAGCTTTTCCTTGTAAAGAAATCTATTTGCATAGGCTATCATCTTTATCTAAGAAGCTTATATATGCTGCGAGGAGACAGGTGCAACACTACACAAACATACATGCATCAACTTTTTTCTAACAAGAAAGATTCTACACAATGTAACTTGAACTTAGGGACTCTTAAGCGCAAATATTATGCATGTATATGTGTAATGTGTAATTATCAGCATAGGACGGACGAATGTTCTGAAGACTTGGAAAACCAGAAATGTTTCAGAAAAATCCTATATTTAAGACTTCAAATCCTCTACCACCAAGATAATAAATTAAGTTGCAGTTTTCTTCGACATTTTATTGATCTAGGCAAAACCTGGCATTTCGAGAACCCTTGTAATTGCAGAGGTTTGGTTTTTATAAGTTGGAAGACTGTTACAATCTCATGTAAAATATTAGAAGAAAGCATGCGTTGACAGAAATCAAGATTGAGATTGTTAAAAACCACGAAAGTTCTTCAGATATGGGTATTATATGCATGCACTTTGAATTTTTTTTACGTGTTCTCTGGCTGCTTCTTCCATATGGATTCTCATATAATTTGTTTAAGATGAATGTCATTGCCAATAATTTTAAACTGATTTAACCCTGTCACTATGTTCTATAATGGAATCTACAAATAATTGGGAGGAAAAGAAAAACTTTAGATTCCTGATTTTAAGTAAATTGATATTGACAATTTAAAACTCATTATTCAAAGTTCTGGGAATCTTTTGATTGCAATAGTGATTATAACAAGAACGGGGTTGTGCTTCACTTCTATACATTCAATATTTTTTGTCATTGATTCTATAAGTCAGTTACGCTTTTGGTTATGTTGCAGTTACCACCCTATTCCCGTTGTTTTCTCTCAAGCAAAAGGATCATCTATCTGGAATCCAGAAGGCAAAAAGTATATAGACTTCCTCTCAGCTCATTCTGCTATCAATTAGGTAATGAGGTATATTGTTGGATTGTCTTAAATGATTTCATACTCATTTTTATCATGTTATATTATCCATTTCATATCCCTGTCTATTGGAAGACTGACGGCACGAATCTGATTGCTGAGGGACGAGGGCGGGATGAGAAGTTGAGAAACTCGTTAACCTATGAAGGGTCTTGATAAATTTGTGGTATTGAATTAATACACTCCGGCGTAAGTTCTTTTTTGTGCAATTTTGAAGCAATTGTGTTGTTTTTATTACACATAGATTGGATGTTTTGTTCTATGTTGAAGAGTATGATAATTTGTAGGTTTGAAATATTAGATTTTGCGGTAATTCACATAGATAAAATTTAATAGTAAAACGTGGAGGATCGGTATTTGATATTTTGAGCCTGATCTAATATTTTATTGGGTAGTATTGCTCCTACGTGGCTTTGTTTCGGAGAGTTCGATCAGACGCTAAAATGCTCTTTTTGGTTTAATGGAAGTGAATTACATTATATATATTCTGTGTTCTTATTCAATAGAACTATGTGAATGTCAGTTATGCTAGAACTATATGGTGTTTATAGGTGCATTTTTGTTAGAGCTCGTATGCTAATTACAATCTCTCGAAAGTTTTACTAACAATATACTCAAGTAATTACTTGTTATATGTACTACGTTGATTAGATAAAAGTTAATATGTTTTTTTATATACTTTTGATTTACATGCTCACTCTAAATTTATTAACCATATTCTTATTGTTTCTATGGTGTGCATGGAGTTACTATTTTATCGGATAGCTAAATTATCGGTCGAAGAAGTTAACTTTGATTTGGTCCAATCATTTTTTTGAAATTGTAATTTTTTGAAAATTGTTGAGATGAACAGTGAACTTTACATTGACATAATGTATCGAACCGTATTCAATATGTTTATTTATCGAAACAATGAAAACCTTGATTATTTATGGATTAAATTTGTTTCATTATTATTATAGGTTTGTCGGTAACCAAATAAATAGATAATTTTTAAAAAATTAAATTGATATTTATGACGTGCATAAGCATGTCGTAAATTTCAAAACATTTTACTGCGTGCTTACAGCATGCCGTAAATAGCAACATTCACGGCATACATTTTAACATGCCGTAAAAAGTGGTGTATATTTTACAGCATGCGGTTGAACGCCGTAAGACGGCGTACTTTTCATGCCGTAAAAGGTACACCACTTTTTACGGCATGACTTTATATGGCGTGTGGCCGCATGCCGTAAAAAATATATTTTGTTGTAGTGTCTTGAGCTTTCAATTGGTACCAGAGCAAAGTACTCATTTTCAAAGATTTCGCAATCTTAAGTAATGGCTAATCCAATGTTTCAAAATCATGATGGGCATTCCACAAATAGACCCCTCCCCCCATCTTTGATGGCACACATTATAATTATTGAAAGGCTATGATGATAGTTTATATTCAATATATTGATTACAAGATTTGGGAAGTTGTTGAGTATGGTCATTATAAGCCTACCAAGACCATTAAGATAGATGGTCAACCCGATCAAGCTATTCCAAACCTAGAGAAGAGTATGATGAAGAAAACAACAGAAAATTATCCTTATATGTCAAAGCCAAGAACTTGCTATATTGTGCATTATATAAAAATGAATTTAACCGCATTAGCACTTGTGAATCCTCATATGACATTTGACGTGCACTTGAAGTTACTCATGTTGGCACTAACAAAGTCAAAGAGACAAAAATTAATATGTTAGTCAAAAAAATTGAAAAATTCTTTGTGAAACAAGATAAATCCATTGTTGATATGATAACTCGTTTTACCGACATTGTCCATGGTCTACAAGGATTTGATCATAAATTTACTAATGGTGTATTTGTAAGCAAAAAATGATAAGATTGTTGACCTATGGTCAAATCTTATGTTTTGATTATAATAAACAAATTATATTTATCTCTAATTCGAATATTCAAAATGTCACATGTTGCGAAATTTGAGACAAAACTATTGAACGAAAAGATTGTCGATCAAAGAAACTCAAGTTGAAGATCGATCAAGCACTCATGGAGACAAACTTTGCATCATTGCAAAATCAAACGACAAATCGAGCACTCGCACCAAAATTAATCGAAGACATTGGAACTAGATTTCTTTCAGCTTGTTTGTAAAGGTAAAACACTTTAATTCTTGGCAATGACACGTTGAAAGCTCAAGTGATGAATTTCTTATGGACGATAAAAATTTGGGTCATGAAAACGTTTGCACAAAGATTATTTTTCAAAGGTAAATTTTTCAGCCTAATCTTAAAAACTATTAAACATCACTTACCTTGAAACATCTAGTAAAAATATCACGCAAAATATTTGATTGGCTGCAAACAAAACAAACTTTTGATCCAAAAAAACCTTACGGTCATCCGGACGTCCGAATAGCGAACCGGACGTCCGGTTCGCCAGCAACGATCGAATTTCTACCATTCTAACAAGTTTCAAACAGCTAGTTTTGGTCATCTGATTCTGAACCGGACGTCCTGTTCGACGAAAAGTTGGTTTTTTCACTTCTATAAATATCAACTCACCTACCATTTGTAAAAACAACTTTTGAGCATTCAATTGATATTTCTTGAGCTAACATTGTATTGATTTTTCATGTCATTTATTATCAAATCATTTTGCTATAAAAAAAAAATTTAAAAAAAAAATCTTTGACTAAATTAATTCTTGAAAATCATTCCATACATCAAAGATTTACACACCCAACACTTGAACTTCATTCATTGCTATCCATTAAAGTGTTAGGATACTTCTCTTTTTGTACTCAAGTTTGGAATCATCATTTATTAAGAAGGGAAAATTTCACTTGTAAACTTATTTTGAATTGAGGGTCGTGTTGAGGTCCCGAAAAGTCAACGTTGTAAAATGATCGATCCTCCTTTCTTGTAAGTCACCGAAGTTTTGTAAAAGATTGGATTGCACCATATGTCAATCAACATAGTAAAATTGATCTTGGTCTTGGTCTTGCTCTTGTCGGAGAGTTTGGTAACGAAGGATGTAGATTATTGCATTGGATCGAACATCCATAATTATATCGTTTGCACTCTCTATCCCTCTTTACTTATTGTCTTCAAATTCGTATTTGACATTTATATTACTTTATTTTGTTATTACATGTTTGATTTTAGGTTAATTTCTCGAAAAAGTTTTAGAAACCAATTTACTCCCTCTTAGTTAGCTACTATTAGACTTTCAAATTGACTGTTATTAAGTTTTAACTATTAAAATTTGATCTCAAAAAAAAATTACTAAAAGTAAAAAACTATGAAAAACAGATGCAACGTGCGCTAGCATCAATTTCAACTCCAACCAGTAGTATTTGTGTCAAATTTCCTTCTTTATTATTGGCTTAAGGTAAATAAAACGGGGAACTTACCCAAATACTCTTAAAATAAGGGTCACTTTGAAAAATCAGTGTAAACGTGGGATTACAAAATAAATAGTAAACAAAGGCAGAAACAGAGCAAAATCGAAAACTAATCACCAAACAATCTACAAAAATTAGAATCAAAAGGGAAATTCTTGCTACAAATCATACGACGGAATCAAAGGCTCCTCTAGTTTAGCTTGTCTGAATTTTCAATTCAACAGAATTTTGATTAGTAGTTTAAAGAAATCTACAGGTTCGTAATTTCTGAATTTTGATTCAAATGGTTCATATTTTGTTTGAATATTCATTAATAGATTATAGATTTCATGATTATTTTGTAAAATGAAACCAATTATAGGCTAATTTCTCATGGTAAATGCTAATTAAAGAGCTTTTTTTTTTTTTTTTAACAATTGAAAATAAAATTTCTTTATGACAATGAATTTGATATTGTTGAGATTTTTTTTTTTCTCTAATACATTTGAGATTTCATCTTTGGATTAATGATTTTGGGTTTGTATATGCTGAATTTCGATTTTTATTAATTGAATTGAGTTCATATATATGAAATGGATTAACTCAAGTAATGATTGCAAGATATTTGACATTCTCCATTCTTTTTTAAAAAAAAATGTTGCTATGTATTTCATTTGAATTTCTTTATATCAATTAAATAGATTCACACATGTATTTGTGAAATTTTGAACATGAATATTAATTCAAACCTTGTTTTACATTAAAAAAAATAACATAATATAATACTTTATTTGTATTTTTGCATAGGGCGAGACAAAAGTCTCGAATCGAACAGTTCTTCATAAGTTAAATACCCTAACGGGTACCCGAATTGAGAATCGATGGGTTTGAGTCAGTTCTAGACCAAGAACCGAATAATCGAATAAAACCCAAATCTAAATAATTTTATTTTATTTTTTATATTGAATTAATTAAATTATTACAATTTTTTTTAAACAAATTAGCAATTAAACCAACCAAATTAATTTTTTGTAACTTTGTTAGCCCAACATTTGGGCATTATTATCCTTAAATTATATTTTTTTATTCAATCTTATTAGTTGAAATTTTTTTAGTTTATTTGTATTTGTTAATTGTCTTTTTTCAATTATGCTTGTAGAGTTTCTTACTATAACAAATCAAGCAATTGATGATTAAATCAAATAGTTGGTAAGTATTACCAATACTTAAAAAAAAATTTATTTTGATAACTTTTAATTTATATTTCGTTTTCTTTGTACAAACTACTTGAAACAAAGAAATTATTGATATGGATCATCGATATTTTAATATTAGTATCTACTTTTTGATATTTGTATTAATTGAATTAATCTTTTGGACATCTTGTTATTTATGTGTTTTTAAACTGGATTTCGTTAATTTGTAAAAGTCACTAATGAAGATGTCATTAGTTTTATTTATATAGTGTTGTAAATGTTAAAAATTTAATTATGGTACGGAACCGAACCCGAACGGTTCCATTTATTAAAGACTTGAAAATTTTTGGTCGGTTCGGTTCTCTTCAGAACCGAATCGACCCATATCCAGCTCTATTTTTACATATGAACTAAAATGCTAAAACTTGAAAGTGACATTCCCTATCAATTTTTTCCAAAATTGTCATAGTTTATCTCATTTGAATTCTTTAGAATCAATTATGGAAATGCATATATTTGCGTTGTGAAAATTTGAACATGAATATGAATTCAAACTTTTATGTACATTAAAAAATGACATGATTAACATTTTATTTATATTTTTTGCATACGAGTTAATTTACTGAAATTAAAAGTGACATACTCTATCCCTTTTTTTTTTAAAAAAAAAAAAAAAAGTCTCACACTATTTTGTTTGTATTATGTTTTGCATATTTGGATAAAATTAACATCTTCAATTGTTATGGAGACAAATATGAACAATATAACGAATATAAAAGTGACAAAATGAGTGAAATCGTTGTCCTAATAAAATGCATAAATAATATTTGTTAAAATGTAGATGTCACTTGTTCAAAAAATGACATCATATCACTTTTTAAGAAGCTAAAAAAGTGACAAATATTCAAAAAATTAACAAAAACTCGATAAAGTGACAAAATTTAAAAAAGTAACAAAATTAATTTGGACATAATTAATCCGGGAATTTCTAGTTCTAATAAGTTTTAAGGGCATTAATTTAATATTTGGATAATTAGCTCATAACGTACCCACCTTTCACTGTTATTATGAAAAACGCCATTACCTTTTATTTTTAACATTGTTACTCTTATTTTCACATTTCATTATGCAAAACGTCATTTTCATTCATTTTTTAATTAAAAATTGTGAAATGATGAACATACAATTTTATTTAAATAAAAGAAAAAGAAAAAGAAAAACTAATTACAACCACATTCCCAAATGTCTCAAAAAAGCGCAAACGAGACCCAAATAAATTATTAAAAGGGTAATATGTACATAATGTCCACACCCTTCATTATTATAGCGAAAAATGTTCATACATTTCCTTTTTGACATTTTTATCATTAATTACACATTTGATTACGCAAATCATCGATTCTATCCATTTTCATCAAATTTCTAAATAAAAAGTTGTGAAATGATAAAAATATACCCTCCTATTAAAACAATTTTAAAAATAATTTTTTAAATTTCTAATTTTTTTATAATTTATTTATGACTCGTTTGCACTTTTTAATTTTGTAAAAAAAATCAATATTTTTAATAGATTTAATTGTGACTCGTTTGCACTTTTTTTTAAATAGTTTTATATGGGACTCGTCTGCACTTTTTTTAAAAAAAGAACTAATATCTAATAATTTTTTGGGGCTCCTTTGAACTTTTTTTTAAAAAAAAAATAATAATTTCAATTTTTTAAATAATTTATTTTTGACTCATTTGCACTTTTTAAAAAAATCGGGATTACGATTGCAATTAATTCTTTAAATTTTTAATAATAGTGAAATGTAGGGATATTATGTGTTAATTACCCTTTTAATAATTTATTTGAGACTTATTTCACTTTTGTTTTTATATAAAAAAAACATTGAGACTATAGTTGCAATAATTTTTTCCTTTTTATTTTTGATTTATTTAAATAGAATGGTATATTCGTCATTTCATGATTTTAATTGAAAAAATGGATTAAAATGACATTTTGCTCAATGAAAAGGGAAAATAAGGGTGAAAATGCTAAAAAAATAAAAGAGAAATACGTTTTCCACAATAGTAGTGAAAGGTGTGGACATTACGTTTTAATTATCCTTAATATTTTACTTTCTAAGAGTGGTGAACCTAATTTTCCTGGTAAAACAAGGGGAAGATTTCATAACTAAGAGATTAAGTTTCACCAATTTCAAATTTAAGTAACTAAGTTTAAAATTTCAAATCTTAATTTTTTTTAAATTTTTTTAATAATTTAGTTAATTAGACATATATTTAATTAATTAAATATATTAAGGACACAATTTCATATCATGTGATCACAAATTCCATATAATTGATCACAAGTCACAATTTTTATATGTCAAAATTATTTTACAATCACAATTCAAAAAAATTAGAGGTCACAATTTGTTCATCGATCACAAATTTGTCAAATTAATAATCACATATTATTTATTGGTCATAAATCACAAATTTGATAAGTTACAACTTATTTTATGGTCACAAAACATCAAATTAATTGATCATAAATTATATTTAGATCACAATTTATCTATTTCATTGGTAACACATTGTTCATTGGTCTCATTCAACAAAATCATTTGTGACCACCACCAACACTTGTAACCACCACCATACAGTTGCAACAGCCCAAACCATCATCGCCAAAACCACCAACACCACCTCCCGGCAACAAAACCATCATCTCAAATAACGTAGCCAACCCACCACAACCCACCCACCACCATCTGTAGCACCACGATCACGACTTGTACCACCATCGTAACCCACCTCCACACCAACATCACCGCAACACCAGTAGCCAGCCAAGGGTGTCCCTTGCCAAGATCCCTATAACCCTCACCACCACCACCTTCATTGTCCCCACTGCCTCCTGATCCACCACCGTCATAGCACCTTTACCTGCACAATCGACAAAAACTCCCAACAACACCAAAATCACCTCAAACCTCCGTAAGCAGCATCATCACCAACATCACTACCACCATACCCTAAGCAGATTCACCACCACCATCAACACCTCACCACCGCAACACCTCACCATCACTACGGTGGGGGCATGAAAACCACCGCAAATCAGATCTAACCACCGCAAACACTACTAATAAATAGTTTTTCACCAACGGAAAATTACCTACGGATAAGATCCATTGGTAATTAGAAATGTATTATCTGTTGATAAAAGTAATCCACTTTTACTACGAAATTCAGCAACGAAATTTTCGTTGATAACGGGATATCTCTTTACCAAAGGATATTCCGTACCTCATGTAGTCGTTTAACATTTGGATGTTTCACCTACGGATATTTTCGTAGGTGACGTACCGATAATTACCGACGGACTACATCCATTGGTAATTAGAAACGGATTATCCGTTGGTAAAAGTAATCCACTTTTAACTACAAAATTCAACAACGAAATTTTCGTTGGTAACGGTGATATCTCTTTTCCAACGGATATTCCGTACCTCATGTAGTCGTTTAACTTTTGGATGTTTCACCTACAGATATTTTCGTAGGTGACGTACTGATAATCACCAACGGACTACATCATTGGTAATCAAAAACGGATTATCTGTTGGTAAAATTAATCCACTTTTAACTGTGATATTCAGCAACGAAATTTTCATTGGTAACGGTGATATCTTTTTACCAACGGATATTCCGTACGTCATGAGTCATGTGACGTACCGATAATCACCAACGGACTACATCTGTTGGTAATTATAAACGAATTATCCGTTGGTAAAAGTAATCCACATTTAACTACAGTAATCATCAAATTTAATATTAATTATACCGATTGAAACATTTTCAATTTCAATTAGTTTTTTTCATAAATTACTACATATTTTTTATGACAACATATCTATGACTAGAAATGACAATAGATTGAGGCTAAAATGTAACGGTCCCACCCATTTCTCACCTCGTTGAAATTTTACGAAAGGCAAAATCGGGGTATAATAGCTCTGTTCATATTTTTTGGTTAGTTAATTTTAATATTGTTTTCATTTTTAAAAAAAATATTGACATTAAAAATAAAAATATATATATATAAAAAAATTGGGATGGAATAGAGAATTTGAGGTGGTAGTGACGAGACGAATGACAATGAATTATTTTGTTATTGACAAACGAATTACACCTTAAGAAAACAAACGCGTTTTCTTATTTCATGAGGGAATTTGCACGTAATGGATATGGTAATCACAAGGCTAATATTTCCAATCATGAGGACGAAGATGAGCACATGGATGATGAACTTTATCAAGAAGATATGTCTGGATATAATAGGCCCAAGGGTGACATGTATATTTAATTATCCATCTTTAAAATATATTTGATGTCCCTTGGTATTGATAATTTTAAATCAATTTATTTGGCATGCAGGATGTCACTGACTAGAGGAGAAAATACATCTAGCAAAGCAAAGCAGCGTAAATCAACATCTGGTGGGGGTAGAAGGTCTATACGGAGCAATAATGAACATGAGGATCCTAATACTCTCAATGATGAGTTGGGAGGTGAGCATGCAAATGATTTGCCTAGAGCTAGTAACAAGACCAGAGGCCCAAATCGTGGCACTCTCATGCCTCCTGATCGATCACAATGTATCGAAATAACTGTTAGAGTCATGTTCACAGGAAGAATCATGGACTTGATGATTTGTTGACAAAAAATCTAAGCGAGTTCATGTAAGTACAATTAGAGTTTACATACTTCATAGTTTGTTCATATAGTTTGTAAGAATTTTTATTTTTATTTTTTACAAGATACTTACAAGGCTTCAATCGAGTCCAAGTATGGTACCGTTAGGGAAAATCAACCTGAGTTCGATCCCGATTCGTGGATTGATGTTGTCAACGGTCCATCTAAGGGTCGTGTTTATGGATTTTGTCCTAAACAATCTGTTTCACATGTTCTTAGTACACCTAATTCACCTAGAAGTTCAATACTTGCACGTAATGAAGAAGTTAATAATTTGAAGTTAGAGCTAGCTATTGCACGAAATAGCATAGATGAGAACAACGAAAAGATTGATGATCTCATTGTACGTCTTGAACGAGTTGAAAGAAATCACGAGGTCGAGATGCGAGAAACTGTGCGAAGCATTCTTAGAAAACTAAATATTCCTAATTTTCAATTTCCTTATAGTTTAGGATCACTTCCTAATTTTCAGTTTCCTTATAGTTTAGGATCACAAAATGATTATATGTAAGACAAGATATTTCAAATTTGGGATTTTGGTGTAATAATTTATGGATAATTCTTGCTGTACATAATTTATGTACACAAATGATTACATAATGTGATGTGGCAATCATCTGAAGGATTATGTGAAAGTGTGAGATTTAAATTAAAGGTTGGATATGTGCCACATGTACTTATGTGAAAATTTATGTACCCCTAAGATCCATAATTTATTAAAGATTTAATCTTTTTTGCCGATTTTGATTATTTAGTGCATTTTGAAATTAATGATTATAAATTAGTGGATTGTATTGATTTTTTAGTAGAAAATAATAAATTAAGATTCACCAACGGATTTTTCGTTGGTATTGAAGCTGACTTAGAAAGTAATTTCAGCAACGGATATTTTGTTAAGACCCCACTTTATCGGACCATTCGAGATCTTAGAAAAAGTAGAAAACGTGGCTTATCGTTTGGCGTTGCCGCCCGAACTCTCAGCCGTACACAATGGTTTTCACGTTTCTTTATTGAGAAAATATATCCACGACCCGAATCATGTGGTAAATTTTTAGACTATTTTGATTCAAATGAGTCTGTCTTATGAGGAGACGCATATGTGCGTTGTTGATAGAAAAGTCCATGTCTTAAGAAATAAAGAGATCCATTTAGTCAAAGTCCAATAGGGTAGACAGGATAATGATGAAACTACCTAGGAAAACAAGGACGAGATTTTGGCTAAGTATCCAGATATTTTAGATCAAGTTTAAATTTCGAGGACGAAATTATTTTTAAAGGGGTAAAGTTATAGCGACCAAGAATTTTAAATAATATAAAATTATTTTTCTTGAAAAACGTATCGCTAAGCTTAACCCCAATTTTTAATAGTATGTTCGTCTAGCCATTATAAAATAAATTTTAAATCTATTCAATCGAGTCCAATCTCGAATAATTTTAAAGTAACAAATTCCTTGTCATTTCATTTTAAAATCCAAATTTTAATAATTTTAAGTACAATATTTTATTATTTAGGTCCAAAATTTTAATAGCACGAATCTGGATTATTTAGCCTAATTCACTCAAATCCAATTTGAAAATCCTTACAGCACAACTTTTTGGTCCATTTAAGCTCCTAGACATTTGTACCCTAAAAAATTACTATTCATAAAACACCCCATTTCCCTCCTTTCCTCACATTTCACAGCAGCCATTTTGGGTAAGAAAAGTCCCTCTCCCTCAATTTTGGAGACCAATGTTGATGCTAAAACATCAATTTTTTGTATCAACACCACCATCTCCTTAGCTCAACACCATCAACACCACCACCTTACTTCGAGACAACCCCAAACCACCAACACCTCCATTGCCAAACCACCAACATCACCCCAAAACCGTAGCCAAACTCCCCAACCTCACTGCTCAAGCCACTGCAAACCACCAACAACACCACACTGCCCAATCACTCACGACCCCAAGCACTCCAAAAAAAACCGTACCTCAACACCACCAAACTAACACCCAGCAGCTCACCCAAAATCGTAACCACCACCATCAAACTTACTGCCCAAAACCGTAGCCCAACCACCACCACTCGTCCTCAACCAAGCCCCAAAACCCCAAGCTCACGCCACCAACCATCGTCCCAAAACCCCCAATCAATCGAACCACCATCGCCAAAAAAATCACGAACCCGAGAAACCTCCCCTCCTTCGACCCATACACCCAACACTCAACCCCTTACCTTTGCCACTAGTGCCACCAAGCGACGGTGGCGCTACTATTGGCATCCTCCGGCCAGTGGTGAACCAGAGAGAGGAATCCCCTCTCCCCCGTCGCTCTCTCTCTCTCTCTCTGAAAATGAAAGAAAGAGATAGAGTGAAATTGTTTTGCTTTTATTTTTTTTTAGTCTATTTTGTTATTTTAAATTTTTAGAAATTGTCCCTTTAGCCCCAAATTTTAAAAGTTGTTGATTTTAGTCCTAAAGTTTCTGTTATGAATAAAACAGTCCCTAAAGTTCATGTTTTCCCACGGTCAGTCCCTAGATTCTACAAAATGTTTATTTCAGCCCTTAAACTTTTATTTTCAATTTCAACAATTTTCAATTAAGTCCCTAATTTCTAAAAGTTTAATTTCAGTCCTTAAACTTTTATTTTCAATTTTAATAAATTTTCAATTAAGTCCTTAATTTCTAAAAGTTTAATTTCAGTCCTTAAACTTTTATTTTCAGTTTCAATAAATTTTCAATCAAGTCTCTAAACTTTATTTTATCATTTTAAAACTTTAAAATTTAGAAATACTAATTCGATACTTATTTCCTATTTTGGCTAGACAAAACGTACGAACGATTAGGAGATTGAGGTTTCTATCCGCTTCACTTTTTACGTAACACGAGAAATTGAGATAGACTCGCGCCCGTTAATTAGTTTAAATTATTATTGCATGTATTATGTGAATTTACGTGATTTATATGCTTTAATTGTATAAAATGAGAATATCTCTTATGAGGTAAATGATGTTGTTACGTTTGTCGTAATTTATATGCTTTAATGCATGAGAAGAGAAGAGAATATCTCTTATGAGATAAGATGATGTTATGCATAACTTATGTGCTTAAATGCATGAGACGAGACTACCTACACCCGATGATTTTAAAGAGCTTATGATTTATTTTAAGAAAATGAGTTCATGATGATGATGATGATGTCACAGTATATATTGCATAATTATGTGTTCAATCATTCTGTAAATTAATTATCGGTGATGAGTCTGTTGAGTATTTCATCGAAATACTCATTCTGTTATTTTAACAATATTTACAGATTTCGGAGACGGTCAAGTCTGATGGGGCAGTGGTGGCACGATTTAATGGATGAAGTTATTTAAGTTTTGAAATTTACTCATTATGAACTTATTTTGTTATTCCCTTTATTTCGAACTTGAGTTTTGAAGTTTAAACGATTTTCTTAAGTCAATCAAATAAATTTTGTTGCCATGAGGTTACTGTTATAAATGTGATGTTTAAAAATTAGTTATTTTCGCAAATCTTTTCATTAAATTAAAGACATATGAGGATGACGTGGCAATCCGAGTTCATGGAACTCGGGGCGTTACACAAGCAATCAATTGATTATTTGTAGTTTAATTAATTAGTATTTCTATAGCAATTTCTTGTTTGGCAGATAGTATTTCCATACCCTTTAATCTCTTGTTTAGAATACTTCATGCTCATGAACGGATCCAGGATTTTTGTTAGAGATGATTGAAATTTAAGAAATCAGTATCATAAAATTTACATATAAATAAATCGGCAATGCACAACAATTCAATAATTTCATTTAAATATGAACTATTGATAGTAGTAATCAGAAAATAAATGAAAAATTAGTGAAGTGGAAGCAAACGAAGTACTTCCGATAAATTAACATTGAGGGTCGTGAATCTAAATATTAGAAAAAAAAAATATGAAATGAAGACTTTAAAATGTCAAGAATACAAATACAATTGACTAAGCAAGTAGCAGCAATACAAATAATATAGTTGTCAACACCATTAACTTCGTCCTTCAACTAGGAATTCGGTTTGCAACAGTATTTCTCAAAATTGCCAACACCATTCACTTTGTCCTTTAGCTAGGACTACACTTTTGTTACGGATCCACGGAGGTCCTCCACCTCGTCCATCAACCTCATGAGCCACGTGCTGGACGAACTGATTTGGAAAGACCACGTGGTCGATGAACCGAATTCATGACGGACAAACTGATTCTATTATTCCGAACTAAAATGCTATTGTCCTCACTTTGTAGAAGATCCGAACTCATCTGCCATTCACAATGGATGCAAAAGCCCACACTCTGCGTTCTTGCACTTCATAATTCACCTCACCACACCTCTACAAGATCATTTGTGAGGAGATCTCTCCAAAGTCAAGTCCTTAACTGATTGATGGGGCTTGTGGCAGGCTACAAACGATCACTCAGTTGCTATGTCATAAATCATTTAATGTCTGCCAGCATATGGATTGACAGATTAACACCTATGAAAAGATAACCCCATCAAGGATCCGAAGCCACATGTCCCCCACCCAACGGTTCTCCTCTTCCTTTCTCTAGTATAAATACTCTCACACTAAGATAAGGGAGGGGTTCTCATTCTAGTCTTTGTATACCAATCTTTTAACTCTAAAAAAGCATTTTCACTATATTACACACATTCTCAACCACACCCTGGTGACCACTTCATCGACGGACACCACTTTTCGATTGATCAAAATACTGACTTAACCGTCGAAGTGCTTGAAGCTGCTTCCACCCCCACCGGAAAAGGCTACGAGTGACTAACGGTGTGTTACTGTGTGCAAGGAGGAAAACACATGAAGACTTATTTTGTTGGCCACGTGTCCGAACCATTTTTCGATGTCAGCAAATATTATAAAATTTAATGACAATAGGTTAAAATTTTACAAATTCCTTATTTTCATTTTATATTAAATATAATTAATTCAATCAAAGATAAACATTAAAAAAATAGAATTCTACAATTTTCTTTACCGCCCACTCGATCAGTGGTCCCTTTTACATGCTCGTATCTATGTTGATATTATTCACACTTGGTAAGCACAGACTGCCGAAATATAATTCACGTTATTTTAGTATTATTTTCCTATAAATTGATCACATAACCATAAAAATACAATAATTTTTTTTATAATTTTTCAATTCAACAATTAAAATATAAACATAATATTTACCATTCCTCACTCTAGAATTAATTACTAATAAAGATAAAAATCATTAACAAAAACATAATATATATATATATATATATAGCCCAGCCCAATCCTCACTCTATCCGTCTTTGTTGGAAGAAGAAACTCAAGCTGAGGTGGAAGAAGAAGGAAAGGAGCTAGCAGCATAATCATTCCATCAAGCTTCATCAGCAGCTGACTATGCAATGGAAGATGCTAGAAGGATTGGTGTTCTTGCAATCCGTTAGCCTTGCACATGGATTTGTTAGGAGACTATTCTTTCTTGTTTTGTAACTGATTTTGTCCATTTTCTCTTCTCAAGTGTATATATAATGTATCTTGTAACTTGCATAATTAATTCAATAGAATTCGAGTTAATCTCATAGTAAATTTGCATCCATTTCAATCCCTTTTATCTTAGAAATTTACATGGTATCAGAGCCTTATGGCTGAATCAGAAAATCAATCATCAAATGTTCCACAAAACAATAATCAAAATGACAATTCAGTAACTCACGATCCAACAAACTTCAGTAGTCCATATTTCATTGGAAGCAACGATGGTACTAGATCTATTCTGGTGACTCATATACTTGATGCAAACAACTATCACTCATGGGCAAGATCAATGAAGAAAGCTCTCAGAATTAAGAACAAGCTGGGATTTATTGATGGTAGCATCCCAGAGCCCCAAGAACCAAACGACCCACTGATAGAGTACTGGCTCAGGTGTAATGATATTGTAATTACCTGGCTTCAAAACAACATGGCTATGGATACCAAATGTAGCACCACATATGCTGAAATAGCCTATCAACTATGGCAAGAATTAGAACAACGCTTTGCACAACAGAATGCACCCGAAATTTTCGAGATTAAGCAAGCTATTACAGTTCTGTCACAAAATCAGGATGCTGTAAGTGTATACTTTTCTAAGTTCAAAACTCTGCTTGATGAACTGATAAACTATGAATCAATCCCTAGTTGCACATGTGGAGGTTTGGAAACTATATCAAAATCGTAATTGGGTGATGAAGTTTTTGATGGGGTTAGATGACTCTTACAAAGCCATCAAGGCACAAGTCCTTTTGAACAAACCATTCCCCTTCTTAAATGCAGTAATTCAAAAAGAGGAGAAGATGAGGCAAATATCAAATGATGGCCCTATCACTGAAGAAATGGCGTTACTGGCTAATGGAAGCTTCAAAGATAATGGCAGACAGAGTTCTTTTTCACAAATGAGAGACATGTATTATTGTACTCATTGTAAGGTGGCAGGTCATTCACTTGAAAAGTGCCTAAAGGATCTAAACAAACCTATATGCTCTTATTGTAAGATACCAAGCCACATTGCAAACAAATGTCTCAAACTCCATGGATATCCACCTAGGCACTGATTTGAAGGAAAAGGCAGATACACACCTACAACAAATCAGGCCTCTATTTTTCTATCTGTGAATCAGGAGCAGCAGAACAACAAAACCAATGTGTCTCTAACTCAAGAAGAATACTCTCACTTGATGGCTATCCTCAAATCATCAACTAGTCAAAACATAACTCCTTCAGCAAATCAGGTTCAAAGTATTGTTGTCTCAGATTCCAACAATGTTCTTCCAAAAATTTCTGGTATATCACTTTGCTCAACTACTTTTAATTCTGCAAAATTCAACAATCTACTACACCTTGGATATTAGATACAGGGGCTACAGAACATATGATTTGCAGCACATCATTTCTCTCATCTATCAAATCCAAAGCTAATTGCTCAGTAAGTTTACCAAATGGAACAATTGTCCCAGTAACATGTGTTAGAACATCACATATCATAGATAAATTAGTCCTTCAGGATGTGCTATGTGTTCCCTCTTTTTCATTCAATCTTATATCTGTTAAGAAACTCACTCAAGCACTGAATAGCTGTGTCGTTTTTCTTCTTGATGTTTGTTTTATACATGATCTTTCGACTTGGACAACGACTGGAATGGGTAAAGCAAAATCTGGCCTCTATCAAGTCTTGACCTCAGTAGTTTCACCAACAGCCTTTCAGGAAACTTTGAATCATATAACCAACACATATCCTCTTGCAGCTTCAGCTATCAATCGTGAGAATTAGTTTGACATTTAGCATTACAGAATGGGGCACCCATCTAATTCTACACTAGTCCTCGAAGATGCTATACCCAAGATAGTTTCACAAAATAAACCATGTTCTGTATGTCCTTTAGCTAATTACATAGATTTCCATTTCCTATTAGTCAGCACAAATCTAAAAATTGTTTTGATTTAGTACACTGTGATATCTAGGGACCTTGCAATGAAATTAGCTATGATGGATCACATTATTTTCTAACCATAGTTGATGATTTTAGTAGATGCACTTGGATATATATGCTGAAATTAAAATCAGAAGCTACAGGTGCTTTGCAAAGCTTTTATAATCTGATAAAAACTCAATTTCAAAAGGAAGTCAAAGTTATTAGAAGTGATAATGGAGCAGAATTTAATATAAAACAATTCTATCTTGACAAAGGAATCATCCATAAAAAAACTTGTGTTGTGTAAAGAATATTATAAATTGTATATAATAAACTTGTTTCTATTACAAAGTAAAAGACCCTGCTTATAGGGTTACAAATAACTGTAAAAGGAAATAAATATAAAAGGAAATATTATGCAATCTACTACTAAGGAAAGTAATCCTACACTAAAAGGAAATATTATCATTGCAATCTTTGACGATCTTTGGAATCTTATTCAATAGCCTTGACATCCCCCCTCAAATTGATGCTGGTAAAATCATCAATTTGTAATCATGAATTGACGACGATGACAATACTTATGCCCACGAAGAAGAAATCCAAATCAAAGCAACCAACGACGAAAAATACTGACGACGAGAGAGACCAAGAATAAAGAACCACCCAAAACCACTTCAAGAACACTCCAAAGAAACAACGAGAACCAAAAACAAACCAAATTTTCAATCCCATCAACTGGGCCAAACTGCAAACCAAATTTCCAAATGAACTAAACCAAATTCCAGATGAACTGGACATATACTAAACCAAATTTCAGATGAACTAAACATATACTAAACCAAATTCCAGATGAACTGGACCAAATTCCAGATGAAATGGACATACTAAACCAAATTCCAGATGAACTGGACATACTAAACCAAATTCCAGATGAACTGCACATACTAAACCAAATTCCAAATAAACTGGATCAAGTTCCAGATTACCAAAAGCTGAAGAAACTTCAAACAAACTGCAGATTACCAAAAGCTGAAGAAACTCCAAACAAACTGCAGAAACTGAGTTGTGGCCACCCGAATGTGATGCGACTTTGTAGGAATACATCCGAAAAGAAAATAAAAAAAAAGAAAAACATTGGTAGCCGGACGAGCGGCTCAAGGCCGCTCGCCGGAATCGAAATTCAAATGTTAATTTGTTTAGGATTGAAACTGCTCTGATACCATGTAAAGAATATTATAAATTGTATATAATAAACTTGTTTCTATTACAAAGTAAAAGACCCTGCTTATAGGGTTACAAATAACTGTAAAAGGAAATAAATATAAAAGGAAATATTATGCAATCTACTACTAAGGAAAGTAATCCTACACTAAAAGGAAATATTATAATTGCAATCTTTGACGATCTTTGGAATCTTAATCAATATCCTTGACATGTTGAAACCCCCCCCCCCAACAAAATGCTATTGTTGAGAGAAAGTATCAACACATACTAAACGTTGCAAGAGCCTTAAGATTTCAAAGTGGAATTCCACTCAGATATTGGAATGAATGTGTCTTGACTGGAGTCTATTTGATTAACAGAACTCCCACAACAATTCTGGGAAATAAAAGTCCATTTGAAATACTATTCCAGACCAAGCCTACATATTCCCATCTTAAAGTTTTTGGCTGCCTAGCTTATTCCACAACACTCATAAATGGCAGACACAAGTTTGATTCCAGAGCTAGAAGATGCATTTTCTTAGGGTATCCCTTTAGCATTAAAGGTTACAAACTACTTGATTTGGAAACCAAAAGGGTGTTCATATCAAGGAATGTTGTATTCCATGAGTCTATCTTTCCTTACAAGAAAGTTAAAGCCACAAACACACTCATTCTACCAGACCCTGCCAATTCGTGTTTCCCTCAAAATCCTGATATTTCAGTCCCAAATGACCCTTACAAAGAAGGAAAAAATCAATCAGAACAGTCACCTGACCTTACAGAGTCTATAGAACATCTTCATGACCTTCAAATTGATCTCACCCTACAGCAGTCAAAACAACCTACACTTGATAGCAATCAAGCCATACCTCATCTGCCAGAAGATCCACCAAACTTCGAAAAACTCCTGCAAAGTTACAGGACTTTGTATGTCAGCAGGCTAGTTTTTTTCCCCATTACAGGCATTGAACAAAGAAAAAGGTTCCGTTCCCTCAGTTAATGCTTTCCCTCTCAGTTCTACTATCTCATATGAAAAGTTATGTGCACCTCATAAAGCTTTTATCACTTCCATTACTACACAATATGAACCAAGAACATACCAAGAAGCTATCAAATTTCCTAAATGGTGTGAATCCATGAAGAGTGAGATTAAGGCTCTTGAGTTGAATGCCACATGGATTGTGGTTGATCTGTCTCTCAACAAGAAGGCAATAGAGTGTAAATGGGTTTACACACTGAAATTTAATGCTGATGGAAGCGTGGAGAGACATAAGGCCAGGCTGGTGGCCAAATGATACACTCAGCAAGAAGGCTTGAACTACCAAGAAACCTTCTCGCCAGTAGCAAATCTTGTGACTGTTAGAACTCTTCTTGCCATAGCAGCTATAATGGGTTGGTTCATATTCCAATTAGATGTTAACAACGCCTTCCTACATGGGGACTTGGCTGAAAAGGTATATATGGAACTCCTTCCAGGATATGGCAATGTTTTTGAATCAAAAGTGTGCAAACTTTGCAAAAGCTTGTATAGATTAAAACAAGCATCAAGGCAATGATACTCAAAATTGTCTAACTTCATTCTGCAGCATGGTTTTATTCAATCCAAAGCTGATTACAGCTTATTTGTTAGATCTACTCAAGACTTGTTTGTTGCAATTCTAGACTATGTAGACGATATAATCATAACTGAAAACTGTTTAGAGGCCATAAACAGCCTCAAGGCAGCACTTGATGCTCAATTCAAGATCAAAGATTTGGGGAAGCTAAAGTATTTTCTAGAAATTGAAGTTGTTAGATCGAAAGAAGGAATACACGTCTGCCAAGAAAGTACACTCTGGATGTCTTAGCAGATTCAGGAACAATAGGGTCGACTCCGGCCAAAGTACCACTTGATAAAAACATAAAATTGTCCAAGGGAGAAGGGGAAGTGCTGGCTGATCCATCCATCTATAAAAGACTAATTGGACGCCTATTATATTTGACTATAACTAGGCCAGATGTATCCTATTCTATTCAACTCTTAAGCCAATACATGGATTAGCCAAGAACACCTCACCTCAATGTAGCACATAAGGTATTAATGTATCTTAAGAGAGCTCCGGGACAGGGACTATTCTATCCCTCCACTTCTGAATTGCGGTTGAAAGGTTATTCAGACTCAGATTGGGGAAGTTGTCCAGACGGTAGGAAGTCAGTTACAGGATATTGTGTCTTCATTGGGTCATCTCTAGTGTCCTGGAAGTCAAAGAAACAGAATGTGGTATCAAGGTCGTCTTCTGAAGTAGAGTATAGGGCTATGGCTAGCGTTTGCTGTGAATTAACTTGGATGAGATATCTATTTAAAGACTTGAAGATCGAACATGCTCAAGCAGTCAACTTATATTGTGATAATAAATCAGCTATCTATATTGCTACAAACCCCATCTTTTACAAAAAAACGAAACATATAGAGATAGATTGCCATCTCATTAGAGACAAGATACAATCCGGAGAAATTGCCACTAAGTATGTGTATACTGGTTCTCAAGTTGCAGACATTTTGACTAAAGCATTAGGTTCTGCGAGTTTTTATCTTCATATGGTTAAGATGGGAGTAGCAAACATTTACTCTCCATCTTGCGGGGTCTGTTGGAAGAAGAAACTCAAGTTGAGGTAGAAGAAGAAGGAAAGGAGCTGGCAGCATAATCATTCCATCAAGCTTCATCAGCAGCTGACTGTGCAATGGAAGATGCTAGAAGGATTGGTGCGCTTGCAATCCGTTAGCCTTGCACATGGATTTGTTAGGAGAATATTCTTTCTTGTTTTGTAACCGATTTTGTCCTTTTTCTCTTCTCAAGTGTATATATAATGTATCTTGTAACTTGCATAATTAATTCAATAGAATTCGAGTTAATCTCACAGCAAATTTGCATCCATTTCAATCCCTTTTATCTTAGAAATTTACAGTCTCTGTTCATGCTTGTTTGAGAGTGTTTAAATTAAAATAAAGGTAGAAGATTTTACAAAATATGTTAATAAAAATGGATAGTAAATTATGAAACTAGAATGCGTGAATAAAAAGTGTATTTAACAAGCTTAAATTATAATTTAAACTTCATCGTAATGCACTTCATTTGAGCTAGAAAGCTTGATCGGCCGACATTCATTTTTTTTGGAAAGATAGTTTTATTCCAGTTTAGGTGTAACTTCCTGTTGTTGGGTAATGAAAATGAATAGGAATATAATTTCCCCTATTCCAGCAGCAAATGCAGCCCATAAATTTTTATCATTAGAAACTATAATTTCTGCAAAACCTGAAAAGGGAAAATATTTACCCAAAAATCTAATGTAAACAAAAATAGCATCCAACAGACAATAATGTTGCTTCACTTTGGTTAATAAAACCCGAAAAATTTTCAATTTTCATTTATCAAGTTAGCGAAAATAATGAGATAAATCGCAAAATTTGAAGCCATTTATATTCCATTTTTGAAACGCATCTTTGCCATCTAGCCATGCCATCGATTTTGTGAGCTATATAATCATTCATTAATTTAACCAAAGAAGAAAGTCGAAGTACTTAGACTGGTAAAAGTGGAATATTGACCATAAGTCGAAATAAAACGAAAATTTAGTGATCAAATTAAACATATACCATAGTTTTGGTGACTTGACCCGCAAATTCTTGACAGCAGTGAACCTAAGATTGTGCATGAAATTCTGTGTACATACTACATAAGACAACAAATCAAAAGCGCCTGTCTCATACAAGCTACACTGTCATCCATAAACTCCTGTTCGGTGTGAAAATTGTATCCCCTCGACAAATTTCCCGAATCTCCAAAACAAATTGCATATAACACATCTGTATTTGTTTGTACATGTATGTTTATACAGATTCAAATTCAAAAAAGCTGAGTGTTTTCATTTTTCAGAGTAATGGAAACCCAGATTTCTGGTGGAGAATGAAGGTTTTAGATGGTGCTGAGTCGATTCTTAGTCCAAATGCACGGCCAGGTGGGGATAAGTTGACCGGTTATCGGAGTATACGCAGATGGCGGAGGGGAAACAGTGATGTTGGCCGGAGGAGGAGGTGGTGTGGAAGTGGGCTCGTAGTCACTCCTCTTCGGCAATGGAAACTCCATGACAGAGATTTCATCCAGGCGGCGGCGGTTTCTGTTTCAGCCAGGAAAATTGCCGCGGGACTGTGGCAGTTTGCTTCGACGGCAGGTGGCTCCCGGTGGCGATATGGGCTAATTCATCGGATAGGACATGAGGTATTTTTGAACAAGTAGTGTTATCTTTTTCTTTAAATTTTATTTAAATTCTTCATATGTTGTCCATCAGGTTTAAAATTTTCTATAATTTTGTCAAAGTACAGTGATGAATGAGGAATCTTCTCTTCTATATTGTTTTTGGGTTTTTTGCTTTGATTGTTTTTAGGGGTCCGAGGTTGTAATAAATTTGTTAATATTGATACATCTTTTCCCTCAAGTTCAAATCACCAAGCCTGAAGTTTCTAAACTTTCTCTGTAATTCATCAATCCAGTTGAATCTTTCAATGGAAACTCGTAAATATGCAATGGAAGGAGCTACAACAAAGTGGGAATGTGGCTACTCGAAAGCAAAGATTGCAACTTCCTCAGCTTCTGCTTTGCAAGTTGAATTGGTCAAAGCTCGAAATCGAATAAAAGAGCTTGAAGCAAAGCGAAGGTTCTCTAGGATAAAACTCGAAAGCTTCACGAGGAAACTCAATGAACAAAGGGCTTCATGGATCAGACGAGAGCATCAAAAGATGAGTGAAATAATCGAGGATTTAAAGGAACGCAAAATAAGGGAAAAAGGAAAATTTCAAAGTATGGATATTCTTAACTCCAAACTTCTTAGCAATCTTGCTGATTCCAAAAAATCGGCCAAGCAATTCGTGCAAAACTACGAGAGAGAGAGAAAAACGAGAATGTTTTTGCAGGAGGTATGTACTGAGCTAGCTAAAGAAATTAAGAAGGAAAAGGCAGAAATTGGAGCGTTGAAGTATGAACGCGAACGAGTCTTAGAGAAGGTGGAAGAAGAGAGGAAAATGCTACAAATGGTCGAGGCTTGGCACGAAGAACGTGTCCAGATGAAGTTAGTAAATGCAAAGCTGATTTTGGAGGAGAAATATTCTGAGATGAGTAATATTATAGCAGAGCTCGAGACATTCTTGAGATCGACAAATGTCAAAACAGATATGACCAAGAAGAGCCAGATCGAAGTCAAAGGCACGAACGAATTCTCAGATATGCCTCCAAAACCAGATTACATACACACAATCGTCGAGGGTTCAAGAGTTAATGAGGCGAAAGGAAGGGGAATGGACCGTTGCATTAGTCATAGTCCTAACAGTCATTCATCGCGTATTTCAAGAAGCACCACCAATATGCATTCAAGTGACAAGGAGACTGTGATCCAAGCTGAAGACCAGAATTCGAGTTTCAATCTTGACGAGTTCGAGAAATCAGTGAATGACACTAATATCCGTAAGTACATTTCCAGAGGCAAACCAGAAGACGACCATAGTAAACATCATGGGAAGTCCAAATTCAGTGAGGTTTCCTCAGTTTTATCAAAGAAACCGAAGAAAAGAGGTCCATCCCCTCGCAAGCTTTGGTTTATTTCTCAAGAAAGAGTTTCCGGTGAAGCAGCAGTTTATGGCCACCGTTCGGATGGTCACTGGTGCCAACCTGATCCTAGGAATCCGCACATAGTTCAAGGTATGCAAGGTCGTATTGAATGGAGACGAGGAATCCAGAGGCGAGGTTCAAGAGCAGAGGGCTTGGAAGCCAGGTTACTAAGTCAGAAAATGCAGTTACTCAGTGTACTTAAACAAAGGAGTCAAGCGAATGAATAATCTCATCAAAGTTTGCTTTTGTGAACTATTGAGAAGTTATAGCATGTTCAGGCCTGAAGTTTTGTCGGGATAAAAACTTTTCACTGCTCATGTGACAAAGAAACTATAAGTAATGTTTTTTTTATCTTGGCCCAGTGGTCACGATTTCAATTTCACATGTAACATGTTCATATACATGATAAGAAAACAAAAGAAAAATGTATTTTTGTTGAAACGAAATGATACTTGTTTACAGGGGCGGACACAGGGGGGTCCTGGGGGGGCACGTGCCCCCCTAATTTATTTTTTTTTTTTTCGTGTTTGGTATCGATTGAAATCTAAATTTTAATCTAAATCAAAGTTTACAATAAATTTTAATAATATATTTCATAGAATTCATAAATGTTTTAACTTTTATCAAAATTTACTACAAATTTGATTTTAATTTCCATCAAACAGGGGCAAAATCATAATAAATTGAATTTCGATAACTTGCTAATTTTAAAAATTTACCGACGATTGTATGCTAATCAAATCTACAAATTGCTTATGTAATCTCAAAGTTTATTTCGATAACTACATTATGGGTATATCGAATAGTCCAAATAGATATCGAAAATAGTTAAAAATATGTTAAACGTAAGTCTTAAAGAAAAACGTCTAATTCGCATTTTTTCAAAAAAAATCAATTATTTCATTAAAATTTACTATTTTTGCGATACACTTCAATGTAATTTTCATCATTTATTAGGAAACTTTATATGGAACATGACATAAAAAATTTTCGAAATTTTACATCCGAAAAAGTCATATCCCATGTAAATTTTCGGATGCAAACTTATATGGGATAGGATTTTTTTTTACTTAAATTTTCGAGTGTAAAATTTATCCCAACTTCTTTGCAAGTTCGAGTGTGCCCCCCTAACAAAAAACTTCTGCGTCCGCCCCTGCTTGTTTAGTTGTTTATCACACTATAGTGGCATGTTGAAATGTCGGACCAGACAATACTTGACAGTTCAGATTAAAAATATATATATATATAGCCCTCGTTTGGTACACATTAAAATTTTCATTTTCATTTTCAACTACACATTTTTCAATAAAATAATATTTTTCATCATATCAATAACTTTTTTTTTTTAACCACGCATTCTTCATCAATCTACTATTCCCAAATACATTTTTTCAAAATAACGTGACTCAAACACACCCATATAATATGATTCAATCACGTCAAGTGCTTCTACTAAACATTCCTAAGTTTACTAATAATGAATGGGGCAAGAGAAGAATGAGATCTTGTGTGCAACTAATTTGTGAGTTTCTTTAGAAATAGGAAGACAACAAAATCATGACAGGCGTGGTTTCCTAAATCATTCACATGAATTAGAGATGTCGACTGTCTTTAATCATCTTTTGGCCTCTCTTTTCACTCATGGATTGGGGATCCCACATTCCTTAACTTCATGTCTACGAACCCATGTGTTTCTATATTATGATTACTCACCGTCGGGTAAAATTTTGTCCATTGTACTCAGAGACGGATATAGGGGGGGTCCCAAAGGCCGAAAAAAAAAAAAAAAAAAAAAAAAATTGGTAAGGTAGTTTTTTTTTTATTATTATTAAAAACAATTTTTCATGTGCAAATTGTTTTTTTTTCCGCGTATTAGCCCGGTTTGAAAATTTGTAGCCCGGTCTTGGATCCGTCCCTGATTGTACTGTTACGTATTGCTCTTAGATTCTACCTAAACGAGTTTCATTATTCACACACATTTTGGCGAGAGGGTTTAGCTAAGGCAGGGTTGTAATTTTTTTTCTTTGCTCCTCCGCAATTTTTGGCCACATATTCTCGGTGTACCATGGGGGAATATTTTTGCTATAATCGAATGCGCATTAATAATCTGTGATGATATTCTAGGATAATTTTGTCTCACCAGAAAAAATGAAAATTACTTGGGTCGACCCAAGCTTGAACCCATGTATATGTTGATGCACTTTTCGTGATATTGGGCAATCCAAACTTAATGGCCCAATTCCAGTTTTTATTTCTGAATAAGATTGGGGCAAATTACACAAATATGGCAAAAATAGGGGTAAATTAAAAAAAAAAAAATTTGATCTTCATTATATATTTGAAAATTAGAAAATTGATGGGCGGTTAAAGGAAAATGTGGCAAATTACAGTGTATATAATTTTTTTACAGTTAAATTTAAAAAACTCTGCTATTAATAAGTTACAATGGTTGTAAATTACAAACTGTGTTAATCAGGTGTCGATCATGTTGTCGTGTTTGTAATTTTTTGAAATTACGGTATGTAATCCATGTAGAAACGTGATTTTTTTAAAAAAGAATAATAAATACAAGACAAAAATCACCACCTTCTTGCCTTCGTCCGTCACTATTAATCGTCAAATAGTATCTTTCACAATCTTGCATACTAGCATTTCCTGCAAAAACCCTTTCTGTTAAATGAAAATTATGAAAGCAAACCATAAAATCCACATTATTCTTCAATGTTTGGTTATGATAATCCTCAATCGTCGAAATTGCTCACTGGACGTAACACAATGCTAGGGAACTTCGTGGTCCATGACATAGATAATGATCTACGATTTTATGAATCCGCATCAATACCCAAAGCAAAATTACGAAAATTTGAGATAATATCAGAGTCGCTCTCATAGCTTTATGATAGTATATGAGACATTTCCTCGTGCTTGAAAAATTATACTAACACGAGGTTGACTTTTGAGTATCAATACACCCTCGACCACTTTTTGAGTAATAAGTTGTAAAATGAGGCTGATGTACCTAAAATACTTTTGTGAAGAGTGATGGAATTTTCTACAATAACTAATATCTAATGTTTAAATTATAAGAACATAAATTGGCATGGTACATAGTTTAAATTTTAATCATCTAACTATACTTATTTTCGTAAGTGATATTATTTGTCTAAATATATATTTTTAACAGAATAATAAATTTCGAACAATGACAGCGGAGAAGGTGGACGGGGATCAGCGCTTCCATTTCCATCCCTGTCCCATCGGATATTTTTGGGAGTTGGGACCGGGGCGAGATGGGAATTAAAAGTTCTCCATTTATCATCTCATTTGATTTATTATTTATTTTTTGAAAACCTTTTAATTGAAAAATATAAAATAAGTATAATATAGTATAATAAAACAAAAAGATTTGGGACTAGTTCAGGGATTTTGGGAACACGAACCATGTTCTCCTTCCTGTCCCCCACTTTTACTATTCGGGCAAAGAATTTTTCCATCTTTGGTTTACATGAATTAAAATGCATGTTTATATTTAACATTTTATTTTAATTTATAAATTTATAAATATGAGGACAGGGCGGGAGGCGGGAATGACCGACTCGTCCCATACCCACTGTTACCGTCCCCAATTTATGATACTTAGCTTCATCTCCTCTTTTTTCTTTATATTATAAGCGCTTAGCTACTGTGTTGAGTCTAATTAAGTCTAAGATTTGGACCATAAATAGCTCATAGTAAAAATCACACTAGAGCATGTATTTAAAAATCACACTTCAAAAATCAGATATGAAGATCCACTAATTGAAACCGCTGTCGCCGTGCCCAATTTCTTCTCCCATGACTTGCACCGATGCTCTGTGAAGTTACTATAACTTTATTACGGCTCACGAGTTCCTTCTTTATTACGGCTCCCGAGTTACCGAGGATGTTATAGGTTGCTCTTCCAAGGACAGTGACTTGAGATTGGCTAAGTAGACGGATTTGATATCGTCGGAGCCAAAACGATGGAGAAAGGGAAGATCAGAGAGAGATAGGCAGTGGAAGCGACAGACGGAGTCCCATCATGGGTCACCGGATGGAGTGGTGGATGAGTAAGGTTTGACCAGGGGCGGATGCAGACATTTAAAACTAGGGGGGCACAATCAAGCTTTCACAAAGTGACAAAAAATTAAAGTAAAAGATATTTTATTACAATTGTTCTCTACGTGTTCTCATATTTTGATAACGTTCAATAATTACATCATTTTCAATCTTGTCAAATACATCATTTTCAATATATGCAATCAAACTATCATTCAACCATTGATCTCCGATTCGATTGCGCAGACGATTTTTGACACAAGCCATGGCAGAAAATGATCTCTCGACTGTAGCAGTAGCCACGGGAAGAACTAAAGCTAATGTCACAAAATTGTAGACTAATGGATACACTTCATGTTTATTCTTCGCAACCAATTTCTGTGCAAGATCACTAATACCTTGTAATCTTTCAAAATCTTCGGAGGTGCGCATGTCAAGAATATATGTATCTAACTGATCATCAAGTTCTAAGATATCTGATGCGTTAAAATCTACCGGATAATACTGACATAGTCGAATCACTTTGTTCTTGTCGAAAGCATCAAATGAGTTATTTGGAGACCAACATGAAACACAAATGAGCAAGTCACTATTTACCTCAGAAAAACGATCGTTCAGCTCCTAAAGTTGCATATCAATAATAGCATAAAACATTTCCACGCGATAATGATGCAAATTTGTTACTGTCTCACGCCGTGAACGACCTACAGTTATGAACATATCATCCATATTGGGAACATCGATCCCGTGAGCTTCACAAAACAAACAAACAATTCCAAAAAAAGAATTTCATCCATCATCCCTTGTCGCTTGGAGCTGTATTTTACATAATTGCACCAATCTCATAGCATTGACAATATCTTGATCTTTTCGTTGCAGTGCTTTTGACAATTCATTTGAAATTCCCAAAATCTTTTTCATGAGATGTAGGTGAAATGCAAATTCAAATTTAAACATCAACTCAAGTGAAATACAAGCTTCACCTCTTGTTCCGGTACTTGTAGTGTCTGTAGCAATCATCTCAACCACGTCGACTATGGTTGAAAACATGGCAATCAAGTTAATTAAACAATTATAGTGAGAGCCCCAACGTGTATCACCAGGACGCTGAAGAGTAGTTTCTTGATTGAGACCTCGTCCACTTGGTAAGTCACCAACACTAAGTGATTCAATAACTTTCAACCTTTGGCTCTCTCGAATAAGATCACTCCGTTTAGTCGATCCACCAACAACATTCACCAATTTGTGTACTGTAGTAAAGAAAGTTTCAATCTTCGGATGTTTCTGTGCCACAGCTACAAGAGCTAATTGAAGTTGATGAGCAAAACAATGAATATAGTATGCACTTGGGTTTTTTTTCAAAATAAGTGCTTTGAGACCATTATACTCACCTCGCATGTTACTAGCTCCATCATATCCTTGACTTCTCAAATTAGATATACTTAAACCATGCATTGAGAATAATTGATCAATTGTAGCCTTAAGTGAGATAGCTGTGGTACTCGAAACATGTTGGACACCAACAAAATGTTCTAACACATGCCCATTCTTCACATAACGAATGACAACAGACATTTGCTCTTTAACTGAAATGTCTTAAGATTCATCAACTAAAATGGAAAAGAAACTACCACGAACATCTTTCATAATCACATTTAGACATTCAGAAGCAATAGCACTCACAATTTCTTTTTGAACTCGCGGTGATGTTAATTTGAGATTTTCAGGTGCATTCTTCAAAACAACTGCCTTAATCTCAGCATTATGATCACACAACCAATGCAATAGTTCAAGAAAGTTTCCTTGGTTGTTTGAATTTTCAGATTCATCATGTCCACGAAAAGCCAAACCTTGTCGTAGAAGAAATCGAACACAATCAATTGACGCACTCAATCGAATTTTATAATCTGTTCGAGCTTGATGCGATTGCTTAACGAGACATGATCGAATACTTTACTCTTGATTCTTGAACGATTCATATTTCACTCGAGTTTGATTGTGTGCACTACTTGAAGCCCCAACATGTCTTCTAAGGTATTCTTTCTTTTTCCAATTTGAGAATCCATCGTTAAGAAATGAACCACCGCTCAAACTGAAAAGATAGCAATAAAAGCAAAAACTGCATCTTTCGCTACACTATATTCCAACCAGGTAGGATACTCATCATACCACGAAACACAAAATCGCCTCTCTTTATTACCCATTCTTGTAGGTGGAAACACATGATTGCGAGGCTGACAAGGACCTCTTTGCATATATACTCTTCGAATCATGTCTCGATCATTTACCTCATAATTCTGTATTGGAACTCTCAATCCAGGATCGGCCGGGAGATTTGTAACATCAACATTCTTGACTCCTCCAACATCTCCAACTTCTCCAACCTCAACATCAACATCAACATTTATTTTATCATTTTTTTCTCGAATATTCCTTTCAACATCAACATCAACATTCATAGATTTACGTTTGAAGTATTTATCCATAACTGATACAAATAGAAAAATCAATCACATTAGAAAAGATAGTTTCAATCATCCTAAATCATTTAATTAGCAAGTTCATAATCTCACAAATTAGAAATCCCTATTAGTTTAATCAAAATCCCAAAACCCCTAATTAGAAATCCATATCAATTTCGAAAAATTCCTAAATCCCTAAATCAAAAATCACAGGCACTGACACTGATTCCCAATCCCACCTTCTTTGTTAACTATTTGGTGACCTTCATAACAACAAATCTCTATTGAATTTTTGTAGTGGTCATTTGTTAGAGTACCCCCAACCAATAACAAAATCATCTAAAAAAACTAAATCTTTGTTAAATTGTCGAGTAACCTTTCAAAAAATAAATTCCAGTTGAATATTCGGACAATTCAAAGCCAAAATCCCTATCACAAATTCACAATTCACAGTCAAAATCCCTATTTCAATTCACAGTCAAAATCCCAAATCACAATCATTAAAATCCCCTAATTAGAAAACCTTAAATCCTACCTAAATTAGAAACATAAACACAAATCACACAACAGGAGCAGCTACAGGCTGTAGTCGGAACTTACCTCATGAGTAGGCGAGTAGCAGAGCAGCCGGAAGGAAGGGACGAAGAGTGGAGCTGGAGAGCAGACGGTCGGAGTCGACTGCAGGCGCCGGCAAGAGAAGGGAGAAGAGAGAGAGCTGAGAGGAGAGGGGAGGAGAGGAAATGAGGTATTTAATTTTTGGGATGGGGAAGTCGGAGTCCGGTCACCGATGGGAGAGCAAGAGAGGCGAAGACGGGACGATGCATTCGGCGTTGGCATTTCGCCATTTCTTTGTCGTGTGGAGAGAGAGAGCGGGAGTGAAGAAAGGAAAATTGAAGTTTAATTATTTTTTTTTCCTTTAATATTTATAAATAAATAAATCAATCAATCAAAAAACTAGGGGGGCACGTGCCCCCTAGGCCCACCCCCATGTCCGCCCCTGGGTTTGACGACAATCGAGGGAGGGTAGAAGTGGTGGGGAGGGGAGGATGTCCAAGTGGTGGTTTCATAGTAGAACTGGTGGAGTTGAAGCTCATGCTTTGTAAATCATCGGCTATATCATCCATCCATGGTTACATGGGTTTTTGTTCCATAGCTTACAGCTAAACCTTACAATGGCTTCACTCTACAATTTTAGAGAGGAGATTGTGACTCGTGACCAACTATATGGTGAAGTGTTTGGTGTATGTGACCAACTATTTGATTATTTGTGACTAACTATTTAATTGTGGTCTAAAAATTCGATAATTTTTTATTGAAAAATAATTTGTGATCAACTAATTTGAAAATTTGTGACCATTAAATAAATCGTGACCCATAAAAATTGTGATTTTTGACCAATAAATAAATTTTGAAACCTATAATATTTTTAATTTGTGATCGAAAAATAATTTGTGACCAATTAATTTGATAATATGTGACCAATAAATAAGTTGTGATCTATAAGTATATAACCGTGACCTTAATAGCTTTAATTAATAAAATATTTTTAATGATTTAGTTATCTCACAAGATTTGAAAATTTAGACTTATTGTTTGAGTTTTGAATTGGTATTTGCCTTACACCTGAGATGTGGATTTTTTGTCTGAATTCTGAATTGACATTTGCTATACACTTGAGATATGGATTTTTCGTGAGCTCATATGTAATATTTCCACCTATGAGCAATGTCCTAAAAAAAAAAGTGTGGCTAGATAGTAAATCTAAGCTTCAAATATTTTTTAGTATTATTTTAGATGTAATTTTTCAGTATTATTTTAAACGATTAAATAAATAATACATATAGTTTTCAAAAACTAGACAATTTTCAAACACAGTTTCTACTTAATACCCTTTGAAACACTGATGTATGTGTAATTCATACATAACACAAATTGATATGCAATATTTACATCCAATATCCAAGAATAACCTGTTGAGTTTATAATGTAGTGAACAAAAGATTATTACAACTACAATGCGGAAAACAAACTCTCAAAGTGTAAAAAACGAACCAAGGAACTCAAGCTTGTTCCAACGCCACCAATGGAGTATCTAAAGACTTTGAGCTCAGATTTTTGTCACGCCGGATCATGCACTGTCGTCCACGGGAATGACAATGGATTTACCGAGAATAACTCCGCCGGAAGCCACCAAAAATTTAGCCAGAGATATGAAATTCTCTCACTTGGTTACCTCTCTATGCTTACTCTCTATTTGTGAAGCCAAGTCCCAAACCAAAGGCAAAGAAAGTCTTGTGTATTATAGAGCCAAAATTCAAATAATGTACTATGAAAAAAGACTTGCCTAGAAAGTGTAATTGACCACAAGATTAAATCACAACCATTGGATTTAATATGGTTCATATTACACCTTAACTAGCACAATCCCCTCAAATTGCTCACGACCAATACTAATGTGCCAAGTGGACACAAGTGATCAACCTCACATAACCAAAGACATGAAGAAAAATGAACAAGACGACGAAAAAGAAAGAAAATCAATAATGGACTTTGGAAAAAGACAAATAACATTGAAAAGTTAAGGGGTCGTTCTCTTTGTATTTTAGTTTTGTGTTTTGAGTTTTGAAATCATTTTGTATTTTGTGTTTTGAGAGTCCATTTTGAAATTTTTGAAAACACATTCTTTTTGACATTTTCTAAAAATATTCCTCAAGTCATTTTCTCCAAAACACGTTCACATGGTTTCTTCTTTTCCATTCTACAGCCAGAAAACGTCCCCACCAGCGCCACATCCTTCTACCTCACAAATCGACCACCACTGACCACCTAGACCACCAGATCCCAGCATCATTCCAACCCCCTGACCTCCCTCTACAATATCCACGGATTAATTGACCATAAATTAGCCGAAATCAGCCAAAATTGCAGCTCTACCACTCCCGGTTTCTGCCAATAAACACCGTCGCCGGCCACATTTCCGATCGCGGACCACCACAAATCCACTCCTCTCAACAAGGCGCATCCAATACTACCATGGGTCACCTTCGATTGGCTCCAGAACTAGCTGATTCTGGCAGAAACCGTGTGCGCTGAATCAGTTTTTTAGGTTTTTTTTCCTTCGATTTTGGTGTATGATTGAATTGTTGTTTGTGTGGTAATTGAAGAGGGGATTGAGGGCTTCATAGTGGTTTATTAATCCGACCATTTTGGAGGAGGTTGGCCGGAGTTTGGGAGGTTTGAAAGTGGCGATAGAGTGTTTTTGGCAGTAGAAAGGAGGAAGCCATTTGTTCTGTGTTGCAGCAAAAAGGAGGAAGCCGTTTTGGGCCATTTCCCGTGTTTTCCATTTTTCCCTGCTTTTGTGAAGAAAACGTGGAAAACAGCTTACGTTTTCTTCACAATTATTTTTTCCGTTTTCGAAAATGATGAAGAGAACGTGTTTTCGCCGTTTTAAAAAATCGAAAACAGAAAACGGCAAAGAGAACGGCACCTAAGACTTGCAAATTTTAAGAATTAAGTTTCAAAAACAAACTCAAAATAAATACATTAATTAATTAAAAAAGGAAAAAAAGTTTAAGCAAAAAATCTTGGACTATAAAATTTGGACAAGGCAATCTGCTATTCCAGTTAGGATCCAAGTGTTTTTAAATATTTGGCACTATTTAGATTATGAAATAGCACAAAGAGAAAAATGCATGATAGTTCACACAACATAATTAATTGATGAGAAGTGATACACGGGAGGGGGTGGGTTCACTGCAAGGCTACTAATAGAAGGGGGGGGGGGTGTATTTTTTCTTCTTCTTTTTTAAAAAACATGTGGGCCCCACCAATGTGAGTAATCTGGCATGCCCCTGTACTTTTGGCTCTTGTACTTAGAGCAAAACACTTAATTGATAGTAATATGATTTTAGAATAATATTACTTTACCAGAAAGTAAGTGACATGATGATTGACATAATAAGTGTCGACAAGATGTGATTAGATAAAAAATTATCTGTATTTTAACAGTCCAATCATACGTTGAAAATCATGAGATAATTCTAATACAAAATTTGGTGGCAGCCTCTCCAAACATGAGATGACAATTGGCAGAATTGGGTTTGTTGTTTTATAAAGTGTAATCACGCTATGCCCCTATTTGGTGCACATTATCAACTCAAGAATGTAATTTTTTTTATGTGATGGGGAATATGTGATTGAAAAAGAAAAAAAAAATATTGATGTGATATAGAATATTATTTTATTGAAGAATGTGTGATTGAAAATAAGTAGAAAAATGAGAATGAAAAAAATAATGTGACTCAAACAGAAGTGATGTGCCTCGTGGCAACAGATCATTAAACAATTTAAATTTTTGACAATTTTTCCATCCAATCAACGTTTGTCAATACACACGATGTCAACCATCATGTCAGGAAGAGTGTACAAGTGACATTTTCCTATAGAGAATAATAATGCTATTCGCCGTAAAGACTATCGGTGGTCATCCTATGTGGTGATTTGATGCATTACTGTAGTAGTTTTTTATTAACTTGTATATCAAATCACAAATCGCTATGTATATATCACGTAGGAAGACTACATGATAGATTACTCAATAAAGAAACATAGCACAAAAATTACAGTTAAGTAGTGTGTTACCTTGATTGTGACCTTCAACTTATTCATTTTTTTCAGCAATCAGGAAGAAATTCTAAACAAGAATTATGGATTTTCCCTCCCCAGACTACAGTAAAGACGGTTAAGAAGGAAGATTTTTCTCTATCAAAACACAGTAAATGCAGTAATGTAATACAATAGAGTAATTATATTACCACCACAAAATTTATTAAGTACACCACAATTTTTAATTTTTTTCGTGTTTACATAAATAACCTTAAGTAAAATTACGTAATTATGGTTAATATACTTTTAATTAATCACATCACACTATAATCATACCACAAACATAAACCTAATTTCTTCTTCTTTTCTATAATTGCAAAATGCACGGCTAATGAAAGATATTGACTGTATACACATTAGTGAATACAATTTCTCTAAACTGTATCAGATTACAACATTTTATTTCAATAATAGTGTTGAGCATCCTCCTGTGTTCAAGAAAACGCCAGAAGAAATCAATTTCTAAATTTTTTATATTCCACCCACGAACTCTCCAGAAACTCACCGCCTTCTTGCCACCTTTCATCTAGATATGGATTCCCTTCAAAGCCTCGTTCACAAAAGCATCCAAAGGAGCCCTCATAATCAATGAATTCACCACGGTATGAGTGATAAGGATAGGGATATTCGCAAGAAATCCCTCCTCCGTCAATTATTGGAAATTTCCAATAAAGTACCACTGGCGCATATACAAATGTGTCATCAAATGGATATAAGAAATTAACTTGAAAGCTCATATCAAGAAAAAAAAAGAAATTAACTTGAAAGCCTCTATACTTTTTGAAATCATTTTGGATCCATTTCTGATCGGTCAGGAATGTACATCCACAATTGCTATTGTTATTACTGGCACCAGATCTAGTGCTTGTGTAAATCATATTAAGTTCTTTGGTCTATTTCGAGAGTCTAATGAAGGATGTGATTGAGAAGCAAGAAGAATTGTCGAAGAAATTCTTAGAAACGCGAAAGAGATCGAATTGCTATTGAGGAAACTTGGAGGGTAGAAGAAATGGTGTGGTGTGATTATAAATTTGTTCATTTTAAGTTTTTATTGAATAGTGAGTATAATTGTAAATTTATTGTGGTGTATTTATTAAAAATATATTTTAATTATGGTGTGATTATAATGTGGTGTAGTAAGTAAATTTTGTAGTGGTAATATAATTACCCAATACAATATAAGTAGAATGAGCTTACAGAAGCAGAAGTCATAGAATTTCACCCGAACACACACACACACACACGTGGGTCTTGCGGTTTTTTTTTTTTTTTTTTTTAATACACGGTGGAATCCATTCATTGTGAGTTTTTTTTATGAAATTATGCGGGAATATTTCTGTACATGAATTTGAATTTTTAAAAATAAACTTGAGATAATATTGTCCCAATTATTGGGACTCGTTAAAATATAAAATGAAATACTAATTTAAATTATTATTTTTTAAAATAATAGCAAGACATTTTAAAGGTTAAATAAATTAATCTGATCGAAAATACGAAAAGGACGTCAAGAGATGGACCTTTAGCAATAATTATTGAGCAGAATAGGCCAGTAAGTGCATAGATGATGAATTGATTGGCGAAAATTAATTGTTGAACAATGGCTTTCAAACCATAAATGATTGTTTGCTTGTACTAGATAAGTAAGTAATTAAAATTAAAAAAAAATGTATATGTAGAAGATAAGCTACAATACATTTTATTCTATTCTATCCCAGTTTAACTCATGAAAAGGACTTGTTATGAAAATTATTTAGATGCCAAACATATCAAATTATCAATCAATATTAGTTGTTACAAGATAGTGTTTCACTTAATCATAATTATATAGGGTCTATTTGTCTGGGTTTTTATTTTTTTTCTTCTGCTCATTGTAAAAGAGCTTTACGAGGAAGTTATTTTAAATCAATTTTCTCTAAAATCTCTTCTAGATGAAAAAATAAAATAAAATATTTAAACATGTTTAAAAACGAATTTTTAATCACAAAACAACTTTTGACTTCTAAAAAACTATTCAATGTGTGTTTGAACTACATTATTTTGAAAAAAAAAATGAATTCTGAAATAGTAAATTGATGGAGAATGTGTGGTTGAAAAAATAAAGAAAAGTTATTGATGTGATGGAAAATATTATTTTATTGAAAAATGTGTGGTTGAAAATGAATAGAAGAATGAAAATGAAAATTTTAATATGTACCAAACATGGACTCAATCTCTGTAGCTTGTTTTGTAGGGGATAGGACGGTAGGATAAGTACTAAGAAAGAAATACTATTCAATCTTATTGTGTACTACGTCTAGAACATGCAATTAACATTGGCGTGTGAAATTCATATAAAATTTGTCAAAAAGGTTTATCGAATACTTATCTTTAATAATTTTAACTGATACTTTTGAGAAAGCGATTGGTATACAAACTTGAAAACGCTAAATAACAGAATCAGACACATCTATTTCGTTTGATCAGTATAATTTCCATCTCTACCTTATTTATAATGTGTCAATCTTCTTAGATCAGAATTGCCAACCTTGTTCGTCTGTGGAAGGATGCGGGCCGGATCTGAATGGCCCGACAATCTATCTATTCAAATAAGTGGGGGATTATTTTTCATTCTTTTCATGATGGCCTAGATTCCTATGAAGTTTCAAAGATTAGTTCGTTCATGTTGAGATTGTCGTACCAAGAATAATTTCAACAGAATCTTGGGATTTACTGCTACACTTACACAATTGGTTCATATTTACTTTCACGTCCCTCTCACTCAGGGGGTGGGGTCTGCAATTTTAAAAATCAAAGGCCCCACCCCCTATGTGAGAGGGATGTGAAATTAATGTACATCAAGGTGTGTACATTTAATAATTTTGTTTACTTAATTATTAAATATTATATTTAATGTGATTAATCTTCATTTCAAAAGTACTAAAAAGAATGGATTAGTCAATGACGTGTGGACGAGAGAAATTATTTAAAATTTAAACCACTAAAATGGAATCTTCTTCATCGTTAAACTGAAAAGTGCCATGTACCAAAATGAAGACCATAATACTAATAAAAGTCAACAATAACGATTAATTTTTCAATTTTAATCCGATTTTTATCTCTATCGAACACGCCCTTGGATAGACCATAAAGCCATATTTGTATACTCTTTAAGTAAACAAGAACATAAATATATATCATAATATTTAATTCAATTCAATCTAACATATAAGATCGTCAAAAAAAAATGTTATCTACTCTCATTTTTATATTAGAAAAGTGGGTGACACGAACCACATGACTCTCGTACTTGTAGGTTAGGGCCGTTAGGCCTTTACTTGGGTGGAGATCATGTTTTTAATAAATTTGATCGAAGTTGAAAATATATATGATTGAAAAGTTATGAATTTCATGAAATATGTGATTAACGTTAATTATTAATTTTGACTTAATATTTAATTCAAATCAAACAGTGCTAGAATTCTACAGTGAAGTAAATTATATTGGCAAGATTCTTACTGTATGGTTTTGGCCTCTTTCAGAAAAATTGTAATAGATGCAGTAACATAATTCAAGACGTAACATATGATTTGATAAAGGGTCTAATTGTATTTAAAATATTCTAATGACGTGTATGATTGCTTATTGCGTTGGGTGATTCTGACAGCCTGACAAACCATTATAGAATCTTCTGTTAAAAAGAAAAATCATTTTAAAATCTTTAAAGAATATTAAGATCAAGGGCTCAATTCATTTGTTAAATATTAAGAGTTTGTTTGAGTAATTTTTCGGATGAATATATTTTTAAAGAATGTGTGGTTACAAAATAGAAAATTCTGAATTTACGTGTAAAATTATTTTATCGAGAGAATATATGTTTAAAAATAAATTTGAGAAAAAAATAAATTCTTATAGAATGAAATTCATGAGCTAAATAAAAGTTGAATAATAACTCTTGCCAATGGCTTAAAAGACAAATTAAGCTCATATTTGGTATACATTAAAATTTTCTTCTACTTATTTTCAACCACACATTTTTCAATAAAAAATATTTTCCATCACATCAATAAATTTTCCTTTTTTTTCAACCACACATTCTTAATCAATTTATTGTTCGAAAATACATTTTTTCCAAAATAATGTGGCTCAAACATACCCTAAAATTAAAATAAGCTTTAATGACTTTATTATAAATTAATATGATCGCATCCAAAAGATGATACAATAATGTTTGAATATGCAGTACCAAATTATTCTCACCTCTATTTATAAAATACTAAGCTAGCTTGTTTGGACCCTATTTTTTCTTTTAAGGATGTATTTTGAAATAGTAAATTGATAAAAAATGTGTAGTTGAAAAATAAGAAAAAAAATTGGGTTTGTGTATAATATTATTTTATTGAAAAATATGTGGTTAAAAAAATGTATTTTAAAAATACTGAAAATCAATTTGATTTCCATTTCTTAAAATTCATTTTTCCTCTAAACTCATTTTTAGTAGATTGTCATTGACGTGACAAATAAATATGAAGACTTCTAATAGATCGATAAATTCAAATTTCAAAGCTAACAAACTTTGTCTATAATCTATATTTTATAGGAGAGAAAGAAATAATAATAAATCGGAGAGGTTATATAAATATTTAGAATAGTATATTGATAGAGAATGTGCAGTTGAAAAAGAAGGAAACATTATTGATGTGATAAAAAATATTATTTTATTGTAGAATGTATGGTTGAAAATAATAATAATGTGAATGTTGACGATTACATTGATGAAGACTCGAGTGATGATGACTTGTTAATGACGGATGAGTTTGACGCAAACTTTGACAATTTAATGATGCTTAATATGATCGATATTCACATAGAAGTATCGTCGACAGGATACCTTGTAGGACATCATTGCTTATGGAAAAAATGTACGTGCTATAAATTCTAAATAGACATCCAGACGTATGCTATCGCGATTTTCCCATGTAGAAACACGTGTTCATGAGTTTTTGTGATATTTTGAAACACAAAGGATTGTTGAAAGATGGAAAAAAAAGTAAGCGTCGAGGAGTGTGTTGCTATTTTTCTGATGATTATAGGGCACACTACCCAATATAGTATAATTGGTGATAGACTTCAATATTCCAACAACACGATACACAAATGGTTTAAACGAGTGATAAGTGTTGTTTGTTCATTTGGCACAGAGATAATCCGGCCCACAAATCAAGATGTTGTGCATGAGCAGATTTTGCACAAATATCCTTTCTTTAAAGATTGTATAGGCACAATAGATGATACATATGTTGCAGTTTGGGCACCTGCATCGAGACAAACATCTTTTCGTGGAAGGAAAACAAATGTAACACAAAATGTGATGTTAACATGTGATTTCGATATGAAATTCACTTTTGTGTATTCTGGGTGGGAAGGCATTGCTAATGATTCGCGAGTATTCGTTGATGTAGTCACAAGAAGATCGAACAACTTTCCAATGTCACGGGGAGTTATATTCTTGTACTTCAACTATTTATTGTGAATGTATCTACAATGTTACACTATGTGAGTCTTTTTTTAGCAGATCAATTTTACCTTGTTGATTCTGGCTACCCAAACATGCATGGATTTCTTGCCCCATATCGAGGCCAAAGATATTATCTGCTTGATTATGTTGGACAGAGAAGACTATGTGGGAATGAATAATTGTTTAACTATCGATACTTCTCGTGCCGTAACATTATTTAACGTTGCATTGGAGTTTTAAATGCAATATTTTCTATTTTGAGATTGATCTCCAATTATCCTCTTAGTAGGCAAAGACAAATCCCTACTGCATGTTGCGCAATACACAATTTTATTCGCCAGGAGCAAGCTTTAGACAGATTGTTCGCTGAGCATTCAGAGGAGAATATGATATTCCAAGATATACAGGAGTCAGGTTAAGAACAAGAAATCATACATTTTGATGCTAGTCAAACAACTCCATGAGACAAGTTAGGGATCAAATTGCTACACACATGTAGAATTACTACTCAAGACGTCGTACATGACTCCGTTGATTTATTTTGTATGTTGTTCAGTATCTGCTTATTTTCTCATGACCGTAAACTTCTAATCGTATCGATTGAACTGTTTTATCAAATATAATTTATGTTGCGTTTTTAATATCTGGAAAAAAGACATTTGACATTTCACCAATTTCAAAATTTATATGTTATTTAATACTATATTAACATTAAACCATTAAAATTTATTGAATAATCTGATTTTTTTGAATAAAATATTATTAAAAAAATTCTCAAAATTTTAAAGTAAACGCGTTTTCCATTTTAATATTTTCAGAAACAGTTTTTTAGAATGGCAAAAAAAATGCATTTTCAGAAATTTCAAAACAGACACTCAAAACACAGAACACAAAATGAATTCAAAACTTAAAATTAAAACACGAAGAGAACGACCCCTAATGTTTTTGAAAAATTGAAAAATGTAGAATATCGAGTTCAAGATAAGTTTGCTAGCGTAATTGCTGAAAATTTTCAATACTAAAATCTTGATGATTTTTTTGGTTTACACAATCGTAAGTTTTAAAAACATTACATTGTTGGTAACCTTACTTTTTAAAAAAAAGTACATGAAATAATAAATTTAGTACAATTTCAACTTCGAGCCTATCCCAAATCCGGATAGAGAAAGGGGATTTTCATAACCTTAAATTTATTTTGTTGAATACATTAACAAATACGATTTCTTCTAGTTTTGCATATTTTTAAATACGGCTCACTTACCCATGGACAAGTCCAAAAATCTCCCAACAAGTTGTCTCGTGCTAGGTTCACCTGGTGGGCTAAGCCAATTCGTCTTTGCCCGACCGTTGACAACCCCTAATTAAAAGGCTATACATTATCTTAGAACAACATATTCACCAAGGATCATGCTACATGTACCGAATTTTTTTACCGAATTTTTTACCTACTACTCACAATGAGGATGATGATTACATTGTAGAAATCTTTAAATACACGTGGGCCTCGCACATTTTGTGAGAATGAATAATCCATTATGTACAAATGAATTAACTCATTCACAAATATCTAGTTATGTCCAAGCCAACCAAAATAGAGATAATGTATAACACTGCACCCATGCACATACGGAATTTCTAGATGCAATGTAAACGTGTCCAGCAACGTAGTTCTGTGATACGCCGGTACCCCTTCTTCAAATACTCGAGAAAGTCACACATGGTTGTAGTCAAAACATTGTATCTATCTATTCAAGATCCCACTCTAGATACCAAAAGTAGGACTGAATGTGGGTCGGTTCGGTTCGATTTTCTTCAGAATTGAATCGACTCAAAATTTTTGGGTATTTAATAAATGGAACCGTTAGGTCCAAATATAATTATGGAACCGTTTGGGTTCGATTCCTTTCGATTCGGTTCATTTTAGTTCGGTTCTATTCAGTTCCATATCATAATTAATTTTTTTAACATTTACAGCAATATTATATAAATACAACTAATGACATGTTCATTTGTAACTTTTACAAATTAACGTAGCCCAATTTTTTAATGCTTATACTGCACTCAGAGATCTAATCGGTAGCTATCGCCGTCGGTGAAATGAAGGAGCTTCAAAATCAATTTGGGAATAGGGATGTATGTTTTAAAATTATCAAATGATTTGGATTTATACGGGGGTGGGTGTACTGCTTACCAAATGAAATTAGAATGGAAATGAGAATGATAAGGCCCAAATGTTGGGCTAACAAAAAATTAATTTGGTTGGATTTGACTGGTTTGTTTAATTAATTTGCTAATTTTTTTAGAAAAAATTAAAATAATTTAACTAACTCAATATAAAAATTAAAAAAATTATTTAGATTCGATTTTTATTTGGTTCTTCGATTCTTGGGCTAGAACTGAAAATCGATCCAAATCCATCGGTTCTCGTTTCAGATATCCGTTCGGATATTTAACTTATGAAGAACCGCTCGATTCGGTTCGATTCGAGAGTTTTGTTCCGCCCTAACCAAAAGTTAAAAAAAACTTTACTAGAACTTATCCATTTATCTTCTAAATAAGAAATATAAATTGACATGACGAATTGTGACACGACACAACCTGTTCAAACGCTGTCAAATTTATAGTTTGCTCCAATCCTGAAAGCTATTATAATTAAAATGGGACCTCTTCATTTGATGGCGTAGTGCACCCTTGATGTTGAAACCACGATAGGCTAATTTGAGGACCCATCAAATGTCCCATCAATGAATTATCAGCCGTCCAATGTGCCAATTGAAAGTCATTTCGCTTTATTTCAGCACCTTCTACAAATGGAATCCATTTTTGATTGTAATTAAACCTTAATTAAGGAAAATTATTGGCTATTACAATATGAAATTGAATTAGTGCGTGACACATTTGACTAGATCATGATGCCTTTGTCAAAGAATTATGTGTAAGTTAAAAATCTTGACATTTGCTTCGTTCCCCGTTTAGTGAATTCATATGGGAATCCTCAATAGAATTAAGAGTCGATTGTTTAACGAAAATAGAAAGTTGACTTGTTATTGGATAATTTTGACGACATTGCACGAAGCAATCCGTACTTTCCGTTCACGAGACTAAGGAAAAACCATAATAAAGCTTGGTTATACAAATGGGGTGAATGAAGAGTCATTACAATATTGTTCAAAGAAAAACTCTAATAAAAGACATTAATGTATGCTCTTTTTATATTTTATTTAATCGAGATACTGGGTGGTCAGAAAATAATATACAAACAAGCAAAAATTCGCTGGTTCAAGTGTAAAGTGGTCAAAGACGTCTACTTCTAATTGTACGATTATAATTCTTGCTTTGCTCTTGTTAGTTTTTGATAAAAATTGATAAAAATTGTGAATTGCATGAAATGGGTGATCCAAATGGAATTTGAGGAAAAATAAATTTTAAAAAATGAAAACCAAGATAAATATTTATGAAATTTCTCTGTCAAATTTAAGTTTCATTACTTAGGGTCTATCAAATTCTCTTGTCAGTTTTACTTTACAATTAACAAATATAATAATTTATAATTGTCCACCATGCACACATCCCAAGCTTTTTGTAACATAGCTCGTTACTGTCCAGCCAAGTGGTATAGACCCCACCTCCACGTGGGTTGTGGGACCATACTTGGTTTTGAATACTTGGTTTATATGTGAAATGTGACAGGCACGTTTATGAAACGCGCTTCCACGTGCGCGTAGATTCATCAATCGCCACTATTTGGGCACTTAATTTTGAACCGTGCTACTTGGACGGCGCCAAGTGGCGGCCCCCCGTTTGAACAGAGCACGTCCTTGTTCAAGCAATGTAATTCCTGAATTTATATTTGAACTTTGTCACCTGTGCATTGAATTTAGAGTAATGTTATTTAGTTTCACTATAATTGCAATTTTAATTTAAGTGACGTTAATGTGACATTAAACGACACATTTCATTTTATCTTTCATTTTGCCTATCAATTTAGTGTCGCCTAAATTGAAATTACAATACAGTGGTACTAAATAACATTATACGCTTCGGTTGATACTTGCATTGTTGTCAAAAAATAAATGGATGAAAAAATTATTTAAAACCAAACGGTTCAATTGGGTAAAGCTACTTGATAACAAGGGCGGACCCAGCACCCGATCAGTCCCCACAGCCGCCCTTACTGGATTCGTCGAGAACTTTTTTTTTACAACAGATAAATTTTTTAACTTATATAACCGTTACTTCATTTCATTTTCAAATGCCTCATTCAGTTGAGTTGATTAGAGTTTGCAACACTTATATTTTTAGTTCTCTAATTTTTATAAAATTAATGGCAATAGGAAGAGGGAGTTGAACCCGTGAATATCCATAAAGATTATTGTAATTCTTACTATTAATGCACTTGTTGAGTTTGATATTATTGTTAACCTAATAATATATATTAAGTTTTAAATATTAATAAACGACATCGTCCTTACTATCATTGATTGTCGACATTAACCGATCAATGTCCGTCCGGACTGAATTTCAATTTTGGGTCCGCCCCTGCTTGACAAAGTGTAAATGTAACAATGTTTTATTTAACAGTCATGCATCTTCCCTTGCCATACATGCCTTGTCCTTATTGTAACATTAATGAAATACAGACAAAATGAAACCCAAATTCACATGAAATGCATGCAATGCAATCAAACATTATATATACAACTGCACCCTCGAAAGCTCGGTCTACTTTTAACTATATGCATGAAATTTACGTAAACACATTTGTTTTCTTACTTGGGTCGCCGTAGAAACAATATTCCGGCAGCCTGAGATATAAGTAAACCGGAAATCGAGAATCCGGTATTCCGAAATTAAATAAGTTGGTGCTGTGTTTTGGCGATTAATGGCAAAGGGTCGAAAATTGACCATCAGTCAGAGTGAAAGGTTTTTAGGGAGTTTCGGTTACAATCGGGAGCAAGAAACAGTCGCCGGCTCGTCGGAGTTTGGAGAAGATGAAGTTTGGTCAACTTTTGATAACACGGTCAACGCCGATAATCATCTGGTCAATGTCGAGTGGACTTCGGGTGCTGGTTCCGAGAGTAATGGAAGCTTTCACGGTTACAGGAGCCGCCATCATGCTCCACGCGCCACCAGCCATGAGCACAACGCCCACCGCCATGTTGGAGGCTTGTCATCGGCTTTCGAGGATTCGAGTTCTCCTAGGATCGTGCACCAGTTTCGAAGCCAGGACAACATGGTGGAATCTCCACGTGGGCGCTATATAGCTACGTCGACTCCAGTGAATGTTCCCGATTGGTCAAAGATTTACGGAATCAATTCGTCCGAGTCACTTCACAACTTGGATGATGGATTCGAGCCTGGTGAATTGGAATTAGTCCCACCACATGAGTACTTGGCACGAAGCCGAGACATGGTTGCAAACTCGGAGTTTGAGGGGGTGGGTCGAACCCTTAAGGGGCGCGATATGAGTCGAGTTCGAGATGCAGTGTGGAGCCAGACTGGGTTCCACGGCTAATTATAACAAAAAATTGTGTCTAATTACCGACTCTCTTGTCGTTTAGAGGATAGAGATCATTGCTAGTGGCCTAATTAAAGTGCCAGAAGTGTTTAATATTGTGACTAGTGCATTAATTTGAACACAATCCTAATATTTTAGTTTAGAAGTCCTCTTTATATTTATAGGGTAAAATTATTTGTACATCTCTCTCTACTACTTAGTTGATAGATAGATGATGTGTCAGTTTTATACTGATTGGATTAAATGTGTGATATTATGTCAAGTGTAAATTCAGTAAGTCGGGGTGTAAATAAATGTGTACATATAGCAAGATTGTATTTATCTCTATTGTCATTGTACAAGACATGGGTTCCATGAAATATTGACGTGTAAATCGAAGTGCTATGAATGTAACTGATGTATAGGTAGGATTACATTATGGATGGACTAGTCACTCAGGCAAACAACCCTTCTCCAAGAAGAATTGTACTATGTCCCCGATCCCTATAAAGCGAAAGAGCTACCTAGTAATCCTTAGGTTGCAGCACGTTAAGTTGTTAACTTCTCGTGATGTTGTCGTCGTTCCGAGGATTGATCGATATGCTTTAGGGGTGAAAATTCTTGAAATCACTATTCATTTGTCTTGATATGAACCTTGAAAATTGATGTTTACATTATATTACTTGGTTTCACCCAATCTTCATCTTGATCATGGATATATCACCCAATTTTGGGTCCATAAGCAGTGATAATTGCCCTGTAAAGACTACCTTTCACTACGACTTCAGTGGGTTCACTTAACGAAGTCACAGTTTATGAGCGACTAGCTCATTCTTTTGAACTGGCAAAGAATATTATCCTAAAATAGTTTGTAAATTACTCCAATATTATTGGAAGTCCCACTGCTATATATGGAAAAGTGACACAAGTGACAATAATTTGGCGGATCTTGCTACATGTACATCAAAATTTACATAATGAATTACATAATACCATGTGGCACTCTATCATTTATCAATTTAAAATATAATCAACTTTTTCATCCAATCTTTTCCTTCCACATCATATTATGTAATTCATTATGTACATTTTTTATGTACAAGTAACAAAATCCTAGTTTGGCTGGCCTTTCCACACCACAATTTTCTTCTCAATCAATTAAGACCATCACGTAGGATAGCGTAATCCAATTGAACAAAGAATTCGACGATATTGTATAATTATCTAGCTTAGAATTTAAGAAATTTTAAGAATATACAGCAAATAAGAGAGCAACAGATGGAAGTGGACAACAAAAGTAATATGGAGAAAATGATTGAAAGTAGAAAGAGGAGGTGAAGGGTGGATACATTCTGCCCAACTTTTTTCAAGAAAGGGATATTTGATTGGGGTCATGTTTGTGAGTTTGCGGTTAGATTTCTTCTCCAATTCTGTACCATAACATTTAGGATATCTTTCGGGCTCCACGTATATCTCCAAATATTCAAAAGGTCACTATGAAGTAGGAAGACATTTACCTTTCCTCTCCTCTTATCCTAACACTGACACCAGCCATTTTCACCACCATCGCTACTTTTATCTTCCCAAGTGTCCTTTGTTAAGTTGTAAAATTTAATTATAGGTATAAATTGATTGTCCGTGATTTTGTGACGACGACAACAACACGAACCGTGCTAGTTATACAACCGAGGTTGACAACCTCTCACACATGGGGTGGGTGGGTGATTATTATTTTTAAACACAGTGGGACCCACCACTCTGAGAGGTTGTCAACCCCAATGGTACAAAGTGGTGTTTCCCACAACAACATACATATTACCCAAAATATAATTCTAAGGCATTGATAAATTGTTAAGGTAATTCAAGCAAAGTGATACCGTCACATGTGGGTATGTCTTGTAAGTTGGATGCTACTCTGACTAAACATAAGCTCTAATTGACACTTGACTGTCAATAAATGTCTTATTAAACTAGCATTTGCAATAAAAATAAAACAATATTTTTCTAAGAATTAATATACTTTTTGGAATTTATTTGCATAACGCGAAAAGAAATTGTTATTCGAAGATGAAAATAGAGACCAATTTATAAAAGTTTGAACTACTCTTCTTAAAAAGATTGATCTTTTAAAATGGAACCTCAAATCTTAACAGAATTTGAACAATTGGTGGAGCATGCTAAGCCTCCGTTTGACACTCATTTTTAATCTCATTCTCATTCTCATTTTTCTACAGTATTCATTTTTAACCACACATTCTTCAAATAAAATAATATTACACATAAACCCAAAAATTATTCTTACTTTTTAACCACACATTCTTTACATCAATCACTATTCAAAAACTCATTCTTCAAAAGAATGGGGGTCAAACACCCACTAAATTAGAAGACATGGTTGAAGAAGCAAAATGAAGCCATGAAGATAAAAATGTCAAGCCACTAAGTCCCTTGGGGGATTTTTTCTGTTCTACATCCACCAAGGGCGTTTAAATATGGAGGACTCTTAACTTCTATTACATTGGTGTGAAAACAATTAATCTGGGCGTAGGAATTGACCCGTGTTGAATGTACTGTAAGATACCTCAGTACAAGTGTTTGTAAATTGGGTTGAATTAGCACCACTATTCTATCTCAAAGGAAAATAACGAAAAACGAAAACGAAAACGAAAACGAGAATATTAACTTACGAGTTTCGCATGGGAATGAGAGTATGCAGTGAGTACTCTTAAGAATTATATCAAAATTAATCCTGCGGTGATTGATCTAGCTGTTTCTTGAACTCCAGCACTTTTAGGATCACAATCTTGTTAGATGCACATCAATCAACATGCATATCATCCCTTGGATCTCTCGTCTCTGATCCTCTGTTTTCCTCGGGCCTTGCAGACGAAGACTTGGATGCCAATGTATGCCTGCAAATCCTGAAACAAATTTCTTGAAATCAAATAGCATTCAGTGAGATTAAGCAATAACAGAAATATAGAAACTCAGTAAAGCACTTGACACATTACATAGTACTCAACCGCGAGGAGAAATTTCTTATTAACATTCCAAAAGGCGTGTTCAACATTGATTTGAGAGAACAATTCTAATCATTTTTGGTTGGTCCAAATACATATAAACTGAGTTGTAAAGCAATTAACTACGATCCATAAATCATAACAGCATCAATAAGTTCAGATACATACACCTCCAGAGCCTCGGCTTTCCTCTTGATTTCACTTGACAAGAGTATCGGATCTGCATTTTTGGGTAATGAATCCTGCTCTTGGGTTTTTTGTCGAAGCCACTGCTCTACTTTATTACATTCACCAATGACCTACAAAATAAAAGTCAATATATAATTTACTCTTTCAGCTAATAATATGTTTTAAAAATCATACAGGAAGGGATCGTACAACATCTCTTTCGCTGGGTGGAAGTGATCCTACAGCCGTCCGATACTCCACTATGCAGTTTACTAGACTTCTGGTTGACTGTGCCCTGGCCTCTTCCTCTTCGTATCGATGTTCAACAGGATCCACAATCTAATGGACAATTTATTTATTTTAATTTAATTTTGGTGTCGGGTGTCAGTTTCATAAATCACCAAAAAAAAAGTATAAACTTGAGGAGTTTAAACGGGGAAGTCAAAAGAACCTTTTTCAGATGCTCTAATTTCTCTGTATAAACACTTTCAGACTCATCATCTCCATCTTCATAGAGCCATTCCTCAGTTTGTTGCAAATTACTGGAGATCCCTTCCCTCTCTGAATCAGTTGCAAAGCTTCTATACGTATTCAAAATCTGTTCGAACGTTTTTACTCATTCTTAAAGATGTGTGAAGCACTAATAGCAATGAACTGAACTACAATTCACTTTCAACATTATAGAATGCCACTCTTGAGGTATCAGACTGAAAGACAAGGACATAGTTTTGGGAATCTTGAAAATATTTTACATCAATGATTTCAAAAGAAGGATAAGCAAAGAAACTCAAGCATTTAAATAACCCTGTACTTTAATTACCGAATTATCAGAATTCGTCAAAATCTACACGAAAGGATGACCGCAATTATAATTATAAGAACAGAGTTCCCAATATTACAGAAAGGTGAAAATGCATCCCTAACAATCTGCCAGATACTGCATGTTTCAAATGAAGCAGCAGCCGAATTAATAGAAGTGAGTTTCACACATACCACCCCATTCAATTGCTTAAATTGACCTGTTTTTGTTTTTGTATTTCAGAACCAGCTATTTTCCTGCAAATAGTACATCGTGTGGGTTTTTGGGGAAAAAAAAAAAATGTGCATCAAGGATGCTGAAGTTACTATGGCATTGCTGGTGATAACTTTTTATATGACAAAATACCATATGAAGTTTTCTACTCGTAGTGTCAGTATGAAACTGACATTTTTTTTTTCCGCAGATTAAGTTGTTATACCATAAATAATATGATAAGTTCCTCCACTGATGCTACTGACGAATGAATTGCTGCTGCTAGTGAATCTACTCTAAACGTTGCTGATTAATGGATTGGTTAGGTAGTACACGTTTTAACTGGAATGTAAAGGAAATTGCTGGAATGTAAAGGAAATTGAAAAGTGTATTGGCAAAATGAATATATGTATTGAATGGAAGATTGCAAGAACAATTATTATGCAATGAATAATTCAAACAACAAAGGAAGGAAATAACACTCCCAGGCTCTTCGAGATGCCTGACTCTCCTCACGACACTCTACTTCTCTGCATGCCTTCTAAAGCCCTCCCCCTATCACATTTATTGGCATTTCTCCCCCAAGACCCAATTCCCTAATTTACCCCTTTGAACTAATTAACTATTAACTACTTGAACTAAAAATGAAATTAATCTTCTGCATTGGTTGAGACCCTGCTTGATTATCTCCATTTTCCTTTATTGGGTGTCTATCATAATAAAATCAGATTAAATGTTATTCTCCCAGGTAAAGCATAAAGTTGTACCTTATTTCGCGCTTCATATACATAAGACTCCAGTGCATTTTTCTTATCTTTAGTCCTCTCCATCATTATGTCTTGCTGGACCAACTGAAGCTCTTTTTCTTGGGCTTGGGAGAGCTAATGGGATGTCATTCCACCATATATATTATCACCAATGGTTATATCACGTCGTCTGACAGCCTGCACAAGGAGATACTGGTGCTTTGAATTTCCAGTATACATGTGGAAAAGGTAACTGCGATTATGAAACACCTCATGGAAGTTTTAGATTTGAGGCATAGAATGTAGAAGGCATCACTTTTCCGTACTTCATGATGGCTTATGATTTAATATTAGTGAATATCTGCTTAAGAAAGAGAGAGACTCAATTGTTAGCTAATAATAGGCAAAAGCTTAGAAAAATAGATTTCATTTTCATAAGATGTGCAAGGATTGTCGAGTTTTAGATAGCAAAAGCCTAACTATGAAACATGGGTTAGTGATACTTGATGTGGTTATTAAGAAATGGAGGCGACAAGAGTAAAAAGGCAAAAGATTATATAACTAGATGGTGGAAAACAACAGGGATAAAAGTAAGTGACTTTCAAGAATAAGGTTTGAAGGAGGGAATACTGGATATAGATGGAGATATTAACTTGACGTGGAATGTGATGGTTAAGTGCCTAATAAACTCTTGTAAAGAAGGAATTATGAGAGTTTAAGGGTAGAAAGCCACTTAAGGAAACTTGGTGGCAAAAGAAGAAAGTTCAGATTGCTCTTGAGGCTGAAGGAAGATGTTGATGATGGCAATAACTAGTCTGGTTTGCTTGGAAGTTGGATCACAGTTTATGCAGAGCCATTCTAAAATGGATTGACCTCAGTGGATCACCAATGAACCAGTGTGATGTATGGAAATATTAAGCAAGGAATAAGAGTGTAACAGAATTCTGCCAACAAGACAATGATGAGCATTCGCTAATCTCTCTCAACATGCACAGAGTTGATGGATTTTTAAAGAAGTTTCTTTTTCTTCTTTTCCTTTTCCCACTTAAGTTGAGATAAGCTCAAAAATGTTAGTTAACATTACATATATAAGTCAGTGGTTTGTAATTTAAAATTGAGGAAAGCTACAATCTTGAAGTTTTTCAGAAGCCATGCAGGGCCGGTCTTGGGAACAGGATAAATAGCAGAAATGCAGTGTCCCTCAAATGAAGCACTTTTGTGTGCACAGGGTCAAAGCATGTTAATTGGTGCTACATCTAATATCAAGCATGCCAACATTTTCTCTCTCAAACATAGTGGAGAGTTTCAAATTGAACCAACTTGACAATTAATTAAAAATTTGAAAGATCAGTTGTTTTAACTGAACTTACAGCAGCCCCATTTGCTTTGCTGGAAGTTTCTTGATTGTTTTGCTCCATCTTGTCTGAGAGTGTGCCCTCATTCTTCATGTTAGAATCATCCAAACTATCCTCCATCAGCTGCAAGACAATACAGCTTATGCTAAAAATAGGCATCTCATTTTCCACAGCCCCTAATAACTTGATAAATTTCAAAGAATTACAAATAAAATTTATACCTACCGAGGCAGACTCTATGGTAACAATTCCATGGAGGTTTAAATTGACTCTAACTTTAATCTTCATTTTTTCCGCATGAGGAACTTTGAATGGGCCAATCTGAAAATGTTTAAAAAAAAATAAAATTAAAGAGTTTCAAAATAGAAGTCAAGCAAAAAGAAAAGCCTTTCAATAACTAATTCAAAGAAATTTATGCAAGACAGGAAAAATGGAAAGCTCAAACTCCAATGGGAATTCTACACGAACCAATTTCTTTTCTCAACTTCATCTTCTTCAAAGGCGCTTTCACTTATGAGGCCAGATTAATGTAGTAACATATCTATCTACACTAGAGTTTGATAAATCTAAACATCCATGGTGCCTCCTTCTAATAACTAATTTATTAAACAATTCTCCACTTTCTGGAAACCTAATTATTAGAAACAAAATTATTTGATTTTCATCTTTAATACAATTGGTTTAAATTTCTATTTTTTTAATAACAATGTATCGTGACAATATGTTATTTGTTAAGTTTAACGATCCAGAATAAAGATATTCTCATATGTGCAATGTTTCTGAGCAATCATCTTCTACAAAGTAAAGCCACAACCACATGGTGAAATATCTAAGGTTTGAAATCCAAGGAAGGAAGAATAATTTTTCCCCTTACAGGGCAGAGTTGTGTTTCAGATCAAGTTTGCACATTGGTCAACTTTAGGTGCAGAAACCATAGAAGAAAACTACACAATGTAATCCATATATACCGTAAAAGAGCTGATTCTTGTAGATACACCTGAAGGCAACTCATCCTGGTTTGTGTAAAAGGCCTCCATGAAAAATGTGCCACTTCGGTGCAACGTAAGCATCTTTAGACTTGGAAAAGGATGCAGCTTACGAAACAACACGCCACCTGTCACTGTGCCGATCGGCCCTTCGTCAGATGCAAATCCAATAGAAAATGGAAATGAATCTTGCACCTGCAAATAAAAGATGCAAAATGTCAAATGTAAGGGAAAAATAACTGAGCAATATTCCTACAAATTCATTCAGGAACATTTTATTTGCAAAGATTTTTACTTTTCCATTCAGTATAAAGGATGAAGAACAACATGATTAAGCCACTTCTCTCTCAAGTGAGACCTTTTTTCTTGGCTTTACAGATTGACATTCATTACAAAGATATGAATGGATCATCTATCAGATATTGGCCAGAATGGTCCTGTCCATGCTCTTATAATCTCATATTTCTTTCAAAAGGAGCTACAGCTCATGGATTAAGTAAGAAACTAGTTAATATCACATTTAACCAAATAGTGCAGCCACATAGCCTCTCTCTCTCTCTCTAGGTTCTTAGTGTTTGCTGTGGGGAAGTGAACGTGGCGAGCGGGTGTTGGGGTGTTGATGTAGGCGTATTAAGGGTAAGCTTATTCAGAATATTGTTTCCTGAGTTTCTATGTACAGAAAAACCAGCCTCTGAGCATTTCAAGTGCACAACTGAGGCAAAAAGCCTTTCTGAATTTTTTGAACTACATGGATTGGACACTTACCAGGCAAACAACATATTAACAAGTTTTGGAAATAGTATCTTTTTCGAAAAAATCATTCAATCTACACTAAAAGTTAAGGCCATAATTATAATAAACCGCAATGGTATAGGCAAAAAAACAACAATTTTCTTTGATAAAAATTGCAAATTGTATTTGTTGACAAGCATTTTTCACCAAAGGTTGTTGTTTCATCTATGGATTGAATTTATTACAGGACGTGCTTATGATATTATCTCATCTATAGATTGAATTATTCCATGACGTTCTTATGATATTATCATTAATTTCCCTCCGAAAATTAATGTTTTGGTGCAAAAATTTCTATCTCATGTCAATTTCTTCTTTGAACTAACAAGTTAACAAGTAGAAATTTTCTAGGACAATATAAAACAATTATATATACGTTCGTGACATTTCATCACATGAAGTTTCCTCTGCTTGCAACATGAGAACCAGCATTTAATACTCCATCAGTTTCTTACATAAGTTCCATATAAATTTGTTTGTAAGCATTACAATAATAGAAAAGATCAACTATAATATCCCAAGAAATTATACGCATCAAATTTATATCTTACGAAATGCGTACTAGTTTGCTGCATTCTAAAAGGTGTATTACTCAAAATCTATAGCACAGTCACAATCATCTCTAGGGTTATTTGTTTCAAGTATGTACTATGGCAGATAAAGTATATGTCAATTGATCGTTACAAGCACCATAGTATAGTGTATCTTGCATGAAGATACTATTAGAACTTGAAAGAGAATTCGAGGGCTATTCAGCTATTGAATCATATCATTTTATCTTATGGGTGTTTGAGCTCGCACACAAAAGTAGTTTATCTAGGAGCTGGATTTTTTTAGTACATGGTAACCAACGCTAACATAGTCTTGGATTTGCTAGTCTCGTTCTTTGTCCCCCTAAAATGCACTTGTAGGAGTTCTAGACATAATCAAAGTTAAAGACGAAACTAAATACTGATGCGGTTTTTATTTATGAGGCGAGGCGTAAACCTCACAAAAAACAAAAAATCTAAGAGAATGAATTATAAAATAATAAAAAAATACAAAAAAATCAAAGTTAGAGCATACAGTAAATATGATATATAACCATTAGCATATTGAGATATATAGTCCACCTAAAGAAAAAAAATGTTTAGCCAAAAAAAAAAAAAAAATTACAGAAGTTAGAAATCATTCCTTTTGGAATGGAAAAAAAAGCAGCTTAAATTGAAAAAAAAAAAGAGTAATATTCTACACTATCATCACTATTATTAGCATCGTTAATGGAATCATCATCAAATCTAATTTCCCCATCATCTTCCTCCTCGCTACTCTCAATTTCTATAAAATCATCTTCTTCATCCACCAATTGTAATGTGACCTCATTTTATTGTTTTCTTTGGGCCCAAAATGCCTTTTTAAATGGATTTTTTTCTTTTTTTAAGAATGACCATTTCTGATTTCTTTTCATAAAATTGAAAAATCAAATCTCAAATTTAGAGGCATAAGCCTCGTATTTTTAGCCTTAAAAATACCGCCTCGAGGCATACTACATGAGCCTCACGGTGAGGCGAGCCTCGCTACCGCCTTTTTAAACCATGGACATAATGCTTAACTGAGTTATATCTTCAAAGGCTACCAATAACAACAGCAAAGGTTGTTCCATAACTCAATTATTCAGTTATATAGCTCTTCAAAGTGATCAAAAGGACATGTTAGAGAAACAACCAACTTATTGTCCGTTGTAAGAGCTAATGATTAAAATTTTATGTTACTTGCAAGGAAAACTAAAACAAGTTTTCAGGGAAACATGGGATATCAATGAAAAAGATGTGCTGTGAAAACAAGATTATACTGATGGAAATAATTTGTCTTTGAGTAAATAACTGAAACACGGACCTCATACTCTCTCACTCGGAATATGGGACTGAGCATTGCACATTGAAGGGCACAACCACGAGCCACGCACTCACTTGCATTTACAGTCCGGCTAGGTTCTTTCCCAAATAATGAGTTCAATATCTTCGAAATGGCTGGTATTCGAGAACCTGATCCAACAAGCTCAACTGCATGGATCTTCTCAAGAGTAAGACCAGAGTTAAGCAAAGCCTTACGACATGGAATGATAATTCTTTCCAGTAATTCTGACGACAGCTTCTCAAAATCATCCCTCTTAATAAATCCCTTGACATCTTTCTCTTCCATCAAGCACTCAATATTAAGTGGTGCCTCTGGATTGGCACTCAAGACTTTCTTCAATTTTTCACATGACGCTCTCAGCCTTAAAGATGCTCGTGCATTAGAATAAACGTCAATGTTGTACTGTTCCTTGAATTGTGCAGCAAAATACCTGAACAGGACCTCATCAAAGTCTCTTCCCCCTAAGTTGCTATCAGAAGCATGAGATAATATTTTCATATGCCCAGGTTCAAATGATGCAACAGAAACCTGCATATCGCAATGACCAATATCCACAAACACAACATTTGCAGGACCTCTACTAGGGAAGACTGTCTTGTATATACCGTAGCCCAGAGCAGTAGCTGTACAGTCGTGCATCAACCTCAATGGCTTCAAGCCAGCTATCTCTGCAGCATTCAAATATGCACGTCTCTGCAAATCTGTTAAGTACGATGGCACACCAATCACACAATCTGAAACGGGTATCTCAAGGTTTTTCTCTGCAATCTGCTTTAAATGGGCAAACAGCATTGCTAGAATCTGAACCGGTGTAAAAGTCTGTTTCTTGTTCATATAATTTAAATTTATCAAAATGTCCCCATCAGGATCCTCGGAAGTCTCAAAAGGGAACAATTTAAGGTCGTCCTGCACTCTGGGTTCGGTAAATTTCCACCCTATCAATCTTTTGACCTGAGAAATGGTGGATTTTGGATTCATGGTAGCGGAGGCAGCCCCAGCCGATCCCATAAACCTCTGCTTTTCACCAAATGAAACCACAGATGGAGTTTCCCGCTTTGATTCATCATTTAGCAATACATCAATTCCACGTTGCTTAGCCGCTCCTATCACACAGTTCTCATTTCCAATATCAAACCCCAACGCACTCATCTCTAGCTAAACTAGATACAGAAACCTAAAATTTTCAACTTCATATGCAATATTAAATGCTAAACCGTAGAATTTGGGCCTGCAAAGAATCAATTGTGCTTAATAATTAGCTTACTATTTCTACAAAATAATAGAAAACGATCGATATGAAAGAACAATTCAGATTATAATAAGAAGAAAAAAATACAATACGATCAACTGCAGTATTCTATACAATTTAGATATACAATCACAATTAGAAAACAGGGCTCTGAATTTGCAGCCTTGGCATAATAAGAATCCATTACCTGTTAAACCAATCTGAAAAAATCTTGCCAAAGGTAAATATGTGCGTTAGCCACTGTTCTGTGATAATAGAGAGAGAGAGAGATAGAGAGAGAGAAGAGAAACCCTAAAAATGGGGAGAGGAAAAAGCAGTATGGATGAAATACGAAATCTCTAAATACTTCGTGAATCAGAGCTAACAATTTTTGAATCTCTCTCCCTATATACACGTCATATTGTTGTATGTATAGCAATAGGTTTGTTATAGAAAAATTCTTGTTGTCCAGGCCAATAGCAAACCTATTCAAAAACAGGTAATAAAAAATTAAGGTGAAATTACTATTATACCCTTATTTCGCCATTTTATCCCTATTTTGCCATTTTAACCATTTTTCCGCTTTTAACCCCTATAATTGGTATCAGAGCCTAGTAACGAAACTGAAGAAAAATTTTAAAACCTAAATAATATATTTTAAAATGAATAGAAAAGATAAAATGATTTTAGAAGAATTACAAAATATTAATATTTTAACTAATACTAATAGAATTAAATTACAAGATTTAGCGATAAATTTAAGTACTAAATATAAAACTTTAAGTGAAGAAATACAACAAATAAATAATTCTCAACAATTAGCAGAAATAAAAAATAAAGGATTACAAATTTTAGTAGATGAATTTTCCGAACATGAAGAAGAAGATGTTATAATAAATCAATTTTTAGACCAATATGATAATTATGCTCAACCTTTAGAAAAAATGGATATTATAAATCAAGATGTTTTAACTCATATAATAAATATCGAATCCAATTTAGAAATTGTTAATAACAATATTAAAATATGACCAAAAATCTTATATAAACAAATTGAATCAAAATTAAAAGAATCAAAACTAAAAAGAGATTCTTGTATAACAATTGAATCACATTTACCAGCTTATGTTATAGAAGAATTAGAAAATAAATTCTTTGAAGCCACTGGAGAAGAATTAGAAGTCTTTAAACAAAGTTTAGAACAATTAGCTATTCAAACCGAGAATATTTATATGAATGATCCTCCGCCCAAAGAGGAAACTACTGAAATTAATACTCCACCTCTAAATCAACAAGTTGAAACTCAACTTTTAGTCGGAGAGACAAGTAGAACTAATATTACTACAGATTGGACACAAGTCGAATCTGATGACTGGAATCTAGAATGGATAAAAGAACATGGAATAACTGAAGAACGAGAATGTTACAATTTTAGAAAAGAACCCAAGATTATGTCAACTAAGCATATACATCTTAAAGATAATAATCCAGTTAAATTATTTACAGAACCAATCCCTACAACAGGAATTTGGTTAGATGTTGATGATAGCAATAATAAAAGTGAAATTATTGACTCGTGGGCAAAATCTACTGATTTAGCCGTTGCTTTTCATAAATGGAATACAACTCAAGCTTATAACTTTTTAATCCATACATTTAGAGGAATTACTTCAGATATCTGGAGGAGAACTTCTGAAGAAACTAAAAATAAAATTAAATATGGAGAAAAATTTACAACTACTATAGATAGTAATGAAAGTTTAGATGCTGAAAATTTTAAAGAAATGTTAAAACGAATGGAAAATTTCTTTAGACACTTACTCTTAGGAGAAGTTATACCAGAAACAAAGATAGACATGATCACTCAAGAAGCTTTACAAGCTGAAAGAGAAATGGAATTATTAAAAATCTGTGATATGTGTGAATTAAACGAATATACCAAGAAATTTAAAAAGATATATATTAAAGCTTCAAAATCCATAAAAGAATGGAATTTATCAGAGGAAGATGTAAAATTATTAAATAGATATTTTCTTAAACTACCTTGGTCATGGGGTTAAGAATTATTTGAAGATTACCAAACTTATTGGAATAAAATAGAATGGGAAGATCCTAACCGTAAAGCTGATACCTTAGGAATGAGAACTTCATTCGCCAAAAGAAAAATATCTGAACGGTGTAGAAAATCTATGTATCAACACCTATTTAGAAAACATGGTAAGAAAGCAAGTTTATACTGTTATGGAGAAATAGCAGCAGTACCACAATTTGGTTGTCACCAACCGCCTAGGAAACCATATTATAAAAAGAAATTTAAGAAATATCTTAAACCGTGGAAGAGAAATAAAGGATTTAAAAGCCACAAGAGATATTTTAAGAAGAAGAAACCTTGGAAAAAGGAATATAACCAACATAAGAAACCTCAGAAAAAATCTAAAGAAGAATTCTATAAAAAATGTAAATGTTTTACATGTAATGAAATAGGACATATATCTCCCAATTGTCCTAATAAGAATAAAAGAGAAAATGTTAAAGCCATTAGAATAATGGAAGAAATAGAATTCGACTCAGATTATGAGATAATCGAAAACTTAGATGAATTATCAGAAACAGACTCAATATATGAGTTAGATATAGAAGAAATTGAAGAACCAGAATTTGAACAAATCTATATGAATCAAGAAATTATAGATACTATTGAAACCAACTTAGATAACGAAGAAGGAACTTCACAAACAGTTGTGTTTGATGAAGAAAGATATGGAGCCATAAAAGAAAAACAAATATCTTTAAAAGATAAAGATGTTTTTGTTAGACCAATATTACCTTGGTTTAATAAAACAATATATATTGCTAAATATGATGAAGTACCTATTAACATCGAAAATGTTAAAGGCAACACTACTATACCCCTAATAACTAAAGAATGGATTAATAGAGAATTAGCAAAAATAAATAGATCCACTAGAGAAAGACTAAAGAACATAGTAATTGGAGGAATCCAAATAATGATCAAAGGATATTTTAGAGAAGGAATGGATATTCTTATACAAATGTATTTAATGGATAACAGAATATTTCATGATCCTATGGATGCTCTATTAGGAGTTGTCTCTGGAAATCTTGTATATAAGAAAATTATATCTACTATAAGACCTGGATTTGCCATGTCTCTATTAGATGAAAATTTAAGTATGAGATTAAATCTATATCATAGAATTGATAGATTAATTATGCCACCAAGAAGTAAAGCTGTAACATTACATTGTAAAGCTTTATATGCATTTACAACTACACACCAAAAGGAAATTAATAAAGTCTCAGGAGAATTTATACAAATTCATGAAGATTTTAGAGACCTAGCACAATTTACACCACCAAGAATGTTAAGTAATAATAACATTTCATTACCACAAGACATATTGCTTGATTTTCATCAACAATCTAAAAGAATAGATAATAATGTAGGAAATCAAGGATTAGTTACCTTGAATACCTCTGGACAACTTATAGCTAGAATGCCTAGTAGAAGATTAGAAAGAAGTATTAGTACTAGAGAACTCTCAAGTTCTAGTAGAACATCTACGAGTAGAAATTACCCAACAATGCCTAGAAATAGCATTGATATTGACCTTAGAAAAAGTGAGGAAGACAATTTCCTTATCTTAACAGAATATATTAATAATCAAAATAATTACGAAGAAATTATAGCCCTTGTTAATACAGGAGCAAGTACCAGTCATATAAGAGCAGATTTAGTTGATCATTTACTAGAAGAAAAATTACCGCAAGGAATAACTCTTACAGATTATCATGGAATTAAATATGAAATTAAAACATTTGTTAATCTAGAACTAAGTTTTACAGATATAGAAGGTGAACAATTTAAACTAAATCTTAAAATTCATAAAGATTATAGAAAAGGAAAAGATACTAGTCCAATACTTTTAGGAATGAACTTTCTTGAAAAAGTCTCACCATTCTATATCCAGAAGAATACATTACAAATAACTATAGAAGGAAAACAAAAAATGATTTCTAGGATTAATAAAAACAAAGAACCAATTTATATGATACAAGGAATTAGATCAATTAAAACTAGCATACTTAGTCCATATATTGAGATAACTCTCAAATTACCAGATTACTGTATGATAAAATTTCATGCTATACTTGATACTGGATCAGGTATTTGCTTATGCAAAAGATATGTGTTCCCAGAACATTACTATAAAAGAGATTATAAGAAAACAACTTATGGACAAACAGTCAGTGATATTGTAGAAATCTATAGAGATTTTGTAGAAAATGTTCCTATAATTATAGGAAATAGAGAATGTTTTATACCTCGAATATATGCAACAGATAAAATCGGATATGATATCCTTTTAGGAGAAAATTTTATCTACACATATAGCCCTTTTACACAATATAAAGATAGTTTTGAATTTACAACACCTTGTAATCACAAAATTAAAACACCAAAAATCTATAAAGCCATTGGAATTGCACATCAACCAATTCACCATAAACCCAGACATCAGAGTTCTGCAGGTAATCGTGGTGGATGTTATACAGAAATTAATCAAAAACAAAAAATTCCAGTATTAGGAATTAGCAATTTAGAAGAAGAATTAGAAAGTATTAAATCAGAACTAAAAGAATGTTATCATGAACATCCCTTAGCCAAATGGGATCAAGACAAACCTATGGCAACTATTGAATTAAAAGACCCAGACGCTAAAATATCAGGAAAACAATTTCCTTATAGCGAAGAAGATAAAAAAGAATTTGAAATACAAATTAAAGAACTCTTACAATTAGGAGTTATAAAAGAATCAATCAGTCCATATAATAGTCCAGCATTTATGGTTAGAAACCATAGTGAAATTAAAAGAGGAAAAGCTAGAATGGTAATTGATTATAGAGATTTAAACTCTAAAACTATACCAAATAGTTATAAATTACCAATAAAAGAATTGTTAATAAAACAAATACAAGGAAGTAAAATATACTCTAAATTTGACTGTAAATCTGGATATTGGCAAATAAAACTAGATGAAGCATCAAAACCTTTAACTAGTTTTACTACCCCTAATCCATTAGGACAATTCGAATGGAATGTTATGCCATTTGGATTAATGAATGCACCAGCAATATTTCAACAAAGAATGGATAAGATTATTAGACCAATAAAAAACTTCTGCATTGTTTATGTAGATGATATTCTTATTCATAGTAAAAATCTAAAAGAACATATTGAACATCTTAAGAAATTCAACTATATTGCTAAAAAATATGGATTAGCCTTATCAGAAAGAAAAACAGAAATAGCTAAGACTGAAATTGAATTCTTAGGATATATTTTTACTGAAGAAAAAATACTTCAACAACCTCATATTGGGAAGAAGATTATTGATTTTCCAGAAGAAATTAGAGATAAGAAAGAGTTACAAAGCTTTATTGGATTATTAAATTATTCTGAGAAATTTATTAAAAACTGTGCAAAATACAAAGTCCACTTTACCAAAAAACTCAAAAAAGGAGTCGAATGGGAATGGACACAAGAAGATATAGAAATGGTAAATAAAATTAAAAGAATATGCGAAAATCTACCAGAATTAAATATTCCAAATGATGACGATTTCTTTATTCTAGAAACTGATGCATCTTTATTACACTGGGGAGCAATCCTCAAAAGAAAAGAAAATCATAAAGAATTTCTTTGTAATTCCTTATGTAAATGCCCAGAAGAGCTTGTTGTTTATACTTCAGGTATATTCAAAGATGCCGAGACAAGGTATGATATCAATCGTAAAGAATGTTTAGCCTTTAAGAAAGGAGTAGCAAAATTTGAACCTTATTTGCTACCTAAGAAATTTCTTATTAGAACAGATAATACTCAGGTAAAACCATTATTGACAAATAAACTTGGAACAAGTGCAGCTGAAATACCACTTATTAGAATGCAAATGTGGTTTGCACCATTTAAATTTGATATTGTCCATATTAAAGGAAAAGACAATTTTATTCCAGATTTTTTAACCAGGAATGGAGCAAATCAGGAAGGAATTAGAGACATTGAAGTTCGAAATGAATATGAAGATTGCTGCTATGGAGTCCAAGATTACACTAATAGAAATGACTGCTGTCAAGCCGATATCTGAGAAAGCCAATAAGGCTATATTATCTGAAGGCCCTAGTGCCAATAAATCTGAAGGCCTCAGTGCCAATATTGAACAAGAAGCATTTAAGCTTCATAAATTATCAGTCCAAGAGAATACTACTTTGTCTCCCTCACAGGAGAAAAAATTAACAAAGGAAAGTATCTCTATACCAGAGCTAGATCGCTCAAATATCATCAAGGCCTGTAACACTCCCAGTGTTATGGATATCAAAAGTAAAAATGATTTTATTTTAGCATATGTACTGTTCAATCTAGCATGTTGCTGGTTTACCAGTATTGGAGGTTGGATGAAAACCTTAACATATGGAACTTATAACAAAGTGAATTTATATCCAGGAGCCCCAGCCTATTGGGTTCGTACTCTTTTTGAAATGGGAAATATAATTTGTATTTACCCATCAGAATCTTTAAAGGAAATTTCGATGCTACCAAAAGAGGTAGTAAGAGCTATTGAAAGATATTGCCAAGTTCTTAAACACAAGAACATATACATCAGATTTTTCTCTGCTTGTCCCGAATGGGATAATGAAGAAGATAAGTTGCTACCAGTTAGCCATGTTATAAGAATTGCCACTACTTCCAAGCATCTCCAGCCTGAGAAGAGTGAAATCCACGAAACTACACCAGAAGATGTCATCAATATGATAACTTTTCGTAGAGCGAAGGGATATAAAGAACAGTTTGAGCATCTCCAGAAAATTATTGAAGAAAATCAGAAAATTTGGGTGTATGAGTCACAAGACCATTTGATTTACAGCAAGGCTGTGGCACCCACTAAGCAAGAAGATTGGCACTATCTTGATACATGGTGTGATCATATTTTTGGAGGAGACGCTAGTGGAACGCAGAAGACAAAAAATGAGCTGTGTAAACAGTTTTGGCGTTATCCAAACCATAAGTGTGAATGCTGTAGCAATGAAGAAGACGGCTCACCAATCTCACTAGATCCAGAGGAATTTCCGAATGAATGGTTTGAGTCTCATATGGAAAAGTAATGGACCCTCTTATCATTACTTTATCAAATTAAAGTCACTTTGATAAAAAAAACTAAGGTTTTTCACCTACATATTTTTGCATGTTAAGACAAACAACTTTATGCCACACGTAAGATTCTCATTATCTAACACAATAACAACAACATATGAAGTACAACTAGAGCTTTTTTCGAGTCTATAAAAGAAGATTAATTCTTAGAAGAAGGCATCACATCCTTAAGCAAAACTTATTTCTCTCTCGTTTTCAAATCTTGTAGCCATTTAAGTTAACTTTCTCTCTCTTTCATTTGAAGAGTGTAGCCAAAGTATATATGTATACTCTCATGTAAGAAATAATTATTGTGATGTGTTTATGAAATCTAAAGTTGATTGAACTTGTCTTTTTTTATCCTTATTATATTCTCAAAGCGTTTTATCTTAATTATACTCCAAAGGTGAAAACCTCGAGGGTTAGTGCAAGTATTTTGTTGTCGTGTTGCCATGTGTAGGCGTTTTAGGCGTTTTTAGAGAAAGCCATGAGAACACTGTTACCATTCAAGGTGATGTTTTAACTAAGAGTTGAAAGGAAAACTGTGATTTCGTGTGATCCATGTGAGATATGCAAAAGAGTCATAGAGAAAATCAATAAGAGTGCGGAAGTCGTGTTGGACCATAACTCACTTTCTTAAACTCAACAACACCGATCACTTATATCTGAGTATATTAACATATGGGAGCAAGTTCGAGGGAAATCTCGTTGATATTATTATGCCTTTACCTTCTGCTTCAATACTGTAAGATCTTTCTTATTTATATCCAGTTACTTTCATTAATATTTGCACTCCTTGCGATTTTATTCATTTTTAGTTTAATTGTATTTGAAAATTAGAAATTAACTGTTGAAAGAAAAAGAGAAAAATTAAACAATTTTATATCGTGCTTGATTATTTTTTTTTATTTTTTTTAAAAATATAGAAAAAAAAAAAAAAAATATAAAATAAAATAGAATCAGAATTAATAGATAAATTAATACCTTAGAAAATAAAATTTAAAACATTAAACGATTGTTTTGATAAAAAAAATATTATAGATACATACGAGAAAATTGCTTTTCCATTTATTAGGAGAAATAATCCAAAATTATCCTATATTAGGAATAAAGAACCTTGACTTGACTACGAATAAGTAGTATAACATATTTATATCTTTTTATTTAGAGATGTCAACCATGATGTCAAATTAAGTGTACGTGTACAAAATCGTTACAAATAATAGGATCAATTCATTGTGTTCCCAGTCTTGCGTGACTAATACATATATATTAATAAAACAGTCAATAATGCCTGTTACCTATGAAAAACAAAAATATAAAAAAAAAAAAAAAAAAAAAAAAGTAATAAAAAATTAAGTGAAATTACTATTATACCCTTATTTCGCCATTTTATCCCTATTTTGCCATTAACTATTTTCCGCTTTTAACCCCTAAAAATTGGTATCAGAGCCTAGTAACGAAACTGAAGAAAAATTTTAAAACCTAAATAATATATTTTAAAATGAATAGAAAAGATAAAATGATTTTAGAAGAATTACAAAATATTAATATTTTAACTAATACTAATAGAATTAAATTACAAGATTTAGCGATAAATTTAAGTACTAAATATAAAACTTTAAGTGAAGAAATACAACAAATAAATAATTCTCAACAATTAGCAGAAATAAAAAATAAAGGATTACAAATTTTAGTAGATGAATTTTCCGAACATGAAGAAGAAGATGTTATAATAAATCAATTTTTAGACCAATATGATAATTATGCTCAACCTTTAGAAAAAATGGATATTATAAATCAAGATGTTTTAACTCATATAATAAATATCGAATCCAATTTAGAAATTGTTAATAACAATATTAAAATATGACCAAAAATCTTATATAAACAAATTGAATCAAAATTAAAAGAATCAAAACTAAAAAGAGATTCTTGTATAACAATTGAATCACCTTTACCAGCTTATGTTATAGAAGAATTAGAAAATAAATTCTTTGAAGCCACTGGAGAAGAATTAGAAGTCTATAAACAAAGTTTAGAACAATTAGCTATTCAAACCGAGAATATTTATATGAATGATCCTCCGCCCAAAGAGGAAACTACTGAAATTAATACTCCACCTCTAAATCAACAAGTTGAAACTCAACCTTTAGTCGGAGAGACGAGTAGAACTAATATTACTACAGATTGGACACAAGTCGAATCTGATGACTGGAATCTAGAATGGATAAAAGAACATGGAATAACTGAAGAACGAGAATGTTACAATTTTAGAAAAGAACCCAAGATTATGTCAACTAAGCATATACATCTTAAAGATAATAATCCAGTTAAATTATTTACAGAACCAATCCCTACAACAGGAATTTGGTTAGATGTTGATGATAGCAATAATAAAAGTGAAATTATTGACTCGTGGGCAAAATCTACTGATTTAGCCGTTGCTTTTCATAAATGGAATACAACTCAAGCTTATAACTTTTTAATCCATACATTTAGAGGAATTACTTCAGATATCTGGAGGAGAACTTCTGAAGAAACTAAAAATAAAATTAAATATGGAGAAAAATTTACAACTACTATAGATAGTAATGAAAGTTTAGATGCTGAAAATTTTAAAGAAATGTTAAAACGAATGGAAAATTTCTTTAGACACTTACTCTTAGGAGAAGTTATACCAGAAACAAAGATAGACATGATCACTCAAGAAGCTTTACAAGCTGAAAGAGAAATGGAATTATTAAAAATCTGTGATATGTGTGAATTAAACGAATATACCAAGAAATTTAAAAAGATATATATTAAAGCTTCAAAATCCATAAAAGAATGGAATTTATCAGAGGAAGATGTAAAATTATTAAATAGATATTTTCTTAAACTACCTTGGTCATGGGGTTAAGAATTATTTGAAGATTACCAAACTTATTGGAATAAAATAGAATGGGAAGATCCTAACCGTAAAGCTGATACCTTAGGAATGAGAACTTCATTCGCCAAAAGAAAAATATCTGAACGGTGTAGAAAATCTATGTATCAACACCTATTTAGAAAACATGGTAAGAAAGCAAGTTTATACTGTTATGGAGAAATAGCAGCAGTACCACAATTTGGTTGTCACCAACCGCCTAGGAAACCATATTATAAAAAGAAATTTAAGAAATATCTTAAACCGTGGAAGAGAAATAAAGGATTTAAAAGCCACAAGAGATATTTTAAGAAGAAGAAACCTTGGAAAAAGGAATATAACCAACATAAGAAACCTCAGAAAAAATCTAAAGAAGAATTCTATAAAAAATGTAAATGTTTTACATGTAATGAAATAGGACATATATCTCCCAATTGTCCTAATAAGAATAAAAGAGAAAATGTTAAAGCCATTAGAATAATGGAAGAAATAGAATTCGACTCAGATTATGAGATAATCGAAAACTTAGATGAATTATCAGAAACAGACTCAATATATGAGTTAGATATAGAAGAAATTGAAGAACCAGAATTTGAACAAATCTATATGAATCAAGAAATTATAGATACTATTGAAACCAACTTAGATAACGAAGAAGGAACTTCACAAACAGTTGTGTTTGATGAAGAAAGATATGGAGCCATAAAAGAAAAACAAATATCTTTAAAAGATAAAGATGTTTTTGTTAGACCAATATTACCTTGGTTTAATAAAACAATATATATTGCTAAATATGATGAAGTACCTATTAACATCGAAAATGTTAAAGGCAACACTACTATACCCCTAATAACTAAAGAATGGATTAATAGAGAATTAGCAAAAATAAATAGATCCACTAGAGAAAGACTAAAGAACATAGTAATAGGAGGAATCCAAATAATGATCAAAGGATATTTTAGAGAAGGAATGGATATTCCTATACAAATGTATTTAATGGATAACAGAATACTTCATGATCCTATGGATGCTCTATTAGGAGTTGTCTCTGGAAATCTTGTATATAAGAAAATTATATTTACTATAAGACCTGGATTTGCCATGTCTCTATTAGATGAAAATTTAAGTATGGGATTAAATCTATATCATAGAATTGATAGATTAATTATGCCACCAAGAAGTAAAGTTGTAACATTACATTGTAAAGCTTTATATGCATTTACAACTACACACCAAAAGGAAATCAATAAAGTCTCAGGAGAATTTATACAAATTCATGAAGATTTTAGAGACCTAGCACAATTTACACCACCAAGAATGTTAAGTAATAATAACATTTTGTTACCACAAGACATATTGCTTGATTTTCATCAGCAATCTAGAAGAATAGATAATAATGTAGGAAATCAAGGATTAGTTACCTTGAATACCTCTGGACAACTTATAGCCAGAATGCCTAGTAGAAAAATAGAAAGAAGTATTAGTACTAGAGAACTCTCAAGTTCTAGTAGAACATCTACGAGTAGAAATTACCCAACAATGCCTAGAAATAGCATTGATATTGACCTTAGAAAAAGTGACGAAGACAATTTCCTTATCTTAACAGAATATATTAATAATCAAAATAATTACGAAGAAATTATAGCCCTTGTTAATACAGGAGCAAGTACCAGTCATATAAGAGCAGATTTAGTTGATCATTTACTAGAAGAAAAATTACCGCAAGGAATAACTCTTACAGATTATCATGGAATTAAATATGAAATTAAAACATTTGTTAATCTAGAACTAAGTTTTACAGATATAGAAGGTGAACAATTTAAACTAAATCTTAAAATTCATAAAGATTATAGAAAAGGAAAAGATACTAGTCCAATACTTTTAGGAATGAACTTTCTTGAAAAAGTCTCACCATTCTATATCCAGAAGAATACATTACAAATAACTATAGAAGGAAAACAAAAAATGATTTCTAGGATTAATAAAAACAAAGAACCAATTTATATGATACAAGGAATTAGATCAATTAAAACTAGCATACTTAGTCCATATATTGAGATAACTCTCAAATTACCAGATTACTGTATGATAAAATTTCATGCTATACTTGATACTGGATCAGGTATTTGCTTATGCAAAAGATATGTGTTCCCAGAACATTACTATAAAAGAGATTATAAGAAAACAACTTATGGACAAACAGTCAGTGATATTGTAGAAATCTATAGAGATTTTGTAGAAAATGTTCCTATAATTATAGGAAATAGAGAATGTTTTATACCTCGAATATATGCAACAGATAAAATCGGATATGATATCCTTTTAGGAGAAAATTTTATCTACACATATAGCCCTTTTACACAATATAAAGATAGTTTTGAATTTACAACACCTTGTAATCACAAAATTAAAACACCAAAAATCTATAAAGCCATTGGAATTGCACATCAACCAATTCACCATAAACCCAGACATCAGAGTTCTGCAGGTAATCGTGGTGGATGTTATACAGAAATTAATCAAAAACAAAAAATTCCAGTATTAGGAATTAGCAATTTAGAAGAAGAATTAGAAAGTATTAAATCAGAACTAAAAGAATGTTATCATGAACATCCCTTAGCCAAATGGGATCAAGACAAACCTATGGCAACTATTGAATTAAAAGACCCAGACGCTAAAATATCAGGAAAACAATTTCCTTATAGCGAAGAAGATAAAAAAGAATTTGAAATACAAATTAAAGAACTCTTACAATTAGGAGTTATAAAAGAATCAACCAGCCCATATATTAGTCCAGCATTTATGGTTAGAAACCATAGTGAAATTAAAAGAGGAAAAACTAGAATGGTAATTGATTATAGAGATTTAAACTCTAAAACTGTACCAAATAGCTATAAACTACCAATAAAAGAATTGTTAATAAAACAAATACAAGGAAGTAAAATATACTCTAAATTTGATTGTAAATCTGGATATTGGCAAATAAAACTAGATGAAGCATCAAAACCTTTAACTAGTTTTACTACCCCTAATCCATTAGGACAATTCGAATGGAATGTTATGCCATTTGGATTAATGAATGCACCAGCAATATTTCAACAAAGAATGGATAAGATTATTAGACCAATAAAAAACTTCTGCATTGTTTATGTAGATGATATTCTTATTCATAGTAAAAATCTAAAAGAACATATTGAACATCTTAAGAAATTCAACTATATTGCTAAAAAATATGGATTAGCCTTATCAGAAAGAAAAGCAGAAATAGCTAAGACTGAAATTGAATTCTTAGGATATATTTTTACTGAAGAAAAAATACTTCAACAACCTCATATTGGGAAGAAGATTATTGATTTTTCAGAAGAAATTAGAGATAAGAAAGAGTTACAAAGCTTTATTGGATTATTAAATTATTCTGAGAAATTTATTAAAAACTGTGCAAAATACAAAGTCCACTTTACCAAAAAACTCAAAAAAGGAGTCGAATGGGAATGGACACAAGAAGATATAGAAATGGTAAATAAAATTAAAAGAATATGCGAAAATCTACCAGAATTAAATATTCCAAATGATGACGATTTCTTTATTCTAGAAACTGATATATCTTTATTACACTGGGGAGCAATCCTCAAAAGAAAAGAAAATCATAAAGAATTTCTTTGTAATTCCTTATGTAAATGCCCAGAAGAGCTTGTTGTTTATACTTCAGGTATATTCAAAGATGCCGAGACAAGGTATGATATCAATCGTAAAGAATGTTTAGCCGTTAAGAAAGGAGTAGCAAAATTTGAACCTTATTTGCTACCTAAGAAATTTCTTATTAGAACAGATAATACTCAGGTAAAACCATTATTGACAAATAAACTTGGAACAAGTGCAGCTGAAAGGCCACTTATTAGAATGCAAATGTGGTTTGCACCATTTAAATTTGATATTGTCCATATTAAAGGAAAAGACAATTTTATTCCAGATTTTTTAACCAGGAATGGAGCAAATCAGGAAGGAATTAGAGACATTGAAGTTCGAAATGAATATGAAGATTGCTGCTATGGAGTCCAAGATTACACTAATAGAAATGACTGCTGTCAAGCCGATATCTGAGAAAGCCAATAAGGCTATATTATCTGAAGGCCCTAGTGCCAATAAATCTGAAGGCCTCAGTGCCAATATTGAACAAGAAGCATTTAAGCTTCATAAATTATCAGTCCAAGAGAATACTACTTTGTCTCCCTCACAGGAGAAAAAATTAACAAAGGAAAGTATCTCTATACCAGAGCTAGATCGCTCAAATATCATCAAGGCCTGTAACACTCCCAGTGTTATGGATATCAAAAGTAAAAATGATTTTATTTTAGCATATGTACTGTTCAATCTAGCATGTTGCTGGTTTACCAGTATTGGAGGTTGGATGAAAACCTTAACATATGGAACTTATAACAAAGTGAATTTATATCCAGGAGCCCCAGCCTATTGGGTTCGTACTCTTTTTGAAATGGGAAATATAATTTGTATTTACCCATCAGAATCTTTAAAGGAAATTTCGATGCTACCAAAAGAGGTAGTAAGAGCTATTGAAAGATATTGCCAAGTTCTTAAACACAAGAACATATACATCAGATTTTTCTCTGCTTGTCCCGAATGGGATAATGAAGAAGATAAGTTGCTACCAGTTAGCCATGTTATAAGAATTGCCACTACTTCCAAGCATCTCCAGCCTGAGAAGAGTGAAATCCACGAAACTACACCAGAAGATGTCATCAATATGATAACTTTTCGTAGAGCGAAGGGATATAAAGAACAGTTTGAGCATCTCCAGAAAATTATTGAAGAAAATCAGAAAATTTGGGTGTATGAGTCACAAGACCATTTGATTTACAGCAAGGCTGTGGCACCCACTAAGCAAGAAGATTGGCACTATCTTGATACATGGTGTGATCATATTTTTGGAGGAAACGCTAGTGGAACGCAGAAGACAAAAAATGAGCTGTGTAAACAGTTTTGACGTTATCCAAACCATAAGTGTGAATGCTGTAGCAATGAAGAAGACGGCTCACCAATCTCACTAGATCCAGAGGAATTTCCGGATGAATGGTTTGAGTCTCATATGGAAAAGTAATGGACCCTCTTTATCATTACTTTATCAAAGTCACTTTGATAAAGAAAAACTGTGGGGTTTCACTTGCATTATTTTCCATATTAAGACAAACAACTTTAGGCCACAGTAAGATTCTCATTATCTTACACAGTAACACAACAATAATGAAGGACAACCATAGAGCTTTTTCAAGTCTATAAAAGGAAGACTAATTCTCAGAAGAAGGCATACCATCCTTAAGCAAAAAACTTATTTCTATCTCGTTTTCCAATCTTGTAGCCATTTCAGTTTCTCTCTTTCATTTGAAGCTTGTAATAAGGTAATCTCTATGGAGTTCTAAACTCTTTAGAGAGAGTACCAAGAGTGTAGCCAAGATATGTATGTATACTCTTTTATAAGAGATATTAGTGTGATGTGTTTATGAAATCAAAGTTGTTTGAAAACACTGTTTTCTTATTCTTATTATATTCTCAAAAGCTCTTATCTCACTTATACTCCAACGGTGAAAATCTTGAGGGTTAGTGGAAGTATCTTGTTGCCGTATTGCCGTGTGTAGGCGTTGTTAGAGAAAGCCATGAGAACCCTGTTACCATTCAAGGTGATGTTTTAACTAGGAGTTGAAAGGAAAGCTGTGATTCCGTGTGATCCATTGTGAGATATGCAAAAGAGTCAGAGAGAAAACCAATAAGAGTGCGGAAGTCGTGTTGGACCATAACCCACTTTCTTAAATTCAAATAACACCGATCACTTATATCTGAGTATACAAACATATGGGAGCAAGCTCGAGGGAAATCTCATTGATATTATTCTGCAATTACCTTCAGCTTCATTACTGTAAGATCTTTCTTATTTATGTTAATTACTCATATTAATATTTGCACTCCTGCTATTTATTATGTTTTAGTTAATTGTATTCAAAAATTAGAAGTTAACTGTGAGAGAGAAAGAGAAAAAATTAAATCATATTATAATGTGCTAGATTATTTTCTGAAAATTAATAGAGATATACTTGTGTTTTTAACAGAAAATATTGTTATAATTAATAGAGAAATTAATGAACTAGAAAATAAAATTAGAACACTAAAAGAGTGTTTTGATAAAAAAAAAATATATAGATAAATACGAGCATAATTGGCTTTTTCATTTATTAGGAGAGATAAACCAAAATAATCCTATATTAGGAATAAAAAACCTTGATTTAAACTAAAGTATAAAGGAAGGATAATTGTGACTTTTTATCAAGAAAATATACCTTGCCACGTGTACCTGTTTCTAGTTGGGATTTAACTCCCTGGACGTGTAGCACTACTCGTTTGTTATAAGGCACATTCAACTATTCATATTGAAAGTAAGAGGGTGTGTGGTAGAGATTAAAATCAGATTAAAATTGAAAATATAGCCGTTATTGTTGACTTTTATTAGACGGGTGAGACTCAATAACGGCCATATTTTCAATTTTAATTGAATTTTAAGCCGTACCAAACGGGCTCTAAGACTGGCTGAAATGTTGTTGTTTTTCACTTTTCTTTTCAACTTAAATGATTGACCTGAAAACGGATAAATAAAACATGCAATATGTACATTTTCCTTTTAACGTTAAATTTTAACTTTTTCACGTGACAAGATCCACCCACTTGATTTTAAACGCATTCATCACATCATGGTACAGATTTCTTTCACGTAGGGGTGGATGTCAACTACAATGTACATATAGCTTAATTCTTAATAAAAAGGTGAAATCGAGATTAGCAAAATTATACAAGGCAAATCAATGCTTGGCGCCCATTCGGACGTACCCCCAATATAATGGTTTCGAGCTCAGCTTGTATCCAAAAATTCGAAGGTTTACGGAATGTTACAATTCGCACCAAATATCTTATTTTGCTTTCTTCTTTATCGCGAGAGTTGTGATATCCATTGTCAAGAGGCATGTTAAATTCAAGAAATGTCTTATTCCCAAATGCACACACTAACGAGGCAATCGATGGGCGAGCAATGTTTGAGTATTCTTAGGCACATATTTATCAGACTTGACATGATCATTGGCTTGACTAAAATATCGAATCGTTAAGGTGAAAGAAGAGGAGCAATGCTATATGACCAGGACCACATGGGACAAACCCCAGCCAATAGGTGCACCCACATGGCCTCCCAGAATGGCTAGGGCAACATTTAGCCCTGGCTATTTACCTTTTACCAAAAGATAAGAGAGAGCGAAAAGAGAAGAAAAAAGCACCAATGTGTCATAAGTTAAAAAGGTAAAGTGGATCCTAATTTGCAAATTCATTACATTCTAAAATTCTATCTATTTTTATAAAATTTAAATCTATGATGAGATGATCTGTGCATGTTTTTTCATATTTTCTGTAGTATTTAAATAGTTTATTTATATTATTATTCAGTACTTCATTTCTCTTTTTCTTGAATTTTTGTTCATTACATTTTAAATTTGGCAATGAAAAATTTAGCATGTTTAATACATTTGAAAAAAATAAGTCCATGTTTGATTTAGCTAAAAAGGTTGATAAAAATTTAAGTCAAAATTAACAATTAATTTTAACTATATATTTCATGAAAATCACAACTTCTATCAATTTTTAACTATATATTTCATAATTTTTTTTATTAAAAACTACTAAATTTATGAGTTTTTAATAAAACTAGACAAAGGCTAAATATTTTTTAAGCATAATATTCAAATTTTTGAAATATGCTAGGTACTTTGGTCAATCGTCGTAAGATATGTCTAAAGGCGTGTTCGGTAGATATTAAAATCAGATTAAAACTGAAAAACTACTCCTTATTGTTGACTTTTATTAGACGAGTGAGATCCAATAACGACTATATTTACAATTTAAATTGGTTTTTAAGTCATATTGAACATGCTCTTAGAATCAATCATGTTTGATGTAAATCATGAAGTGAAACAATGTTTTCATGCATTAAAAAAATAAAAAAGTAGTTCTACTAATTATATTTATTAACCACGATATAAATAAACTTTTGTTTGGGAGAGATTAAAATCTGATTTTTAGTAAATTTTGATAAAAATTAATAAAATACGTGATTGAAAAGTAGTTAAAATTAATTGTTGACTTTTATTTGAAATTTTAATCCAAACCAAAATGGGCTAATTTTAATTGGCTCCAGAGCCGGACCTGAGGGGAGGCCCAAGAGGCCGCCGCCTCAGGCCCAGAAATATTGAGGGCCCATTTTTTGGGCTTTTTTTTTTTTTTTTTTTTTTTAACCTAAAAATGACTTCACTTCCCCTATCCTTGATTCCCTGCGCCTGGTTTCTATGGACAAGCAGCATAATGGAAGTGAAACGAACCACATGGTTAACGTAGAAGATAACGGCGTTCGAAGAACCCCTGAACTCACCAACTTCGAAAATTCTTATCCTCACACTGGAGATGGAGCTAGTCCTGGGTAATTTTTCTTTTTGATGGAAAAATATTGAATATTTAATAATTTGTGAAATGAATTTTTGGTGGGTCTTTGGGGATATGTCATGGAATGTAAAAAAATTGATTCGGTGATTAATGTTCAGTTAGATTGAATTTCTTAAGTATTTGCTAAATAAATTATTGATCGATTTCTGGTTTACTTTTGATGGAATGTAGAAAAATATTTATTGGGTTTCTTGCTAGAGAAACGACTTCTGGTATGGCATTTCAAGATTTTTTTTATTCAAGTTATTTTTTTAATTCTTATTGCTTATCGTTTTTGAGTTTGGCTTGGGATTGAAAATGCAGCACAATTCATCAAAGTTCTTCCCTGCGACTTCCCTCATCCCCGCGCCTGAGTTTCTAATACACTTCTAAGTTCTAAGTTCTACTTTCCTCCACTGCTCCGCGAGTCCGCGACTGCCAGTCCGCCTACCTCCACGCCTCCACCTTCAGGTCAGCCTTCGAAACTGCAAAACGAGTTGTATTTAAGTGATCGGTTGAAACATTTTCGTATTGTTACTTGATTGCAAAATAAATATTTTGAATATTTTAATTTTATTTGTTGTTTATTGTTGAATTTAAGTTAACCAATTTAGTTTCGTAAGGCTCTTTTAAAAGAAAAAGAAGATTGTTTGCTAGACTTAGGGGCCCAAATTCTGAATTTCGCCTCAGGCCCCGTGAAACACAGGTACGGCCCTGAATTTGGCTCGATGAATATTTTTTTTATTAATGATCAAAGTTAAATACGTATAATTTTCAAGGAAAAAAAAGGGTAAAACGGTGTTGATATTAACCCAGAATCACGAACGCCTAGAAAATTACAGTAAAATCGAGCCCTAATTTAGCGAGAGAAAAGAACCCTAACCCTAATTTTGATAACTCCTCTCAGGGATCTCTGCCAGATCGTTCAATTTTGGGCTGAGGTAAGTAGTCCCTACGTCTCCGTTTATTTTAAATATCTGTCTGGAACTGAAGCTTCAAACTTTTATATTGTTTTCCTATTGCGATTCCGTTTCCGTTACCCCTAATTTCATTTTGCAGTCACTTATTTCCTTTGCCCATTCACTTACTCTTCGTCAAGAGAGAAGAAAGACGGTAATTTGCAGATGCTGTTAATTGAATGGGTCATTAACTGCTCAAATGGTTAGTGGAAATTTTGAATTTTTTTCTGATTGCCAGATGGACATAATTTCCCAACTACAAGAACATTTGAATACAATAGCATCACTTTCATTCAATACCATTGGGACGCTTCAAAGGGATGCCCCTCCTGTTCGTCTGTCACCTAATTATCCAGAGCCTCCTATTACTAAGGCCTCAGAAGACGATGCTACTGATCTTGCAGAGCAACCCAAGCTCATGAGTGCCGAATTAGTGAAAGCTGCCAAGCAGGTTTGTTGTTTAGCAGTATAATGTAGTTTTGTCCTAAATTATTTTTTCTTTTTTCTTTTCTGTAATTGCTCAGGTTTTAACCATTTTGTGAAAAGATGGAAGGATACGTCTACAAATCTGTTGAATTTTTATGCTAGTTTCTTTCTCTGGGTGTTCTTTATAAAATCTGAGATGGCTTGTTTCAAGAATTATTTTTGAACTGACTGATCTTTGTGCAGTTTGATGCATTGGTTGCTGCACTTCCATTATCTGAGGGAGGGGAAGAAGCTCAATTGAAAAGAATTGCAGAACTCCAGGTTCGACTTATGAGTTCTTTATCTTTGTTGCTAATTACATGATTATAACAGCGTGAGCATCTCAATTGGCTACCATATGTACTCGCTCATTTCGCTCCTAAATTTGGAGGGGCAAAAAAGCCTTTGAGTGAAAAACAGTAGCTGCTAGGTTTTTTGTGTTTCCTAGTTGAGAATCGAAAGTGTGTCAAAAGTTGAAGACATGATAATTGATAACTGGTTAGTGTCAAGGTGGCTGATATTATCACTAATTTTGCAATGGTGAACAATCTCCTGGTAATTTTTTTCATTGTTGGGTAATATACATTTCATAGAGATGTCTGAAACTCTCTTTTGTTCATAAAGCTTTACTAATCTAACAAAGAATCACTCGGCAGGCTGAAAATGATGCAATAGGCCAAGAACTTCAAAAGCAATTAGAAGCTGCAGGTAAGATCTTCAAACTTAGCATTACTGTGACTAGAATTACAAATCCCGCCGGGCTAAGATTCTACTGAATAGTCTAGGAACTTCTACGTTTTTGCATGACATCAGGCATTTTGTAAATTTGAGTTATTCTAAGACCTGAAACGCATCTTCATGTAATGGTATTTCGTTTTGTCAATTGTTTAATATCTACTCGTAGAGTTGCATGCCTATTTTGAAACTAGGAGTGAACGAATGGTTTATATTGTATATTTCATATTGGTTTGGATCTTGGGTTTTCTGGGAAGAGAATCTTGTTTCCTAAATGGCTAAACTTAAGTGAACTTAAAAAATTGCCTGGTTCCATTCTAAGTAATTTTCTCCTGTTTTTAATTAAAAAGAAAATATTTTTTTAGAACTCTCCAATTCCAAAGCCCCGTACCCTCTTTGCTCCTGCCACAGGCTTGAATAGCCCACAACCGTGATCTTCGTCACCTCTTGCTACATAAACTGGGATAGTTTAGTAATTTAGTACTATTCTTTGATTACTTGGTTTGGTTCAAAATCTAACTGAACCAGAACTTAATTTGTTTATTTGGTTCAAACTGAAGGAAACCATAAACTGTAAAATCCAATTAAGAAAAAAAATGTATTTAGTTTGGTATCGAGTTGTGCTCAACCCTAGCTGAAACTAAGTTGCTAATGTATTTAGTTTGGTATCGAGTTGTGCTCAACCCTAGCTGAAACTAAGTTGCTGATGTGCCAGAGAAAGAACTGAAGCAGGTCCAGGAGTTATTCAGCCAAGCAACGGATAACTGCTTGAACTTGAAGAAACCAGACTGATGCAAAGGACACCCCACCTGGAAGACCCAAGAAAATAGAGTAACTGTTCCACTCGTCTTTGTACTGTAGTTGTATATATATTCTTGCTCAATTTCACGATTATCATATGAAATCAATTTCATGATTATCATATGAAAACGTCCTAATTCGTCGGCATGGTTTTATGTACATAAAATGCAGCTTGTATCTTTATAGTTCGTAATGCTCAATTTCACGATTATCATATGAAATCAATTTCATGATTATCATATGAAAACGTCCTAATTCGTCGGCATGGTTTTATGTACATAAAATGCAGCTTGTATCTTTATAGTTCGTAATGCGGTAATCCTCGAACCAAATGATGAATTTACTACTGACTTGAACTTTCAGATTTTGTTATTATACTGAACCTAGATTGAGACTGGTGATTCTTCCACACGTGAGTCTTTGGCTTAGCATCGTGCAAATCAGTGATTGTTGCAACAGCTATTTCATTCTCACTAAGAGGTTAATATTGTACAAAGGGCTGAAAGGGATAATTTTCAATTCAATTGGCTTATAAATTCAATCCAGAGTCGAGCGTTAATTTTCTTGGGTCAAGATATTCAACCTGCTCACCTTTATTGTCCATTCACGTGTTCAATCCAGCTTGTTAAATTTTTAAAGGGAAAATTTTCAGGAAGCAGAACTCGGTTTAGGAGTTGGGCATGCAATTTTATGTCAAAATCTAAACGCAAGGACATTCCTAACTAAAATTAAGGTTCCATTTAAACCCTAAAAAATTTGGACACGTGAATCACACACCACTTTACAGCAATTCATGAAGCAACTCGGCCAGAAACTATCAAGCCAATGAAGTGTATGGATGAACATGTAAAATAAGAGTGTTACATCAATTCGTTAAGCAACTCGGCCAGAAACTCTCAAACTGATAGTGTATGGATGAACATGTAAAATACGAGCAAGCAAAAAGTAGTTTTTAACGCCAAAAAGAACTAAGCCAAGCCAAATTCATTTCAACAGACACAACTGAAAACTATCAAGCCAATAGATGTTTCCCCAAGACGAAGCAACAGTCGATACTGCAGTGGAATAACTGAAAGCTCTGCTGTTCACCACTACCTTCACCAGCTGTATATTGCCATTTGATGCTGGCCGATTACTGCACAACAGACTATTATATTGTTACTTTATATATCCAATACCACGTAAATATAAATCAAAACAGGATGCAGACTTTAAATATTGACCAACCAATCGAAAACGTGACAGATACGATCCAAGAAATGGGAAGACCAGACAATAATCAGGCATTGCACAAATGCAAATGTGTAGTGTTCAACAAAACCTCCCATCCATACAAAATATGTGAATGATGATTCGCAGGAAAAACGATTTTGCCATCAAATCTATAGGCATATCTACCTGAGGTGGTTGTTGAGGGGGCAGTGCATAGTTTCCATATCCTTGGTAACCTGTATAGTACAAATTTGGATCCTGAGCTGCTTGAGCATATCCATAGGTTTCATATCCAGGGGCATATCCATAATATCCAGCATCGGACTGGTTTTGATCAACCTGAGGCTTGAAAGTTTGAATAGATGAATATCATAACAATCAACATTAGTGAGAACTAATAAACCAGTTCTAAAAATAGAAACAAAATAAAAAAAGAGATTAAATGTACCGGTTTGTTTGAAGGACTACGACCCCATGAGAGTCTAATGCTTTGTCCTCCCAACTGGGTTCCATTTAACATTCGTAGAGCTTCCTCAGCACAGCTTCTGTTATAACAGATGCAGAAATCATGACAAATTCTTCATACTGATTTCTTGGAGTTCAAATAATTATGAGTGATGGGAAGGTAGCGATCCTAATGTTCAAGTTACCTGTCAGCAAATTGAACAAATCCACATCGTTTTCCGACTGGTATTTTTACATGAAGTAATTGTCCATATTGACCAAAAAACTGCCTCAGATGCTCATCTGTGATATTAGAGTCCAAATTACCAACAAATATCTGCAATCAAAAACTAAATTAGAACCAAATATCTAGATAAGAAAAGCAAACAAAATTTATTGTAAATTGTAAATAAAGTTACTCACAGTCGTGTTAGTTGGGTCATCCTCACCCTGAGTTCCTTGAGAAGTCTGGTATGAAGCTGCAAATACACACAAGTGTAGGTGAGGGAAATGCTAATGAAAAGAGAGTTGAAGAGGAGGAGCCGATTGGCGCTGATATTTGTTTAATACAAAGGAGCAGATTTCGAAACAATGTAGTACATCATTATATAAAATTTTGGAAATGCCAAAATACAAATGTTGAAGATCATCAAAACCACAGGTTCAAACCAACAAAAATCAATTCAGAAACTGTTAAACAAGCAAAGTTCTAACCACTCTCGCGAGGATGGTGGCAGACGAGAAAAAGATCTTGAAAACAAAATTACAATAAAAGATACTGCCCAGCATCTATCTCAAAGGTTAACTCAAAGGTAAAGCAAAATTCCAATTGCAGCCAGCTCAGACCAGAGGATGGCATATGCGTTTGTGAGAAAGATGACTGTAGGCAAAACTAAAACTTGGAGCTGCCCATTCAAACAATTTTTAACGAGTATAGAAAATGTACAAGGATGAGCATCCACATCAACATATTTGGGTAACAGTAAGACATTAAAATCCATGTCCTATTTCTTGGCTGTATTTATTTTACCTTTTTTAGTTATGATCCGACTTATGATAGTGCAAAATTGTGCAATCTTCGAAAGGATTTTAATAATGTATTGCAAAATACATGGCCTCTATCTCGTGCTGTGTTTATATTTCCTACGTTTGGTGTTATGATCCCAAAATATGGCACTGCTAGATCAATAGGATTCTAATAAAGCGATTCTTTTGTAGAGAAACACCACAAGTAACAGACAACATCCAATGCTCTCTAGAGTTCAGATACACGTACGTACACATGCATCTGACATGGTGAAGAAGCACACTTATAGTTGAAAGAAGCACTTGCTTGCCAGTTTCAATAGCGTTGTACAAAATACAGAGACATACATCAATATCCTGCTATTTTTGGTCATCATACACAAAACAGAGCAAATCAATATTCTGTATCAATGAAGCTGATATGCAGTAGTGTCAACAAACCACTGTTGGTCCTGATGATAAAAAATCGTGAAGGAAAAAAGAACCAAGATGTGGCATTACAAAAGATGATGAAAATGAACTAGCAAAAACAACCTGAAGAACACATTACAGGTTGGTTACATAACCATAAAACAACTGAAACCTGCATGCTTTAAGCAGTTTCAACTTACAACTAACCTTTGATCATCGCCCACTGTCCATGGTGAGCTTTCTTCCACAAGGGTAAATTCGATTGTAAGCGTAGGAAAATATAAGAGACGGGAATAAAGCAGTTTTAATTAAAATGTTAATGGCGGAATGAAAGTAGTGCAAGGAGACATTGAGTAATTCTAGTGGCGGAAATTTAAATACGAAACTGAAAGAAATGGCTGGAACTAAATGTAGTTCGACTGAAAAAGCAAAGGAACTGGCTGAGGGAAAAAATACAGAAAATAGTAGCATAATTATCGCCACGGGGAGCCAAAAGTAAGAACATTAAATTAAAACTGACCTAGACAAAACCAGGCACTAAAAGGGTTATCATTTCAGCCGAAATTAGCTCCAGGCCCCTATATGATAGAGCCTCCTGACATCCTGCTTTGAGACAACCGGAGTTTTATGAGCTTATGCAAGTTTTTAAGTTTCAAAGCTGAAAATTTTTAAAGTACTTGAAGGAAATGACGACGTAAGCTGTTGTTTTCTTTAAGAATTCAAGAGAATAACTGAAAGGAAGCAAACTTAACAGCATTGTTCAACAGACATCGACTCTTGAAAATATCACTAATCTAAAACAAAAAGCCACCAATGCATTTAAACTGCCAGATTCAGGAATCAGATCACAGCATACAAAAAACAAGACCAAATTCAGCATGTTTAAGTCAGTTTGATGTTCTAATGGCCACAAGGATGAAGGGTAAAGCATACCTTTAGCCGTACCACCCACTTTTTGTTTGCTAGCAGCCGGGCCAATTCGCATGGGCCTGGTCGAGCAATACATTCCATTCATCTCAGCCATGGCTCGCAGTTGTTCGCTTTCATCACCAAACCTCACAAATCCATAGCCCTTTGTACGTCCAGTTATCTTATCCGTTACAACCTTTGCACCCTTGACTGAGGAGTAGTTGGCCATAAAAGTTTCTTGAAGCATGTAGTCAGTTACATCAGCTGCCAAGTCTCCAACAAAAATTGTGTATTCAGGAGTATCATCATGCTTTTCACCCGCTCCCATAGATGCCCAGTTCAACCTGAATGTTTGCTCAGAATTTGGCATCTGAGTGCCATTATATGTCAGCAGATTTCTTTCTGCAGCAGCATGACTAACAAACTCGATAAAGCCATAACCTTCTGATTGGCCAGTTTGCTTGTTGCGAATGACTTTAGCAGATGCCACCTGAAGAAACATATTTGAAATTAGGGTGCGTTTGATTGCCAATATTTTCATGGAAAATGTGTTTTTCCCATTCAAATTCCTTCTTTTGCATTGTTTGATTGCTATTTTTTTCTATGGAAAATATTTTCATACTTTCGGTCACGTGATCATATTTTCCCCAAAATCAAAGAAAATATTTTCTCTAAAGGAGAGTAGAGTTTTATTTTCTAGGGAATTTACTTCCTATCCTTCTCTTTCCTACTCACACCACATCACCATTCTCATCCACCACCCACGGAAGCATTACCTCCATTTCTCTCATAAACCCACCAAAAAAAGAAAAAAAGGACAAAAACAAAAACAAAAACAAAAACAAAAAAGGAAGGAGGTCACGCCATTGGTCAGATCAACACGCATATACAAGCATATTTCTCCTTTCCTGTTCGTTAGTATGTGTTATTCCATAAGAGACAGGAACTGGGGATCCATTCAATCGATTTCAAGATCTAGGATTTTATTTTATACCACACGTATACATTTCTTTTGGGCCAAATTGAGTGGATTTATTGAAAGAACTCTTGAGAACCACTGCTCTTGCTCACTCTATAGACTCTATTCTGCAGCTCCAGGAAGCCTTCTCCAAATTCCTCACAATGTACCCAACGTATCAGTCGTCTGAGAGGATTGATCAGCTGAGGTTGGACAAGTATTCACACCTCTCTAGTGAGGGTTCAAATGTATGCCTTGATTATAGTGGATTTGGGGAATATACAATGTCTTTACAAGTCACATTTGTTTCTTCTAACTAGAAGAATTTTTGAGTGCTTACACTGATATGTTCCTAAATCACAGTGTGAATGGGATGTACTTGACTGGTCCAGTGGATGTGCAAGGAGGATTCCATTGAGTTGCCTGCAGGATCCCATTAAATTTTTAAAGCTTGGAGGTGTGCAATTGCTAGATCTACTTCAATTTTCACTAAACGAGAGCATGTGTCTAAAACAATGTTGGGGAGAAAGCTTGAAGGCCTACTCTTGCATAGCTTATGCCACTTCAGATATTCCTGAAGGGGGCAGTGGTTGTTTCATGTGGTTCGGGGATCTAATTGATGTTTGAGAGTTTTCTAAAAGAAAAGAACAATATAAACAACAATATATCTATATACGAATGGTAGCTGCTGAACTTAGCAAGTATATGAATTCATTTTTTTTTAATTTTAGCCAGGTCTCTCTGAGTGCTAATTCAAGTTATCATGGGAACTAATTTAAATTCTTTTGTATGTTGGACAGATGATCAAGCAGAATATTGTTCTTGCATAATAGTACTGCACTTTGTAACTTAAGCAACGAGAACAACAGTGTTAATATAATGTAGTTATTAAGGTACATTCCTATAATTAATTAATTCGTTGACATTTAGATCACAATAAAAAAGATGACACTGGTTCACTTTACTAAATAGGCTTTTGATCACAATAAAAAAGATGGCACTAGTTCACTTCAATAAATAGGTTTTTGTGATAGCAGAAAGTCCTGAAAATTTGATTGAAACATTTTCATGGAAAAAGTGACCATTTCCATGGAAAATAGTGGCTATCAAACAATAAAAATTGGAAAAAATGATAATTTCCATGGAAAATAATGACTATCAAACACCAAAAGATGAAAAAGTACAATATTTCCTAGGTGAAAAATTAAGTGGATTAACATTTAATTGACAATTTCCATGGAAATAATTTCTAGGAAATTTAATTGTCTAGAAAATATTTGCTTTCCATGCAAATTACAAGGTTGCAATCAAAGGCACCCTTAGGTTAAAACCATGAGAAAAAACTCAATAATAAGATCAAACGGGGGACCATATAGTAGCAAGTAAAACATGAGCAGTCTGAGCATCACGACCACTCAAATTCCCTTTTTAAGTTGGGAATTCCAGCAACACACATGGTTGGAACACGGTTATTCATCGAACCCCTTATCCCTCTCCTCCCCCTCTCCTAAGAGGAAATGGGGTTAGGGGGAAGTTGTCACTGCAGTAGTGCACAGTGCACTTGTAGCATACACCACAAAATTGGAGAAAGTCAATGCAATTGACTCACATGACAAAAGCAGTGTTACCTTGAAAGATATCATTTTCAATTTAAGACCCTTTGGGAAGAATTTCCAAAATGTTGAATTTATAAATAGATAAAAATGAGCTGTGGATACGTTGATCGTACTTTTGAGTTCATTGGCATGTATGGTTAATACTAAAATTTGACCATTTATAAATGTTTTATAAGTTTTGCTAGGCGGTGGCTAAACCATTACTAGCTACTGGGAGACAAGAATACAAAGAGCTCACCAAATAAAGAATAAGAAAACACTATTAACAGTTAATGATTAAAATGAAAACAGGAACACTTGAAAAGAAAAATGCAGAATCTCGTTCTTCAGCCCTTCATAAAACAGGATCTAAATCACATTGCAATAATGGAAAAGCTATTCTTTCAGAATAAATAGCCTGCATAACCGTCTTCATTGTCACTCTCGAGAGCATGAAATATCAAGCATCCAAATGAAGGAATGGTCAACACGGTTCCAAAAAATCATCAGGAAATTTCGTTTAGTTAACATATTTTTCTAATACAAGTAAAATCCTTACTCTCTCCATAGAAGACTGTAAAACAAAGGGAATGATTGACACAGTCAAAGTGCAAGAGTGGATAGAAGAGATGAACTTGGTGAGTCATCTGAAGAATACATAAGCATATCATAGATTGTTAATTTCTTATATGAAAACAGACTATTTTTTGATGTAGTGAAAATCGAATGCCATCATTAAAAGACTGCTTTTTCTATTATCTAAATTTTTAAAAAGCAAATATATTGTGTGTACAACAAAGCATATGCAACGGTTATAGCAGAAGATTCAAGTACAGAAATCGGAGTTGAAGATAGCAATTACAAATTCAAAACAGATAAAAGTGAGAAATCAATTAAAAAAGCATTAATAAATAATATGTAGGTATGTTTAACTATTGTAGGGTGAGGGGTTCTTATTAAGTCGGTGTACATCTTCACGTAAATATACCTCGCCAGTTAAAGCAAAACAACTGTAGATGTACTGCTCGTCCATCCAGTACTGAAGATCTCCAATCCACAGGCTCCGGATCCCGTCGTCGGCTGGAGCCTGAGCCACGGGCGAGACGCCGTACTGCTGTGGCTGTTGAGTCGGCGCAGCCTGTGGTGGTTGCTGGTAGTAGTACCCAGCCGCCGCCGCCGGCTGTTGCGATGGGGAAACCTGGTACTGCGTCTGCTGTGGCATCCACTGCTGGGGTCGGTACTGGGGAGGCTGGGCCATGGGTGATGGAATCATGGAGTTTGATGGCTGCATCATTGTCGGAACCCTAGGTTTCGTGAGAGACGAGAGGCTGAAAGCGCAAAACCTAGATGATGAGAGAGATGGATATTTTAAAAGCCTTCTCGTACATTCTTTTCCTTATTTATAGGGCGTGTTTCAATTAAAATTTAAAATATAACAGGTCTCAATCGTCTAATAAAAGTCAATAATAACGATTAATTTTTCAATTTTAATCCGATTTTAATGTCTACCGAACACACGTGTAGTGATGCAATTGATTTTAATTTTCCAGGTAAATCCTTAAGACACTTTTGGCTTAGATTTATACTTTTTACAAGTACATTAATAAACCAATAATAAACCATGAACCCAAAGACGGTGCCTATATTTAGAAGAATACAACCCTCACGCACCCATGTAGAAGAAACATATAGATACGACATAACACGCATACACAAAAGATAAATCAGAGTAGGCTCATGTTTCACGTGTTACCTTTCTTCTTAGCACAGAAAGAGACACCGTGCGGCAGTAGTCTGCTCCGCTAGACTACCTTCCGCCTTTTCTCGATCGTGTCAGGATGAAACTAAATTTGATTACAATTTTAAGAAAGCTTGCAACATAAAATTGAACACAATGGAAATAACATTTTCATTGATTGCTAGAAAGCTGAAAATTACAATAGACGAAAGCAGGAAATTACAATGGCTAGTGTAGGGGGAAAACACTAGTAAGCTTGAAAATGTTTGAAATACCAATACCCCCTATAATAGACTTCGGAACAAAAACCCAAATGATGGGAGTAGACATCATTTGGCTCTAGAATCATACTTTTTCTTTTCTATTTTTTAACTATTTTACGAATTAAATGAACTATTTACAACACGGGGCTTAAGCAAAGCTGCAGCCCGTGACATTCTCTCCCATTTGTTTTGACGATGTCCTCGGAGCCATTGAGCATTCTTCTCGCTGTTGCATCCGCTCCATTTGACCAAGTACTCTTGAAGATGTTTCCTAGAAGCTCGAGTAGTTTGGTAACCAAGAATCTTTTCAGCAACCTTCATTTCTGATCGTTTCACTTTAAGAACTGGTTGCTTCAAATCTGCAGACTTCTTGTACTGTTTCTGATCGGTATCTGCAGTATGGAGGAGTAACATTTATTGGCTAGTAGTAATTTCAAAAGGACTCTCGTTGAGAGAATAGCTCTTTTGAACATTGGAACACGTCTGAGCCACATCCGAAAGTTTCACCCGAATTTCATGCGAAGCAGAGGTAAAGTGCTGAAAATAGTCTCTCAGCATAGAATTGAACTACTATGTCTGTCCGTCTGATCTAGAATTCATGCTCAAAGTTGAACCAAAAAGTTTGAACAACTCGGTCCAAAATATGCCAATAAATCGAGAATCTCGATCATTGACGAAAGGCGATCCCCAGTATTTGACAATAGGCTTAAAGAAGAGTTGAGCTGCCTCTTCGGCTGATACATACTTGGGCGTTGTGCTGAACGTTGAATCTTTGGATAAACAGTCCATCTCGATTATGATAGTGCCAAAGTCTCCAACTCTTGGCAATCCACTAATGTAGTTCGTTGATCCACTCTCGACTGATTCATTCAAGATGGAAAGAGGCTCCAGTGAGCCTGCATGTTGTGGTAGTGCGGAAGTGCGCTCCATGATAGTCCCACTTCCCAACACTTCTCTCTCTTGCTTCCAAAGCTCTTCAAGCTCCGGCTGAGCCATACGGCATGGTGCCTTGGTGGGAATTTTGGCACCCAGAATAAGTGCAATCCCGCGATCAATTGCCCTCTTTGTTGGCAATTTCCTCGGTAACACATCCGGCATGATGTCTTCGAATTCCTTAAACCTGGTGATAGGTTTTGGAGTAGAGTCGGTTATCTCTTCGATTTCCTCTACTCGAAGAGAGCACAAAGATGATGGTTCATTCCTCTTGAAACCCTTACTATATTGCATGGCCGAGACGCCTTTCTCGCCAGTTTTCCCAATCTGTGTAGGAATAATGAATTGTTTGCTCCCCATCATTATTAATGAGTCAGAATGCGGCAACACTGCTATCTTTGTATCCCGAAGATATTCCAATCCGAGAATCAACTTGAAATCACCCATCTGAACTACCGACAAATTTGTCCTTCCTTCGAATAGACCTACTTTGATCGGCACAGATTGTGCTATTCTCGCTATTGGTTGAGCAGCGGAGTTGATTGCTTTGACTTTCCCCTTACCTCTCTCCAGAACAAGTCCGAGCCGCTCTACTTCGAAACTTGCGAAGTAGTAGTGCGTGGCACCGATGTCCACCATAGCCTTGATTGGCTTTCCATTGATCCTCACATCAATGTACATTAGGCATTTAGCCTTGCAAGTGCGAGCCTTCGATTCTTTCAAGGGAACTCTATCCCTTTTAGTAGTTCGGTGCGATAATGTATTGCACCAATGCAAAAATGCACCAATTACATCATCGTCCCCTTCGGAGTTGGTGTCGCCATGACGGCTAGCTTGTGGGGTATTTTGTTTGGAACTCGAGCCACCACTTGCTAGTTGACAGTAGGCATTCACAATCCGTTTCTGAGGACACTCTACAACCCCGATGAGGTCCTTCACATAGAAAGCATTTCAATCTAGGAGCAACATTAGATCTGCACTCCTTTGCTTTTTCATGATTCAAGTCATTACTGGTACTGCCGTTATAGTTTCCTTGACAGCTATTTTGATGGTTGCCCTACGAGTTACTCTGGCGGTTGCCTTGATAGGGTCCTTCCTTATTCTGAGAGTAACGCTCTCCCTCATTTGAATTCGAGCTGGGTCTGAAAGGTCTTCTTCCACCTTCGACCGATTGACTATTTTCCGAAGGTCGATCCTCGCTCGATTCCGGTTGATAGTCACTTACACATTCAGCAGCTCTCATAGCTAGGTTTAAATTAGTGACCTTCTGTCTCTGAAGTTCTGTGGGTGTCCACGGTTTCAATCCTTCCATAAAGGTGAATATCTTATCCTTTTCTGACATATCTCGAATGTTCAGCTTATGTCCTGAAAAGGCTTTCACATACTCTTTGATGGAGCTTGTGTGTTTTAGTTCTCGTAAGGCCCGACGTGCCTCGTATTCCACATTCTCTGGGAAAAACTGAGATATGATAGCTTCCTTGAGAAGATCCCAAGAATCGATTCAGACCTTGTTGGCCTGAATATCAGTGTACTTCGTTCGCCACCATAGCTTTGCATCTCCACCTAGATACATGGTAGCAGTTGTGACCTTTCTCGCTTCGTCCTTGATCGAAGCTGCAAGAAAGTATTGTTCCATATCGAAAAAGAAGTTCTCAACTTCTTTGGCATCGCGTGCACCTCCATAGGTACATGATTCTGGAATTCTGAGCCTATGCACCGGCTTTTGTGCGATGGCTTGCCTGTTTCCAATCGCGCGTTGAAGAACTAGTAACTGAGTTCTCAACGCTCCCATCTCATCCTGCAACTCAGGTATGATAGCAACAACTTCAGTCATAGCTGTGCATGCCTCTTGACATTCATCCAGTTGGATGCGTAATTCCAGATTTTCCGTCTGTGCCGCCTCGGCTTTATCCCCGAGGTTCTCTACGGCAAAACACAACCTAGTGTTTGTCACTTCAAGCGTCTCCAAACGCTGTCGGGTGTTCCTCTTTTGTACATCTGCCACCTCCGTGGTGTTCAAGGAATTTGGATCAATTTCCATAGCTTTCTTAACGAGATCTCGAGCCGCAGCTCTGATACCAACTTTCATGGGTTACCTTTCTTCTTAGTACAGAAAAAGACACCGTGCGGCAGTAGTCTGCTCCGCTAGACTACCTTCCGCCTTTTCTCGATCGTGTCAGGATGAAACTAAATTTGATTACAATTTTAAGAAAGCTTGCAACATAAAATTGAACACAATGGAAATAACATTTTCATTGATTGCTAGAAAGCTGAAAATTACAATAGACGAAAGCAGGAAATTACAATGGCTAGTGCAGGGGAAAAACACTAGTAAGTTTGAAAATGTTTGAAAGACCAATACCCCCTATAATAGACTTCGGAACAAAAACCCAAATGACGGGAGTAGATATCATTTGGCTCTAGAATCATACTTTTTCTTTTCTATTTTCTAACTATTTTACGAATTAAATGAACTCTTTACAACACGGGGCTTAAGCAAAGCTGCAGCCCGTGACACCCTGTCCGGTATACAATAAAATTTTTATTATCATTCTTCTACTCATTTTTAACTACTCATTTTTCAATAAAATAATATTTTCCATCACATTAATAACTTTTCCTTATTTTTCAACCACACGTTCTCCATCAATTTACTATTACAAAATACATTCTTTCAAAATAATGTGGGTCAAACAGACCCATATCCTCTAGAATACAAGACTCATGCAACTGAACAGTCCCATTTTCCTGCGCTTGGAGCGCAGGAGAAGGGCAAAGCTCGCTGGCTGACAACCTTTTATTTTTTATTTTTTTTATTTTGTTATTATTTTTTTTAGTCTTTCAATTTTTTTTCTCTTATTTTTGTCTCAATTTTGCAGGATTATTACGATATATCAGACAAGGTCGAAATATTGCATTTTTAATACCATTTCAAAGTGCTCACAATCTAGTTTCTCCCTTCACGGCGTGCGAAATGGCCAACCGTAGCAAAAGTTACCACTCGTCGAAGTAGGTCGTTCCAAAATATATAAACAATTTTTCTTATTTTGGAACAACTTACTTCGACGAGTGGTAACTTTTGCTACAGTTGGCCATTTCGCACGCTTTTAGTGAGGGGAGAAGCTAGGTCGTGGACACTTTGAAATGGTATTAAGAATGCAATATTTCGACTTCGTCGACATATCGTAATAATCCCTCAAAATTGAGACAAAAATAAGAAAAATTGTTTATATATTTTGGAACGGCCTACTTCGACGAGTGGTAACTTTTGCTATGATTGGCTGTTTCGCACGCCTTAGTGAGGGGAGAAACTAGGTCGTGATCATTTTGAAATGATATTAAGAATACAATATTTCGACTTCGTCCGACATACCGTAATAATCTCGTAAAATTGAGACAAAAATAAGAAAAATAGTTTATATATTTTGGAACGGCCTACTTCAACGAGTGGTAACTTTTAATACGGTTAGCCGTTTCGCACGCCGTTAGTGAGGGGAAAAATTAGGTCGTGGGCACTTTGAAATGGTATTAAGAATGCAATATTTCGACTTCGTCGACATACTGTAATAATCCCGCAAAATTGAGACAAAAATAAGAAAAATCGTTTATATATTTTGGAACGGCCTACTTCGGCGAGTGGTAACTTTTGTTACGGTTGGCCGTTTCGCACGCCGTTAGTGAGGGGAGAAATTAAGTCGTGAGCACTTTGAAATGGTATTAAGAATGCAATATTTCGACTTTATCTGACATATTGTAATAATCCCGCAAAATTGAGACAAAAATAAGAGAAAAAAATTGAAAGACCAAAAAAAAAAATAATAATAATAATAATAACAAAAGAAAAAATAAATAAAAAATAAAAGGTTGTCATGTAGCTTTGCCTTGCAGCGCATCCCTTCCAAGCGCACGAGAATAGGACTGTGCAACTGAATACTTTCCAACTCCCGTAATAAAAATATTCTTTCTCCATACATGATTTAAATAGAGTCCCCAGAGTTCTAAATTTTTAAGATACATATACTACAATCTACTATACAAAATGCTACACTTGCTATTTAAACATCTTCAAAAAATTACAGTTGCTTCCAGTACAATTACATGACAGTTAATTTAACAGTAAACACAAGTCAATCACCAATCACTCTCTCTGTCCCAATTATATATGCTTGTTTCGTTTTTCACACGGATTAAGAAAGTTTCTTTAATGTCATTGAAAAATTAATTTTTGTCAAGATCTTTCCTAATTTATTCTTATTTAATTTTCAGTATGTAAGAGTTGTTCATGTGTTACAAGAAGTGATAAATGTGTGTATTTGGATGATTTCAAGAAGTTGGCATATTAAGTGGAGGAAATTTAATAAGGGTATATATTGATAAATGAATATAACAAAATATTTTACATTAGAAAACAAGCATATATATTTGGGACAAGAGAAAAATGAAATTCAAATTCTATAATTGGGACGGAATGAGTATTTATTTTCTCCACAAAACACTTCTTTGGGTGCAGTATGAAAAATATTCATCAAATTCTATATTATATGAAGAAATGCAAATAATATTACAAGATATTCGGTTCGAGTTCTTGGCATATAGCATCCTTGAGAGATCCTTTACAAAAGGCTTTTCTTTAATAGATTATTCTCTTCAACGGTGGATAGATATATAAAAAATGTGCGGCTAGATATATAAAAATGATTGAAGAAATTATGATAGGATAGCTATATTAAAATAGTGTGAATGTGTAGTATTTAAATGAATGAATTTAATAAGTACTAGGTGCAAGCAACGTGCAATGCACGTTTGCTCAGTTTATATTTAATAGTTTTGTTTAAGAATTAATTTGTTATTAATAAAGATGTAATTTTTTTGGTTAATTAAATAATTAATGATGTAATGTTTATGTAATTAATAAATAATTAAATAAAGTGCTTCTCTCTGTCATCTTCAACCCAAAATCACAAACAGAAAACTCAAGGTATATTAAGGGGTAAGAATATGAGTTTACTTAGGCTCCGTTTGATTCTCATTAATGTAGAATGAGAATGAAAAATATAGTCGTTATTGGACCCCACACAAGAGATATAAATTCAAAATTAATAGATTGATTTGATGGATAACGGTCATATTTTTCATTTTTATGGGTTTTTAATGAGAAACAAACGGATGCTTAAACTTTTTGCATGACTTAAGTCTTTACTTTTTTTAAGTAATAATGCAATTCATTTTATCGTTAAAGTATGATATGTATTACGATAATATATGTATATCATGTGTTAGACTTAGTATTGGTAAGTGACGGGTAAATTTTTGAGGACGAAAATATTTTAAGGGGATGAGAATGTAATACCCCGAAAATTTTCATAAAATATAATTCAATTTTTATATACTATATTTTAATATTTTGAAAGTTAGGAACTAAATGATACATTTATCAAATTATATTTTATTTGTGTCAAATATTTAGATATTGATGGAGTTATCGTAAATATATGAATATTGGTCTCGTTGGATAAATCGTAATTAGATACATAAATCAAATTCAAGAAAAAGTCGATTCGGATAAGTTACCTCCAAGATATTTTAGTTTGAAGGAATTATCAAAAGCTAATTTATTTTTATTATCATTTAATTATAATTTTGAAAGTAAGGGGTGGTTAAAAAAGATATTCCGTTAAAACAAGAAATTCCGTTAGTTTTTCCGTTAAATCAAGAAATTCCGTTAGTTTTTCCGTTAAACCAACAAATTCTGTTTAATAGCCACTTTTTATATATAGAAAGATAATATTCGAAAAAAATATATTAAAATCTCAATAAGAATAGATATAAAATGAGATATGTATAACTTTCGTGAATATAAATAGCAGCTCCCTAATTATTAATCGTTCACTTTTAACTGTATTTTAAATCTTTTATAAACATTTCCCAAATAATGAAATGCATTTTATTACTTTCTTGCATAAAAATATAGACTCCTTTTTGTTTACTAGTTAGACGCATGTGCAATGCACGTGTCATAGTACAGTTGGCCACATGATAGCGTAAATATTAAAAAAAATTATTTGTCTTAAGTATCAGTTACATTAAACTTAAAACACTTGAAATGATGATATGTGACAAATAATATTAAGAGATTTGATTCAAAACTTATTTTCTAGATTTTGCGTTTGAAGGTCTCTCTGTTCTTTTTAAAAAAAAATAGGGCATAGATGATTATGTGTTGATACTCTATTAAAGGGATAATGAAGTTCAATCTAGCCTTTTTTTCTACCTATTGAGGTAAGACATCATGTCTCATTCATCTCGTGCTCATAGAATCTCCAATTATATGTATTAGTTACACCAATATTTAATTTCTTTACCAAGACCCTATGCAAGATGTATGTAGTCAAGGCTAATTAATTAATGATAATACAGTGCAGAATTTAGGACAAATCAAGGGTCTATATCAATATTAAAATCACAATACAATGAAAACTTCCATCATAGAGGCAAAAAGAATGACAAACGATCATATAACTTCATAAATTCTGTTGAATATCTTTTCAGCATGTTCTAATGATACTGTGCATTAAATCCATTTAAAAAAATCAAAATAATCCACTTCACAGAAGATGTTTGTCTACCAGCACTGCATGATGTAGGGGGATTCTTCTGAAAATCATTGAATTCCTTCAATATCCATTTTGACGCCATAAATTTACCATTTTAACCGCAAAAACTGAAGAAAAATGAAATCGGGAGAAATTAATGTGAGTATGAGGGTTGATGTTGGGTTAGAAAAGAAAAATTAACGATTATGATTTTACGTGTAATAATTTACACTTTTTGACGCCATAAATTTACCATTTTTAACCGTCGAAACTGAAGAAAACTGAAATTGAGATAAATTGGTGTGAGTATGGGGGTTGATGGTGAGGTAGAAAAGAAAAATTAACGATTATGATTTTACGTTTAATAATTTAAGATAATTTTTATATTTAAATTTAATCGATAATATATTTATTATTAATCACATTTTAAGTTTTTTTTTAAAAAAAATTTAAATCGATCAAAATTGATATTCATGTCGTGAAATATAGAATAAAACGAAAAATTGTAGGAAAATAAAGTTTGAAAACAGAACATTGGAATGATGTTGTAATTGAAAAGAGATATAAACGATCACGACTTTACGTTTCACAATTAATATAAAATTATTTTTGATATTTAAAATATATCGATCATATATTTATCATGGTCGCACTTCAGTATTTCAAACAAATTTTAAATCGATTAAAATGAATATTCATAACTTAAAATACTGAACCAAACGTTAACAAAAAAAAAAGCTTAGACGACTTAGCCGAGTTGAGCCATAAAATCTATCGATTATATATTTATCATGGTCGCACTTCAACATTTCCAACAAATTTTAAATCACTTAAAACGAATATTCGTAACTTAAAATATTGAACCAAACGTTAAAAAAAAAAGGCTTAGCCGAGCCGAACCATAAAATCTATCGATCATATATTTATCATGATCGCACTTCAACATTTCCAACAGATTTAAATCACTTAAAATGAATATTCGTAACTTAAAATACTAAACAAAAAAAAAACTTAGTCGCGCCGAGCCGAGTCAGCTTAGCCTAGTCGAGTCGAGCCGAGCCGAGCCAAGTCGAGCCATCGACTTATGAACAGTAATAGGCAAACTTACTCTTTTATTATAGGTAGAAGAAATTAAACTTAATCAACAATATATTTATTATTAATCACATTTTAAGTTTTTTAAAAAAATATTAAATCGATCAAAATGGATATTCATGTCATGAAGTTTCGAATAAAATAAAAAATTGTAGGAAAATAAAATTTGAAAAAAGGACTTTAGAATGAGGTTGGAATTGAAAAAAATATAAACAATCACGACTCTACGTTTCACAATTAATATAAAATTATTTTTGATATTTAAAATCTATCGATCATATATTTATCATGACCGCACTTCAACATTTAAATAAATTTTAAATCGATTAAAACGAATATTTATAATTTAAAATACTGAACCAAACGTTAAAAAAATGGTTTGGACGGTTTAGCCGAGTTGAGCAATAAAATCTATCTATCATATATTTATCATGGTCGCATTTCAACATTTTCAACAAATTTTAAATCGCTCAAAACGAATATTTGTAATTTAAAATATTGAACCAAACGTTAAAAAAAGGTTTAGCCGAGCGAGCCGAGCCATAAAATCTATCGATCATATATTTATCATGGTCGCACTTCAACATTTTCAACAAATTTTAAATCGCTCAAAACGAATAATAATAGGCAAACTCACTCTTTTATGATAGGTATATATATATATATATATATATATATATATATATATATATATATATATATATACTAGGTTTAAGCAACGTGCAATGCACGTTTGCTTAGTTTATATATAAATTTTTTGGTTCATTAAATAATTAATGATGTAATGTTTATGTAATTGATAAATAATTACACATTGTGATATATTAATTTTAATTTGAATAATGTTAAATTCTAAATTAAAATGTATAAGTTTGTGTTTCGTACTATTATATTATATTAAGAGGGTGTGTGGTAGAGATTAAAATCAGATTAAAATTGAAAATATAGTCGTTATTGTTGACTTTTATTAGACGGGTGGGACCCAACAACGGTCATATTTTCAATTTTAATTGGATTTTAAGCCGTACCAAACATGCTCTAAGTTTTGTATTTAATCATGAACTTTTTGTACATAATAAAATAATATATAACATTATAATACAAAACTAAATAAATAAATATTTTTTCTTCATTGAATTCAATGTACCTTACCAAATAAACTATTAGCATTTTTAAATTGATAATCTCCACATCCATTTTGTTTTTTTAGTTTCATTTTTTCTAGTGACTAAAATGTAGTAGTACAAAGTTTTTTGCATTTTCCATTCATTTATTAATAATGTTCTAAAAGGCGTAATGCATTGCGAGACGTTGATATTGAGAATCAAGAATCACAAGTTTAGGCATGTCAATACGAAGAATAAGCGTCATAATACGTTTCATATTTTTAATATTATTTTAATTATTTTTAAGACATTAAATATATTTTTATTTTAAAAAATAGATTTTTTTCTATATCTATATAAAACTATTGGAGTTAAGAGCATATATAAAATACACAATCCCACATTGGAAGTTTATGAAACATTTGGAGAGAAGTGTATCTATAAAATGAGCATGACATCCAATACTTCTACTTGGGCTTTAGAATTGTAAATTTTGAAACCCAATTATGGAGTTAAAAGATTTTTAAACTAAAAAAATTCCGTTAGTTTTTCCGTTAAATCAAGAAATTCCGTTAGTTTTTCCATTAAACCAACATATTCCGTTTAATAGATACTTTTTATATATAGAAAGATATATATATATAATATAGGTAAAAGAAAAATAGAAAACAATCATTTTGGTTTTTTTTATTAAATTACTTTTAAGGACACGATGTAAAGCAGACATCTTTCCAATCCTTATCGGTAGATCTGGACTCAGTTTGACCGCTGCCTCCTTTCAGTCAGCAGAATTGCATTTGGGTTTTTCTCATCCGAACAGACGTATGAACTCACACATATAATACATGCAAACATTTCCTTATAATTTACTGGTAAATTGTTCTTCTCCTCGTGTTATTACGCCTTGAGAATTTCAGTCAGCTTTTAAGTTTATACTTCAGGATTTTTTTATTTTTACTGGAAAGCAAATTAGGGAAGAAAGGATCATATAAACAATCTTTGAGTGCTGCAAATCTTATATGTAAGTCAATATGGATGTGCATTTAAAGAATTTGTTCTCTAGATTTCAAGAACAATTCGGATCTGGCCCAGGACTCGGTCCTGGATCCGGAGCATGCCTTATGAAGGTGAATGGCATTTCACCAACTTTCATTAAGTCACTATATAAAGCTGCGGCAGCCCTGTATAGGACTGATCCGTGGAGGCGGTTGCGCCCGGGGCATCTTTTTGGTGTTAAGGCAGGAAAGGATTCAGATTGGTATGGTAGAAAACAGCCATTTCCATGCATTCAATTTATTGGGGGAGATGGTGGAGATTTAGGGTTTCACATGTTTAGGTCTGAAATTGATGCAAAGAAAATGACAGGCTCGAGGGAGACGATTAGGGTTCCGACTGTAGAGCTTCTGAGAGTGACTTACGAGGTGGAGTCTGTGATGTTTCCTTCGAACAAAAGAATGATCAAATCGATGGCTTTAGAGGTGTCTGGTGGAAATCGGTTTCCAGTTATTGATGTTGCTCGATGTACAGAGTCTGGTGAGATTCAGTTTAGAAATCCTGCACTTGAAGAGCTTAGATTTGTGTACGCTGTTATGAGGGCGATTTTGTTACTGCACCCCCTGCTTCAACAAGATTTTGACACAGGTCCAAAGTGGTCTAGATTGATATACTTTCAGCCATTTATTGAAACGGTTGATATTCAATGGCCTGCAGAAATGGCCCAAGGGAATGATCTTGTAGCAGTTACTATCTCACACCCTCCAGGTCAAGGGTACGAGGAAAAGAATAGTTCAAGAGGATATGAGGATAAGTATAGTTCAAGAGGCTCAACTCCCACAAAGCATTCAGAATCACCGAGAGAAGAGACATTTTCTGAAGTAGAAGTAAATTCAATGATTAGCTTGAGGCAATGCTCAATGTGCGAAAAAGAGATTGAACAGGAGCAATCACTTTGTTGTGGACGTTGTCGTGCCGTAATTTACTGCACTTCTCTCTGCCAGCAGCAGCACTGGAATGTAGCACACGAGGACACGTGTGGACTTTACAAGGCAATGATGGAAAGAGAGGAGGAGTTGGCAATGAAGATCTTCACATTTGATTGTTCAGTCGAACAACCCTGCAAATGGCTCGAATCCCTGGGAATCCACCGAAAAGGCATGTGGAGAAGGAAATGCCATTGTTATTCTCACTGTCCATTCGGCCTACTTCCCGTTAAAGGTGGACTTTGGGATTCATGGGGTAGCCTAGATGATGGTGAATATCCTAATGATTTGCCTTTCAACGATAATCTGAGGGATGGACTGTCAAGCCCAATTCTTCTTTCTGGTTGGTTTGAGTACTATAGCCTTCGTTCGTTGCCACTCTCAAGCCCTGTGGCTGACATTCTTTCTCACCCCCTGACATTATATCATATGCTGACCGCACTTAACATCAGTTCTAAAAATCTTTTACTGAAAGGCAAAGAGGTGATCCTTCATTACCTTGGACCAGAAGGGGAACTGGATTGGATTCCAGCATTTGCTGAAATCGGTCATTTACTTAGTGGTGTTGGCAATATACAGATCATTATGGTGGGGCCTGGAGTCCCAACAAATTTGTCCGGGACAACTTCCGGAATAAGTAGCCGAGTGAGGGTAAATCTAATACGAGGTGTTTATCAGGAGGAGGCCACCTACCTTCCTACTCCCCATCTAATTGTGGCTTTAAATAGTGGATTAGAGACCTATTCAAGTTGGGGTGGAGCCCTTGACTTGATAAAGTCTCTGGATATTCCAGCTTTTTTCACGGAAGAGTCTGAACTCTCGTGCTCTAATGCAAAGCAAGTGCTTCTCGCTGCTGGGCTTTATATTAGCTATCCCGTGACACCAAACCCTTTCCGTTCTCCAGTGAGGAATTATGGGCCTTTCAACAATCTTCCCTTCTACAGCAATGGTTTCATGTTTGGAGTAAATACGTAATCTACAAGTTTCCGAGGATCAAGCAGAAGTTTCTTGTTATATTTCCCATTTACTGGTTCAGATCAAGCAGATATCTGTATTCTGTATCTTACATTCTGGTTTTTGGTAATAATCAAGCTTTATTTTCCAAGTATTATTATGAAATATCAAACTGTTGATTGTAGGTAACCAGTTCTTAAACAGTTTAAGTTCATATGGTGCTGGTTCATTGAATTCCAACCTCTCTGGGGAGCATTGATTCAGAAATGGAACTTTTTAAGTGTGCAGTGTCATCTTTTTCCTTTCCACTATCGTTATTAAGTGCTCTTTTGGGTTGATCCTCATTTTTATCTACTTCTAAGTTTTGCAAATCCAAACATGCTATTAATATGCTGAACATATGTATGCTGCTGTAAAGTGAACCTCCATTTTCCCCGCAGCAAATAAATGTTGCCAAACCCACTTAAGAAAAATCCCTTCATTTCGGTTCAGTCCAATTTTTGGCTCGCGTTGTAATAATCATTTTGGAATATTGCTATCCACAATCAGCGATTGCTGTAGTCATCATATGTGATAGTTTGATATTCGAGACATTAATTTCGTGTAATTCTGTTGACTCGAATAACAACGATAATATATTTCATTTACAACAAAATCTGAGATGTAAAATAATCCCCTTCGCACACGAGGGTAGTGATATTCACTCTCCATTGATTTGCACATCATCGTCCGATCGTACTTTACTGTTGTGATTGTCACCACCGTTGGTTGCTCCCTCCCTCGATGTAATTCATTTCATTCGCTGGTTTTTTTTTTTTGGTTAATTTTTTGTGCGTAAACACCGCGCATGCTTATGTGTCAGTATATGTAGTAGAAATTGTTGTAAAATTTAGTGATTTCAGGAGAACATGATTGGTTTGAATAATCATTAAGATTTAAGACGGTTAATTAATTTCATGAATTATATGTCGCTTTTTGTGTTTAAAAATTATTTTGGGGAGGCAATTGATGTCTTTTTGTATTGCTTTTCTTTTGGGACTAAATATTGATCGGATTTGCCTATATTCGACCCGATTCGATAATCCAACCAATATTTGACTGTTAAATTTATATCCGTTTTGCTATGTTATTGAATATCCGATCCAAAATTAAAGAAATTAGAAAAAAAAATCAATGTTGGAATCAACTTTTTTTTTTTTTTTTCAATTCTTAAATGTGTTTAATAATTATAAAATTTTCAACTTTTTTTTTTTTTTATGTTTTGAATTTAATAACTTTTTTATTCTAAATTTATTTATTTTAATGACAAATAATATGACATAAAAATATTTTACCGATTCAATTATTTATATCAAATCGGATCGGATTGACCTATATTCATATGGATACTTACAAAAAATACCTTTAAAATTAGTAATGTTTTGAAAAATCATATGAAAAGTTTTTAGGAAGTAAAAAATACTGTGTAAAATAAAAAAGTGACACAATGTCACTTTTTTTTTGTATAAAAATTGTCACTTTTTTTGCATTTTTTAAAAAAATGATACAAACTAAAAAAAAAAATGACAAAACTCAAAAAAAGTGACACACACACTCAAAAAGTGATACAAACTCAAAAAATTGACACAAACTAAAAAAAAAAGTGACAACTCAAAAAAGGTGACACAAGCTCAAAAAAGTGATAAATACTACAATTTTACCACATTTAGCTTTGGGAAGATAGAAAGCAAAAAAATTTGTCAATAAAAAAGTTTCCACCATTTGAACATTTCATCAAACACATGGTGGACTTATTTTAATACTAAAAAACTTTGTCTCTTTTTTTAAAAAAGACAGACAAACTCAAAAAAAGTGATAAAACTCAAAACAGTGACACTCAAAAAGTGATACAAACTCAAAAAAAGTGACAAAACTAAAAAAAAGTGACATACACATACTAAAAAGTGATACAAACTCAAAAAAGTGACAAATTTAAAAAAATGACAAATACCACAATTTTACCACATTTAGCTTTGGGAAGATTGAAGGCAAAAAAACTTGTCAAACTTTGTCATCAATAAAAAAAACTTCCACAATTTGGACATTTCATCAAACACATGGTGGACAACATCTCTATATTTGTAATTATCGTTCTATGAACTCTACACAGAGCCGGACCTGAGGGGAGGCCCAAGAGGCCGCCGCCTCAGGCCCAGAAATATTGAGGGCCCATTTTTTGGGCTTTTTTTTTTTTTTTAAACCTAAAAATGACTTCACTTCCCCTATCCTTGATTCCCTGCGCCTGGTTTCTATGGACAAGCAGCATAATGGAAGTGAAACGAACCACATGGTTAACGTAGAAGATAACGGCGTTCGAAGAACCCCTGAACTCACCAACTTCGAAAATTCTTATCCTCACACTGGAGATGGAGCTAGTCCTGGGTAGTTTTTCTTTTTGATGGAAAAATATTGAATATTTAATAATTTGTGAAATGAATTTTTGGTGGGTCTTTGGGGATATGTCATGGAATGTAAAAGAATTGATTCGGTGATTAGTGTTCAGTTAGATTGAATTTCTTAAGTATTTGCTAAATAAATTATTGATCGATTTCTGGTTTACTTTTGATGGAATGTAGAAAAATATTTATTGGGTTTCTTGCTAGAGAAACGACTTCTGGTATGGCATTTCAAGATTTTTTTTATTCAAGTTATTTTTTTAATTCTTATTGCTTATCGTTTTTGAGTTTGGCTTGGGATTGAAAATGCAGCACAATTCATCAAAGTTCTTCCCTGCGACTTCCCTCATCCCCGCGCCTGAGTTTCTAATACACTTCTAAGTTCTAAGTTCTACTTTCCTCCACTGCTCCGCGAGTCCGCGACTGCCAGTCCGCCTACCTCCACGCCTCCACCTTCAGGTCAGCCTTCGAAACTGCAAAACGAGTTGTATTTAAGTGATCGGTTGAAACATTTTCGTATTGTTACTTGATTGCAAAATAAATATTTTGAATATTTTAATTTTATTTGTTGTTTATTGTTGAATTTAAGTTAACCAATTTAGTTTCGTAAGGCTCTTTTAAAAGAAAAAGAAGATTGTTTGCTAGACTTAGGGGCCCAAATTCTGAATTTCGCCTCAAGCCCCGTGAAACACAGGTACGGCCCTGACTCTACAACATTTGCCATCAACATCTTTCTGACTCAGAATAGAATGGTGTTCAATAATCAAGATTTTAAAACGAACATACTATAAGCTGAGATGAAATTTTCAAATGTGTCACAACGGAAAAGGTCAGGCGAACAAAGAAATAAATTCTGATCTGAGATGAAGTTTCTGATATCTAAAAACTTCACATTCGGCATCTTTTCATCGTTGAACTCTTTCCTGTAAATGTTTTAGCAGATGAAATAAACTTTGAATGAAAATTGTATGTAACAAAATTGAGGCCAATAAAAGGAAAAGGGAGATGATTCCACAACAGAGAATATAAAAATACATTAAAATTGTAATGAAATAAAACATGAGGAAATTACACAAAACCAGATATTTAAAGTTTCAATTTCAAATTTCAGATATAAAATTTATTTATACAAAAATCAGATATTATTTCAAATATTTAATATTATTCATACCACAAAAAATTAACTCAAACCCTACTTAATTTCCCCTTCTCATTTCTCTCTCTACACTCTAAACCCATCTCACTCTCTCTCACGGCAGTCGGCGACTCGGTGCGATCACGGCGTCGGCATCCTTCTCCTTCTACCGTCGCGGCGTAGTCACAACAGTCGGCATCCTTCTCCTTTTACCGTCGCAGCGCAGTCGACATCATCCTCTCTCTCTACAACAGTCGACATCGCCCCTCTTTCTACCCATGCGGCGCAGCGGTTCTGCATCGTTGATTTGCTCCTTTTGCAGTGGTATCGTGTGACCGCCGAGAGCAACGCGATGACACCGCTACGTATAGTGGCGGCCAAAGGACAGCGGGTTTAGGGATTTTTTGGTGGATGTGGTGTGATTTGGGGATTTTTTTACTGTTTGTGCCGATCAATGGTGGTTGTGGTTTTTGGTACAGGAAGTAGTGGTATTGCTATTGCTGGCCGTGACATTAATGGTACGAAAGTGTTGGCGGTGCGGGTGATGGTGTGGCGGCGTGGGTGTTGGTGGTGGCCTTGACACTAGTGGTTGTTTTGTAGCTGAAAATGGCGGTTTGTTGGTAGTGGGGTGGTGGTTTTGAAGTTGAAAATGGTGGTTTCAAAGTTGAGCGTTGGTGGTGGCGATGGCGGTGACGGCGACGGCGTGGTATTGGTGGCAGTTCATGTGGTGGTGGCATTGGCGGAGGCAAGCGGACTTTGCGCTGGTGTGGTAGTGGATCTGGCATTATTGGTAGTGGTGAGGTGGTGATGAGAAATAGTTATGGCGATGGTGGTGGCAGCATTGGCGACGTCGTGTTGTTGGTGGCGGTGGAGTCAATGGCGAAATGGTAGTCACAAATGATTTGATGATGGTCACAAATGATTTGATTGTGTTGTGACCAATGAATTAGATAAACTGTGACGAGTATAAGTTGTGTGATTTAATTACTAATGTGCGACATAAAAATCATTAATTTGTGACCAATTAATTGATGTTTGTGACCAATAAGTTGGTCGATTTGTGACCAATAAACAATTTGTGACCATTGAATTCGATAAACTGTGATGAGTACAAGTTGTGTGACCTAAAATTACTAATTTGTGACCTAAAAATTATTAATTTGTGACCAATAAATTGATATTTGTGACCATAAAATAAGTAACGTAACTTTTAAATGTTGTGATTGTGACCGATGAACAAATCGTGACTTTTAAATTTTTAAGTTGTGACCGATTCACTAATTGTGACCTACGAAAATTAAATTGATTTAATAATTCATTAATTATTAATTAAAAATTTAAAAAACCTGATTTGTGAATTTTCAAACTTGTTTTTGTATTTTTGAAAAGGTGTAAAGTAAACACCTTAGAAACGTAATGTTCCCATAAAACATTGTAGAATTGAGAATAGTTACATCAAGAGCGTCATTCTTCAGCTCCTCCATCTAGGTTTTTGCAATTTTAAATTCCAACTGCTCCTCATATTTGGGCATGTTTTCTCTACAAATTTCGAACCTACATAACCGCAAGTGGAAAAGAAAAAAGTATAATCAGGTGACAAAAATCCAGAATTAAATGTTTGTGGGCTTTGTACTCAGTTGGAAGATTGTGGGTTTTGGGGGCTTGTTTTAGTTTAGGACGTAATTAATACGGGGTTACGTGATGTTTAATTAAGGGGTACTTACAAAAATACCCTTAAAATTAGGTATGTTTTGAAAAATCATGTGAAATGTTTTTATGAGGTAAAAAATACTGTGTAAAATAAAAAAGTGACACAATGTCACTTTTTTTTAATAAAAATTGTCACTTTTTACTTTTATAAAAAAAGTGACACAAACTCAAAAAAAGTGACAAAACTAAAAAAAAAGTGACGCACTCTCAAAAAGTGATACAAACACTAATCGAAACCTTAAATTCAATTTAATAAAGTGACATAATTTAAAATAAGTGACAACTACAAAAAAGGTGACAACACCAATCAAAATTTTGGAATCAATTCAATAAAGTGATAGAAATTAAAAAAAATGATAAAAATTCAAAAAAAAAAAAAAAAAGTGACGAATGTTTGTAACAATTTTGAAGAGAAAAGTTTATATTTGTCTTTTTAATAAAAGTTACTCCACATTATATCACTTTTTAATAAAAAAATTAAGTGTAATGTCACTTTTAATATCACTTTTTAATTAAAAAAAAAGACTTATAATATCACTTTCATTAAAAAGTAAAGTGAAATATAATGTCACTTTTATTACAAAGTGATATTTGTCACTAAAAAAAGTAACAAATAATAAAAAATGTGATAGAAAAAGTGACAAACACTAAAAAAGTGACATTAATTCAAAAAAAAAAGTGACAAACGTTCAGAAAAGTGACACTAAAAAAGTGACTCACGGTCTTTTTAAAGTTAAGTGTCACTTTTTTGTTAAAAAAGATATACAATGTCACTTTTATTCAAGAAATGATGTTTGTCACTAAAAAAATGATAGAAATTTCAAAGAATTGACAAAAAAGTAACAAACATTAAAAAGTGATAAAAAATTAATACAAAGTGACAAACACTAAAAAAAGTGACACAAGTTCCAAAAAGTGACAAATTGACAATTTTCATGTTGGTGTAATACAATTGAGTTATTATTTGCCCGATCGAGACATAGCAGAATACCTTGTGCAATATAGTTATTGTAATTGGATTCTCAAATAAGTGATCAGCCAATTTATTGAGTGAACCAATATGCTGAGCTAGTTGCCATCCTGACTGACCATGGGTTTGTACTAGAGTTAGTTGCCAAATAACAAAGTAAACTACTCAAAAAGTTCAACAATTTCCTATTTAATAATAGATAACGGAAGCACAATGCATACCATTTTGTTTGACAAAATGATATGGCGTGGTAATTCCATTCCACTAACTGAATTGACAAACCATAACCTTACAAATCAAGTTCTCGAATGAGCATTTATCTCTGCTTATGTTCTGATTTATCTTGATTTTTACTTGGACCGAGTTTTCATAGAGAGATAACAATGTCGGTAACTGAAAGAAATGATAAAGAAAAAAGTATAGAAGTACTCAAAATTTTGAGAAAAGTTGCACAAGAAAAGCGAGTGGAGGCTGAGTCTGAACCAACATCATTCTTAAAGCTGAATTACTGCCACAGGTTCTCTACATCACAAAGGTTCATAACTCTGCTCGGAAAGAGAAGGGAAGACATGTTTCACTTTGGTTCTCATTGGTCCCATGTACTGAATGAATCAGCTTCTATTTGTAGCCAATATGCTAATAATCAAAATCACCAATCTACCACCATCACCACTTCTGACCTCCAAATCCAAGAATGCGGAACTTCTGTTCACTTCTTCAATGGAACAGATCCAAACCCTTGATTATACAGACACGCATAATGGATAAATATAAATATCTCCATATATCCATCTACGACTGCAGGACTAAACAATTTGTAGGATTAAGGAGCTGGAAAAAACAAGGCAATGGCATAACTAGTTAGGTATATAATTTGTTTCCAACAATGTATATGCCCTTCGACTCTGACATGCATCCCCCAATATTTTTACCCACAATATGATCCACAGCAAAATCATTACAAATTTACAAGGAAGAATCCCAACTTCTAATAGTCCAACTCAAAATACAGATTGCCAATTCTTAAGCACGGGCTTAAACACAATTTTTTTCTCTCAGCCCATTCATACGATTCATTAACCATTCTTAAATTCCAACTAATTCTCGAAGAACTCTTGATCGGATCCTCCAAAGAAACCGGCACTGATCGCACTAATTCCACCAAGAACTGGACCTCGCGTATTGGGAACATCGTCTTCTCAGATGAAGAATTATACCTTTTAGATTGGAGAGGAGTTTCTACCTTAGATTGGAGAGGATTTTCTGTTGGTTTTGATTTAAAATGAAGAATTAACCCTTTTAGATTGGAGAGGAGTTTCCGCCTCAGATTGGAGAGGGGTTTCTGCTAGTTTTAGTTAATGGTTTTAGTTAATTTTGACAGTAATTAATACGGAGATTAAATACACAATTAGGTTCTAAGTGTATTATTCTAATTATTTTCATTTTTAACGTACTGAGCCTAATTATCCCTTTAATTAATTTAGGGTATTAATCTAATTGAATAACTTTTTACAGCATTGGGCCTAATTTCATCTATTCACATTCGATCCATTTAATTAACGGATTATCGGATTCAGATATTGATTGGGTTATCGGATTTAGACCTTAAATCTATCTCCCATTAATTTTATTGGATTTAGATTAAAATCCAATCCATTGACAGCCCTACATACATGATCCGCTTATTGTTTTTCATATTTTTTCCTTAAGAATTTAATTTTTGTGATGCTATTGCAGATAATAAAACAACACGACTTGTACTTGAGCCCAAAGCTAGTTGCGAAGAATTACCAACTGAATTAATTTGTTCTAAATATCTCAAAATCATCGTGGCATTCAAACTGCAAGTAATGAACACGATAAAATGCTGAAACCAAATTATCTATTGGAACAAAAAGATGTACAAAAGAAAAGATCCAAGGACCCAATGTTAAAGACTCAAAATGAATCAAAACATTCGGATACAAAAAAATATAACTTTTTAAACGTGTGTTTTGATTCGACTGACAATGCTATCCAAGTGATGTCTAAGATATTAAAAAAAAAACCTTCTATTTCTCACCATTCATAAATGGTACATAGTGTTAGTGCGACTTTCTTAGGCATACTTTGTCATGAAGTACCTCAAGGAATGGCAGATCCAGCACCGATGAGGGGGTGCAACCGTACGTGCTGAATCGGTCGAAAGTTAAAGCTACCATCGGGAGCTGCCAGCCAGAGAAGAGAAAGAAAAAATTGCACCTACGATAGGGCAACAAGAAGAAGAAGAAGACCTCGGTTTTTTTTAAAGTTTTGAGCCTTTTTATATGCCCAAACTCAATTCATGGAGTTCAATTGAAAATCAATTACAAAATTTTCCAAATCCATTACCCACAATAACAATTCGACATTCCAATTTCCAAATTGACGCAAACCCTTCCTGCTTTCTCCCTCTTGCACTGTTGGCTAATAGCCGTCGATGCTGGCCTCTCCGATCTCAGACTGTGATCCCCTCATGTTGTTCTCTCTCTTTTTTTGTGTGTGTTTTTGGTTTTTGTTCATTTAATTCATTTGTTGATTTGTCATTTATGAGTAATGAGTTTAGAGTTATAATTTATGTGTTTTTTGAGTTATGAGTTTTATGAATGTGATTTGTTCATTTAATTCATTTGTTGATTAATGTCTAATAATATATGATTTGTGTTTGAGGGCAATTTTCTTTGTCTCTCCTATATTTAACTTGGTGATTTTGACATAGATGATGAATTTGTTATAAAAAGTGAGAGTGGAACTGATTATAAGTGTGAAATTGCAAACGCAACAGAGCTGTCCATAGTGTTGATCTTAGAGACTAGTTTCATTCAGGGCCGGCCCTGAGAACTTTGAGGCGTAGACGACTAATTAATATGAGGCCCCTGAACATAATTCGCTAGTTAATACGAGGTCTTTAAACATAATTTTTTTACAAGAGTAGCAATACTTAAGAAAACGGAGAGAAAATATGTCACAAGAGCAATTTGAGACCACGAGTCAGCGGTTGAAAAAGAACATTTGATTAAATATCGATTTTTACTGCAACGATATGATCTCTATACGAGTTTTTCTCCTCGGTTCAACTACTTAAGGAAGCCTATTACAACTATATTTTAGGTATGTCTTTAACATAATTTCTCCAAACTCCAAAGGCTAGTCAATCCAAGGTTGGAAGAATTATCTTTTTTTGTTGTTTTAATATGTTTTGGCAACTTCAATTTATCACTCGTCGATCCCCAAGAATTCTAGCAGTGTTAATTTAAAGCTTTATACAAGCTCATCATATACAACTAATGCTAGTGAGGATGAAGAATATTCTAAAGGAAAGGCAGAAATTGAAAATCTCTTTTAAGTTCCTCAATAGAGCACCAACACATTCATTTATATTGAACTCAAGATTTAATAGGTGCCACTAGCACTCAATAGAGAAAAAAACAGAGGAATAAAACCAAAATGTAACAAAGAAGTGACAGATTCTAAACTGGTGCTCTTTATGCAACATACATTTTATTAAATATAGAGCAGTAGATATTCCTCTTTGCATGTTATTTTCCTAATAACTTGAATTGAAGATGAATAGTATTATGATTAGCTCTAGATAAATACAAAAACCATCAAGGATCAAAGAAAATGATATAATGTTAGAGAATGACAATTGAGATTATCAGAAGAAATAAAGTGGCTTATAAAAGTTACTTTGAACAATTACACCCACGACTTTTATGTAAGGTTCAACGAAATAGAAGTTTCCATTATTAAATTTTGAGTATGGACGTTAAAAAACCTGAAGAGCAATCTGAGAATGGTCGACTTGCCTGCTGTAGCGCCCCGAGTTCTGTTAACCCGGATTGCCACGTCATCGTCTTTTGCCCTAATTTAATAATAAAAAATCGCAGAAATAACCTAATTTTGAAATCACATTTGAAATTGAAAACTTCGTCGACAAGTAAACTCATATGAATTTGCTTTAAAATTTAAATATCATGTTTTAGAAATAGCGGAAACGGAAATATGATATCAATATTCAAATACATAAACTTCAAGATTTAATAATTTCGATAATCAAATTTTTCTGTGCTACCATTGCCCATCAATCATGATCGCCTCAGAAGTCTACAAATATAGTTAAAATAACAGCGTTAGTATTTTGAAAAAAATACTCAGTAGACTCATCGCCGATAATTAATTTACAGAATAATTGAATACACACTTATGCAATATACAACGTGATATCATCTTCTTTGTCTCATTTTCTTGAAAATCATAGGCTCTTTATAATCATAGGTAGGGCTGGGCAAAATGTCCGAACCGAACCGAACCGAACCGGAACCGAACTGAACCGAACCGAACCGAACGGGTTTTCTTAAATTAAAAACCCGAACGGGTATCCGAATCGAGAACCGACGAAGTTTGGTTCGGTTCTCGGTTCTAGACCAAGAACCGAAGAACCGAATAAGAACCGAATTTTTTTTTTTTTTTTACAATTGAGCATTTGGGCTTTAAGTATATTGAATATAACCCAAACCGACCAACATAAAAAAAATTGCAAAAAAAAGCCACTAAATATAAAAGGGAAAGAGCCCTAGAATTTTCAGTCTTCTTTTCTTCTTCTCTCTCCAGTCCATTCCTGCCGCACAACATGTTTCTCGTCCAGCCATTAGTCATTTTCTCTCAACTTGAAGAAGTCCTCCTCCTTCTAGTTCCCACACTAAGCTGGAGTACTCTCGTAATTATTCTTTTCATATTTAAGAGACGTGAGATTTTACCCTCTTAACGCTAACAGTGCTTTCGTTCTTTTATCGTGTTTACAATGAAAAAAATTTTAAGTCTTCCAAGAGCTTTGCACAGAGATTTCCAGCTCTAGTTACTGGATTCTTCTTCTTTACATGGTACTCAAGAAATTGTTAACATTTTAATGGTACATGGCAAGTCAAGCAATCGATGATTACATTACATAGTTGATAAGTATTTTTAATACTTTAAAATATTACGTTCATTTGTAAAACCTAAGATTGAACCTGGTCAATATTCACACACAGATTCACTCGGTGAAAGTACTGAGCACGTTGGGATTGCCTCACTTCTCACAATGTTTTCAGAAAATAGGAATGATTTTAGTACCACTTCTCAAAATGGAGAACATAGTTAGATGCTTTTATATGTTACCTTTTGGTAGGTAAGCAGTGGAGTAGTAACTGTTTGAGGGAAGGAACAAAAAAAAAATTGTGATCTATATTGTCTAGTACTAAAGTGTTAGCATTTTGTGAAAAATTTCTAATATATTATGGATTAATTATTCAAGACGCACTGACAAAGTTTTCTAAATATATTTATATAGTGTTATTATAAATGTTAAAAAAATTAATTATAGTAGGAACCGAACAGAACCGAATGGAACCGAACCGAACCCGAACCCGAACGGTTCCAGAATTATATCTGGAACCGACGGTTCCATTTACTAAATACCCGAAAATTTCTGGAATCGAAAAAACCGAACCGAACCGAACCGAACCGACCCGCGCCCACCCCTAATCACTATTCTAAAATTTCTTTTCACCTAAAAATGTGTTTCAAACAAGGGCTTAATTCTCATAAAAAAGTAAACATGCGTCTAATTTCAAACATGGATATCACATAACATGGCGATTTAATAGAGATTTGGATAATTTCGTCCATAAGGACTAATTGTACAAATGGATATCACATAACATGCTTCACTCTTTCTACTCTAACTCGATATATGAGCGAATCTTTCCCATAGTTCACTTCATTCAAGAGGAGAGCTAATTAATCCGTGCCGGAGTTTGGAGCTCCATTGAGGCTCTTGTAATGAAGGATGATGATCAAATTGACGAGGGAAGCACGACACGAGAATATTTAGTTTGTGGAGGTGAAGAGAACCTATGACTCAACAACCGAACCAATCCACTCAGCCATTCGAGCCCATATCGTTAATAAATAAGGAAAGGTTAGAAGATTTTGATCGAGAGCAGCATGTTTGCACTAAATTTTGGTGTAGGCGTAGAAAGAGCGCGATAGTTGCATGTATAAAATTAACGAGAAAGAGTAGAATAATTCTAATTGTACACGAATTTTCTTGATGGAATTTTTACACGTGGCAGCATTTGTGTTGTTCATTTTTATGTTTTTGTTTTGTTGTCATCTTTTAACTAAAAATTGTCAAATATCACCTTCACCTATATAAATTATATCAACCAAAAAAAAAAAAAAAAATTAGTGAAGGGAGAATGGGTCAATGAAGGTGACCCTTACCCGCTAGAAAGTACTTTTGAAACTATCTTCTCGAAAATTCAAACACACCATGTGATTACCAAAAAAATAAAAATATTCACCCATCCACCCTACCCCACCCCCATAATATTGTTCCATCAATTGACAATGACCAAAAGACAAGACGTGAACAATGTGACTATATAAAATATTCTTTAATACAATGGATGAGATTGTGAGTGGCCACCAAACTTTTTCCTACCCACTTGCCTTGATTATTATTTTATTTTGAAATATAACTTTTTAAAATACTCAAAAACTTTTTAATTATTAAGGTGTGTTTAAGCCACATTATTTAGAAAAATTGTATTCTGAAATGGTAGATTGATATGGTTGAAAAAAGGAAAAATTATTGATGTGATGATAAACCCCCGTTTGTTATACATTAAAATTTTCATTCTCGTTCTTCTACTCATTTTCAACCACATATTTTTTTATAAAATAATATTTTTTGTCACGTCAATGACTTTTCATTGTTTTTCAACCACACATTTTCCATCAATCTACTATTCCAGAATACAATCTTCAAAAATAACTTGGCTCAAACACACTCTTAATAAGGAAAAAATATTGATTGGATTCCACCTTTCGTCCTAGACCTTCGTAATTTGTTATTAGTTCTTGTTTGGTATACATTAAAAATTTTATTCTCAGTTTTCTATTCATTTTTAACCCCATATTTTTTGATAAAGTAATATTTTTCGTCACATCAATAATTTTTTCTTCTTTTTCAACCATACATTCTCCATCAATCTACTATTTCAAAATAATGTGACTCAAACACACCTTTAATTTATAATCATTTTCTTCTAGCGTGAGACATTTTCAATCTTTAATTTAATTACAAATTATGTCTTTCTATTATCTCTACGTAAAAATGACAATTTTTTTTTTTTTTTATCATCGTTAAATAAACAAAAAGAGAAAAAAAAAATTCCTTCTCTCTTTTTGCTTTTTCCTTTTTTTTCTTACTTTTTTATCAATTAATAATCTAAACATTTATTTGTTAGTATTATTTCATGTTTGAAACAATAAATTTTTTTATCTTTAATGTACCTCAATGCATAGTAATTCACCCGAAGACGTAACTTTTAAAATTTAACTGGTTCTTCGAGCTTTCATTTAAACTGATTAAATTCTGAATTTCGAAATTCTATTTCAACGCACATGATGTCGTCCATTTATTTTTCTTTTGACACGAGCCAAAAAGCAAAATCATCAATAATGATGTAATAAAAAATAGACACCGCAAACATCCATTCAAAGAGAATAGGATAACAATATATTAGAGATAAAAAGAATATATTCTAAAACTGTAGGCTGAAAGGGAAATAATATTCTCTATTTTCTTAAAATAAAATACTTGCACAGATTAATTAGTTAGAAATTTACCAATAATGAAACCAAGCTGGCTTTTAATCAAGAGACAAGTAAACCTAATATAGAATGATTAATAGACCTAAAATACAGATTAAAACTCAATTTGAAGTTGGGTATTGAGGAGCCAATCCAAGCCATTCTTCAGTTTTAACTGCCTTTGGAGGTGCCATTGCTTGGTATGGTGCTTTTGATGTGATCCTGAAATCAATTTTAGCCATCAAAATGCGAAAACGATAGAGTCGACTGTATGAATTTGTTTAAACAAACGTGTTTAATTTCGACTACCTACCTATCTTTTCTCTTCTCCAGGAACCGGGCTAGAGAATTTTTCCTTGCAATTGGTAAATCTGCAAATGGAAAGAAATTAGACAAATCCCCTTCAAGAACACAAAAATATTGAGAAATTAGAACGAGATTTTAATTACCAGAGGCAAGGGATGGCTGAGGAGGGTTGTGGACCAAACTGGGAACACCCTTTGAAACAGGGACGGCAACTGGGATATTGGTGGCGGATTCAGCAGGACTTTGGACCATGCTCGGCGAAGCAAAGGCGGCGGCGGCAGGGTGGTTTTCTGCACTTGACTTGCTGGCCAAAAGCATGATTTCCTTTGCCTTTTCAGCCGGAAAATCATTGAAAACTATGACTTGGCCGCCGTAGAATATGGTCATTTGTGCAGCTTCTGGCTCAGATTTTGTCCCACTGTCACATAAAATCAAATAAAACAATTATGAGATGAAAACTTAGCATAAATTAAAGCCATAAACTCAATATGCAACAAATTATACCTGAGATGGGTCTCCTTCTGGGGGATAGCGGCCGTGTTGAGTTCTGTAGTAGATAAATTATGGGTCGATGCCCCGGATTTCTCCGTTACTGGGAAGAAATTCATGGTACCAGTTACTGCTGGAGATACTTTTTTGGAAAAAAAAAAAAAAAACAAGGAGAAAGTTTTAGGAAATTCACTCAATCAAAAAACCTAGAAAAAGAAAGAAATAAAAACAGATCTAGGAGCTCATGGATTATAGATTTGATTGCTTGTTCTTCATGGAAGGGGGTGGGGTTTATGGGCTTAATTCTAACCTTTTGGATCAAAATTGTGAGCGAGTCCGAGAGTAAGATCTCCAAAGCTACCCTTCTCTTTCAAGTACTGACTCAACAAACTACATTTCTGGGAAAAGTTGGACCTCTGGCTAGAAAACCTGCCGGAATCCACAATTTCCGATGAACCCATCTGAAAACTTATATGTTCTTTTAGACTGCAACTTGCACTTCAAAAATAATCAATAAATTCAACGGATATTTCTCTCTATATTTGTGAACAAGTAGTTGAAATTAAATCAAATGCAAATGGAGAATTTAAAGAGGTTTAGATAAAAATAGAAAAGAGCACGAGGAACATATGGGCCTCTTAAAAAGAATTTACAGGTCCCACCGTTCTCGTTCATGCCCCTGCTTTCTCTGCAAATTTACGCCGTTTGCCCCCGTTACGTGCCGTTAAGGACTTGTTTCCTGTTTTAAATTAGATTGAAATTACCTTTAATTAATGTAATCTCTAACGAAATTTTTATGACATTTAAGTACCTCACATTTCATCTTTGACGCATGTATGTCCTTAGTGGATGAAAATATCGTTTTTTTAATTCAGCATGAGAACTATTTTTCTCTCTTTCCCTCGCACATAAAGGCAAAGAAAGCAATTGGTTTGAATGAAAGATTTTTGTGAAACCTTGTACAAAGAAATGAGATCTTGGACGCGTTCGATGGATATTGAAATTGAAAAACTAGTTTTTATTGTTGATTTTTATTAGACGAGTATGACAAAATAACGGCTATATTTTCAATTAAAATTGAATTTTGAGCTGCACCAAACAAGCTTGTTTCCTGAGAGCGCTACTTTAAAGTAGAGAATAAATGAATAAATCAATCAATAAATGCACCAAGAAAAAATTGGTCTCTCAAAATGAATGTGTGAGAAGTAGGGGAGAATTCAAGATCCGACTAAAAAGATCTCAAACCAGGCTTAAAAAAATTGCATAAAAAGAATTTTACACGTGAAAAACTAAATGGATTGAGGACTGGATTGGGTTACAACCCGAGCCTAGTTCCTTATATTCGCCCATGACGAGAAGGTCCATAAGGAATCAAAACTAAAATCTTAACATTTTCTACAAGAGTAGAAGATTAAAATAGAATCTTCTAGAAATTTATCCAAACAAGTTCAATAGTAGAATATTAGTCGCATAAATAGTTTTCGATATTTAAAAAGTCATATCAAATAGACCCTAATTGTTTCTAAAGTCCAAGTTGAGATTGATTTAATAATAACTATGAAGACCTATTGAGCATGTGATTCCTTCACTGAACACCTACTTGATTCAATTATTAATTCCATTCCATTCAATTCAATTAATTAATCATACTAGTCAAAGAACAAACTGATATATCACACACACAATATGGAGGTCTTGTTAAGTGATTCCTACCATAAATCATCAATATGGAGGTCTTGTCAATAATGTCCACTCACAAAATCACTTCATCCATGTTATACTCAATTTAGTGTGATATCTTGAAACAAAGTCGAATTAAACTATGCAACCTCTAATTTGATGAATCAATATACGGTACAAACGTATAAAATAAAAACCTCTATTCCATTTCGATTTTTCGCAGGGAACACTCTAAATTCCACATCGATCGCCCTACTCAGAATTGCATCTTTTATCTCAACCGCCCTAATCATCGTCGATTGCTTATTTCTATTCTTGCAATCAACTTGCTTTTTTTTTTCCCTCAACCTCAAGGCATTATGTAAGTTTTGATGTACATATAACATTATCATATTTATAGGATTTTGCTGGTTGAAAAAAAAAAAAAAGGAGAAGTGATCGAAATTATGTGGAGGGAAAAAGTTGAATTGACCGTGTTTTAAATTTGCAAATGACAGAGTCTCATATGATATCATGTAATGCATTATGTAAGTTTTGATATACATGTAGTAGTGTCCTACTTATAGGATTTTGACGTTTGTACAAAAAAAAAAAAAGCAGAAGAATCGATCGGAATGTTGTGAAAGGAAAATATTTAATGAAGAAGCTGACTATGTTTTAAAATAGCAAATGATAAAAGTGTCGTGTAACATTATGTAAGTCTCGATATACATGTAGCGTTGTCCTTTAAATTCATTGGATTCTAGGATTTCTATAGGCTAAACTATGGTATCTAGTGTTTTCGGAGGACGATAGACAAGTTGTCATGTTACATCCCTTTTTGGGGATTTGACATTACAAATAGGATAACTCTATTTTGCCCAAGTTACCAGCCGCCCCCTCCAATAGGGGGGTGCCAAATCATTTGGACAACCCCCCTTTTGTAACCCAACTTGGGTATTGTAGTACAACTCTTACAAATATGGTCAGAGATAGATGTTATTTTGATTTCTCTCGAGTGTTTAATATTGGTCTCGTTAATTGTTTATTCAATATCTTATTTTTCGTACTAAAAGCATATTTTGACATTGAGTTTTGTTATTTGTATATCGGAATTGACACCCCGATGTACAACTCACTCACAAATAAAGGGGGTCACACCCAATGAAAAAGGGCTCCCCTCTATGACGTATGAGTAGCAAAACATTTGACATTTAGGTAGCAATAAAAGACATTAGTACATCATATATTGACCTTTGGGTTGCAACAAAAGATATCAGTGCATCATATTTTGACCTTTGGGTTGCAAGAAAAGATACTAGTACATGACGGGCATTAGCTGAAAGTATTGAATTCACCTTTTAATGTAATTTCCACTATTTTGAATATCTAAATATTCTAATTCTTATTTATTCAAAACTTATTTTTTTCTCAAACTCAATTTTAATTACGTATTTTTACAATAAAATATTTAACATATAAATTAATTTTTTTTTTTTTTACTTTTTAACCACACCCTCTTAAAAAATCAATATTTCAAAATTTATTTTTCCCAAAAATTCTTTTTATTGATTGTCAAATAGGGGCTAACTACTCAACTTCTAAACAATAAGAGATCAGATAACGGCGTTATTGAAATTCATTTTTCCCAAATTTTTTTTTAATAATTGTCAAATAGGGGCTAACTACTCCACTTCTTAAAAATAAGAGATCAAATAACAGCGTCACGAATAAGCGGCAAAGTATTTTAGGGCCTGTTTGTTTCTGATTAAAATCAGATTTTAATCTAAGTTAAAGTCAAACAATCAATATTAATCAGATTGTTTATGAGTCTCACGACTTTTCAACCACGTTTCAAAACCTTATACTATAATCTAATTTTAATCCCCACCAAACACCCCCTTAATGCATTTCAACAGCACGGTCGAAAGGTGGGCCACACATAAACCGTTTATTATGAAGTATTTTATGAAGCGGAAGGCAATTGCACGTTCCGTTAGTCAACAAGAAATCGACACGTGACGACGTTTACGCGTAAAGAGCAGTTGGACCTGTTGGCGGGATGCACATGGTCTTGGTACAGCAAATAACTCACTCCTGAACGTGTCTGAATATTATTGGCTGGTTACCCAATGGCATTTTCCTCGTGATGTGATTTATAGTTATTTATTAGGACCAATTTTTGTGTTGTTTATTGATTGAAGAAAATAATATGATTCTTTAGTTGTTGCATCCATGATTAATGTGAGTAAGAGTAGTGTGTGTTTGGTAGAAGTAAGAAAAGTTTGGTATGGAAAAGTAGGAGGAAAACATTTTACAATTAGGAGGAGGAAATTCCATTAAAAGCTTATGATTATTTACAGGACGATCAAACTCGAATTTTAATTACGCATTTCGTAAGATACACTATTTTTTAACCACTCGTTCACTGAAACCCACAACCTATAAAACATTACAAGATTTGACGGACATGCATAACGACTTAAATACATTAGTAAAATTGAACTTTAAAGACGTTTAATGCTTGTCATTACATTTTTATTTTGTTTTAGTCATGTTATCTAACTTAAATTTTGTTTCAAATCGATCAATTTACCGATACATGTCAATTTTAAGTGAAAATATATGACATGACCATGTAATTGTCGTTAGCTAATATGCAAATTATAGTTCATTTCTTCATTCCCACGAGCCAAACTAATAAACATGGATGAAGATGGGTTAACAACATGCTTGGGACTTGGGACCAACCTCTTCATCTTGGTCCATGGGGGTTTCGAGAGACTTCGGAGGATGAGGATTAAAATATCACTGTTTATCAGTTCATTTACTCTTTGTAAATTTATCTAAATTTAAATGCAAAAAAATATTTAAAAATAAGAATCAGTGCGAGGGCGAGAAATTTTCCCATCCAGAGATGATTAAAATTTAGCTAACATTTAAGTTCATTTCAATTTCTAGCTACTTTTTCCCCCTTTCAAAAAAATATTTCTTGCTTGACCAATATTCACTGTTTCCTCAACCAAACACGCCTTTAAATTTATTTGTTTTTTTTATTATTCTTTTTTCGGGTTAATTTCACAAATGGTCACTGAAGTTACCTAAAAATTTCAAAACGGTCACTGAAGTTTCAAAGTTTCAAAAACGGTCACTGAAGTTTGAAATTTCTTTCAAAACGGTCACTGGATTTTCAGATTTTTTGGCCAAGTTTGATGCAATGTTTCAGCAACTTCCGACCACAAAAATCGCCGATTTCGGATACCGTTGGAAAGCCCACGATGTCCTCTTCAATTACCACTAAAAATCTCCCCAAAACTCCAAGTGATTCGGCCGGAATAAACCCACGAAGTCGGCAACCGAAAATTATGAAAATCTGCCCAAATTTTCAGATTTTTGAGGCAATGTTTCGGCAACTTCGCACCACCAAAACTGTCGATTTCGGATACCGTTGGAAAGCCCACGATGTCGTCTTCAATTACCACCAAAAATCTCCCCAAAACTCCAAGTGATTTGACCGGAATAAACCCACGAAGTCAGCTGCCCAAACTGAGCAGATTTTCTGACTTTTTTGCCCAGTTTGGGTAGCTGACTTCGTGAGTTTTATTCCGGCCGAATCACTTGGAGTTTTGGGGAGATTTTTGGTGGTAATTGAAGAGGGCATCGTGGGCTTTCTAACGGTATCCGAAATCGACAGTTTTAGTGGTCGGAAGTTGCCGAAAAATTACCTCAAACTTGCCCAAAAATCTGAAAATCTGGACAAATTTTCACAATTTTCGGTTGCCGACTTCGTGGGTTTATTCCGGCCGATTTACTTGGAGTTTTGGGGAGATTTTTGGTAGTAATTGAAGAGGATATCGTGGGCTTTCCAACGGTATCCGAAATCGGCGATTTTGATGGTCAGAAGTTACCGAAAAATTGCCTCAAACTTGGCCAAAAAATCTGAAAATTCAGTGACCGTTTTGAAAGAAATTTCAAACTTCAGTGACCGTTTCTGAAACTTTGAAACTTCAGTGACCGTTTTGAAATTTTCAGGTAACTTCAGTGACCATTTGTGAAATTAACCCTTCTTTTTTCCTATACTTTGAATATGTGTGTAATAGTAATTTATTTTTGTATAAATTACACATAATGATGGCATGATGGCTTTCTTGTGAGTGGACCAGTAACGTGTTTTAGCCTTTACTTCACGAAAGTAGTCCTGCATTATTACTTTAAGCAAGTGACTTTTTTTAAAAAAATATACTTATTATTAACTTTAGCCAATAATTTTATGAATTATTCTACTTGTACCAAAAAGTTTGACAACTTTTTTGACAAAACGTAACATAGTGGCCCCTACTAGGGGCGCGTCTGGCGAGGTATGGTTGTAATTTTATTATATTTTAAAACTTGCGTATTACTTTTATGTAAATTTATAAGTGCTCTAAGAGTCGAGATTTCAAAAAAGAATAAGTTGTGTAATGCAGGTGGTAGACCAAAACCATTAAGCTCTTTTAGCCCTGTTTGAGGGTCATTATTTAAAAAATAATAATATTTTGAATAACGATTTTTAAAAAAATGTATGGTTAAAAAATAGGAAAAAAAATTTAACGTTACATTAAAAATTTATTGTGTAAATGTATAATTAAAAATGAGTATATAAAAAAAATTCAAATAACGACAGTCAAATCGTGGCTTTACGTTAAAGGACATAAAAAAAGAAAAGGCCCGGCAATGGCACATTGCCCAAAGAATAAATCCAGAAAATTATCACGTGCAAATAATATATGTTTTTTTTTTTTTTTTGTATGGCAGACAATAATTTAAGTAACTATATATTAAATGGTAATTAATAATTTAATAGTTATATGCCTAGAAATTTCATATGTTGAATTAGTCAAGCTCTTGTAGTTGCACGTTTCTTGAATCTTGATCCCTAGCAGTAGGGGAGGTTCACGAGAGGACAATTCTACTAACTTTATGGGTCAAGTATTCGTGATGTCTTAGACTGCATTTTATTGTCAATAATTTTTATAAAAAATTGTACTTTTTTCTATTCAACTTCCTATTTTTGTTCTGTTTGATCGATACTTTTTCTATGAAAAATATTTTCATACTTTTGATGACATAACTATATTTTCCTCGAAAACAAGGAAAATATTTTCTTTACGATTGATGAGATTTTATTTTCCAGACAATTCATTCTACATTTCCCTATCATCTATCCACTTCTCTTTCATCTACTTATCAGTAAAAGATGAACATGTATAACATCCTATAGGTTGAAAATTAAATCAATTAAACGCATTTAATTAATAATTTCAATGCAAATAAGTTATAGGCAATTCAATTGTCTGAAATTTATTTTCTTTCCATTTAAATTCTATACTTGCAATCAAACACATCCTTAGCAATTTTTTCAAGCTAAGAAATTGTCGTTATTAGTTAGCACATGTTTAGTTTCCATTATTTTAAAATTTATTTTTCTCAAATTCATTTTTAATCACATATTTTTCAAATAAAATATTTTGCATGTAAACTTAAATTTTTTTCCTACTTTTTAATCACACATTCTACAACAATTCACCGTATAATGTCCATCAATCATGACCTTGATATAAAAATAAAAATTTCTACTTAAAAGATATAAAACCTTCCGAGTGTGAATTCGTTCTATATACAGCTTGTTTTGTCATCGACTGGATTTTTATTTATTCTTACTTGAAACACAACATAATCAACAATCATGATATTTTATACCGTTCTTGTTTTGTTGGGATTAGAATAAGATCTTTAGTGCATTTTAATAAAAGTTCAAAAAATGTGTAGTTAAAAAATTGTGGACCGTATAAAATATGCGATTAATTTTTTTTTATTCTAACTTAGATTAAAATTAAAATTTTAATTATTACCAAATAAAAGCGTTGTATTGCATTCAAAAATTATTCTGGTCAAACATTAGGTACTACACGCGGAAATATTTGAGAAGTGTTTATAAATGGTTTAAATTGTAAAAATGGAAAAATAAGTAATAATTAAGTAAGTGATAATATTGGATTCATCTAAATATGAGTGATAGAAAATGAGTTGTATATTACAAACAGTTCATACACCAGAGCCAAAGGTAGGGTCGGAATTTTCTAGAAAATTTCGTCTTTGATTATGGCATTATTAGTACACATAGTCTTGTATATTTAGAGCATGTTTGGTAGGGCTACTAATCAGATTAAAATTGAAAATATGATCGTTATTGGGTCTCACTCGTATAATAAAAGTCAACAATAACAGCTAATTTTTCAATTTTAATCCGATTTTAATCTCTACCAAAAACCATATTATAGGGAAATAATCTTATTCCAAATCTGCCACCCACTATTTGACAAAACTACCCATGTCATTCTTCTTCATAAATTTGTGACAATTAACTTTCCAAGTGAAAAGTAACTAGTTCTAGATTTTTTTTTAAAAAAAATATTTTTTAATGGGCAAAAAATTCATAAATATTGTCAAGATTCATTAAGAGTGTGTTTGGTATAGATTAAATCGGATTAAAATTGAAAAACTAGTCGTTACTGTTGACTTTTATTAGACGAGTGAGACTCAATAACAACCATATTTTCAATTTTAATTGATTTTTTAGCTCCACCAAACAGGCTCTAAGTAGCAAAATACAGCATGTCTATGCTTTTGCTGAAATTAAGTCACTCCGAATAGCTTTGTTAGGCTGTAAAAAAAAAAAAAAAAATTGTAAATATTGATACAACATAAATTATAAATTGTCCTATCAATGTCTTTATTTATTTTTTTGATAAGATGGCGAATTTAAATAATTAAAGTGACTAGAAGATTTGTCTCCTATGACTTTTTCAATTTCAATGGCCAAAGTAATTGTTGGATTCGATCATCAAAGTCCGACGTCATTTTCATGACCCACAACGGCTCTAAGGATTACTCAGAGGAAATAAAGTCTAGCCACTTTCATGAAAAAGTGACGCGAGAGGATTCGAACACGAATCTACCACTGTAGATCGAATCAGAATGAGGACCTACCACCAAGTTTTTGGACTTTTTTATGGAATAGGAGCCCGACTTCTTGAAATTAGAGATCGCAACCTTGCCCTTGCCCTTGCCCTTAAATGGGCTGATTATTTAGAATCCGTCCAATCCATTTTATTATTTTAATTAATTTTTAATGTCTAACCTTTTATTTTGTAATGTTACTTCCTAGTCAATCACCCACTACTTGCAAGACTTCCTAGATCAGTCACGTATTGCTCTCAGTAAAACTCCTCGCGTCCAATGCGGCTAGATTTTCCTTTAGCATAATTTTAATAGGTTAAAAAAAAATGTACAGCTTCATTCCGGCATAATTGAGTAATTTGATTTATGCTTTTGTTTCATTCAAATCATTATATACAACCTCGTTAGTAAGGTGACAATGAGTTCAAACCGCTTGTCTGTTTGTGAGAACTCGACTCGTTGAAAATCCAATCTTGCATTTGAACGAACCGAGTGTCAATTTAAGCTACAGATGACAGAAAAACTCGCTAGCTCGGGCTCGGCCCGTAAAAAGCCCGACTCGGGCTCGATTACGTCGACTGCCATTTTGGAACGTCGGCTCGAGCCCGGCCCATGGCCCGGGCGAGTCTGCCCCATTAAAAAAATAATTTTTTTTTTTTTAAAAAATTGGCTATATATATATATATATATATATAAGGCAAAATCCGAGCCGGTTTGGCCGGGGTCAAAAGCTCGGGTTGAACCTCATTTTTTTTGACCGTGCTCGGCTCGGCTCTGGCCTAAAAATGCTCATGCTCGACTAGAGCTTTTTTTTTTCCCCGGCTCGTGCTCGACTCGTTGATATAGCTAATTCAATCATGAACTTTGCCTGTCAGTTGAACCAAGTCCAAGGTCCTTGACTCGTGGGTTTCACAGGACGGGCCTTTGGGCTCACTCTACTATCCAGCCAGTGGGCCACCTCGTATGTGGGCCTAGTCATAAAAGCCCGCAGCTAGGCCCAAGTGTTGCAGGCTGCCCTCGTTGACCAGTGGGCCAAGCCTAGCTTGTCCAAGCAGTCGGGTTGAGTTGCTTATTGCTGCTCTTGTTGGTTAGGTTGTAAGGGGTGATGTAATGATGTTCATCAATTCACTAGAAATTATGGCACAGGTTGGATTAGCATATAACTTACCCAAATTTAATATTTTTTTTCCCTGAATTGGACTACACTAATTACTAATGGATACATTTATCATGAATCCTTGATGCAAATTGAACCTATCTTTGTGACACAAGAAAATATGAAAAACAAGGGTTAGTCCCCATATCTCATTTCTTCTGGAAAATGTCCCCAACTCAACTTTTGGATTTCCTACTTTTTCCTCTGCCTCTAAGAACTGAATTTGTTTTACAAACCAAATCAACTGTACTATTGTAACTATTTTATGGGAAAAATCGAATTTCGTGCAAATAAGCAACGAAAGAGGAGCGATTACAAATAATAATAATAATACACGATATCAAGATTTAGCTCTCGTTTGGTGCATATTATTTCCAAAAGAACGTATTTTTTTGTTAATGTGATGAGGAATATGTGGTTGAAAATGAAAGAAAGGTTATTGATGTGATAGAAAATATTATTTTATTGAAAAATGTGTGGCTGAAAATGAGTAGAAAAATAAGAATGAAAAAGAAAATGTGGCCCAAACAGGGGCTTAAAGTAGATATTGATTAATTATACAGAGTATATAGGTACGTTTAACTTCCAGAATACGAAACTGCATTGCATCCAAATTTCAAAATATAACACCATACCTTGTTTTTAAATACAGATAATCATTCCATAATGGGAAACTAAGGGTTCAATGATCAAATCGAGGTTTGATAAAGATGATCCGAAAGTTGAGGTTCAACAATGGCAACAAGTGGATATTTTCTAGGCGTAGCCAGCCCGTAAACTTCGTCCATGCTCAATGAAAGGAAAAGTTGGCACAATGATGCAATGACCCATTGGGCCAAAAGAATTGGCCCAGCTGGCATTTAAATTGAAAGCCCAGCAACTGTTTGTAAACATGGTGCAGATGCGTGTTTTTGGGAATGAGATACTAAAGTCGTGTTTTACTTGCCCTTATTTGAACTGGACGGTCCGGATGTCACCAAGTGTAACCTCCATTACCATTGGATTGGGGACCTTCTGGAAGACTCCCATAAAACCGTCTCTAGGGCTTGATTATTTGACTGCTTGGCTTCTCGACTCTTCAGTTCGTTCTCTCTGCTGCGCCGTTTCTTTAGGGTTTTCTCTCCTTCTCTGTTGACAATCAAATCTCCTTATTTGATTCCTTATTTTCACTCAACTGTTGGAAAATCTTGTGTGGTTTTCGCTGATTAGGGTGGGTTCTTGTGTGAACCGTGTATAGTGAAGAGAAATCCTTATTTTGTGTAATAATCGGTCTTGACTGAGTGCTATCCTTTTGTAATCCTTACTTTGGGGTTGATTCAAGTATGGTGGTGTTCAATCTTGTGTGATTGAAGCATGGATCTGATGAACTCTTTGACCTGTGGGTTTGCTAAAGAAAGATAAGTTCATTTCTGATTCATTCTTGAGTTCAGATTTCGGTTCCAACAAGTTTATCTTTCAGCTTGTCTATTTTATTCATTGCAGTTAGTTTTTGTGATCATTAATTCAGTTTCTTATTCTTTATATCTCAGATCCTTGAGTTTATATTTTCAGCACTTTGTTTCTGAAGTTATGCACTCATTTTGTTGATTTTTGTGAACTAACTGTGTAAACTCCTCCCAACAGTGGTATCAGAGCAACTGGAAGGAGTTTCTTGATGCTGTTGTCGATCTTGACTCCAATTTTTTCCAGTACATTAAGCTGCACTGCGATTTCTTCAAACCCTAATTAAAGGGGCTTGGTGAGATCTTTCTGTTTTTTGCATTATTCACAAGTAAATCAGTTGATTATCGTATTGGGTTAGATCTGTTGCTTTGTTTGGGCACTTTTGCATAGTATAGATAATTCAACTGTGTGTTTTTTGAAAAACCTGAATCATTGACTCCTTGTAATACCTTTGTCCAGAAACCAAGAGTTGTCTGGAATCTGAGGGTTACTTGGATCACAGTCAAGATTCTTGATAATCTTGATTTCAGAAAATCATTTCTGCAGTATTACTTAAGTTTGATTGATATCTGTATGTGGTTTTCTGCCTCTGTACAATTTGGTTTGTACTTGCTTTGGTTATATTGTGAATAGTCTGAAATAATTCTGAACTTGCAATCTGTGTTCTCTCTTATGCACCTTGAGTGTTGATACTTGACTGATCCACATTGCAAGTCATTAATTGGTGTCTGATTGATCTGCATACATTCTTTTTCATTCAAAATGGCAAAATTTGAAATGGAAGTCTTTAATGGCAAAGGAGACTTTAGTCTCTGGCGCCAGAAAATGAGAGCTCTTTTACTTCAACAAAAATGTGCTAAAGCCATTGATGAGTCATGGCCTACTGATCTTGAATCTAGTAAAGTAACTGAACAAGATGAAACTGCATGGAGCACTGTTTTCTTGCATTTATCTGACAATGTGATTAGAGAAATTGGTGAGACTAAGACTACTGCTGAATTGTGGAAAAAATTGGAGAAAACTTATTTGAATAAAGCTATGCCAAATAAAGTTTATCTCCTGAAACAGTTTTTTGGTTTTAAACTGGATCCATCCCTTGACCTAGATGCCAATATTGATAGATTCAACAGATTAACCCGTGACCTAACCAACTGTGACGAGAAACTCTCAGATGGACAGTTGGCTGTGGTTTTATTGAATTCTATTGGTGACAAATATAAAGATGTTAAAAATGCCATTGAATATGGGAGGGACACTCTAACTGTTGATGTGATTGTTAATGCCTTAAGAACAAAAGAGTTAGAGTTAAAATCTGACAAGAGGGAATCTGTTAGTGGTGTTAGTTTGATGATGAAGTCCAGGAATAATCCCAAAAATGGTAATTTCAATAAGAATTTTGGACATAAGAAAAAGGGCAACTTTAAGGACAAAAATAAAATGAATAGCAAAGGAAAGAAATGTTTCTACTGCCTTGAAGAAGGTCATTTTATTAAAGACTGTCCTAAAAGATTATTTGACTCCAGAAATAAGTCTAAAAATGATGGTGGAGCTGCTTTGGCTTATAATGATTCTAATGTTGATGAAGTTTATGTGGTTGTTAACAGTCCACCCTGTCAAGAGTGGATTCTTGACTCTGGTTGTACCTACCATATGTGTCCTAATAAGGATTTCTTTACTGATTTTGAAAATGTAACTGGTGGTAAGGTTTTAATGGGTAATCACATGGCATGTCAAGTAAAAGGTGTTGGAACTATCACTTTAAATTTAAAAGGAAATAAGAAATTGATTCTTGAAAAGACTAGATATGTTCCTGATCTAAAAAGAAACCTGATTTCCTTAGGGGTGTTAGATGACCTTAACTTTGACATTGTGATCAATAAGGGTTACATTAAAATCTTGAGAAGCTCTCAGCTGATTGTTGAAGCTCCCAAGAAACATGGGCTTTACATTTTACAAACTGAAAATTTTTTAGAGTCCACTTCAGCAGTAATCTCAGTCCCAAATGATAAATCACAAATATGGCACAAAAGATTGGGTCATATTAGTGATAAAGGCCTACAGATTTTGAAAAAACAGGGTGTTTTTGGTAAAGATAACATTGAAAAATTGAGTTTTTGTGACTATTGCATTTTAGGAAAGCATAATAGATTACCTTTCCTACCTGGAATGCATAAATCTGTCTCCATACTTGAATATTTGCATGCTGATCTGTGGGGGCCAGCAACTGTGTGTACTCATTCTGGTTTTAAATATTATTTGCTTGTCATTGATGATTTTTCAAGAAAAAATTGGACCTTTTTGTTAAAATCAAAATCTGACACATTTAATGTTTTTAAAGAATGGAAACTTTTAATTGAAAATCAAACTGATAAGAAAATTAAAGTTTTGAGGACTGATAATGGTTTGGAATTTTGCAATTATGAGTTTGATGAATTATGCAAATTATCTGGTATGTTAAGAAATAGAACAGTCACACACACACCACAACAAAATGGCTTGGCTGAAAGAATGAATCGTACTATTCTTGATAAAGTGAGATGCATGTTGTTGTGTTCTGGCTTGCCTAAAATTTTTTGGGGTGAAGCAGTTAAGACTGCTAGTTATCTGATTAATAGATGCCCTTCTAGTGCTATAGACTTTAAGATCCCCGAGGAAAAATGGAGAGAAAAACCTGTTGACTTTAGTAACTTGAGGGTTTTTGGATGTGCAGCCTTTGCACACCAAACTGAAGGTAAATTGGAACCTAGAGCCCTTAAGTGTGTGTTTTTGGGCTATGGGGAAGTGGTTAAAGGCTATAGACTATGGGTGAGAGAGCTTAAAGGCTATAAGGTCATTATAAGTAGAAATGTGGTATTTAATGAGGATGACCTGCCCTGTTTCAAGTCTGGACAGCAACCTGCAGACCTTTTAGAGACCTCTGAACAATCTGAAAATGTGGAAAATAGGGTTGAAATTGAGGTGGAGCAATCTGGGGAGGGTTCTGACCAATCTGCCCATCAAAATGGTGAAGAACCTGAAGCTGAAATTGAACCTATTGAGGTTATAGAAGCTGATTTAGAGCTTGAACAATCCCTGGCTGATTACCAACTTGTTAGGGATAGGGAGAGAAGGACCATTAGACCTCCTTCTAGGTTTGAAAATGATGTTTCCTTGCTGTCCTATCATGATATGATTGAAGAAGAACCCGAATCCTATGAGGAAGCTTTGAGTAGCAAAGACTCCAAACAATGGCTTGCAGCCATGCAAGATGAGATGGAGTCCCTCAACAAAAATAAGACATGGGTTTTGGTAAAGAGATCGGAGGGTAAGAGGGTTGTGGATTGTAAATGGATTTTTAAAATAAAAAGGGGTGAACAAAGTGAGAATGACATAAGATATAAAGCCCGTTTGGTAGCAAAAGGTTTTACTCAAAAAGAAGGGGTTGATTTCAATGAAATTTTTTCACCCGTAGTAAAATTTACTACAGTTCGTGTCATTCTTGCTTTGGCTACTCAATTTAATTGGGAGTTGGACCAATTAGATGTAAAAACTGCTTTTCTAAATGGAGACTTAGATGAAACCATTTACATGAAACAACCTAGAGGTTTTGAAGTGAACAAGAAAGCTGACTTAGTATGCCTTCTTAAGAAATCCCTATATGGCTTAAAACAAGCTCCAAGACAATGGTATAAAAAATTTGATAACTTTGTTCTTGGACTTGGGTTTAAGAGGAGTAACTTCGATACTTGTCTTTATTGTAAGGGTCAAGGTGGAGCTAATTCCCTTTACCTACTCCTCTATGTGGATGACATGATATTAGCAAGTCATGACATAAAGGAGATTGAGGAAATTAAAGACAAACTAAAATCTGAATTTGAAATGAAGGACTTAGGTCCGGTTAGAAAGATTTTAGGTATGGAAGTTAAGAGAGATAGAAGAGAAGGCACACTAAGTCTTAGTCAAAAATCCTATATTTTAAAATTACTTAGCAAGTTTTCTATGGCTGAATCCAAGAGTGTTAGTGTCCCCTTGGCTAATCATTTTAAACTATCAAATGATTTTTGTCCTAAAACTAAAGAAGAGTTTGAAAGAATGGCTAATGTGCCTTACCCAAATGCAACTGGATCTGTAATGTATCTCATGGTGTGTTCTAGACCTGATTTGGCATATTCTATAAGTGTTTTAAGTAGATATATGTCAAATCCAGGTGAAGTACATTGGGAAGCCATGAAGTGGCTTCTTAGATACATTAAGGGGACCTCAAACTTAGGGATTCAGTTTAGAAAACAAGCTGAAGGTGTTATTTTAAAAGGGTTTACTGATTCTGATTATGCAGGTGATAGAGATAATAGAAAATCTACTTCATCATACATGTATACTTTGTGTAATTCTTGCATAAGCTGGAAATCCCAGCTTCAAAAGATTGTGGCTTTGTCTTCAACTGAGGCTGAATACATTGCAGCCACCGATGCCATCAAAGAAGGAATTTGGTTAAAAGGGTTACTTAATGAATTTGGTTTTATTAAAGAAGTTGTTCTTTATTCTGATAGCCAATCTGCAATTCACTTAAGTAGAAATCCTGTTTTTCATAATAGATCAAAGCATGTTGATGTTAGATTTCACTTTATTAGAGATGTTATTTCACAAGGTGTTGTGAAACTTGAAAAGATATCTACTAATTACAACCCTGCTGATGTAGGTACTAAAGTTCTACCTTTAAATAAATTCCTGGACTGCTTGACCTTGCTGAGTATTGCTCCTTGCTGATCTGTGGATGCTACTACTCTGTGCTAATGATATCTGTGATGTTTTTTGTTTTTTGAATGATCACTGCTTAACTTGAATCATTGTACCAAGGTGGAGTATGAAAGGAAAAGTTGGCACAATGATGCAATGACCCATTGGGCCAAAAGAATTGGCCCAGCTGGCATTTAAATTGAAAGCCCAGCAACTGTTTGTAAACATGGTGCAGATGCGTGTTTTTTGGGAATGAGATACTAAAGTCGTGTTTTACTTGCCCTTATTTGAACTGGACGGTCCGGATGTCACCAAGTGTAACCTCCATTACCATTGGATTGGGGACCTTCTGGAAGACTCCCATAAAACCGTCTCTAGGGCTTGATTATTTGGCTGCTTGGCTTCTCGACTCTTCCATTCGTCCTCTCTGCTGCGCCGTTTCTTTAGGGTTTTCTCTCCTTCTCTGTTGACAATCAAATCTCCTTATTTGATTCCTCATTTTCACTCAACTGTTGGAAAATCTTGTGTGGTTTTCGCTGATTAGGGTGGGTTCTTGTGTGAACCGTGTATAGTGAAGAGAAATCCTTATTTTGTGTAATAATCGGTCTTGACTGAGTGCTATCCTTTTGTAATCCTTACTTTGGGGTTGATTCAAGTATGGTGGTGTTCAATCTTGTGTGATTGAAGCATGGATCTGATGAACTCTTTGACCTGTGGGTTTGCTAAAGAAAGATAAGTTCATTTCTGATTCATTCTTGAGTTCAGATTTCGGTTCCAACAAGTTTATCTTTCAGCTTGTCTATTTTATTCATTGCAGTTAGTTTTTGTGATCATTAATTCAGTTTCTTATTCTTTATATCTCAGATCCTTGAGTTTATATTTTCAGCACTTTGTTTCTGAAGTTATGCACTCATTTTGTTGATTTTTGTGAACTAACTGTGTAAACTCCTCCCAACAGTTACTTTACATTAGCTTATTCTGTTTATTGCCGATTGTTTCTTGTTACTGATTTCGAATTTGCTTGGTGAACAGGATATACAAGGTTTGATCTTAAAATTCAACATACAAAAATCTTAGATCTAAACAAAAGATCCAATAGTTACTTAAATAAATCAATAGCCCAAATCCAATCCAAAACCTAAGTTCCCAATTCTCAAGCCCAACTAATTAAAACTCAATTCCCAACCTGGTTTATGCATAATGCATGTTTAGTTGTTCTTGAATATTTGAATTTAAGAATTAAGTAGAGTAGTTGCTGTTAGTTTGTGTAATTGTTAGTTATTGAATATTTGAATTTAAGAATTAAGTAGTAGGATAGTCAGTAGTGATTGAATCGAACATTGAATTTCATCAAAATCGTTGTTTTCAATTCTTTTAGTTAAAAAAAAAAATTTCGGGGGCTCCGCCCCCGAACCCCGGAGGAGGGGGCCTGCCCCCCTCCACCCCCACCCCCCGTATTTTACGGCCTAGTCCGCCCCCCCAACTTCAAAACCTGGCTACGTCCCTGGTCCCAAATCCGCGGCGTTTCCATGGGATGCCTGGGATGGGAGTACAATATGATGAACCTCCCCGTCGGGTGCTTCCAGATATAACGTAGCCACAACCTTGTTCCCGCCCCTTGGTCTGCGACAAATGGACGTCCACATTTTTATCCGCCGTAAACCGCATCCTCACCAGCCGCCCAACATCCAATTCATCACAGTAGACGTCGTACGTGGGGTGGGTCCGGCGGGAAAAATGCAAACTTTGCCGCCACACTTGACGTCACATTTCCCATTTATCACCACCCCTTCAAACAACAAAAAATCTGCTATCAATCAAAATTTCCAGGCTTCAAGCCTCCTACGGCATGGGATTTCGTTCCCAGTAAATGAATATCATATCAAAATTCAAACTGGTTTTTTTTTTTTTTTTTAATTTCTGGTGTTCTTTTTTGTTTTTCTTTCCCTGGTTTGTGTGTTTTTAAAAACGGAGAAGTTGGAAGATCCGCTCTACAACGGAGGATGGAGACAGACGGGGGAACTAAAAGAAGCAAAAAAAAGTGTAACAATTTCTGTATCTATGACTATTTGTGCGTTGCATGTATTTTTTTTTAAATAATTATATTCGCACGTAATCATTTACCGAATTTTTTATCGAATTGACAAGTGACGGTCCTGTTGAGGGGACGTGTCCGTGGGCCCGTGGCGCCTCCCAATAGGGGCCGCTACTTGTCAATTCGGTCTTAAAAAATTCGATGAAGGATTATGTACACGTAACGAATCGTTATTTTTTTTATTATTTTATAAACCATTAAAGACTGAACAAAATAATAAACACATCATTATCTTGGATGGACGGCTAAGATTGGGTCAAAGGCTGCTGTGGATCTCTACCGAAAGAAAATTGCATATTTGTTGTCTATTTTATGCTTCCTTAACCAATTCCAAGAGTTTCATTTTGTTTGCATTTTTTCTTTCCGCTTCTCTTTAACTTTTTTTGTTATGTTTAATAGGTTGCTACTTCGAAAAGAAAAGATAGGACCGTTGTGGGTAAGGAGATTCTAAATCGACAGTGAAAATGTATCAAAATTTCGATGAGTATTATGAATAATATTTGCATAAAATTACTTGTACTCATTTATGTTGCACATTGTTACCATGCTTTTTGACACATTATTGACTTTTGGTCAAAGTTACTAGGTTTAGAATTGCACGATTAATATCGAGTTAGACTCCGTCAAGTGAATTTGAACTTCGTAAATCTTGTTGAATGATTGAATGATTGAATTTGAGCTCATGAAAAGAATACAATGTTACGTCGCTGGAACATTATCCTTCTCAAGTCGATCTTTTCATGTTATTGTTCAATCCCTTTAAGTTGATAGCGATGACTAATTGGCCTCGTCATAACAAAATCTCATTAAATTCTAGTGACACAGCCTTCTATTTCGAGTGCCGCCTCGGCTTTATCCCCGAGGTTCTCTACGGCAAAACACAACCTAGTGTTTGTCACTTCAAGCGTCTCCAAACGCTGTCGGGTGTTCCTCTTTTGTACATCTGCCACCTCCGTGGTGTTCAAGGAATTTGGATCAATTTCCATAGCTTTCTTAACGAGATCTCGAGCCGCAGCTCTGATACCAACTTTCATGGGTTACCTTTCTTCTTAGTACAGAAAAAGACACCGTGCGGCAGTAGTCTGCTCCGCTAGACTACCTTCCGCCTTTTCTCGGTCGTGTCGGGACGAAAGTAAATTTGATTACAATTTTAAGAAAGCTTGCAACATGAAATTGAAGACAATGGAAATAACATCTTCATTGATTGCTAGAAAGCTGAAAATTACAATAGACAAAAGCAGGAAATTACAATGGCTAGTGCAGGGGAAAAACACTAGTAAGTTTGAAAATGTTTGAAAGACCAATACCCCCTATAATAGACTTCGGAACAAAAACCCAAATGACGGGAGTAGATATTATTTGGCTCTAGAATCATACTTTTTCTTTTCTATTTTCTAACTATTTTACGAATTAAATGAACTCTTTACAACACGGGGCTTAAGCAAAGCTGCAGCCCGTGACACCCTGTCCGGTATACAATAAAATTTTTATTATCATTCTTCTACTCATTTTTAACTACTCATTTTTCAATAAAATAATATTTTCCATCACATTAATAACTTTTCCTTATTTTTCAACCACACGTTCTCCATCAATTTACTATTACAAAATACATTCTTTCAAAATAATGTGGGTCAAACAGACCCATATCCTCTAGAATACAAGACTCATGCAACTGAACAGTCCCATTTTCCTGCGCTTGGAGCGCAGGAGAAGGGCAAAGCTCGCTGGCTGACAACCTTTTATTTTTTATTTTTTTATTTTGTTATTATTTTTTTTAGTCTTTCAATTTTTTTTCTCTTATTTTTGTCTCAATTTTGCAGGATTATTACGATATATCAGACAAGGTCGAAATATTGCATTTTTAATACCATTTCAAAGTGCTCATAATCTAGTTTCTCCCCTCACGGCGTGCGAAATGGCCAACCGTAGCAAAAGTTACCACTCGTCGAAGTAGGTCGTTCCAAAATATATAAACAATTTTTCTTATTTTGGAACAACTTACTTCGACGAGTGGTAACTTTTGCTACATTTGGCCATTTCGCACGCTTTTAGTGAGGGGAGAAGCTAGGTCGTGGACACTTTGAAATGGTATTAAGAATGCAATATTTCGACTTCGTCGACATATCGTAATAATCCCTCAAAATTGAGACAAAAATAAGAAAAATTGTTTATATATTTTGGAACGGCCTACTTCGACGAGTGGTAACTTTTGCTATGATTGGCTGTTTCGCACGCCTTAGTGAGGGGAGAAACTAGGTCGTGATCATTTTGAAATGGTATTAAGAATACAATATTTCGACTTCGTCCGACATACCGTAATAATCTCGTAAAATTGAGACAAAAATAAGAAAAATAGTTTATATATTTTGGAACGGCCTACTTCAACGAGTGGTAACTTTTAATACGGTTAGCCGTTTCGCACGCCGTTAGTGAGGGGAAAAATTAGGTCGTGGTCACTTTGAAATGGTATTAAGAATGCAATATTTCGACTTCGTCGACATACTGTAATAATCCCGCAAAATTGAGACAAAAATAAGAAAAATCGTTTATATATTTTGGAACGGCCTACTTCGGCGAGTGGTAACTTTTGTTACGGTTTGCCGTTTCGCACGCCGTTAGTGAGGGGAGAAATTAAGTCGTGAGTACTTTGAAATGGTATTAAGAATGCAATATTTCGACTTTATCTGACATATTGTAATAATCCCGCAAAATTGAGACAAAAATAAGAGAAAAAAATTGAAAGACCAAAAAAAAAAATAATAATAATAATAATAACAAAAGAAAAAATAAATAAAAAATAAAAGGTTGTCATGTAGCTTTGCCTTGCAGCGCATCCCTTCCAAGCGCACGAGAATAGGACTGTGCAACTGAATACTTTCCAACTCCCGTAATAAAAATATTCTTTCTCCATACAGGATTTAAATAGAGTCCCCAGAGTTCTAAATTTTTAAGATACATATACTACAATCTACTATACAAAATGCTACACTTGCTATTTAAACATCTTCAAAAAATTACAGTTGCTTCCAGTACAATTACATGACAGTTAATTTAACAGTAAACACAAGTCAATCACCAATCACTCTCTCTGTCCCAATTATATATGCTTGTTTCGTTTTTCACACGGATTAAGAAAGTTTCTTTAATGTCATTGAAAAATTAATTTTTGTCAAGATCTTTCCTAATTTATTCTTATTTAATTTTCAGTATGTAAAACTAAATTATTGTTGGAATTAATAAAGAATTTGAAGAAGAAGAAATAAGAGTTGTTCATGTGTTACAAGAAGTGATAAATGTGTGTATTTGGATGATTTCAAGAAGTTGGCATATTAAGTGGAGGAAATTTAATAAGGGTATATATTGATAAATGAATATAACAAAATATTTTACATTAGAAAACAAGCCTATATATTTGGGACAAGAGAAAAATGAAATTCAAATTATATAATTGGGACGGAATGAGTATTTATTTTCTCCCCAAAACACTTCTTTGGGTGCAGTATGAAAAATATTCATCAAATTCTATATTATATGAAGAAATGCAAATAATATTACAAGATATTCGGTTCGAGTTCTTGGCATATAGCATCCTTGAGAGATCCTTTACAAAAGGCTTTTCTTTAATAGATTATTCTCTTCAACGGTGGATAGATATATAAAAAATGTGCGGCTAGATATATAAAAATGATTGAAGAAATTATGATAGGATAGCTATATTAAAATAGTGTGAATGTGTAGTATTTAAATGAATGAATTTAATAAGTACTAGGTGCAAGCAACGTGCAATGCACGTTTGCTCAGTTTATATTTAATAGTTTTGTTTAAGGATTAATTTGTTATTAATAAAGATGTAATTTTTTTGGTTAATTAAATAATTAATGATGTAATGTTTATGTAATTAATAAATAATTAAATAAAGTGCTTCTCTCTGTCATCTTCAACCCAAAATCACAAACAGAAAACTCAAGGTATATTAAGGGGTAAGAATATGAGTTTACTTAGGCTCCGTTTGATTCTCATTAATGTAGAATGAGAATGAAAAATATAGTCGTTATTGGACCCCACACAAGAGATATAAATTCAAAATTAATAGATTGATTTGATGGATAACGGTCATATTTTTCATTTTTATGGGTTTTTAATGAGAAACAAACGGATGCTTAAACTTTTTGCATGACTTAAGTCTTTACTTTTTTTAAGTAATAATGCAATTCATTTTATCGTTAAAGTATGATATGTATTACGATAATATATGTATATCATGTGTTAGACTTAGTATTGGTAAATGACGGGTAAATTTCCGGGGACGAAAATATTTTAAGAGGGTGAGAATGTAATACCCCGAAAATTTTCATAAAATATAATTCAATTTTTATATACTATATTTTAATATTTTGAAAGTTAGGAACTAAATGATACATTTATCAAATTATATTTTATTTGTGTCAAATATTTAGATATTGATGGAGTTATCGTAAATATATGAATATTGGTCTCGTTGGATAAATCGTAATTAGATACATAAATCAAATTCAAGAAAAAGTCGATTCGGATAAGTTACCTCCAAGATATTTTAGTTTGAAGGAATTATCAAAAGCTAATTTATTTTTATTATTATTTAATTATAATTTTGAAAGTAAGGGGTGGTTAAAAAAGATATTCCGTTAAAACAAGAAATTCCGTTAGTTTTTCCGTTAAATCAAGTTTTTCCGTTAAACCAACAAATTCTGTTTAATAGCCACTTTTTATATATAGAAAGATAATATTCGAAAAAAATATATTAAAATCTCAATAAGAATAGATATAAAATGAGATATGTATAACTTTCGTGAATATAAATAGCAGCTCCCTAATTATTAATCGTTCACTTTTAACTGTATTTTAAATCTTTTATAAACATTTCCCAAATAATGAAATGCATTTTATTACTTTCTTGCATAAAAATATAGACTCCTTTTTGTTTACTAGTTAGACGCATGTGCAATGCACGTGTCATAGTACAGTTGGCCACATGATAGCGTAAATATTAAAAAAAATTATTTGTCTTAAGTATCAGTTACATTAAACTTAAAACACTTGAAATGATGATATGTGACAAAAATAATATTAAGAGATTTGATTCAAAACTTATTTTCTAGATTTTGCGTTTGAAGGTCTCTCTGTTCTTTTTAAAAAAAAATAGGGCATAGATGATTATGTGTTGATACTCTATTAAAGGGATAATGAAGTTCAATCTAGCCTTTTTTTCTACCTATTGAGGTAAGACATCATGTCTCATTCATCTCGTGCTCATAGAATCTCCAATTATATGTATTAGTTACACCAATATTTAATTTCTTTACCAAGACCCTATGCAAGATGTATGTAGTCAAGGCTAATTAATTAATGATAATACAGTGCAGAATTTAGGACAAATCAAGGGTCTATATCAATATTAAAATCACAATACAATGAAAACTTCCATCATAGAGGCAAAAAGAATGACAAACGATCATATAACTTCATAAATTCTGTTGAATATCTTTTCAGCATGTTCTAATGACACTGTGCATTAAATCCATTTAAAAAAATCAAAATAATCCACTTCACAGAAGATGTTTGTCTACCAGCACTGCATGATGTAGGGGGATTCTTCTGAAAATCATTGAATTCCTTCAATATCCATTTTGACGCCATAAATTTACCATTTTAATCGCAAAAACTGAAGAAAAATGAAATCGGGAGAAATTAATGTGAGTATGAGGGTTGATGTTGGGTTAGAAAAGAAAAATTAACGATTATGATTTTACGTTTAATAATTTACACTTTTTGACGCCATAAATTTACCATTTTTAACCGTCGAAACTGAAGAAAACTGAAATTGAGATAAATTGGTGTGAGTATGGGGGTTGATGGTGAGGTAGAAAAGAAAAATTAACGATTATGATTTTACGTTTAATAATTTAAGATAATTTTTATATTTAAATTTAATCGATAATATATTTATTATTAATCACATTTTAAGTTTTTTTTAAAAAAAAATTTAAATCGATCAAAATTGATATTCATGTCGTGAAATATAGAATAAAACGAAAAATTGTAGGAAAATAAAGTTTGAAAACAGAACATTGGAATGATGTTGTAATTGAAAAGAGATATAAACGATCACGACTTTACGTTTCACAATTAATATAAAATTATTTTTGATATTTAAAATATATCGATCATATATTTATCATGGTCGCACTTCAGTATTTCAAACAAATTTTAAATCGATTAAAATGAATATTCATAACTTAAAATACTGAACCAAACGTTAACAAAAAAAAAAGCTTAGACGACTTAGCCGAGTTGAGCCATAAAATCTATCGATTATATATTTATCATGGTCGCACTTCAACATTTCCAACAAATTTTAAATCACTTAAAACGAATATTCGTAACTTAAAATACTAAACAAAAAAAAAACTTAGTCGCGCCGAGCCGAGTTAGCTTAGCCTAGTCGAGTCGAGCAGAGCCGAGCCAAGTCGAGCCATCGACTTATGAACAGTAATAGGCAAACTTACTCTTTTATTATAGGTAGAAGAAATTAAACTTAATCAACAATATATTTATTATTAATCACATTTTAAGTTTTTTTAAAAAATATTAAATCGATCAAAATGGATATTCATGTCATGAAGTTTCGAATAAAATAAAAAATTGTAGGAAAATAAAATTTGAAAAAAGGACTTTAGAATGAGGTTGGAATTGAAAAAAATATAAACAATCACGACTCTACGTTTCACAATTAATATAAAATTATTTTTGATATTTAAAATCTATCGATCATATATTTATCATGACCGCACTTCAACATTTAAATAAATTTTAAATCGATTAAAACGAATATTTATAATTTAAAATACTGAACCAAACGTTAAAAAAATGGTTTGGACGGTTTAGCCGAGTTGAGCCATAAAATCTATCGATCATATATTTATCATGGTCGCACTTCAACATTTTCAACAAATTTTAAATCGCTCAAAACGAATATTTGTAATTTAAAATATTGAACCAAACGTTAAAAAAAGGTTTAGCCGAGCGAGCCGAGCCATAAAATCTATTGATCATATATTTATCATGGTCGCACTTCAACATTTTCAACAAATTTTAAATCGCTCAAAACGAATAATAATAGGCAAACTCACTCTTTTATGATAGGTATATATATATATATATACTAGGTTTAAGCAACGTGCAATGCCCGTTTGCTTAGTTTATATATAAATTTTTTGGTTCATTAAATAATTAATGATGTAATGTTTATGTAATTGATAAATAATTACACATTGTGATATATTAATTTTAATTTGAATAATGTTAAATTCTAAATTAAAATGTATAAGTTTGTGTTTCGTACTATTATATTATATTAAGAGGGTGTGTGGTAGAGATTAAAATCAGATTAAAATTGAAAACATAATCGTTATTGTTGACTTTTATTAGACGGGTGGGACCCAACAACGGTCATATTTTCAATTTTAATTGGATTTTAAGCCGTACCAAACATGCTCTAAATTTTGTATTTAATCATGAACTTTTTGTACATAATAAAATAATATATAACATTATAATACAAAACTAAATAAATAAATATTTTTTCTTCATTGAATTCAATGTACCTTACCAAATAAACTATTAGTATTTTTAAATTGATAATCTCCACATCCATTTTGTTTTTTTAGTTTCATTTTTTCTAGTGACTAAAATGTAGTAGTACAAAGCTTTTTGCATTTTCCATTCATTTATTAATAATGTTCTAAAAGGCGTAATGCATTGCGAGACGTCGATGTTGAGAATCAAGGATCACAAGTTTAGGCGTGTCAATACGAAGAATAAGCGTCATAATACGTTTCGTATATTTAATATTATTTTAATTATTTTTAAGACATTAAATATATTTTTATTTTAAAAAATAGTTTTTTTCTATATAAAACTATTGGAGTTAAGAGCATATATAAAATACACAATCCCACATTGGAAGTTTATGAAACATTTGGAGAGAAGTGTATCTATAAAATGAGCATGACATCCAATACTTCTACTTGGGCTTTAGAATTGTAAATTTTGAAACCCAATTATGGAGTTAAAAGATTTTTAAACTAAAAAAATTCCGTTAGTTTTTCCGTTAAATCAAGAAATTCCGTTAGTTTTTCCATTAAACCAACATATTCCATTTAATAGACACTTTTTATATATAGAAAGATATATATATAATATAGGTAAAAGAAAAATAGAAAACAATCATTTTGGTTTTTTTTATTAAATTACTTTTAAGGACACGATGTAAAGCAGACATCTTTCCAATCCTTATCGGTAGATCTGGACTCAGTTTGACCGCTGCCTCCTTTCAGACAGCAGAATTGCATTTGGGTTTTTCTCATCCGAACAGACGTATGAACTCACACATATAATACATGCAAACATTTCCTTATAATTTACTGGTAAATTGTTCTTCTCCTCGTGTTATTACGCCTTGAGAATTTCAGTCAGCTTTTAAGTTTATACTTCAGGATTTTTTTATTTTTATTTATTTTTACTGGAAAGCAAATTAGGGAAGAAAGGATCATATAAACAATCTTTGAGTGCTGCAAATCTTATATGTAAGTCAATATGGATGTGCATTTAAAGAATTTGTTCTCTAGATTTCAAGAACAATTCGGATCTGGCCCAGGACTCGGTCCTGGATCCGGAGCATGCCTTATGAAGGTGAATGGCATTTCACCAACTTTCATTAAGTCACTATATAAAGCTGCGGCAGCCCTGTATAGGACTGATCCGTGGAGGCGGTTGCGCCCGGGGCATCTTTTTGGTGTTAAGGCAGGAAAGGATTCAGATTGGTATGGTAGAAAACAGCCATTTCCATGCATTCAATTTATTGGGGGAGATGGTGGAGATTTAGGGTTTCACATGTTTAGGTCTGAAATTGATGCAAAGAAAATGACAGGCTCGAGGGAGACGATTAGGGTTCCGACTGTAGAGCTTCTGAGAGTGACTTACGAGGTGGAGTCTGTGATGTTTCCTTCGAACAAAAGAATGATCAAATCGATGGCTTTAGAGGTGTCTGGTGGAAATCGGTTTCCAGTTATTGATGTTGCTCGATGTACAGAGTCTGGTGAGATTCAGTTTAGAAATCCTGCACTTGAAGAGCTTAGATTTGTGTACGCTGTTATGAGGGCGATTTTGTTACTGCACCCCCTGCTTCAACAAGATTTTGACACAGGTCCAAAGTGGTCTAGATTGATATACTTTCAGCCATTTATTGAAACGGTTGATATTCAATGGCCTGCAGAAATGGCCCAAGGGAATGATCTTGTAGCAGTTACTATCTCACACCCTCCAGGTCAAGGGTACGAGGAAAAGAATAGTTCAAGAGGATATGAGGATAAGTATAGTTCAAGAGGCTCAACTCCCACAAAGCATTCAGAATCACCGAGAGAAGAGACATTTTCTGAAGTAGAAGTAAATTCAATGATTAGCTTGAGGCAATGCTCAATGTGCGAAAAAGAGATTGAACAGGAGCAATCACTTTGTTGTGGACGTTGTCGTGCCGTAATTTACTGCACTTCTCTCTGCCAGCAGCAGCACTGGAATGTAGCACACGAGGACACGTGTGGACTTTACAAGGCAATGATGGAAAGAGAGGAGGAGTTGGCAATGAAGATCTTCACGTTTGATTGTTCAGTCGAACAACCCTGCAAATGGCTTGAATCCCTGGGAATCCACCGAAAAGGCATGTGGAGAAGGAAATGCCATTGTTATTCTCACTGTCCATTCGGCCTACTTCCCGTTAAAGGTGGACTTTGGGATTCATGGGGTAGCCTAGATGATGGTGAATATCCTAATGATTTGCCTTTCAACGATAATCTGAGGGATGGACTGTCAAGCCCAATTCTTCTTTCTGGTTGGTTTGAGTACTATAGCCTTCGTTCGTTGCCACTCTCAAGCCCTGTGGCTGACATTCTTTCTCACCCCCTGACATTATATCATATGCTGACCGCACTTAACATCAGTTCTAAAAATCTTTTACTGAAAGGCAAAGAGGTGATCCTTCATTACCTTGGACCAGAAGGGGAACTGGATTGGATTCCAGCATTTGCTGAAATCGGTCATTTACTTAGTGGTGTTGGCAATATACAGATCATTATGGTGGGGCCTGGAGTCCCAACAAATTTGTCCGGGACAACTTCCGGAATAAGTAGCCGAGTGAGGGTAAATCTAATACGAGGTGTTTATCAGGAGGAGGCCACCTACCTTCCTACTCCCCATCTAATTGTGGCTTTAAATAGTGGATTAGAGACCTATTCAAGTTGGGGTGGAGCCCTTGACTTGATAAAGTCTCTGGATATTCCAGCTTTTTTCACGGAAGAGTCTGAACTCTCGTGCTCTAATGCAAAGCAAGTGCTTCTCGCTGCTGGGCTTTATATTAGCTATCCCGTGACACCAAACCCTTTCCGTTCTCCAGTGAGGAATTATGGGCCTTTCAACAATCTTCCCTTCTACAGCAATGGTTTCATGTTTGGAGTAAATACGTAATCTACAAGTTTCCGAGGATCAAGCAGAAGTTTCTTGTTATATTTCCCATTTACTGGTTCAGATCGAGCAGATATCTGTATTCTGTATCTTACATTCTGGTTTTTGGTAATAATCAAGCTTTATTTTCCAAGTATTATTATGAAATATCAAACTGTTGATTGTAGGTAACCAGTTCTTAAACAGTTTAAGTTCATATGGTGCTGGTTCATTGAATTCCAACCTCTCTGGGGAGCATTGATTCAGAAATGGAACTTTTTAAGTGTGCAGTGTCATCTTTTTCCTTTCCACTATCGTTATTAAGTGCTCTTTTGGGTTGATCCTCATTTTTATCTACTTCTAAGTTTTGCAAATCCAAACATGCTATAAATATGCTGAACATATGTATGCTGCTGTAAAGTGAACCTCCATTTTCCCCGCAGCAAATAAATGTTGCCAAACCCACTTAAGAAAAATCCCTTCATTTCGGTTCAGTCCAATTTTTGGCTCGCGTCGTAATAATCATTTGGAATATTGCTATCCACAATCAGCGATTGCTGTAGTCATCATATGTGATAGTTTGATATTCGAGACATTAATTTCGTGTAATTCTGTTGACTCGAATAACAACGATAATATATTTCATTTACAACAAAATCTGAGATGTAAAATAATCCCCTTCGCACACGAGGGTAGTGATATTCACTCTCCATTGATTTGCACATCATCGTCCGATCGTACTTTACTGTTGTGATTGTCACCACCGTTGGTTGCTCCCTCCCTCGATGTAATTCATTTCATTCGCTGGTTTTTTTTTTTGGTTAATTTTTTGTGCGTAAACACCGCGCATGCTTATGTGTCAGTATATGTAGTAGAAATTGTTGTAAAATTTAGTGATTTCAGGAGAACATGATTGGTTTGAATAATCATTAAGATTTAAGACGGTTAATTAATTTCATGAATTATATGTCGCTTTTCGTGTTTAAAAATTATTTTGGGGAGGCAATTGATGTCTTTTTGTATTGCTTTTCTTTTGGGACTAAATATTGATCGGATTTGCCTATATTCGACCCGATTCGATAATCCAACCAATATTTGACTGTTAAATTTATATCCGTTTTGCTATGTTATTGAATATCCGATCCAAAATTAAAGAAATTAGAAAAAAAAATCAATGTTGGAATCAACTTTTTTTTTTTTTTCAATTCTTAAATGTGTTTAATAATTATAAAATTTTCAACTTTTTTTTTTTTATGTTTTGAATTTAATAACTTTTTTATTCTAAATTTATTTATTTTAATGACAAATAATATGACATAAAAATATTTTACCGATTCAATTATTTATATCAAATCGGATCGGATTGACCTATATTCATATGGATACTTACAAAAAATACCTTTAAAATTAGTAATGTTTTGAAAAATCATATGAAAAGTTTTTAGGAAGTAAAAAATACTGTGTAAAATAAAAAAGTGACACAATGTCACTTTTTTTTTTATAAAAATTGTCACTTTTTTTGCATTTTTTAAAAAAATGATACAAACTAAAAAAAAAATGACAAAACTCAAAAAAAGTGACACACACACTCAAAAAGTGATACAAACTCAAAAAATTGACACAAACTAAAAAAAAAAGTGACAACTCAAAAAAGGTGACACAAGCTCAAAAAAGTGATAAATACCACAATTTTACCACATTTAGCTTTGGGAAGATAGAAAGCAAAAAAACTTGTCAATAAAAAAGTTTCCACCATTTGAACATTTCATCAAACACATGGTGGACTTATTTGAATACTAAAAAACTTTGTCTCTTTTTTTAAAAAAGACAGACAAACTCAAAAAAAGTGATAAAACTCAAAACAGTGACACTCAAAAAGTGATACAAACTCAAAAAAAGTGACAAAACTAAAAAAAAGTGACACACATACTAAAAAGTGATACAAACTCAAAAAAGTGACACAAATTTAAAAAAATGACAAATACCACAATTTTACCACATTTAGCTTTGGGAAGATTGAAGGCAAAAAAACTTGTCAAACTTTGTCATCAATAAAAAAAACTTCCACAATTTGGACATTTCATCAAACACATGGTGGACAACATCTCTATATTTGTAATTATCGTTCTATGAACTCTACACAGAGCCGGACCTGAGGGGAGGCCCAAGAGGCCGCCGCCTCAGGCCCAGAAATATTGAGGGCCCATTTTTTGGGCTTTTTTTTTTTTTTTTAAACCTAAAAATGACTTCACTTCCCCTATCCTTGATTCCCTGCGCCTGGTTTCTATGGACAAGCAGCATAATGGAAGTGAAACGAACCACATGGTTAACGTAGAAGATAACGGCGTTCGAAGAACCCCTGAACTCACCAACTTCGAAAATTCTTATCCTCACACTGGAGATGGAGCTAGTCCTGGGTAATTTTTCTTTTTGATGGAAAAATATTGAATATTTAATAATTTGTGAAATGAATTTTTGGTGGGTCTTTGGGGATATGTCATGGAATGTAAAAAAATTGATTCGGTGATTAATGTTCAGTTAGATTGAATTTCTTAAGTATTTGCTAAATAAATTATTGATCGATTTCTGGTTTACTTTTGATGGAATGTAGAAAAATATTTATTGGGTTTCTTGCTAGAGAAACGACTTCTGGTATGGCATTTCAAGATTTTTTTTATTCAAGTTATTTTTTTAATTCTTATTGCTTATCGTTTTTGAGTTTGGCTTGGGATTGAAAATGCAGCACAATTCATCAAAGTTCTTCCCTGCGACTTCCCTCATCCCCGCGCCTGAGTTTCTAATACACTTCTAAGTTCTAAGTTCTACTTTCCTCCACTGCTCCGCGAGTCCGCGACTGCCAGTCCGCCTACCTCCACGCCTCCACCTTCAGGTCAGCCTTCGAAACTGCAAAACGAGTTGTATTTAAGTGATCGGTTGAAACATTTTCGTATTGTTACTTGATTGCAAAATAAATATTTTGAATATTTTAATTTTATTTGTTGTTTATTGTTGAATTTAAGTTAACCAATTTAGTTTCGTAAGGCTCTTTTAAAAGAAAAAGAAGATTGTTTGCTAGACTTAGGGGCCCAAATTCTGAATTTCGCCTCAGGCCCCGTGAAACACAGGTACGGCCCTGACTCTACAACATTTGCCATCAACATCTTTCTGACTCAGAATAGAATGGTGTTCAATAATCAAGATTTTAAAACGAACATACTGTAAGCTGAGATGAAATTTTCAAATGTGTCACAACGGAAAAGGTCAGGCGAACAAAGAAATAAATTCTGATCTGAGATGAAGTTTCTGATATCTAAAAACTTCACATTCGGCATCTTTTCATCGTTGAACTCTTTTCTGTAAATGTTTTAGCAGATGAAATAAACTTTGAATAAAAATTGTATGTAACAAAATTGAGGCCAATAAAAGGAAAAGGGAGATGATTCCACAACAGAGAATATAAAAATACATTAAAATTGTAATGAAATAAAACATTGTAGAATTGAGAATAGTTACATCAAGAGCGTCATTCTTCAGCTCCTCCATCTAGGTTTTTGCAATTTTAAATTCCAACTGCTCCTCATATTTGGGCATGTTTTCTCTACAAATTTCGAACCTACATAACCGCAAGTGGAAAAGAAAAAAGTATAATCAGGTGACAAAAATCCAGAATTAAATGTTTGTGGGCTTTGTACTCAGTTGGAAGATTGTGGGTTTTGGGGGCTTGTTTTAGTTTAGGACGTAATTAATACGGGGTTACGTGATGTTTAATTAAGGGGTACTTACAAAAATACCCTTAAAATTAGGTATGTTTTGAAAAATCATGTGAAATGTTTTTATGAGGTAAAAAATACTGTGTAAAATAAAAAAGTGACACAATGTCACTTTTTTTTAATAAAAATTGTCACTTTTTACTTTTATAAAAAAAGTGACACAAACTCAAAAAAAGTGACAAAACTAAAAAAAAAGTGACGCACTCTCAAAAAGTGATACAAACACTAATCGAAACCTTAAATTCAATTTAATAAAGTGACATAATTTAAAATAAGTGACAACCACAAAAAAGGTGACAACACCAATCAAAATTTTGGAATCAATTCAATAAAGTGATAGAAATTAAAAAAAATGATAAAAATTCAAAAAAAAAAAAAAAAAAAAGTGACGAATGTTTGTAACAATTTTGAAGAGAAAAGTTTATATTAATAAAAGTTACTCCACATTATATCACTTTTTAATAAAAAAATTAAGTGTAATGTCACTTTTAATATCACTTTTTAATTAAAAAAAAAAGACTTATAATATCACTTTCATTAAAAAGTAAAGTGAAATATAATGTCACTTTTATTACAAAGTGATATTTGTCACTAAAAAAAGTAACAAATAATAAAAAATGTGATAGAAAAAGTGACAAACACTAAAAAAGTGACATTAATTCAAAAAAAAAGTGACAAACGTTCAGAAAAGTGACACTAAAAAAGTGACTCATGGTCTTTTTAAAGTTAAGTGTCACTTTTTTATTAAAAAAAATATACAATGTCACTTTTATTCAAGAAATGATGTTTGTCACTAAAAAAATGATAGAAATTTCAAAGAATTGACAAAAAAGTAACAAACATTAAAAAGTGATAAAAAAAAAATAATACAAAGTGACAAACACTAAAAAAAGTGACACAAGTTCCAAAAAGTGACAAATTGACAATTTTCATGTTGGTGTAATACAATTGAGTTATTATTTGCCCGATCGAGACATAGCAGAATACCTTGTGCAATATAGTTATTGTAATTGGATTCTCAAATAAGTGATCAGCCAATTTATTGAGTGAACCAATATGCTGAGCTAGTTGCCATCCTGACTGACCATGGGTTTGTACTAGAGCTAGTTGCCAAATAACAAAGTAAACTACTCAAAAAGTTCAACAATTTCCTATTTAATAATAGATAACGGAAGCACAATGCATACCATTTTGTTTGACAAAATGATATGGCGACGGAACAAAGGGGCGTAGCCCCTATTTCGGGCTTCCACCGACGGCATGACGCCGCGCCACCGGGAGCAGGTGGCGCCAAAGCTGAGGTAGGGATTGGCCGAGCTCGTAGGTTAGTTTTTGGTTCAGTTTTTGCTTGGGGGTTTTGGGCGAAATGGCGCATAATTTTGATGAAATCGAGGCCAAAACGCGACTTGGAGGTTCGATTCTTGCTGGAAATGGTTTGGTAAAGTGAGGTAAGTTATGGGTTTTGGTTATTTTCTTGATTTTTGGGGTTGAAATGGGGCTGGTGTGGCGGCGGTTTGTTGAGCTTTCGATTGGGATGTGGCGGTCGAGTGGTGGTTCATGTGGTGGTTTGTGGCTATGGCTGCAGCTCGATTGGCTGCAGTTAGTGCGTTTTGATGAAGCAATGAGTTGACTGCTTGTGTCGAATTTAGGGTCTCGTATTTGTTGAAATGGTGTCGTTGGTTTGGGTTGGTGTATTCGATTTTGGACTTTGGGAAGATGGTGTGAGTTGCCTGTTTGGTGGTTCGACTGGGTGCAGTGGCGAGTTTGGTGGTTTCGTGTTGGTCGTTCTTGGTTTTGAGGTGAGGGCAGTGAGTTTGTCCTGATGGTGTTGGTGGTGTTGCAGTGAGTGAATGGAGTTTGTAGTATGGTGTTGGTGGTTTGGTGTTCTCGATTTTAGTGGCTTGGCAGTGGAGCTTGCAGTGAGTTGGGTTTGAAAATGGTGAATGGTGTAGTGAGTGTTGGCTGCACAGTGTTGCAGCTTGGGGGAGCTCACTGTTGATGCTAGAAATGGATTTTCTAGCATCAATGGTGTCTCACATTGGACACATTGCAAGAGAGAGTGAGTTGGAGAGATGGACAAATTCTTACCAAATGGATATTGAGTGAGTGTGAGTGTTAGTGTGAGTGGGGTATGAATAGTGATAATTAGGGCACAAAACCCTAGGCGGGTAATTGGGCCAATTAGTTGGACTTTAGGGTTTTCTAATTGGGCTAAAATAAATAACTTCCGATTTTGGACTCATTTAATTAGACTTAAATGAATTGGGCTAAAAGAATTAAAATTTAAATCGGACTTATGTAATTGGACTATAAATATTGGATTTTAATAATTGGGCTTGAAATTGTTAAAAATTGGATTTAAATAAAATAAATCGAAATTGATAATAAAATTATCATTCGGGATTGGATTCGATCGAATAGATTTGAATTCGTTTTTATAACGGCTAGACGAACACGCTTCTCTAAAAATTAGGGTTAACGTTTAGCGACACATTTTTCGAGAAAACTAATTTATATAAATTAAAAGTTCACGGTCGCTACACCTGCGAACTTGATCAATATCAACATCTTTTGCAAAAATAATTGCAGCAAAGAAGGATAGTAGATAAATGTAAAAAATTAGAAGACAAGGATGATAGGTTCCACCAAATAACAAGTGCAAAAATCAATGTCAAGTAGTCCTTAATCCCATTGCAAAACTCTCTTACTCCATCAATGCATTTTAAATCTCAAATGAACACAATGTATTTTAAATTAACCAATCAATCATACCTCCATCCACCCCACCTAAAATGCCTTCTGCTCACTTCATAACCATTTGGACTAGTTGTGGGCTATTTTCAAGAAGCCATCTCGTTCTTTTTCCCTTTATTCAATACCAATTAGCATACTAGTTTTTTTAGAACTAGCCGAAACCTATAATTTATGTAACTTAGAAGAACAAAAATGAGCTATTTTTAGGAAAAAAAATATTATTTTTAAATGGATTGACCACAAAAATTCAAATACCCAAATAGAAAACACAGGGAAGATCTACTTGGATTTGTTGATAGTAGAAATATGTAGCATAAGAAAACTATTGAAGAAAATGGAAAAGTAACAAACCTTCTTTTTTTCTTCTTCTTTGATTGCCTCTTTTCTTTCTTCTTGGCATCCTCCAATGGCAACAGTGATTGACAAAACTAGAGAGTGTAAATCCACACTTCTCTTCCTCTAGCTAAAGCCCATGGATTTGTTTAGGCATTGGGGCTGATTGTGAATGGATGTGGGCCAATTTCTCTTATGAGGTCCCCAAAAATTTGAGGAGCTAGGCGATGGTCTATTTGGCCTTGGACCAAGGCCGACCCTGATTTCGTTTCATCTCAACGACAAAATAGTATGTTGTGCTTTTTTTTTTTTTTTTTTTTTAATCTCATTATGTTTTATGTCCATGTTCACTCAATTCTCCTCGTGGTTTATATTATGATGCAAAACTCATATATAACAACTACAAAGTTGGATTTGTTGAATCTTAAATAGTTTACTATAGTGTCATATTTAGGGATGACAAAAAATTCGTTCAACTCGATACCTGTTGGGCCCGTCCCCGAATCAGGCGGATATTACCCGCCTAACCGGGTAAATGGGCGGGGACTGGACTATGGTCATTACCTCGAAGCAGGTATGGGACATGTATGGAAAATATAGTTCCCACCCCGCTACCCATCCCATTTAATATTAATTTCAAATTTAAGTTTTTTTATCGAACAAAAATAATAAATTTATCATTATTTTTAAAGAGAACATAAGTTGCTTTTAACAAATTAGTAAAAAATTAATAATATTTACTAACTAAAGACATTAAAAAAATAAAATAAATAAATAAAAAAATAAATAAATAAATGAGGCGATAAATGGGACAAGGGACTTGCCCCACCCCACACCGATTTCACCCCGTCCTTCTTTAACCGGGCATGAGGATGGAGTAAGGTAACAAAAATATCCGACGGGACGGAGTGAGAATGATCAACCCGTTCCATACCCGCCTTGTTGCCATCTCTAGTGTCAGTCCCTTGAAGGTTGACATGCACAATGGTATGAGAATACCTTGCACTCATGCCGGGACTTTGCGGGAAGATGTGTTGATGGTGCACACTTCAAATTTCGGGCAAGAAAAATGTGGGAATGATGCTTCAATTTGACTTGGTGTCATGTGTGTAGATTGGCAAGGCATGGGTTGATCCAGCTTGCTGTTAGTGGGCCGAAGTCCACACAATTGGGTGTTTAAATGGGAAACATGTTTGGCACATGTGCTGGGCAGTTTTCGGAGTCCATACTGGTGAAAAGTGTGATCAGTTGTTGGGAATAGTTGTGGGATATGGTTTCTAGCATTTTCTAGCCAATTGGGTTGGTTTATCGTTTGGTAGTTAAGGGTGTTAACTATATACGAGTTTTGACCTATAAATTGAGTGAAGGCCTGGCTGATGAGACACAGAAAATCGTGTTGTGTTTCTTTAGTGCTCCTTCGTGTCTTATATTATTGCCAAATAATAAAACAAGTGGGTTTACTCGTAATACTGTCTTGCTTTACCTTGCTGCTTTATTTCGTTTGTGCATTGTGCAAATCGATGGGCTGACTAAGTGTGATCTTAGGGCTATTATAGGTAAAAATCTGGCTAAGTATTTTACTTGGATTTCGTCCATTTGATAATTGGTATCAGAACATCGTTGTAGTTGTTGGGTTTCGCTTACAGACATGGCTGTAAATCAGAATCTCAAGGATCGGGTTTTTGCGTTAAAGGATTTCGTTGGTGTCCCTATATTCGACAATGCAGTCAGTTGGCTGCACATGTCCATGCACATAATGATGTTCACACAGAATTGAGGGCTCAATTCGAGGAGTTTGCCAGTGGAGTTGACGAAAGATAATCTTTGTTCATGAAAGATTTGTTGGAACTGGCAGAGAACTCAAATGCTCGTTTTGATGCCCTTGAGAGTGAAATTTCTTTGCTGAAATTGGCCTTAAATAGTACCACTGTGCCGGAGGCAGTGGGTGCTTCAAACATTCGTGTTCCTGAACCAAAACAGTTCAATGGTGCTCGCAATGCCAAGGAGTTGGAGAATTTCCTATGGGATATGGAGCAGTACTTCAAGGCTGCTCGTATTCCAGAGGATGAGCGGGTAAATATCACTTCGATGTATCTGTTAGGAGATGCAAAGTTGTGGTGGCGAACTCGGGTGAAGGATGATGAACCTACAAGCCGACCACCTGTTGTTACTTGGGAAACGTTGCAAAATGAATTGAATGATGAGTTCCTGCCTTGCAACACTGCTTGGGTTGCAAGGAAATATCTCAAAAAGCTAAGATAGACGGGTAGCATTCGGGAATACGTGAAGGAATTTAGTAGTCTCAGGTTGGATATCCAGAATATGTCCGAGGAGGACAAACTTTTCAATTTCATGTCGGGATTACAAAGTTGGGCACAAGCCAAATTGCTGAGGCAAGGAGTGAAGGACATTCCTTTGGCAATGGCGGTAGCGTATTGTCTTGTTGATTACAAGATGAGCGATAACTCATCTGTTCAGAGGAAGAACACTGAGAAACAGGCTGGCACATCGAAAGACTAGAAGAAATAAGACAAAAAGAAGAAATTTGAGGGCCCCAAATCGAAAGATATCAGTGTCAGAAGTCAAAAAGTTTCAGTGGATGCTTCATTTCAACGGTCCTCACCGTACAAATGATTGTCCAAAGAGGGAGAAACTGAATGTCTTAAGGTTGGAAGACAGTGATGAGTGATGACAGCTCGGATAATGCCCCCATATGAGTAAATCCGCTATAGCTCGTGAATGCCATCACTACACTACAGCGTGGCTTGATGTATGTTCGAGTTATCGTTGATGGGACAGAAGTGTTGGCAATGATGGACACGGGTGCTACAAACAACTTTGTAAGTTCCAGGATCGTTGAAAAGATGGGTTTAAGCATGACTCAGGTGACTACGAAGATTAAGGTTGTAAATTCTGCAGCACAGCATGTGAAGGGATCTACTAAAGTCACCCTTTGTGTGGACGAATGGGAAGGAATGTACAATCAGATGACCGTTCCTTTGGATGATTTCGATTTAATCCTTGGTATTGAATTCTTTGGCAAGACGAAGGCGTCTGTAGTACCGCATCTGAATGAGCTATACATTACAGATGAATGAAGTTCCTGTTTTGTACCAGCAAGACATCTTGACAGGAATAAAGAGAAGTAGATTCAGGATAAGATGCAATCTGTGAAACAACTTAAGGTGAGTATGAAGAAATGGGAGACTACTTATGTTGCAGCTTTGATTGAGATCAAAGAAGATCGAGTTGTGGAAGTACCTGATTAGGTGGCAAGTATCTTGGAAGAGTTCATTGATGTGATGCCCCCAGAACTTTCAAGAAATCTCCCGCCTCGTCGTACTGTTGATCACAAAATTGAACTCGAACCAAGTGCAAGAGCTCCAGCACAAGCCCCATATCGAATAGCTCTGTCAGAATTGGCAGAGTTGAAGAGACAACTTGATGATTTACTTGATGCAGGATTCATTCAGCCTTCGAAAGCTCCCTACGGTGTCCCAGTGTTATTTCAGGAAAATTATGATGGTTCCATGAAGATGTGCGTGGATTAGCATGCACTGAATAAGGTGGCGGTGAAGAACAAGTACCCGGTACCTAATGTTGTTGATTTATTTGATTGGTTGGCAAAGGCTTCATTCTTCCCAAGCTGGATTTGCGGTCGGGCTATTGGCAAGTGAGAATTGCTGAAGGGGATAAATCAAAGACTGATGTGACGAGGTATGGTTCATTCGAATTTCGGGTTATGGCCCTTCTGTCTTACAAATGCACATGCTACTTTCTTCAATTTGATGAATTATGTATTTTACGAGTTCCTAGATGACTTTGTAGTCGTCTATTTGGATGACATTGTAATATATAGTAGATCACTGGATGGTCATATTGTCTACTTAACTAGAGAACGTCAATTGTATGTCAAGAAGGAGAAATGCGAGTTCTGCCGATCAAAAGTAATGTTTTTGGGACACTGGGTGGGTCAAAGAAGAATCAGAATGGATGGCAAATGTGAAGGCTATTATGGAGTGGCCAAGTCCATCCAAGGTTGTTGAACTACGTTTCTTTCTTGGATTAGACAACTATTATCGACGATTCATTCAAGGCTATTCCAAGAAAGTGAACGCCTTGACGGACTTACTGAAGAAGGATCGGAAGTGGGGAATGGACTAAGGAGTGTCAATGAGCTTTTGAGAAGTTAAAATAGGCCGTTTCAATTGAACCTGTATTGCAGGTGCCTGACTTCGAGAAGCCATTTGAGGTACACACTGATGCATCTGATCGTGCTTTTGGTGGTGTATTAGTACAAGAAGATCATCTGGTCACTTATGAAAGTCGAAAATTGAAGAAGGCAGAACAACGATATTCAACTCATGAGAATGAGATGAAGGCGGTTGTTCATTGTCTGGAGACTTGGCGACATTACTTGTTAGGAACGAAATTTACTGTTCTAACAGATAATGTAGCCAATACATATTTTCGGTCGCAAAAGAAACTGTCGACAAAACAGGCTAGATGGTAGGAATTTCTGGCTGAATTTGATTTTGCGTGGGTTTACAAGCCAGGCACGCAGAATCAGGTTGCTGATGCACTCAGTCGGAAGTTTGTGAAAGCTTATGTATCGGCTTTGATGACGTCGAATCGAATTTTCTTGACAAGATCAAATAGTGGGCTGAGAAGGATGTTGCCTATACCAAGCTGTTGCAGGAAATTAAGGATGGTTTGGTAAGACGGTATTGGATTGAAGATGGTATGATCTATGCTAAAGGCAATAGATTGTATGTGTCTTCAGGAGGGGGACTGAGGCAGATACCGTTGAAGGAAATTCATGATCCGCTATGGGCAAGCCATTCGGGCATTGAAAGGATGCTGGCTTTGCTCTCGAAACTGTATTACTGGCGTATGTAAAGTCCTACTTGGTGTGCCACCAGGATAAAACAGAAATGAGGAAACATGCACGTTTACTCTAGCCTTTGTCGGTTCTAGAATGGCCATGGCAGTCGATTTCTATAGATTTCATTTCTGGTGCTCGAATGTTGATGGATTCAAGTCCATTATTGTAGCGCCCCGAGTTCTGTTAACCCGGATTGCCACGTCATCGTCTTTTGCCCCAATTTCATAATCAAAAATCGCGGAAATAACCTAATTTTGAAATCACATTTGTAATTGAAAAACTTTAGCGACAAGTAAACTCATAGGAATTTAAAATTTAAATATCATATTTTAGAAATAGCGGAAAACGACAAAATGTTATCAATATTCGAATACAAAAACTTCAAAGAGATAATAATTTCGATAGTCAAATTTTTCTATGCCACCACTGCCGGATCAATCACGATCGCCTCCGAAGTCTGCAAATATCGTTAAAATAGCAAAGTGAGTATTTCGAAGAAATACTCAGTAGACTCATCGCCGATAATTAATTTACAGAATAATTGAATACACACTTATGCAATATACAACGTGATATCATCGCCGTACTCACATACTATTGGTACTGATTCCAAGGTAATCTCCTCTACGGGTTTGTCTTGCAAACTAACCAAAAAGCCTTGACAATCGTCATTGGCTAAAAACTTCTTGGCTTGTAAAGCGGAGATAAGGCGAGGAAGTGACTTGATTCTCGTCCCATAAAACCTGAATACTTCTTCATCGTCCTTGCGAAAAATAACCTCTTTCTCGTGGTACATAATTGCGGTATGATTGGCGCTGAGCCAATCCATACCCAGAATAATATCGAAATCCTTCATTCGAATAATATTCAAGTCTGCCTCCAAAACTTGACCGTCAAAATCTATTTGTACGACCTTGGCTATCTTATTAGTATCGATAGCCGGACGGCAAGCTAACCTCGAGAGTACTACCAGTCTATACTCCTATTAGGTTCAGTCTTTCTAAGCATGCATCAGATATAAATGAATGTGTGGCTCCCGAGTCTATTAGGACATATACAGGTATACCAGAAATAGATAGTATAGCTGTTATCATATCAGAATCCTCGACTTCATCCATAGCAAATACTCTTGCTTTCCCTTCTCTTTTCTGGTCCGTGTCTTTCTACTGATTGGAAATTGGAAACTAAACATCATCTCATTCATAACTCAACTTCTCTTAATGATGGTACATAAGTAGGAAGACATGTATGTCGAACATAAAATGTCAAACCTACTCTAGATTCTATCACTCTATTCTCCTTCGGTTACACATGATTCGGCTTCGGAGAATTCTTCGAGTGCCGGATCAGCGTCCTCTTCTGGGTCTTCCTCGGGGTCTTTCCTCGAGTTCATCCCCGGGTACTAGCCCATCTCCTTGCCCAAGTTCGGGCTCGGGCATTGGCTCGGGTTCTGGCTCCCCTTTAGGTGCAACCCCAAAGCGGTACTCAAAATACATGGGCCAGTATGCCACAAATCTCGCGCAAAAGGTGTCATATTCAACCTCTACATTAGGTGACACCATTGCATCTATGTATATGCTGCGAGCTACCCCCGCGTAATCGGCCCGGAAGGTTGATAGTAAAAGATGGATCGATCGGCGATCATTAGTCACATAGCCATGCTGTATGGCCCGATCGTGTACGATGTTTAGTTGCTCTACGTGTTGGGTTATAGTCCAATCGAGTCTGGGCCTGAATCGATCGTAGTCTCTTGCGGCTTGTTCCACGTCACTTGGTGCATTTCTACGGATGGGTGCCATGTCCTAAATCAATTATGCAAAGTCCAATTATGCGGGGTTATTTATCTCTCTTAGTTAAAATTACGAGGACGTAAAAATTTAAAAATTCTTGTAAATTATGCACAAACTCTTTCTTTCTTTCTTTCTAATCCGGATACATTTCTTTCTCTTCTACTAAATCTTGTAAATCGTAAAACAGGTATCCGAATAAAATAACATTAAACTTCATAAACTTCTTTTACCTTCGGAGTCGGCAGATCGAACGATGGCAGTGGCAACTTTCAGTAATAATAATAATAATAATAAGAAAAATCTCTTTGAAAATTTTCTCTTTTTGAAAATTTGCTAATCTACAGAAACGCAGACCGGCTCTGATACCAAGCTGTAGCGCCCCGAGTTCTGTTAACCCGGATTGCCACGTCATCGTCTTTTGCCCCAATTTCATAATCAAAAATCGCGGAAATAACCTAATTTTGAAATCATATTTGTAATTGAAAAACTTTAGCGACAAGTAAACTCATAGGAACTTAAAATTTAAATATTATATTTTAGAAATAGCGGAAAACGACAAAATGTTATCAATATTCGAATACAACAACTTCAAAGAGATAATAATTTCGATAGTCAAAATTTTTTTATGCCACCACTGCCGGATCAATCACGATCGCCTCCGAAGTCTGCAAATATCGTTAAAATAGCAGAGTGAGTATTTCGAAGAAATACTCAGTAGACTCATCGCCGATAATTAATTTACAGAATAATTGAATACACACTTATGCAATATACAACGTGATATCATCTTCTTTGGTTCATTTTCTTGAAAATCATAGGCTCTTTAAAATCATGGGGTGTGGGTAGTCTTTCTTTCTTGTGCGGATGAAGCACATAAGTTATGCATAACATTCTCTTCTTATCTCATAAGAGATTCTTTTATTTCTCATGCAATTAAGCATATAAGTTATGGCAAGCATAATAATATCATATATCACATATGACAAATTCTCATCTTATGCATTAAAGCATATAAATCACGTAATTCACATAAATCATGCAATTATAATTTAAACTAATTAATGGTGGAGAGTCTCTCAAGTTTCGTGAAAATGGTGAGAGAAATAACTTCAATCTCCTAATTGTGCATACGTTTCGTCTAGCCAGTAGAAAATAAGTTTGAATTAGTATTTCGAACTTTAAAGTTTCAAAGTGTTGAAATTAAGTTTTAAGGGTTTAATTGAAAATTATTGGAATTGAAATAAATGACTTAAAATGATAAAGTAAAGTTTAGGGGCTAAATTGGAAATTTATTAAATCTGAAAATAAAACTTTAAGAGTTAAAATAATAACTTTCATAAGTTTAGGGACTAAACTGTAATTATAATAAAGCTGAAAACTGAAATAATAACTTTTATAAACTAGGGACTAAATTAAATAACTTTTAAACTGAAAATAAGAAATGTAAGGGTTGAAATTAAAACATAAACAATTAAGGGACTGAATGAATAAAACTTAAAACTTGAGGCTTAAATTAAAAATTTCTAAAATTAATATAACTAAATATATACTAACTAAACTAAATAAAATAAAACAAAACAAAATTAACAAAAAATAATCTCTTTCTCTCTCGTCCAGAGAGGAGAGGCGACGGGAGGGAGGCTTCCTCCCTCATCCTTCCTGCCGCCGGCAAGCGGTGGCAGCAGCGCCACCATCGTGGTGGCGCCGGTAAGGGATGGGGGTTTTATTTGGGCTTTGGGCGCAAAGAGGAGGATGGCCGAGATGGAAAACGAGGTTAGGGATTCGGGTTCGGTGATTTCTCGAATTCTTCCTCCAATAGTTGGGAAAAACAAGGTGAGTTCATGGGATGTATTTATTTGTGTAGTAGTTTCGATTTTTTTGGTGTTTGAGGTCTCGGTTTGGCTCGACTTGGGGGTTTGTTGGTCTCGGGTTTGGGCGTACGGTTTTGGAGTAGTGACTGCTTGCATTTGTCCTCGGTTTTGAGGTGGTGAGGTGTTGGAGTAGTTAGTTTTGAGCTCGATTTTTGGTGTTTAAAGTCTCGGGTTTGGGTTGGAGTTGCAGTTTGGTGTTGGCTCGAGGTGGTTGGAGGTGTTCTCTGTTGGCTATGGTGGATAGTGCGGATTTGGAATGGTGGTTTGGTTTGTGTGACTGCTTGCCTGCAGTGGAGGTGCTGGTAGTGTTGTAGGGAGTTGCAGTGAGTGTTGATGGTAGCTTGGTAGTGTTGGTCTCGTGGATTGGAGGTCATCGTGTTGGAGTTTGTAGTGTGGTGTTACAGTGAGGAGAGTGTTGGCTGCACAGTGTTGCAGCTAGGGGGAGCTCACTGTTGATGCTAGAAATGAATTTTCTAGCATCAATGGTGTCCCATATTGGAAATAGAGAGTGTAGGAGAGAATAGACAATTCTTACCAAGTGGATATTGTGTGAGTGTGAGTGTGAGTGTGAGTGTGAGTGTGAGTGTGAGTGTGAATAGTGGTAGAATTAGGGCACAAAACCCTAGACGGGTAATTGGGCCAAATTGTTGGGCTTTTGGGTTTTCTAATTGGGCTAAAATAAATAATTTCCGGTTTTAGGCTAATTTAATTGGGTTTAAACGAATTGGAATAAATGAATTAAAATTCAAGGTGTTGGACTCATATAATTGGACTATAATAATTGGGCTTATGTAATTGGACTATAAATGTTGGATTTTAATAATTGGACTTGAAATCAATAAAAATTGAATTTAAATAAAGTAAATCGAAATTGATAATAGAATTATTATTCGGAATCGGGTTCGATCGAATAGATTTGAATTCAATTTTACAACGGCTAGACGAACGCGCTTCTCTAGAAAATTAGGGTTAACGTTTTAGCGACACGTTTTTCGAGAAAACTAATTTATATAATTTAAAAGTTCACGGTCGCTACAATTATGGTGGTGGTGGACAGGTTCTCGAAATATTCAATCTTCATTCCAGCACCGCATGAGTGCACTGCAGACGTTGCTATTGGATTGTTTTTAAAAAATGTGGTGAAGTTCTTTGACTCCCCAGATCTGGAAAAAGATTAGTAGCAAGACCGTACATCATGGGCTAATTCAAAAATATGATGGTCCCTTCGAAATAATCAAACGGGTTGGGAAGGTAGCACACCGACTAAAGCTACTTGATCGTTTAAAGGTGCATCCTACTTTCCATGTAAGATATCTGAAGCCCTTTAATGAAAGTTTGGTGGGAGAAGATCGTTTTGCAAGCCAAGAGGGCTCCTCCTATGATTAGAAAACAATATGATAAGGAGGTGGAAAAGATCATGGGTTATCGAACAATGGGGGCAAGTAAGAAGAACAGACGGACAGACTATCTTGTTCTGTGGAACGTGACACTGGAGTTGATGCAACCTATGAAATGGACATTGATTTGTGCAATTCGAAGACAAGGTGACTGAGTATCCCCTTGAAGGTTAACATGGGCAATGGCATGAGAATACCTTGCACTCATGCCGGGACTTTGCGAGAAGGTGTGTTGATGATACACACTTCGGATTTCGAGCAAGGAAAATGTGATAATGATACTTCAGTTTGGCTTGGTGTTAAAGTGTTGTGTATTGGCAAGACATGGGCTAATCTAGCTTGCTGTTCGTGGGCAGAGTGTTGCAGATTGGTAAGGCATCGGCAGATCTAGCTTGCTGTTAGTGGGCTGAAGTCCACAAATCCGTGTGTCCAAATGGAGCACATGTTTGGCACAAGTGCTAGGGAGTTTTCGGAGTCCATACTGGTGGAAAGTGTGAGCAGTTGCTGGGAATAGTTGTGGGATATGGTCTCTAGCATTTTCTAGCCAACTGGGTTGGTTTATCCATTTGACAGTTAATGGTGTTAACTGTACACGAGTTTTGGCCTATAAATTGAGTGAAGGTCTGGCTGATGAGACGCAGAAAATTGTGTTGTGTTTCTTCAGTACTCCTTCGTGTCTTGTATTATTGTTGAGTAATAAAACAAATTGGGTTTACTCGTAATACTGTCTTGCTTTACCTTGTTGCTTTACTTCATATGTGCATTGTGCAAATCAGTAGGCTGACTAAGTGTGATCTTAGTGCCATCATATGCGAAAATTTGGCTAAGTATTTTACTTGAATTTCGTCCCTATGATAATCCCTAGTCATATCAGTTATATAATTGCTAATGCCAAATACCTAGTGTTTTTTTCTATTACACTTAGTAGAATGCATATTTTAGTTAGAACAATGGAGGAATTAGAGAGAGAAAAAAGGAATACCATAAGAGTTTAGGAGAGGATCTTCTCAAAATATTATAATTTTATTTGTTTATTAAAATGTTTGGCAAAAATAATTAGTCCTAAGGGATGTTTGTTATTGGAAAATAACTTCATTTTGGAGTGATCAGGTCATGGTGCAAAACCTTAGTAGAATTTCCCATTTATAGATATCACTTTGGAAGAATTGGATGCAATGATGTTTCCATGTTTGATTCATTAATTCTATGTTACTTTGACATTTTAATGATCTTGTTGTTATCCATGTCTGGCACAACACAACATGGACTTGAATTTTATGTTGTCAAACTTTGTGTAAAACATTTTTAGAGCATTTTACTATCTAGTCAACATATTATAAAACAGATGCATTTAATTTTAGGAAAATAAAGAAATCACACATTGAATTTTTAGTGCATTTACATATAGATTTTAGAATTTTAATATTATTTAATTAAATATTAATAAATGATGTCGCTATTACGGACTTTGATTGTCGACTGTCATTGGTCAACGTCCGCCTTAACTAACTTTCAATCCTGAATTCGCTACTGATCTCGAGCTTCCTTCTTGATCTATTTCAAAACACTAAAAATCGTAGTCATCGCTTTTCTAATCCCTTGCCAATCTTTAATCTTTGCCCACGTGCATGAAGATAAGGAGCATTAAAAGAATAGATGCTGTGCAGTTTCCATATGTGACCAGCAAAAAAACACAATTTCTGTCGATGTCAGACAGAGCCTATCCTTCATAAGTAGTTTCACCTGGGCACTCCACTATAAAATAAAGGAATGTTTTGGAGTGATAAATGGCCTCCAAACCTCCTTAGTCCACACCTATTTCTCACCTCTTGGCCGAAAAAAAATCCATAGGCAGCTTGTACTGAAAACTGCCCAGCTTCGTTCCAGTTCACCATTGGGTCAATGGCAGCATGGTTTGCGTGGTCAGGTCCAGCAAACCACACAAACCGTGACTTTGGGCTTTATCCTTTTTCTTCAGGTTCTTCTAGGTAGCTAGTGATTGGTTGGACCTACTGTTACGTTTGTAGTGACGTTATCACTATCTTGAGTTGAACTTTCATGTCTTGCTATCCGAAAGGAGCCCCTTCTCTTGCATCTAAAGCATGCAAATGTTCTAGTTATTCAAGACTTTGGGAATGCATCTTTTTCGTATGGAGTGACATCCTTGAAATGTTGGCATCATTAGCTCTTTTAGTTAACAATTGATGCACAATTGCACAAGAGCTTTAATATCCTTCATAATTCTTTTCCTCATCTTTAGGGACTTAGTTTATTTCCCACAACTTACCACAAAAAAACATTTGACTTTGGCTGTGGAATGGTTGCCGGTCATGTCTACTATTTCCTTGAATCGGTGTACCCGATCATGACAGGTTGGCATCCCCTGAGAACTCCGACTATTATTAAATCATTGTTTGCGGTTGAGCCTGTAGTGGCTGCTTGGCCTGCAGAAGTGAGATTTGCTGCTCCACCTTTAGACGATATTCAATAGAATTGATCAGATATGTGGGCATGTTGCCGTCACACTATCTGACCATGCCAAATTTTAGCTTACATTTCCTTACCTCAGTGGGATGCAAAATTACAATGATACGAAAGATACATATGTATATTTCTTGAAATTTTTTTGTTAACGAATAGTTTAACTGAATTGGACATCCTCCTGGGTCTGACCTAGGCTCGGGATTGATAGGAATTTATACAATTTCAATTGAGCTGATGTAACTATTTGTTGAGGCCTCAAACTCTGTAAAGCTTTACGACAAGGGAAAATCACACAATTAGTGTTTTGAAGATTCAATTTCAAATTTTAGATATTAAGTTTCACTTTTCAAAAATCAGACATTTCATTTTTATACAACCTCTACTTATACAATCTCTCAATTTCTCCATCTTTCTCTCCGCAGTCTCGGCTCTCTCGTCTCTCCCTCTATCCTCTCCTTTCGGCGACTCGTCAACAAGTAGAAGACTGCTCCGACGATCACTTAGACAACAGCTACATAGATCGGCACAATGGCGCCTCGCAGCTGCAGCAACATTGCTGCACACGTTCGTCGCGTAGCACCGCAAACTACCACTCCGGCACCATCCTTCGCACGGCAGCGTTGTTGCTGCTCTCCCTCTCCTCTCCCACCTCTCATTCTCATGTTTTGCTACGATTTTTGAGGTGTTGTTGGTGCATAGGGTGATAGTGTGATGTGGTGGTGGTGTGTTGTAGGTGGTGCGGTGTACGATGATGGTATGTTTTGAATGTGGTGGTGGATCTATGGTGGGATTGGAAGCTGATTGGAGGTGCGATTTGGCAGCGTCGAAAAAGTTCGAAATAGTAGCTGACGAAAAAGAAAAGAAACTGGCAATGAAAACGAAGTTAGGGTTGCAGGAAGTTGAAAATGATAAATAGGGTTTTGAACTTAATTGGTTGGGTTAATTGGGTATTTTGTGGTATTCGACTGTAGATTGTGAATTGGGTCGGGTATTAAGCGTAAATGTGTAATTATGGAGTACTGTAATTATGCCGGCGTGGTGGTAGATTAGTGGTGGTGGTGGTCTATGAGATCTACAAGAAGCAAAGCATATCTGTGAGAAGAGACGGTGGTTGTTCTTTGGTTGCGTGCAGCGATTTTGTTGGTGGCAGTGGTGGTGGATCTTGGCATTGGTGGTGTTGGTGGTGATGTTGAGATGTTGGTAGCGATGTTGAGAAGTTGGTGGCGATGGGCCTGTCGAGGTAGTGGTGGATCGGTGTGAGGATGTGGTGGTGTTTTCTGCGATGTGTTAATTTGTTTGAGGTGGTGTTGCTGTCGGGAGGTGGTAGTGGTTCTGGTAGCAACAGTGGCTGTGGTGCTGCTGGAGGGAGTGGTGAGGTGATGATCACAAGTTGGTGGTTGATGGTGGTCATATATTATTTGATCGTTTGTCACCATTAAATTGGTTAATCTGTGACCAATGAAAAAGATAAATTGTGATAAAAAAAAACAATGTATGACCTAAAAAATTGTTAATTTATGACGAATAATTTGACAATCTGTGCCTGTCTACTAATTTTTGACTCTTAATATTTGTGATTTGTGACCTATAGATAAATTGTGACGATTCAATTTTTGATTTGTGACTGATGAACAAATTGTGAAATTTTAGAATTGTAACCATAAAATAATTTTTGACATATAAAAATTGTAATTTGTGACCAATTAAATATATTAAGGTCACAGTTTCATATAATTGGGTCACGTATTATTAATTGGTCACAAATCACAATTCTTATATGTCAAAAATTATTTGAAATTTTAAACTTAATTTCTTAAATTTAAAATTAGTGAAATTTAATCCAAATCTTCCCCATGGGTTGTACTTTAACCCACCTAAGCAGCTTGCAAGGGGTAGGTTTTATTAATTATAAAAGTCCAAGTACTCGAAGGTTCCAATCTAACAAAATCTCCAACATTACAATGGCGAATAATTTTATCACGTGCTAACTTCTATAAATGCTGTCAAACTGTGAACTTTTTCCAACCCACAAAATTATAACAACAATAGAATCTCCATCAGCTTGATCTCCACACACATACAGGTACAAAGAACTGAGGACAAGCCACTCCAGAAAAATATAACATCTGGATTTCTTTCCAGGCTCCACTTCAATCTCTTCAAGGTCACTAATTTCTAAACTGGAACCTTGGGAACCCAACTCAATACCAATGCCAGCAAAAACGAACCATGACTAGCGGATGGGATGGTATTGAGCTGATACTCTTTTGGGAGGTAGCTTGCGCAAGATGAACAACACAAGTGCTGAAGGAAGAATCTCAACCAGCTGTTTTTGCATAAACTATGTGAGAACAAAAAAGTCGGGAAGAAAAGGTTGGCAAACTTGATAAAAGAGATTTACCACGTAATAGATGAGATTCAAAATTGGATGGTCCAATACTTCAAGAGATGCATATGGGTCGAAAGCAGATAGCCCAACCTGCAAAATATAGGCGTCATAAGATCAATAAGGAGTGCATCTAAGAATGCAGTACGAAGAGAAGTATATCACAAACGAAACTAAAAAGCCTGTTTTGAAAATGTTGATAAACGGTTTTGGTTATAAATAGACAGAAATGAGTAGTAGATAGATGGGCAATACTTGTGGATCTCACATAATGTGCGGATAAAAAGTAGTTTAAATGTTTACAAAAGTAAGCCAAACATAGGCTAAGATACACTCCAGAATTCTAAAAAGTAAATCCAATTTTCCAACTTATGATTGCTTTATGCTTTTTCACATCTGTAGATGTCTGGGAAATTTAAAGAATTTAAAATGACTGCCACCACGTTTGCTGGCTTATACCACAGGTAAAGAAATAGGGATGTATTGGCCTACAAATCCACTCCCACACAATTCCCTTGTAATTAAGAAATATACACACTAAACTCCCACGTCCTACCTCACAAAGCAACATTTACGTTGTACTCCAATAAATTTAAATAAATAATAAACATCATCTCATGCATAGTTGCATTTAGTTTTAGGAATAGGGAACTCTGCCTAGTACCAAAATCCTTAGAAGGGATGCAGTCAAAAGTGAGGAATAACATGTCAGAAAACACTCAATATGGCTTCTGGATGTTTGCTATTTGTTTTGTTCTTAATTTTTCTTAATCAAAATTTGCCTCTTTTTCTCCCCATGAATCAATCTTTTCCATTGCCAAAATTGTTCAAGTCCTATAGTATCCATGATACAAATTGAACCCTAGATGTCCAAGTAGAAAAAGGACAGTCTCCACTGAAAAAAAAAAAAAAAAGAAAAAAACTTTCTTATTAAAATTTGACACATGTTAATACTATGTGCAGTCTTAGGTCACTTGGCAATATAAACAGTAACAATGCATGTTATATGGGGATAAATCAATAGTAAGCAAAACTAGTGGGATGCATCCCATGGAGAATTAAAGATATGATGGGAAGTTTCAGTTGGGCCTGAATCAGGATATTTAAACTTCAAACTGAGGCTAGAAATAAGGATGCAAAAGAAGTATGCCTGAAACAAGTAATGGTGCCAGAATATTTTAAAGATTTCCGAGAAAGATGTTCATTGGGCACTCTTTAACTTATTTGACTTCTCACCCTGGGAGATAAAAACACAACAATTAAACCAACACCAAGTCACGCGTGCTATTCGTGCAATCTTTGGTTTCAGAAAGAATCTGTTAGTTCTCTTCTTCGCATGCAGAAACACTGAATTTGTTAGTAAGACCAATGCGAGCATCCATAAGGACAAGACAGATCAGATTCTTTCAGCACAGTGAGCACTTCTATTATGTCAAATAACCAAGTGAAAGGCATTTCGAACCATACCACAAAGCATCTTATAAGAAAACAAGTGAAGCATATAGCCGTCACAAATCCAACCTGCAACAACAAAATCCAATCATTTCTCACTGAGTACTAGAAAGAATGAGAAGGATAGCCACTGAAAGTAAGAAAAAGTTACACAACTGAAACGCATGTGGAGTAATATCATGTTGGCTACTTAAAATAATCACTAAGCTAATAAACAACTGGAGAATAGCAACATCAGCAGATAGACAATACTACCTTCCAACCACCATTACCAGATTTGGAAAAAATAGCAGTACCCTAAATAGATGTGCAACTTGTGTTTCTGAACCAGTATTGTAAGTGTTTTAATTTGCCATGTGTTAAGCTCTGAATGATAAGCTAATCAGAGTTGATATGTAGGGCAAAATTTGACCTTTGAGACCTGGTGACCACCACTAAAAGGGCAAATAAAAAATTGTTTTCTATTTGATTTGAAACATAAGCTAATCAAATGCGATGCATGTGTGGTGTTGTATTACTTTATCATTTTCCATAATGATAATAATTTCAATCCTGAGTATCTTTTGGGGAAAAGAAATTTGTGACTGTGTCGTTGAAGAGACTTGCTAATCCAATCTGCTGAAATACAGCGAGTCAAATCATATGAATACATTTTAGGTCTCAATATTGACCGATTTTCCAGTAATGTAAACTCATAATTATGCAAAACGCTATCAATGCAGACACATTAAGCGATAAACTATTAGGTGAACGTTGTTTGGTCCACAGCCAGAGGCCATAGGACAATCTGGATGGTTTTGTCAGAGAAACTTTATATATTCGTTTAGATATTGCATATTGTGTTTTTCTTATCAATAATATATTGATTTATCAAAAAGTAAACAAAGTATATGTTTGGCAGGTGTTTATAGTTTGTTTATAATTGATCAAACATCTTTTTATCTACACATGCCGCGGGACCCACAAGTACGGCCACTTACTATCTGTTTATCTGAAATGATTACAAGAAACTCCCAACAAGCTTTTTAATGAAACAATCTGTAAATGCTACAACATAACGCATGTTTGACAAAGCTTAAAACTGCTTACAAGTTAGTCAAACTCTATTTGTATCCACACACTCCTTAGAACCCACAACTTATACCCACTTATTGCCCACCCATTTCGTAGCACATCTTATCTAGTAAAAGTTTTTGCCAAACATGCTCATAGTATACAGAATAAGCATCTCTTTCTAATTCAATTACAATTAGAAGGCATAACCTCATGAAGTTTCTTTCTCCTCCCTTTGGACTCGATTGGAAAGCGTCTTAGCATGAAAAATAACCTGGAATAAGAAAAGATATGAAATTGACAATTGACAAGAATAACAGAAAATTTGAATTCAAAACCTCAGCAAACAAATTGGGAATGATTAATTTGCTATAGATCATAACAACAGTGATTTGAAAGTTTTCAAATACTTACCTTCCTCCATACAGCAAGAAACCTAATGCTGCGATAAATGATACCACTGCAGAGATCAAAAGAGATGAGAAACCATATATATTTTGCACATAAATGATTCTGGAAAAACTAAAAAAACAAGCAAGAATGAATTTAAAAAGTAGAAATTACTAGGATGATATCAACCTGCCATAAAAATCTTTCCAAAGAATTCCACGGCACTGTTGTCATCTATCCACATGGATGCCCAGATACAGACCTGATTTCAATACCTCTTTACTTGTGATCATTTATTGAAAGGAAAATTTTAATTTATACAGAACAGACCAGACAACTGATGTAGGACATAGTAGGCTAAAATAGCAAAATATAAAATTAAAGAAGCAAGTTTCAGGATTTTTGGTCACTTGTCCAGTTTTCACGGGTTACCTTTCTTCTTAGCACAGAAAGGGGCACCGTGCGACAGTAGTCTGCTCCGCTAGACTATCTTCCGCCTTTTCTCGGTCGCGTCGGGACGAAAGAAAATTTGATTACAATTTTAAGAGAGCTTGCAACATAAAATTGAATACAATGGAAATAACATCTTCATTGATTGCTAGAAAGCTGAAAATTACAATAGACGAAAGCAGGAAATTACAATGGCTAATGCAGGGGGAGAACACTAGTAAGCTTGAAAATGTTTGAAAGACCAATACCCCTTATAATAGACTTAGTAACAAAAACCCAAATGACGGGAGTAGACATCATTTGGCTTCAGAATCATACTTTTTCTTTTCTATTTTCTAACTATTTTATGAATTAAATAAACTATTTACAACACGCCGTGACATTCTCCTCCATTTGATTTGGCGATGTCCTCGGAGCCATTGTGTCTTCTTCTCGCTGTTGCATCCGCTCCATTTGACAAAGTACTCTTGAAAATATATCATAGAAGCTCGAGTAGTTTGGTAGCCAAGAATCTTTTCGTCAACCTTTGTTTTTGATCGTTTTACTTTAAGCACTGGTTGCTTCAAACTTGTAGAATTCTTGTACTGTTTCTGATCGGTGTCTGCAGTATGGAGGAGTAGCGGTTGTTGGCCAGTAGAAATTTCAAAAGGACTCTTATTGGGAGAAAAGCTCTTTTGAACATTGAAAAAATCTGAGCCACATCCGAATGTTTCACCCGAATTTCATGCGAAATAGAGGTAAAGTGCTGAAAATAGTCTCCCAACATAGAATTGAACTGCTCTGTCTGTCCGTCTGATCTTCGGTGAATACTAGCATTCATGCTCAAAGTTGAACTAAGAAGTTTGAACAACTTGGTCCAAAATATGCTAATAAATCGAGAATCTCAATCATTGACGAAAGGCGATCCCCAGTATTTGACAATAGGCTTGAAAAAGAGTTGAGCTGTCTCTTCGGCTGATACATACTTGGGTGCTGTGCTGAACGTTGAATCTTTAGATAAACAGTCCATCCCGATGATGATAGTGCCAAAGTCTCCAACTCTTGGCAATCCACTAATATAGTTTGTCGATCCACTCTCAACTGATTCATTCAGGATGGAAAGGGGCTCCAGTGAGCCTGCATGTTGTGGTAGTGCGGAAGTGTGCTCCACGATAGTCCCACTTCCCAACACTTCTCTCTCTTGCTTCCGAAGCTCTTCAAGCTCCGGCTGAGCCATACGGCATGGTGCCTTGGTGGGAGGTTTGGCACCCAGAACAAGTCCAATCCTACGATCAATTGCCCTCCTCATTGGCAATTTATTTGGTAACACATCCAGCATGATGTCTTCGAATTCCTTAGGCCTTGTGATAGGCGTTGGAATAGAGCCAGTTGTTTCTTCGATATCCTCTATTCGAAGAGAACACAAGAATGAGGGTTCGTTCCTCTTGAAACCCTTACTGTATTGCATGGCTGAGACGCCTTTCTCGCCAGTTTTCCCAACCTGTGTGGGAATAATGAATGATTTGCTACCCATCATTATTAGTGAGTCAGAATGCGGCAACACTGCTGTCTTTGTATCCCGAAGATATTCCAATCCGAGAATTAGCTTGAAATCATCCATCTGAACTACCGACAAATTTGTCTTTCCTTCGAAGGGACCTACTTTGATCGGCACAAATTGTGCTATTCCCGCTATTGGTTGAGCAGCGGAGTTGATCGCTTTGACTTTCCCCTTACCTCTTTCCAGAACAAGTCCGAGCCGCTCTACTTCGGAACTTGCGAGGTAGTTGTGCGTGGCACCAGTGTCCACCATAGCCCTGATTGGCTTTCCATTGATCCTCACATCAATGTACATTAGGCCTTTCGCCTTACAAGTGCGAGCCTTCGACTCTTCCATCTTCGACTCTTTCGAGGGACCGACGTCCCTTTTAGTAGTTCGGTGCGATAGTGTATTGCACCAATGCGAGAATGCACCAATGCGAGAATGCACCAATTACATCCTCGTCTCCTTCGGAGTCGGTGTCACCACGACAGCTAGCTTGTGGGGTATTTTGCTTCGAACTTGAGCCCCCAGTTGCCAGTTGACAGTATGCATTCACCCACTGGCGGACCCACATGGGGTCATGTGGGGTCAGATGACCCCACAGTTTTTTTTTTTTTTTTTTCGAGTTTTTTTTTTAAAACCCAACACTTACCATAGTTACCAAGTAGCCCAATCCACTGGCCCAATTACACTGGCCCAATCCAAGAAATGAAAAACACGGTCATGGACTCACAGCCATAGGTCATCCAGTGAGAAACGATTCCAGCCAGCCTCCATGGAAATTCATTTTCCTCTCGACGACTCGACCTCCACCTCCGCCTCTGCTGCTCTGTGTCCATGTTGTTCCTTCCTCTCGACATCCGCCTCTGACTCACAGGTCATCCAGTATGGAGAAATATTTATAATTGGAGAAGATGAAGGTATACGTCGGATAAATTACATCATAATTTTGATAAATTTTGATGGGAAATTGCCATGGATCTCAGCCTGCGGATCACAATTCTAGCTCCAATAAACCCAATAGTTCTGCCAGACCTTCCATTCCAGGTACACTTCTTGAATTCATTTTCCCCAAAATTTATGCTCATTACAAGTTTCTGGGTCCTTGGAATTTCACTTGTTTCTGGGTTTCTATTCGGAGAAGGGAAGAAAATTCTTAAGATTTGATGGTTTGATAGAGTAGTTTATGTGCTGATTATTATGTATTTGCGCCTTTCAACTTTCTTCGCTTTTCAAATTACCAATTGGGTTTGATTGACTTGTCTTGTGAGTTTTCAGACATTATCTGTTTTGATTTGAGCATGAATTGCAATTTTTGGCTAAGAGGTTTGCTGGTAAGTAAATGAGTTTTTATTGGTTAAAACTGAAATAAGCAAGCAGGCAATTACTTCCTAAATAAGTAATTTTAGCTACACAGAAGTAAGAAAATGGTAATGTATCTGTTTGGAAATTATGAGTTACTTAAATTAAAACTAACTTTTTCTACTTATTTTAGCTTAAACTCAAATGCTAAGTGAGCATTAATGTGCAATATGTGTTTACTAGTTATTCTATTGATAGTAAGCAAATAGCGAATGCATGCTCGATTTACATTTAAATTTGCATATTTTTCAAGGGGACGTCAAGTAATTACATTTAAATAGCGAATGCCTGCTCGACTTATTTTGTTAATGATACGTCGTTCTAAATATTTTGAAATCTCATTTTTGACCCCACAACACAATTGCTCTGGGTCCGCCCCTGCATTCACCATCCGTTTCTGAGGACACTCTGCCACCCGGTAAGGTCCTTCACATAGAAAGCATTTCAATCTAGGAGAGACATCAGATCTGCCCTCCTTTGCCTTTCCATGATTCCAGTCATTACTGGAACTGCCGTTATAGTTTCCTTGACGGCTATTTTGGCGGTTGCCTTGATAGGATCCTCCCCTATTCTGAGAGTAACGCTCTCCCCTATTTGAGTTCGAGCTGGGTCTGAAAGGTCTCCTTCCACCTTCAGCCGCTTGACTATTTCCTGAATGTCGATCCTCTCTCGACTCAGGTTGATAGTCACTTGCACATTCAGCAGCTCCCATAGTCGCGCTCAAATCAGTGACCTTCTGTCTCAGAAGTTCCGTGCGCATCCACGGTTTTAACTCTTCCATGAAGGTGAATAGCTTATCCTTCTTTGACATATCTCTGATATTCAACATATGCCCCGAGAAGGCCTTCACATACTCCCTGATGGAGCTTGTGTGTTTCAGTTCTCGTAAGGCTCGACGTGCCTCGTATTCCACATTTTCTGAGAAAAGCTGAGATCTGATAGCTTCCTTGAGAAGATCCCAAGAATCAATTCGGACCCTGTTGGCCTGAATATCCACGTACTTCGTTCGCCACCATAGCTTTGCATCTCCACCTAGATACATGATAGCTGTTGTGACCTTTCTCACTTCGTCCTTGATCGAAGCCGCAAGAAAGTATTGTTCCATATCGAACAAGTTCTCAACTTCTTTAGCATCGCGTGCACCTCCATAGGTACACGGTTCTGGAATTCTGAGCCTATGCACCGGCTCATGTACGATGGCTTGTCCGTTGCCAATCGCGCGTTGAAGAACTAGTAACCGAGTTTTCAACGCTCCCATCTCATCCTGCAACTCAGGTATGATAGCAACAACATCAGTCATAGCTGCGCATGCCTCTTAGCATTCATCCAGTTGGATGCGTAATTCCCGAGTTTCCGTCTGTGCCGCCTCGGCTTTGTCCTTGAGGTTCTCCATGGCAAAACACAACCTAGTGTTTGTCACCTCTAGCGCCTCCAAACGCTGTCGAGTGTTCCTCTTTTGAACATCTACCACCTCCGTGGTGTTCGAGAAATTTAGGTCAATTTCCATAGCTTTCTTAACGAGATCTCGAGCCGCAGCTCCGATACCAACTTTCACGGGTTACCTTTCTTCTTAGCACAGAAAGGGGTACCGTGCGGCAGTAGTCTGCTCCGCTAGACTACCTTCCGCCTTTTCTCGGTCGCGTCGGGACGAAAGAAAATTTGATTACAATTTTAAGAGAGCTTGCAACATAAAATTGAACACAATGGAAATAACATCTTCATTGATTGCTAGAAAGCTGAAAATTACAATAGACGAAAGCAGGAAATTACAATGGCTAGTGCAGAGGGAGAACACTAGTAAGCTTGAAAATGTTTGAAAGACCAATACCCCCTATAATAGACTTAGTAACAAAAACCCAAATGACGGGAGTAGACATCATTTGGCTCTAGAATCATACTTTTTCTTTTCTATTTTCTAACTATTTTATGAATTAAATAAACTATTTACAACACGGGGCTTAAGCAAAGCTGCAGCCCGTGACACCAGTCCTCGCATCTTTGTTCAAATATCTTCAAGCCTTTCTCATGATTTCATTTATCTACTAGTACGATGTACAACTTTGTTGATTTGTTGTCTATTAGTAAGTAAGAGAAAGCTAGTTAAATTTGTTATTGTATTCCATGATTAGGGCAGTTGAAAATTTTGAATACGCGCTGCAGTATCGGGCTGTCATTAACTTGTATCCTGTGTTATGTAAAATTGGATTGAGGTCCAACCACGGGTGAATAGAAGTCTTGAATATTGTGGAACACCACAACACTTGGTCAATAAGTTTTTCTTCTACGGATGTGATTTTATAAAATTGTTTATGATGGAATGACATAAGATTTCAGATATGTCTGTAGATGCATGATGCATCTTCTCTCCTGGATATGATGTGGAAGATGCCTTTATGCAATTGCTAGGTTCCCTTCATTTCTTCTCTTCCATTTTTCTACAGTTCTCAATTCTTGCTGAACCAGACACTAGTCTAACCTTTGGCCCTTCCACTTAGAATTCTCTCCGAGCACATGCCCATCCTTTCTCCAACTGAAACATGACTTAAAAAACTTATAGTCCTTCAGCAGACATGACTATCTACACCCAAGCCATATCCAGCATATGACAATTTCTTAGTTATAGCTATTTGGTGAGGGTATTTTGTCGCCACTCACCAGTACATGAAGAGTAATGAATCACACATCATTTAGCCAGACAGACTTCATCTTAGAGCAAGGGAAAGAAAGATTGGCATCTCTGATCTTTCCAAGAGAATATCATAACCCATAATATTCGTATTCTGTCCCAGCATAAAAGATGGGTAAGAAATTTAACTTGAACTGCTCCTATGGTCAAGACCAAGTAATCTAACTATATCATAACTTTCTGCCAGGATTCTTTGCAGTCCTCTTCTTTTAATGCACTGACAAGAGGAAATAGATGAGAAGGTTTAAATTCTAACTAATTGATACCACGGGACAAAGGTGGAATAGTTGAAAGAAGAAAAATGATGCAATATATCTTAGGTATAGAAGCAATATGGCACAAGATACAGGGAGTCAAATTTATATCATAAAGGCATCTGTAACAAACATTCAGGTCAGCGTAGATTATGAGAATTTTTACAATATTGACAATAAATATATCTCTCTATATATATATATAATGTTAACTAATCAAATAGTACTACTAAGTGAGGTTGCAGTACAAGTGCAATGCACCTGTATGAAGTATATTGCACCATTGATAGAAATGTAGAAAATCCTCAGTTTATCAGCCGGCAAACTTCTAGCCTGCCAATAATCCAGATAAATGGTTAGAGATTCTCATTTTACATAACTGCATTCACAGGTGAGAACACTTCAATTTGTCAAGATATTCTTTCAGGACAAAAAAACCTAGTGTCAACTGATTCAAAAACACTCATTCAGTTGGTGGATAATTTATTGCGACTCCCTACTTACCTGGTGATATATTTCTGCCCAAAAAAGGACAAGAAGTGTATATGTTGAGAAAAACAGTAGCCCAGGAAGATCCAAGAGTATCAAAGTTAGTGCCTGATACAAAATGAAGTGAAGTTTCTTCAAGTGAATGATAAAGCATGATAAGTGGCCATATGATGATAAATATGCAATTATCTGTCATCGAAACAGTTTAAATTCATGCAAACCACTTCATCGCCAACTAACTATACTGCAGATCCACAATAATCATTCAGTTATTCAGATTGTGTGTGCACCATGCAAGCCATATGCTGGTTTAGAGAAAAAAAAAAAAGAAAAAAAAAAGAAATTCAGTTAGCATAAATATGCTTGTGATCTGAATTTTAATGAACTGATTTTCACATAAATGATAATGTGATTTTAAGTGTTATGAGTTCCCTGTACAAATCCGCAATCCCCTAACAGGGAAATATATCTTGGGTTCACTACAACCAGTAATAATCAAGAAAGAAACATATCGTGAATTTCATCCACCGTTCTTCTAAGAGAAAGTGAAAACAGTTTGTTAGTCATCATAAGCCTGTGTTAAATAAACTATTATAGTTTTATGAGAAATTTCTTTTAAGTAGAAACCTAGATGTGACGGAAACTGGGAGTAGGGCCAATACAAAAATTTAAGGTCTAACTGTCAAAGAACTTCTGACCTTGATCAATCTAACCCCTAATACAGTCCAGAGGAAACAAAATAATATTTAAAAATGTAGTTTGTCATACTATCATCAAATAAATTCACGTTTCATGAAAAATGCCAGTACATCTAGAACACCAGGCCTTAGCAAGGTTAGGAGGAAAAAAAAAAAAAACACAACTAAAGCAAGTATAAACAGAAAAATTATAAATGCATTTCAGCTAAGTATAAAGGTGAAGGAGATATAGATATTACTACCAAATAAATTTTCAGTTGGAAAATACAAATTTTTTAACCTTCTAGACTAAGAAGCTTCAATCAAAAAGAACAGTTGGGAGGAAATAAAAGGAGAAGAGGGTGAATGGCAACCATCAAGCAGAGAAGTTTTCATGGTGAAACTTACCTTGGGGTGCAAAAGAAAAACTTGTTTATGAAATCCAAGCACCACAGCTCGCACTGAAATAAGTAGCTTTATAATTAATTAATGAATAGAAACACAAGTAAGAGATAACCAAGTCACTCTTTGTTTTTTACCTCCATTCACAATAAAGTTCATGAGGTGGAAAACCTTTTGCGTTAGCTTTATAATTAATTAATGAATAGAAACACAAGTATAAGATAACCAAGTCAATCTTTGTTTTCTACCTCCATTCACAATAAAGTTCATGAGGTGGAAAACCTTTTGCGTAGTCCAGCCATACTCAGGTACCCTTAATTCAATTCTTATTAGTTGAATCTGCACACATTAAATTCCATAATCAGCTTGACAGCTGATATGCAATAGTCCTCATAACCGAACAATGTCAAGACACTTAAATAAAATATGAAGAAAGATTTAAGCTGAAGCAAAATAAATTCAAAATCACAAAAGAATTAAGACTAAGTTTGAAGTTTTCTTCATCTTTATGACTTGTTTACTGATGGAGGGTATGAACCCACCTAAAAATTTTATAATAAAAAAGTAAGTACTTCTACAATTATTAAGATCATGGTATGAAAAAACCCTCTTGAGGCCCGCCTCACTGTGAGGCTCATGTTGTATGCCTCGAGGTGGTATTTTTGAGGCTAATCTTGAGAGGCTTGCGCCTCAATTGAATCTGTTATACGCCTCTTGTACGCCTCAGACTTGACCCTTTTGCGGGGTGACGTTGCATACCTCAGAATATTTAGAGGCAAAAGTGAAGCAAACCCTAGAGACTTTGCGAGGTAGAAGTCGAGAAAGGGTATGAGAAAAACCCTTTGAAAGTTTAAAAATTGTGTTTTTCACGAAAGAACTTGCAGCTATTTTTCCAGATAACTGATCTACAAATCCACCGACTGGTACGACTATTGAATGTTATAAGGAGGACTGGGAGAGAAAGGTGGCGACGTGAGTGTTTGACACATATTACGGGTTTATGTCACGTATAGGATTGTGATGTATGGAAGCTGTGACAGTAATTTTTTTCCTTGTTAGATTAAAGTCTTGTTTTTTTTCAACTTTATTAATATATTTTGGATTTTGCTTTTTTTTTTTGTTAAAAAATATTCATGATTGTTTACTGTTCATTGGAACAATTAGTTATATATTTTTATGTCGTTTTCTAATTTTTCAATTGAAGTTTTTTTGTTTGTGGTGAGGCTTACGCCTCAAAACGTTTTGAGGCTTACGCCTCGCCTCGTGAAAAAAAAAAGGCCTCAGTACCCATTTACGTTTTTTCAAACTATGATTAAGATTTTTGGACATGACAAAATGTCGGACAAATAATAACTTGTCACGATTAACTGGATCATGGTTCTTCACATTTCTTTTTCTTCTTTGCTTACTTAACTAAATGGAAGCTGTTAAAAATTAAATGATTTCATATTGCTGTCAAGCGCTTGCTTGTATGTGATAATAAGCCATGGATCATGGTTAAAAAAGTCGATAAAAGTTGCGGATCCTAAGTGGTTAAAAATAATGTTTGACCAGCTTATAAGTACTTAAAAGCTTTGCCAAACATATTTCAACTTATTCTGCATAGTTAAAGATAAATCTTCATGCTGCTAAGTAACCCAGCCCTTAGCATTTGTTTGTTGCTGACTAGGCAGCATAACTAGCGCAGATTTCAGTCTATTATTTGACCGCATTTTTCTTTTCTCTCTCTCTTCCTCCTTCCCCTTAACAGAAGAAAACATAACTATGTATAATAGATTAACTCAAGTAATGGTTGGTAAAAGCTCAACTCCCTTTTCGATTATTCTATCCGAAAGGCATTCAAGAAGTTAAATTTTCAATCAAATTCATATTTCGAATGCACTAAATTCTCCGTCACCCAAAAATGTCACCAACGATAATAATTATTTAACTCACAACTCGATAATTACAGCTAAGAAACAAGCTCCAATTTTTTCTCCTATGGAAATTCAGAAAAATATATATTTATCAAGAAAACAAAATTACAACAGGTACAGTATCAATCACTATCAAATAATGAATTTGTATACACATAAAACAACATACGTATATAGTTGATTGCGTTGAAATAGAAATTTGAGTAACTAACGAGGGCAACAGCAGAAACGAGAGCATATGCCCCGCAGAGACTGAAAAATATTCCGTCCTGCCATTTGACCGACTCATTGATCTCATCCCACCAGTTCGCCGCCACACCGACGTTAATCTCTGGCAAAGCCAGTGGCATTCTCGTCATTTCAGTTCAGATCTCCTTCTACCAAGTCAAAAAATCAAAGAACGCTACTACCAAACAAGGAGGCGCGTGGGCTTCTACATCAAATCTTGAGAGAAGGTGATAAAATTAAAGCCATTTTTTTATACCCATTTTTCTTAAAATATATTTTTCTATCCCATCTTTTCAACTATACAAATTTTCAAAAATATAATATTACGCTTAAATTTAAAAAAATTTCAATATTTTTTTCATCAATCTATTATTTCAAAATGTATTCTCCCAGTAAAAAAAGGGAAACAAGGGGGAGTTTTGGCCCTAGACCATTTGTACCTTTACAAGCCTACAAGGTACAATAAGGTCCAACATAGTGTTTGACAGAGATTAAAATTAAAATTTTAATAAATTATGATATAAATTTTTAAAATGTGCGGTTGAAAAAATATATGACCCATGAAAAATGTGATTAATATTGATTGTTTGACTTTAACTTAAATTAAAAATAAATTTTAATCCGACCCAAACAGACCACTAAGATTCCACGAGACTTTTCTGTTTATTTATTATTATTTTTGTTCATAGATAATAATTTTAATAAGCAGTAAATAATTAAAATTCCACTTTGTTAATTAATTAGATTAGTTTACCCTTGACCCTCACAACCACAGGGAAATATAGAACTCAAGATTTTATTATAAAAATACGTTGTTTAAGAAATAAGAAAAAATTTATGAATTTACGTGTAAAATTATCTTATTATGAAAATACGTTGTTTAAAACAAATTTGTCAAGAAACGAATGCCAAACGTGTACGCAAACCATAATAGTCTTAAGAGGAGGTTCATCGCAATGCTATTGTAGGAAATTAGAGCATGTTTGGCTCTTAAAGTAATTAACGAATTCAGAATAAACAGTTAAGCATAAGTTACATTTTTTTGTCTTTATTTTTATTTCATTATCACATTCTATTTTGGAAAATTTACATATCACCTTCGATACTTTGATATTCCTTTGAGCTATTTACAAGTAGCCAGCTGAGAATGTTCAAACACGTCGTCTTCAACTAAAATATTACTCGTTTATACGCTAAGTTCTTCGTCGTACAAAAATATAAGTAGCTGTATATGCCAGAAATTTAAAAGCATCATTAATCAAATTGCAATTTCAGCTTTGGTAATTTATTCTGTGAAGAGAGCTATGATGAAAAAAAAAAAAAAAAAACCCTTCAACAGCTTCTTTTGCATTGTTGTCTTGTAGATTTAGAGACTCACAGAGAGGATGTGGAGACTGGAGAGTATTTGGGGACAGAGTGATTAATGGCTATTAAGTTGATGTCAGATTAATAAACCTATATTTTCTCTATTCTTCCCATATTCTCTTTCTCGTCTCTCTTCTTCTTCTTCTTCCTCCTCTTTCTCAATCTCATTCTTGTTCAATTGTGTCCTACGTAGAAGAGTTTTTGAATTAAGATCTTACGCGTCAACAAAACTCCCAAACAATGTGCTATAGTTGTCAAAAGTATAACCAGCAATTGTGCTGTGGCAATGGAAGAAAGGACAAGTATGCTCATTTAAATAACTCACCTACAGCAACAAATAAAGCAGAAGAGCAACTCAGAGTTCAACAAATAAAGTCCGACCTATGTCTATAAGATGATAAAAAACTCCAATGTAAACAATTGCTTACAAGATCCACACACTGGGATTGTATATGCAAACATCTCGAACCACACAACATCTAGAGCCTACAATCGCCAAGAAGCCAAAAATTGACTCCTAACTTCAGAAGTAAATAATAGTCGATGGCTAACATGAAAATTATGAACTGGATTGTTAGGTTCCCTCCTAAAATTTAATCTGTGATCATTTCTTTGCAGCATGTTACAGACACAAAAAATAAGTGTTCTGTTGTGATATGCCAATGTTGAAAAAATTATAGTAGCGTTACTCTAGAAACTAAGAAATTAAATCTACTTACGATGTAGAAGGCCCATATTCACCATTGCCAGAGCAACAAACCCAACAAAGACCTATACAAACAAGATGAAATAAACTAGTGAATCAATAAAGTCAACAAGGCAAGATTCTACACATAAATATGAGAACAGGAATGACAAGGTCAACACCTATCTCGTTGGCAACGTCTCCATGCCATGTTACGACTTGAAAACTTACTTTGTCAGCCAGAGGATCAAGGTAGGAGCCAACTACAGAATTGATTCCCATCCTCCTCGCCTAGTAGCCATCTAGCTAAAAAGTGAGATATTAGGGGAGAATGTAGTACTTCCTTTCATTCAGCACCCAAAGGGTAAAAAGGAAATCTTCATGTTGGGAGCAAACAAGAAGTCCCACATCGGTTGGGAGAAGAAAAGAAATCCACCATATAACCCAAGTGAGCTACTCCACCCATTACCAATTGGTTTTGGGTTGGACCCTCACTTGGGCTTGGTGGTGTGGGCTTGGGCTCAGTCAATTTGCTCATTTTCTTCTCCCAACCGATGTGGGACTTCTTGTTTGCTCCCAACAATCCTCCCCTCAAACGAAGGACCACATCATTGTGTTCTCCTCTCAAATGATAATCCATCCCCAATTATCTTGTACCGCCGTTATTATTGTCGCCATTGACCAAACGGGACCCGCCGCCTAACCACCAATGTCAGGAAGACTTTCGACACAAGGAACCTCAAACTCGAATGATTTTTAGCCCGATCGCCACCACACTTTCTACTGTGTTCCTCCGACCCTGGGTTCTGATACCAGTTGTAGGGATTAAGAGGAGCAAATTGACTGAGCCCAAGCCCACACCACCAAGCCCAAGTGAGGGTCCAACCCAAAACCAATTGGTAATGGGTGGAGTAGCTCACTTGGGTTATATGGTGGATTTCTTTTCTTCTCCCAACCGATATGGGACTTCTTGTTTGCTCCCAACACTTCATACCCAGTCAGTTGCTCCTGAGATGGCAAGCCCAACAAATGCGTAGGCACATTTCTTGTGTAATCATCCTAAAACAAAGTCTCGTGAACAACAGTTTCTACAACTTCACCGAGGATCAAATGAAACAAAAATGCCAACACTTGAAAATCTATAAAGTTAAAGTTACCGTTAGGTGTAACCTAGATAGACAAAATCCAACAAGGCCTTCGCCATAGGGTGCTACAAGACCGGAAAGAAAGGACAATAAAAAATGTGATCTTTCAAAGGAACCTTGTGATATCAGTCACACAGGCATGTGATATACAGCCGCCTAGGCGCGAAACGTGATGAAAACGTTTCACCTTGAATCTAATTAGAAATTAAGCGATCAACGATAATGTTGACCGCTTAATGCGCGCCTAGGCATCGCGGAAATTAAGCAATCAACGATAATGTTGACCGCTTAATGCTTGCCTAGGCTTCGCGAAAATTAAGCGGTAAGCGATAATGTTGACCACTTAATGCGCGCCTAGGCGTTGCGAAAATTAAGTGGTCAGCAATAATGTTGACCGCTTAATATTCGCCTAGGCGTTAGGGACGTCTAGGCGCGCCTTCGCCTAAGACCCAATTTTTTCCCTTTTTTAAAAATAAAATCCACAATCCAGACTCAGTAGCCCATTATCCTTTTAAACTTAAAAAATTACAGACTCCAGAGAACCGAGAAAAAGAAAGAACGGAAAAAAAGATGAAAGAATGGCTCAAAACCTCTCAATTTCTCCACACTTATTAGGGTATCAAGTATGTATAGCATTAGGAAACTATTATGCTTTACATTGTATTTGTAATTTTGGGGCATGTAATTCTTAGTAAATTTTGCTTATAATTCTTTTTTTTTTTTTTGTGATCTTCCCGTGTTTCCATTTTCCTATGCTTTTGGGCATCTCACTTTTGTGTTTAATTTCAATTATTATTAATTTGTTAAATGAATAAGAAAAATTTGTATTGTTTATATTTTTTGTTTATGTAGGAATTATTAAATACAATATTTTATAATTTTAGATGTTTAGTATGTATTATTTGAATTATTGAATTTTTTACAATGATTAAAATAATATTAAAAATAAAAAAAAACGTTTTTTTATGCCTAAACTTTGTCTGGGCTCGCCTAGGCTCGTAAATCTTGAAACTTGGCCTCTACGTCTAGCCACGCTTTACGCTTTTTAGAATACTGATAGAAGCAGTGGATTGAAACCCAAGATTGTACTCAAAGGAAGGCTGGTAAGCAAATTGAGGGCCCGAACCCAAAGTTTAAGAAAATTCAGTACGACGCCGGATTGGAGGAGAAGAGGGGTCTCGATTGGGAGAGCTTCCAGGGTGGGTTAGAGAGGAAAAGAGGCCCCCCATAATTGTATAAAGGCGAAAAAAACTTAGACCGAAAAAGAAAATGGCGATGATTGTTTGATGGTAAAAATATATTAGGAGTTGGGGTTGGGAAAACGAGATATAAGAACGTTTTGTTGAAGTTATGTTTTTTAGTTGTTTTACTTATATATTAATAATCCCTATTTAATAGTGTCATGAGTTTGATTTGATTTAGTCTTCCAATTACTTACCACGTTTGTAGACTGCGAAAACGTGGTTGCATATTTATCATTAAGTTTGTTTGTAAAGGTTTACATAAGCCAAGTCGTACTTTGAATTTAATAAGAAAACACTCTCCCAAAAGCTTGTGTTTTTTTATATTTACAGTCCAAAATATTCAGCATTTGGTATCAGAGCTCCATCACAAGGGTCTGATTGAGTGAAGTTTGAGAAATTGTAGTTTTCTTGAGAGAGTGAGAGACCAGAAAAAGAGAAGAACAGAGAAGCATAAAGAGAGGTCAAGGTATGGCAACGGAGGGCAGCTTCATTCAACCTGCAATTCCCAGGTTCGATGGTCACTACGACCATTGGGCCATGCTCATGGAGAATTTCCTCCGATCAAATGAGTACTAAACCTTGGTGGCGAATGGGATTCCAACGGTACCAGAGAGAGCAAAACCTACAGAGACACAACGCAAAGCTGTTGAAGATCAAAAGTTGAAGGATCTTAAGGTAAAGAACTATCTATTCCAAGCTATAGATAGAACAATTATGGAGACCATCCTGAATAAGGAGACTACGAAAGGAATTTTGGACTCAATGAAGCAAAAATACCAAGGTTTTACCAAGGTTAAGCGAGCCCAATTACAGGCCATCCGAAGGGAGTATGAGATATTGCAGATGAAAGAAGGCGAAGGTATTGATGAATACTTTGCTAGAACACTCACCATTATCAACAAGATGAAGGCGCATAGTTAAAAGATGGATCAGACAACTATTGTTGAGAAAATCCTCAGATCGATGACTACCAAATTCGATTATGTGGTTTGCTCAATCGAAGAATCCAATGATCTTGCAACCATGACCATAGATGAACTGCAAAGCAGCCTGTTAGTGCACGAACAGAGGATGTGAGGTCACAGAGAAGATGAACATGTTCTGAAAGTCACCAATGAAGAGAAGTTTGCAGGAACTAGAAGATCTCGTGGAGGCTTTAGAGGAAGAGGTCGAGGTTGAGGCCGAGGAAGACAAGTGTTCAACAAAGCTCTAGTTGAATGCTACAAGTGCCATAAGCTGGGGCACTTTCAATATGAATGCCCTAGATGAGAGAAGGGAGCTAACTACGTCGAGCTTGATGATGAAGAGGAAATGCTACTAATGTCCTACGTAGATACACATGGTGCAAAACAAGAGAAAATATGGTTCCTCGACTCAGGCTGCAACAACCACATGAGCGGCAACAAGGGCTGGTTCTCGGATCTTGATGAGCACTACAGGCAGATAGTCAAGTTGGGGAATAACTCGAGAATGGAAGTCATGGGAAAGGGAAATGTAAGGCTGCAAGTTGGAGGCATCACACAAATCATCACTGAAGTCTATTATGTTCCAGAATTGAAGAATAATTTGTTAAGCATTGGACAATTACAAGAGAATGCACTTGCAATTTTGATTCAAAATGGGAAATGCAAAATTTATCATTCGAGAAAGGGGTTGATCATGTAGACTGAAATGACCACAAATCGAATGTTTGTTCTACTTGCTAGAATGGTGCCTAAGCTGTCTGCATGTTTTCAGACCATCACAGAAGACAAATCTCACTTATGGCATTGTAGATATGGCCACTTAAGCTTCAAGGGTTTGAGAACCCTTCTTTACAAAAAAAATGGTAGATGGTTTGCCTCAGCTAAAAGTACATTCCAAAATGTGCACTGATTGCCTAAAAGGGAACAACATAGAAGAGTTTATGGAGGGCTTCACAAACGCTGCAGTTGGTGCATGCTGATATATGCTGTCCAATCACTCCTACTTCAAACAGCCACATGAAGTATGTGTTGTGTTTCATTGATGACTTTAGTCGAAAGACTTGGGTATATCTCTTACGTGAGAAGTCAGAAGCATTTGCTTGTTTCAAAAAAATCAAGAATAGTGTTGAGAAAGAGATTGGTTGAGTTCATAGTAGCAGCTGGTTGTGTTTGTCAAAGATTTGGATGAAAAGAGTACTAGAAAAATTGGGGTAGGTTCAAAATAAGTGCACAACATTATTCTGTGACAATAGCTCGACATTAAACTCTCCAAAAATCCAGTGATGCATGAGAGGAGCAAACACATTGATGTTCGATTTCACTTTCTTCGTGATCTCTCAAAGGATGGTGTGGTGAAGCTGGTGTACTGCAATTCACAAAAGCATATGGTTGATATCATGACCAAACCCCTCAAGCTCGATGCCTTCTTTAAGCTGATAAAATTGCTTGGAGTCTGTAGTGTTCCTATTGTAAATTGAATGCAAAATGCAATCAATGTAAGGGAGAGTGTTGAAGTTATATTTTTTTAGTTGTTTTACTGATCTATTTAATAGGGTCATGAGTTTGATTTGATTTAGTCTTCCAACTACTTACCACGTTTGTAAACTGTGAAAATGTGGCTGCATATTTATAGTTTAGTTTGTTTGTAAAGGTTTATATAAGCTAAATCTTACTTTGAATTTAATAAGAAAACATTTTACCAAAAGCTTGCGTTTTTTTTTATTTACAGTCCAAAGTATTCAACACGTTTTAGAAGGGGATATATAATTGGGGTTGTTTTTGAGAGATTGAGAAACTTGGGTTTTAAGTGGTCTAAAAACCACCATTGATGATATACAGCATTGTTTTATGAACGCAGAGATTAGGGTTTTGCTTTTGCAGGGTGGGCTTAGAGGAAGGAGATGGGAGACACGTGTTAGATTGTATATAATTTCCCTAACATGTTAGCACATTTTCCATGATGAATAATCATATTTAACACTGGTGATACTGATCACCAGGTGATCACACTTTATAGATTCAATTAAATAAATCACGTGACGTCTTATTTAAATGAATCTAGCACTTAATCTATGCAATTACATCTAAATTGGTACTTGACACTAGTGATTTTGAATAGCATTATTCTTCCACAATTCCCTCGAAGAATGTTTTTAAATTCAAGCTTTTAACTCTAGGCAGTTGTGTTCCCTTTCTTATGTTTAGTTTGATTAGTAGGCCACCACACTACATATAATAGAGAGACGGAGAAAACGGGCAACAAGTGAAACTGTTCTGCTAGTAATCCCCTTCAAGCAATAGTCAATCAACCTCTCTTCCTCTTACTAGAAAGGATTAATGCTCCATCACGATCCAATTCTTACATTGCTTATGTGGGCACAAGCACCTTAGAGTCAACCATGGGAAAAAAAAAACCCACCTCGACGGGATCATAGTAACTTGTTGAAGGATTAAAACGGTGTAACACCATGAGGAGGAACCACCCTTTAAATTCGTCGAAAAATTCTGTAAATGTTATGAAGACAACCAGAAGCATTGTCCACATTGGCCAGAAGTATTTCGATGAATACATGTTTGATACATAAAATCATTTTCCATGATATTTTCTTCTTGAGATTTCCTGTTGCATATGTGAATCTATGGATTATTAGGCGTTGAAATCTCAAAATGCTGCTGATATTCGATTAATCTGTATGAACATATATTGTTACCATTAGTTATCAAACTGAATCTGAAATTCTAAAAGTTTTAAACAATTTTCAGACGTTTGTTTGTGTCTGTGATTGGTGCATAAATAGTTTTGGGGAAATCTAGGCATTGTGTTGGGAACCTACTTAATCATGCGCATCGGAAATAAAGCAATTTCGATTCCCAAACAAGGATCTGTTTTATGTTTAGATAGAAACTGTGATTAGAATTGTACCTCAGATGAATTCTGCAAGCTCTTTTACTGATTCACGAACTCCAATGATCACGATCTGCAATCTAAGCTGTCCAATTGTCCAGCCTCCAATGGTGATCCACACAGAGAACAAGAATGACGGCTATGATTTTCTTTTCTCGTGCTAGCAAGAATAATGAAATTAATTCTCTACAGTTTTTCAAACCCTGACAGCCTATTAATACAAGTCCAAACGGGTTTGACCTATCTCTTAACTTAACCCGGTCCAACATTTAATTAATCAAATTAATTAAATCCAGTCCATGAATTAATTAATCCAATTAATTAATTCGGGCATATTAATAAGCAACCTGATTAATTAATTGATCCAACACTTGTCAATTAATTAATTGGTAAATCTCATTCTTCTGATTCTCTTTTGTATTTGACTCATTAGGTTCCCGATCACGATACCTAACGACGTGAATTATTATTTTTATCTAATCAAAATTGATAAATTAAAACACCCCTTTTAATTTATCATCAATTCACATTTGTCGTCCCAGATTGACATCTAGCAATGTGTCATGACAATACATGTGACATGAAGTGTCATGACAATACATGTGACATGAAGTGTCACGTGATATGACAAAACTAAACTTGTTCGTTTACCGTAAAACTATAATCCCTTCGTTAATAGGATCCGATTAATTACGAGATATGAATATGTGTCAATCTCAATTATCGATCATATCCTTTATTCTACTGTTAAGTCAATGTAAGTCAAAAACTCTTTTCTGACTTATGAGTTCACCTTAGTCAAGGATTTCATTATCAACTTAACTGGATCAAAATATTGATCATAATCTCTTACTATCTAAGAGTGACGAATCCTCTATTGATCATTCGCAACTTTCATATGATTCTTGACATATCCGAACGATGCCGTATTAGCAACCCTTGGCAAAGTAACATCCAACATCACCAAATTATGACTGTCCTCATATAAGACACTATGATGACCTCAAGTCAAAGGACTAATTCTACTATCGAACGTTAGAGATTAACCATTGACACTCAGATAGTTATCAATATGGAATCTCCCAGCGGGTCTCCAATGTTTTGTTCTATAACAAAACATCTACGTGTTCATTCAAGTGTCACCACACTTTAACTTGTGAGATCAGCTACTTACTTCACAAGTAAGAAACGTCACACGTGATAGTCTATCTGTAATAACGATATCCGTATCTCGTTATTACATATGACCACGGACGATTTAAGATTCAGTTATATGTAATTTGTATCTCACAATCACAATTCTTTGTGATTAACAAATCACCATGACTTAAATCTACGGATCCTATTATTTAATTTATTAGAATATTAATTCAATTAAATAATAGATGTTGCCATAAATATGCATCGATTATATATATATTAAGAGTATTTATGTCCAAAGTTGATTGGACTTATGGCATAACACTTACATATTGTAACCAAAGTAATGCTACTTTTTGATCATATGTGGGCAGCTGGTAGTAAACAAAGGTTAGCAGAAGAATTACTTAGACATGGAAGTGTAAGAGTTGCTGGTGAGGTATTCACATTTCGAGAACTGGCTAGCGCAATAGAAAACTTTAATCCCGAGTTGCTAATAGGCGAAGGCGGATTTGGAAGAGTCTACAAGGGATATCTTAAGAACACAAATCAAGTATATATCGTAGATATTTCTGTATCCAAGGACGGAGCTAGGGGGGCGACCGCCCCCCAATATTGTCCGCGGTACACTATTCGTAGTTAATTTGTAATGTATTTTTCGGTTTCGCCCCCCCAAAGATTTTGACTCGCCCCAAAATTTGGAAATTTTTTATTTTTTTTCCATTAATAAATATTGAGTAAATAACTTACACTTTAAAATTCAACCATACAAAAATCTTAGATTTAAACAAAAGATCCAATAGTTACTTAAATAAATAAATAGCCAAAATCCAATCCAAAACCTAAGTTCTCAATTCTCAAGCCCAAGTAATTAAAACTCAATTCCCAAGCTGGTTTATGCATAATGCATGTTTACTTGTTTTGTCTAGTGTATAATTTTGATTTCTCATTGAAAGGAAGATATTGTGATTGTGATTTGTGACTGGTGCACTGTTGAAGTTGATTTCATTATTTTGTGTGTTCAATCCTAATAAGTCTTATTCTTGAATATTTGAATTTAAGAATTAAGTAGAGTAGAGTAGAGTAGTTGCTGTTAGTTTGTGTAATTGTGTTAGTTATTGGATATTTGAACTTAAAAATTAAGTAGTAGAATAGTCAGTAATGATTGAATTGAACATTGAATTTCAGTACTATTTTGATACTCAAAATCGTCGTTTTCAATTCTCTTAGTTAAAAAAAAAAATTCGGGGGCGAATCCCCGGGGGGGGGGGGGGGGGGGGGGGGGCACCCTCTCCACACCCCATATTTTTGCCCCCCACAAACTAAAAATTCTAGCTATGTCCCTATCATAGTCTATATCAAAATCTTGTTTTATTTGTATGTACATTTGCTATCTTATTTGTTTTTCTGACTAAACTGTGGCTGTTAAGCAACTTGACCGGAATGGAGTACAAGTAGAGAATTCCTTGCTCCAGTTTTAACATTAAGCCTCGTTCACGATCCGAACCTGGTTAGTCTAATAGGGTAATGCGCCGATGGGCACCGTAGGATATTAGTATATGAATACAGGTGCAATGGATCTTTAAAAGGTCACCTTCTTGGTAAGCTTTTGGGTTTTTGAGTAACTTCTGAACAGATAAGTGGTTTTACGAGCAAAGTAGCTATTTTTCTTTTATCAGATTTACCCTCGAATAGGAAGCCTCTGGATTGGTACACGAGGATGAAGATAGCCAATGGGGCAGCTCGAGGACTTGAATACTTACACGATAGAGCCAACCCTCCGATTATCTATCGGGACTTCAAAGCATCTAACATATTACTGGATGCAGAATTCAATCCTAAGCTTTTTGATTTTGGACTTGCTAAGTTGGGTCCCACAGGCGAACAAGATCATGTTTCGACTAGGGTGCTTGGGACGTATGGCTATTATGCACTGGAGTATGCCCACACAGGCAAGCTGACTAAAAAATCTGACGTCTACAGTTTTGGAGTCGTGCTTCTGGTGATCATTTCAGGAAGAAGAGCTATAGGTACCACAAAACCAGCAGAAGAGCAGAACCGAGTTGCTTGGGTTAGTTAACAATTTTTTTCTCATGTACTTCTACATTATCATAATCAAAACACTAACCTGGAAATGTTAATCTGCAGGCAAAGCTACTTTTCAAGGACAAAACAAAGTTCACGTCGATGGTAGATCCATTACTGGGAGTGAGGTACCCAATGAAAGGTCTGTATCAAGCTGTTGCTGTCGCAGCTACGTGTCTTCAAGATGAAGCTAGCACCTGACCTTTGATTGCAGATGTCGTTACCGCTCTTGAATATTTAGCTGATGAGAATGCTAACGATAGAATACTGATGATGAGATTACTACTGCAATAGACGCATGAGCTGCAGATCTTTTTGAATAGTGAGTTTTATATTTCTTTGTTGAAACGAACAGAAAAGTATGTAATTTTGGCATGTTTGTTATGCACTACTCGATAAGATTATGTCCCATGTTTTTATATAGCATTTACTGGTGTTTTTACATGGTAGAGGCTTTCAGGGTAAAGAAAGGCAGTTAATTTTCTGAGATTTTGCATTGTTGCAACTGTTGATAGAGAGATGTGATCTCATGTAATTCATTTCTCGTACATGTTGCCTGTTTAGCATCATGATAGCAATAACAACAGATAATTCTCATCATAGCCAAAACTCGAGTAAATTTCATTCACCAACTTTATATCCTATATTTCATTCACTAAGGGCATGTTTGGCACCCTAAAATGGATGGGACTTGTAAAAAATTAAATTAGAGTGACGAGACAATTACCAGTTGTCCTCTCAGTTCGTACCACGTTAAAAATGGTTAAGACTATAAAATTGACGATTAGGGGTAAAAGAAAACACGTTATAGCATATTCTATGTCACATTAGAGGGCATAGATTGTCCTTCATGCTCTTCACAGGGACTACCGAACTTTTCATTTTCCACTCTGGACTCAAATATTACAATAAGATAAATATTCCCATGTCGAGGGAAGCGCACGAGGGAGAAATTCATATACAAATTGCAGAAAAAAATGATAAGGCATACACAGATATAGTGCAAAATCTTTTCTTTTTCTTTTGTTCTTCTCCAGGTTTTTCCTTTTTCCTTTTTCAATGTATTCCTTCTTTCCCTCTACCTCTGATATACAATTTCTCGTATTGCTCTATACAAACTATGATATGCTTGGGAGATGGTGTAGATACCTGAGCCAGATGCAACATCAACCTATAAATCAATATATATATCTTGCACCTCCCACGGGAAAATCTAGTATAGCTGGAATATATTATGGTGTGCTTGGAAGATGGCATGAATATCTCAACCTCCGATGTGATGCGAGAGCATTTTGTAAAACAACATCCACTCTTCCACTACCCTGAAACAGTGAATCGTACAAGGCACACACGAACTGTGATAGTTCCTTCTCGTCATCGTCCCAAAAGGGCATGGAATGTTCTCCATTTTTCTCGGGTTCACTATCTTCCCAATCACTGGTTGGACTGGCAGGGTCCGCCTCTTCATCTTCTGCTTCCTCCTCCCCAATCTCAAATTTCCCATTCTCAAAAGTACTAAACTCACCGGAACCATATAATAACGTCAATTGTGTCTCTTCCGGCTCAGAAGAAGGGCATACAACAGCTTTGGCACCAGAATCTAGAAATGCTTTTGTTAAAGCTCTGATAGGCCCATATATTCCCGTGAAGATTATAATTCTGTCCTTCCAAGCTCCAATCTGGGAGGTTCAAACATAATAAGATTACAAATAGAAACTTGAATTGAACATTTGACTGTATTTTTCCGACTTTGAACTTGCTACCGATGGAAAAACACAAGAAAAATATTAAATCCTGCTTTAAAATCTTGAAGAAAATCAGCATCCCAATAAACAAGCATATTGGGAAGGGAAAAAAAACAAAAAAACAAAAAAGAGCCTTGGATGGAAAGAATAACAGCACTCACGAAACCACGCAACCGTTACAGAGACAGTAATCAAATGGTGCAACTGTGCAACTAGATTATTACCAAAATATTCTGTAAATGTCATCTATCTCTTTTCATCAATAGGAGAGAAATATTTCCATTTAACCGTTCAATAACCTCCAACTTTCATGCAAGTTCTGGCCAGATGATAGAAATAGATACGCATTATTGCTAGGAACATATGAGATATGTTTTCCTTTCTCCTTTCCCTTAGATTCTTAATTTGAATTTGAATAGGTTGTTGAGTAAATTGAATGAATAAGCAACTACAAAACCTTTGGTAGGTTAACCAGGTTCTAATCATTTGTGGATTAGCAGCATGACACAAAGCCCAATACCTGACTCAGAATCCCATGTTATACTGTTCAGAAGCCTTCTGTTTTTGCTGATAGATTAAAAACAAAAAAGATCATCTGATCCAAGAACATACCATATGGCGGACATCTTCCGGGGTCAAGTGCATCAAAGGAACTGTTCGGCGAAACATATAAGCACCAATTTCTCGATCATCTTCCATGACCTTAAGGATAATGACAATAAATCAATACATAGCCCACAATAATTGACCACAGAAAAGTGTACCAACTTTATGTGTGGAAGCACACCTGTGTCTGACGTCCTATATATCTGTGGACAACACCACCAATTTGGAAGTATGGTCTGCACGAAACAAGATCAGCTACCGTTGAGATATTGGTTATGGCTGATGCATACTTCCTGCGCCGACCTTTCATCATCAACAACAAGCTGTATTTAACACTCTGCAGAAACCTATCAGCTAGTTCTCCAGGTTCAGCAACTACAAATACATCATTCTGCCAACTACATTACAAAAAAGAAGACTTAAGAATATGTGCAACAATTGTGAAATCTTAAAGCCAAAATAGAGAGGAAAACAAGGAAAAGTAAGACCTTAATATGGAGCCACGTGTGTCATTTTGCAATGCCAAATGAATTACTCCAAGCTGTGGAGAATTCTGTATTTTCTCGTGCAATGATAGAACAGGAAGGGAAAGCTGCCTGCGTTTGGGAGGTGACCCAGGGGGTGAAGCTGTTGTTTTCGCAACATGGAATCCATCCAAGCTTAAAGGTGGGATTAAATCAATTCTATCAACCCTCTGAGGGCCAAGATCAGGACTGTAAAGGAGAGGACTAGATGGGAAGCTTCCAGTAAACAGAGGTGACGTGAAGGTGGGAAATGAAGATCTTGGAGCTGCTTTAAAGGAACCAGACGCCCCACTAATAAGAGATAATTTTATCCCATTACTAGCACAAAATGTTTCAAGTGCACGAGCATGATAAAAAACTCTTCCAGAATCTGGACTGTTGGAAGCCTCCACAAGAAGCACACAACGTCTCCAGCCTAAAGAGAGGTTATTCTCATTTGACACTGCCATGTAGAGAAAATCAGTAAATCTAAGCCCAACAATCAAAGGAATACAGAAGCCACAGGAAACAAATACAGATGTTTCAGAAGCCATACAGCCATTAATGTCCTTTGCCTTGAGGAGCTGCTGAGACTGCACCGTATCCAAAAATTTATCATCATGCAGACTCTCAAGCAATCTTTCACATAGAGTTTTGAAAGAAGTAGAATTGTTCTTAATGTACTCATCTGCAGCATCCTCTAGCTTTAGCCAAACTGCGGGATCAGTTTCATCCAGTTCCATATCACAGCGTTCATCAACTGCAAGCAAACAAAAAGGTTAAGAATGTACATAGGTAACAGTTTCGCTATTGATACTTCCATTCAACGAATATCTGAGACAAGAAACTGTGTTTCTAGTTAGATTGTTCAACCCAAATTATTATCTATTTGTTCAAGAAAAGAAATAACAGTACTTGCTATGGAAGATTAGATCAAGGGAGACATACAACATATTAATTCATGATGTAACCTGGATTGAATCGAAAATACTGTACACCAGGCAGCATAGGAAGCAATGCACTCAGAGCTTCCTCCACACGATCAACAGAGCATGCACTCTCAATCAAGACTTGTCCAATGTCCAAATAGCGCCAGCCACCCTTGCGAACCTAATATAAAAGGATAATAAATAGCAGGAAACCAACAAACTAGACAAAAGCAATTGTTGCAAATCATAAAATAATTACACTGCCACTATCAAGCCAGTGTGATGTACAAACCCCACCTTCATCCCCTACAATGGAGTCATGATGTTGAGAATCCAAAATGACTTATTCGGTCATCATGCTGAGAATCTAATACTTACTCAGTCACAGTCTTAAAATAAGTAATATAAGTATTGTGTTTTGACTTCAGGATGAAGAAAGAAGGAATGAAGATCAAAATCCAGTAATAAGCTCTCATATACAACTTGGAGCATGTTTGGGAAGTGTTTATAAACAGTTTAAATTATATTATTAATAAAAATGGTTGTGGATAAGTGGATAGTAATTGTGGATCCATCGAAATATGGGGATAAAAGTGGCTTGAGTGTTTATAAACAATTTATAAACATGAGTTAAACATAGGCTCATTATTAGATAAATGTTTGGAAATTCAACTAAATCCATAAACTCATATGACAGACAAATTTTTTTTTGGCTTATTCCTTAAATTCTATGAACATTCTTGTAACTATAATATCAAAAACTAGAAGATAGAATCACATAAAAGATATTTATAAACACCTATAGAAAACTGAAAAATTATTGGTACCTTGGTTGGAATGGACCCGCAACCAATTGAAACTAAGCAATCAATTTTAGCATCAGGCCATAACAGCTGTGCTTCTCGTATTGCAAAAATAGTAGGATTATTTGCTACAATAGCCCCATCTTGCCAGCGGTATACGCCTGTAGAGAATGAAATTCAGAAAAATGGCAAGGGATTATTGCCCATAAGCAAGCATAAAAAAATGGTCAACACAGATGAAGAGCCGTGAAATAAAATGCACAACGAGCACGAAAGAGGTACCATCAGAGTAATCATCTAGATAATATGGAGCTGCAGATGATGCTCTTATAGCTTGCCATATGTGATGCTTACAACTTCCAATGAAAGCATTACGTTTATATCCAACTGGAGCTCCAGTAGTTGCTGATCCTTGCACACCAGTTGCCATGTTTTCTGAACCAGCAGAAGAAACCTCTGGTGTTCCAGCTGGGTACTGAACTTCGAGAAGAAAACTCAGTTAATTCATAACAATAAAGCAACTGAAATGAAGTATGTCAAAATAGTACACGTGAATTAAAAAAAAAAAAAAAAACTCAAGTCATACCTGGTAATTTCGGAAAATAAATGGCTGAGCTGGCATAACGCTGACCAGAGTGGAGACAACGAAAACTTTTGGAATCCTTTTAACTGCTGATTCTATGAGGAGATCTCCATCCTCATCAGCACACATTTCCCTCAGCAGTCTTTCAAACTGATCTGCACTATGCTGGAAGAAAATATGGGGGGTCACTATAATTTCATGAACAATAATCAATTTTTTTAAGAATCACTTCAGCACATGTTTTCAAGACGTCTGTAAAACAGAGAAGCAAAATAGGGACTTGGAATGAAGTGAAGGAAAACAAAAACAAAATTGTAAAAAATGCACAAAAGCTTACCCCCTTTGACTTATCAAGCATGACTATATAAGTATTCTAGCTTTTCTCATGACCATGTATTCTAGCTTTTCACGATTAAAGACAATACCAGGACAAGTAAAGTTGAAGATACCACCCTGAAAAATAGAAATCAAAGAAGAGTGCATCATAACATACTTTAGATCCATGCACAACAACACGAAAATTCTGTGATGAGCTTTTATAGAGCTGATCCAACTTTTCTCTCCAACTTGCTGCTTCATTATCCTTTGGTACAGGTTCAGCAAAGACAAGTTTTCCTGGAAAAATGAAATGCACAAGAATAAGAAAGAAGCAAATCAAGAAGAGGCCAATGTACTAAACAAATCATTATATAGGAGCTCTTATTTCGAAAGAACTGACCTAGTTTTTTGTATATTTCTTCACATTTTTCCAAGGATGTCAGTTTGATTCCAAGAGCAACAGCAAGCATTCCGCCTGTAGATGTTCCACAAATAATGTCAAAGAGCTCGTGTATCTGCTTTCCAGTACCAATCTCGATTTCTTTTAGAATCTTTACAGTTGCAAGACCCTTCATGCCACCACCATCCATTGCAAGTATGCGCAATCCTTGATTTGGTACCTGCCTGCCTCTAATAGCACGCCTCAGAATCTCATTTTCTCCTAAAATCACAGAATATATCTCCTGTCAGATTATGGATATACATCATATCCAAAACAAAGAATGAAATACCCACAAAAATCCACCTAATATTGCCAGAACACGAGCTGCAGCTTTACTCACACAGGACTCAGACGTTGCTGTCAGCCGCAGAAGAAGTTCCCGCAGACTTTCTGAAGTGACTAGGATGCGGCGGTTTTCTAAGCAGAAAGCTAAGTTTCCAAGAGCAAATAAGGCCAATCTTTGTACCTGGAGAAAGAAAACCTTCAATTTCAGCTAAAAATAATAAGGTAAACCTAAAGCACAAAAGAGAAACGCATTAACAAGCTTGCCTCAGAATTTTTCTGGGCACATAGTAATTTCAACGACTTCAATACATCCTTGGTCAACATTTTCTGGGCTACAACATCAGTTGTAAAAGCCAACTTGACCACAATTTGTAAGACTGAGGTCACCTCTTCAGCTCGGGTAGATTTCAACACCCTTTCAATAGGTTGCATGATGTCAGATTTAATCAATTGCATCGCCACGTGGATATCTGATGCAAGAGCTGAGAGAGCAATGCAAGCTTGCTCAACCTGGCAAAACGTCTAACTGATAAGCAAAGGCATATCTGAAAACAATGAGCAATCCAACTAAAAATTCCCAACATACCACATGCTGATTTTCACTACTTATCATACTAATGAGCTGCCGCACAGCATTCTCATCTTTTCCCACTACTACACGGTTTCCCTCATCTTGCATTATCTTCGCCAAGGCAGAAGCCAGCAAAGGGTGATGGCAAGAAGAAAAACGGAATATGAGGGAGAAGAAGGCGCTCAGTTTATGTCGAGATGCAACAAAGTAAGAACTGTTCTCCATCTACAATCAACCCCACATAAAAGTAAACTTCAACCTGACGAGACATAAATAATCAGCAGAATAACCACTGAAAGACTTGTATTACATACCTCTATCTGTACATTGACTGATCTTAAATTGTCATCTGCCACAATCCTAATGTTTGCAAGAGACAAGTGGCGAAGTTCATGCAACGGCAAAATCTCAGGAAGATATTCAAGGGGATTGCCAAAAAGCCTTAAAACACGCAACTCTGCTATAGCCCTGTCAATAAAATGACAAGAAGTAATAAGCTTTTAATACATTACATGCTATCCGAGATTTTTAAAAAAGAAAAAAAAAATAGAACAGTGCAGACAAAACTTATAGATGATAACTGAATGACCTGAAATCAAGAAGAGGCCGTACTAGCTTGTTGTGTTCCAGGGACAATTCAACAAGACCAACACACTGTTTTAATTCAACTGCTTATAGTTTCAACCATGACAAGCAACAAATTTATTAGCCAAAAAAAAAAAAAAAATTCTTATCAATGTAATGTCGGTATCTCATCTGACTTGCTTTCTTTCAAGATTTATATATAGTTGAAGATGAAACTACATTAATATAATCTGCATAGAGAAATCATAACCCAAGAAAAATTCCAAATCTTACCAGGCACAGAAACAAGCATGTTATAATCTAAAGCAAGGACTTTCAAGTTTTTCAGATCACCAAGCTCAGGTGGCAAAACTGATAACCTGTTATTATCAAGGTATAGTTTCTCAAGAAGAGGAAGTTGAGTTATCTCCACTGGCAATGCCTGAGATAACAATTAAACAAGATTAAATATATTTAATCATGTGTGGAACTACTTATAGTATTTAATAAGTTTCAGCGGAACTGGTTCCCCGAAGGTAGAAATTAAGCAACCAGCCGTTCATTAAGACCACCTAAGTCAAATTAACACCAAAGAGGCACAAAACAGATTCATTTCCGACTGGTACACATTGGTTAATTCAAAAATCAAGCCAGTGACTTGGATGCATAGTAAAACCAATTGGCAAACCATAATTTACACGTGATAAATAATATGGCAGTGAACGGCACACCTCATCACTACGTTCAACCACAAGGCAGAGCAATGCTAAATGAAGTTAGTGATATATCAATCAGGTAAACTATAGTAAATAATTATAAGAACAGCTTAAGCCTATGTTTGGTTCGTGTTTATAAACTATTTATAAACCCTAAAGCCACTACTTATCCACCACTCATTTATATTTATTTCTAATTTAAACTGTTTGTAAAAACCTCCCAAACATGCTTTAACAGAATAAAGAGAGAGAGCATATTTCACGACCAAGAAATAAGTTGAAGCACTATATCTTCTACAGAGATTATATGTGCAATTGATAATCAGACTCGGGACCAAAATTGTTGAACAAAATTACAAACTCGAGCCTCTCTCTTGAACTCAACATTCAACACTCATCCAAATGCAATAGTATTTGTGAATAAACCAATAGATTGATGTGCATAATATAACAAAATAAACACCAACAGCTCTGATTATCACAAGATATGATGAAAGCAATGGACTCACTGTCAATCCAAGACCGCAGAGGCTGACCACATTGACGTTCCTCCAGTGTTCAGGGCAGCCAGACCCGATAACCATTCCATCTGTGGTGGTGTTGGCGAAATTGGTCTTCATAAGCTTAACCAATACCCCCATCCCGCCATCATTCTGCTGGCCCGAACCACCTGCCCTCCACATTATCATCCCCTTCAACGGCTCCCTCCTCTTCACGACACTCATTTCCACCACCACCCCATCCCCTTGCAAATTCCCCAAATCACTCTCACCGCCATCATCCCCATTAGCCAAATGACCCCCATAACCAACCCCCTCACTTTCCGAATTGCTCTCACCAGTTTTGCCCCTCTCCCTTAATTCAATTTGAACAGTATCTTGCGGTGAAGGCAAGGCGATCATTACCTGTGACTGAAGCTTCAAAGCAACTTGATCCTCATCCTCGCCCGCGTTCCACTCAAGGTCAACTCTAAACCCTAGCGTATCCTTATCCCCGACATCCTGCAACGACGACGTAGGAGAGGAGGCGGAAGATGACGACGGTGTGACGTCATCGAGAGTGTCGGCGTCCGAACCGTAGCTCAATATTAGATGAAATACTTCGGATGTACGCTTCCACCCCAAACCCCAGGACATCGATACCAATACAAAATATCAGATCAGGGCTTCAATTCTTAAATTTTCTTGAATTAATTTGATTAACAATGTAGGAATCTGATTATAATGGAGTCAATACTGCGGAATGAGTGAATCCGCGTTGGTAAACTTATCCATAGAAATTATTTCATCTTGTGCGCGAAAAACTGAAACGATACACTGGTTTTATCGATTGTACACATATACAAGATCGTTACTTACAGACGGGGATTGCCAATGTGCGGGCAGCACTCGTCTGGCGATTATAGAATTTATATGTCGGAGGAAGAAGGCGATTTACGACATGAAATGCAGCTGAAACGACGTCGTATATCAGGAGCAATCTCTTTTTCTTTTTAGGTAATTATTAACTCTACAGCCTTTAATTATTAACTTTACAAAAACCACGTTTTATTTTATGTTAATGATTTGCTTTTGGTCTATACCATGAGCTTTGATTCCTTATTTTCTTTTGGGAAATTTATAAAGTACAATATTTTTAAAATTTATACTTCAGAAATTACAAAATTGTCATTAACATTAGTTGAATAGACCAAAATACTATTATTGAAAGTAAAAAAAAAATCACACAATATTTCGTATGAAATACCTTATATATTAATTTTTTAACTGTTTTTTTATTCTAAAAAATTCAATTACTATTTATTAATATATTTATCTATTTTTCTCTCATACTAAGCTTTCTCGCATGAAAACTAAGGGTGCGTTTAATTTGTCGTTATTAAGTTGTTTTCAGTTTAGCAAAGCAATTTAAAACTTAATTGATCTAATATTTTTGAAAATGTATTTTCAACAATTGGTATCAAAGTGGTCTAAATTGTTCATGTGCTTGTTATACTTATTGAATCTTTAATTGTAAATTTTAGTCGATCGATGTATAGGGTTAATTGTTTATATGATGATTAAACGAATAAAACTATTGTAAAGTGTAATCCAATTATTTGTGACCATGATACCCCCCCCCCACCCCCCCCCCCCCCCCACCACCCCCCCCCCCCCCCCCCCCCGCCCCCCCCCCCCCCCCCCCCCCCCCCCCCCCCCCCCCCCCCCCCCCCCCCCCCCCCCCGAACCACGCCCCCCCCCCCCCCCCCCCCCACCCCCCCCCCCCCCCCCCCCCCCCCCCCTCCCCCCCCCCCCACACAACCCCACCCCACATAACCCCCCCACACCCCCCCCCCCCCCCCCGGCCCCCCCCCCCCCCCCCCCCCCCCCCCCCCCCCCCCCCCCCCCCCCTTATTGTATTCATTAGTTAAGTCTATAACAAGATGTGCATATTACTACTTCATTATCTTCATTTAATTTTCGTTTTAATTAGATGCAAGATTGTGAGCCAATGCCCCCAAATCCACCCCTAAAGGATTACAACATAATGGGCTTACTAATGATTACAACATAATGAGCCAATGCCCCCAAATCCTCAAAATGGGTTTCCCTGTTTGAAACCCATTTTGAGGGGGGGGGGGGGAAAAAAAAAATTTAGAATAGTGATTGATATGAGAATGTGTGGTGGAAAAGTGATGAAAAGTTTTTGATTTATGTGTAATATTATTTTATTTAGAGAATGTGTGGTTGAAATGAAAAATAAGAATGAAAATAAGAATTTAATGGATGTCAAACGGGGGCAAAGTTGTTTTCACTCTCTTTCTTCAACTTGGAACAAATGTTAGCATACATTAGCAAGAAAATTATCTAGGGTGGATCCCAACGAAATCCAGTACAGGCACATGCTTGTACTAAACTTTTGGGCCCAATCCAATTACCCAAATCTTTTTAGGGGAAAATTTAAAAGTCAGATGTTAACTTTGACACAATTCAATTTTTAGGTGTCAAGTTTCAAAATGCAAAATTCGGGTATTTATTTATTAATTAAAAATATTTTTATTAATTAATTATTTAATTTTAATATGATATAATTAACTCACCCCACCTCCACCACCCATACCATTCCGATGACTATTCCGACGACTGTTCCGACCACCACTCGTCTCCGGTGATCGTTCCGGTGACTATTCCGACGACCGTTCCGACAATAGCTCCGATTACGCCAATTATTCCAACGGTCACAGTTCAAAAAATTTATAGGTCACAATTAATTCATTGGTCATAAATCAAATTTATAGGTCACACAGTCACCGATATCCAAATTAATTGATCACAGATTTTTCAACGGTCACAAATTATATAATTTTTAGGTCATAGATAAAAAAATAGTTGGTCACAGATTATATTTTTAGTTACAGATTACCGAATTTTAAGGTCACAGATTATATTTTTAGTCACAAAACCAAAATCACAAACACTCTTCATCCCGTCGTCACTGCCACAACCACAACCACAACCACAACCACAACCACCACCACAACCAACAATAACAATGCAACACCATGAACACAACATCACCACCATCAAACGAGATCTGAACCTACCAACCCATCTCACACTCCACAACTGGTTATAAATCACACACCCACGTCGCTAATACCACCGTACCGCACCGCGCCACAACACACACACCAACCATCATCGCAGCATCCAACCAGAGACCAACCAGATCTGAACCTACCACACACCACATCTGCAGTCAAACACCACTACAACCATCATCAACACTAAAATTAGGAATTTTTTCCAACATTACCACACCCAGTATTGTGAAAGAGCCTATCATGACTGATGCAACGAATGTGCACGCTAGTGCACTGGAATCGAAGGCCGTATCTAAACACACGTCGTCAGATTTATATTTAGGTGAGAGTTCAGAAGAGGGAGATGAAGTCACATCCGCCAATTCCTGAAGAGAGTTCAGAACGGAGTAGTGTCCCGCGACGCTGCCGCCGTTCAAAGCAATGTCGGACGTTGCTACCGGCAGCGTCATGATGCAGAGAGACAAAGGAGAGAGTAGAAGTAGGAGGGGAAGGGGAAGAAGGGGAGAGAGAGAGAGAGAGAGAGAGAGAGAGAGAGAGAGAGAGAGAGAGAGAGCGAGAGAGAGAGAGTTGAGAGTGAATAATTAGGGTTAAATTTTTAATATATTCCCTGATTTTTGAATTCCAATCTTTAAACACCTGAATTATTGTAATTTCCCTAGGGAAAAATTCAAAAGTCAGGTGTTAACTTTGATACAATTCAATTTTCAGGTGTGAAGTTTCAAAATGCAAAACTCAGGTATTTATTTATTAATTAAATGTATTTATTAATTAATTATTAAATATTTAATTCTAATATAATATAATTAATATATTTAACCACCCCTACCATTCCGGGGACTATTCCGGCGATCGTTTCGACGACCGTTCCGGCGTCTGCTCTGATTTCGGTGACTATTCTGGTGACCGTTCTGTTACAACTTTATTCCAACAACTGCTCCGATTCTGAAAATTTATACAATATGGTCACATATTCACAATTTAGTTAGTCACATATTATTTTTCAGTCAAATAATAATTTTTATATATCACAGATTAATTTACGGTCACAGTTCAAAAATTATGTAGGTCACAATTAATTCGTTGGTCACATGTTTCAAAATTAATTGGTCACAAATCAAAATTTATAGGTCACACGGTCACAAATTTCCAAATTAGTTGGTGATAGATTTTTTCACAGTCACAAATTATATAATTTTTAGGTCACAGATAACAAAATAGTTGGTCACGGATTATATTTTTAGTCACAGATAATCGAATTTTAAGGTCACAGATTATATTTTTAGTCACAAAATTAAAATCATCATATCCGCCTAATCATCCACCTGTACTACCGTCGATTACCACCCGCAGCATCACGAACGCACCCACAACACCACATCCCCGTTGTACTCACCAAAGCTCTCTGTTCCACAGCACCACAAGACCTCCACTGCACCATAACCATGCACAACACCTCGCACCGCAGCTACTACCCCACCAATAATCTTGTCAACTGTAGCCACAACAACATCATCGCAACGACTGGGAACCTCCAACAACATTAGTGTTGTCGAGCAACCTTAACAGATCCAACCACACATTACCAAAACCACAACAACCACCACAGCATTCTGAAGCCACGACAACCACAACATTCTGATTCATCGACTGTAGCCACGACAACATCGTCGCGCACATCTAAAACTAGATCTAATCGACTGTAGCGCGTAGAGTGGACAGCTACAATGGATTCTAACGGCATTCTCTTCTTCCGGTACAGTGCGTAGCAGTGTCACAGTGTAGTCGATCCTGGGCAGAGATCTTTACAGCAGCGACGGCGGCGCTCTTGGGCAGTGACGCTCCTTTTGAGTTTGGCTTCACAGTGTCGTCGGACCGATGGAGACTACAACTTAGAGTCGTACGCGACGCTTCCACTTCACTAGCATCGACTTCGTTGAGAGAGAGAGGAGCGCCGACGCCGACTTTGTTGTAAGAGAGAGAGATAATTAAAATGATTTAGGGTTTGAAATTAGGTGGAGGTGAGTGTTTTGATTGGTGTTAAATTTGTGATATAATTATTAATATTAAAATATTGACACAATTCAATTTTCAGGTGTCAAGTATCAAAATGCAAAACTCAAGTATTTATTTATTAATTAAAAATATTTTTATTATATAATTATTAAATAAATTTATTAAATATTTAATTCTAATATAATTTAATTAACTCACCCTACCTCCACCACCCCTACTGTTCCGGGGACTATTACGAAGACCGTTCCGGCTACCACTCTTCTCCAGCGATCGTTTTGGCGACTGGTCCTTATTCTGGTGACTATTATGGTGATCGTCCTGTCGCATCTTTATTCCGACGACTGCTCCGATTCTGACAATTTATACAATATGGTCACATATTTACAATTTAGCGAGTTATATATTATTTTTTAGTAACAAATAATAATTATTATACGTCACAGATTATTTTACGGTCACAGTTTAAAAATTTTATAGGTCACAATTAATTCTTTGGTCACAAATTTCAAAATTAGTTGATCACAGATCAAAATTTATAGGTCACACAGTCACGAATTTTCAAATTAGTTGGTCATAGATTTTTTCACGGTCATAGATTATATAATTTTTAGGTCACAGATAACAAAATGGTTGGTCATGGATTATATTTTTAGTCACAGATTATCAAATTTTAAGGTGATAGATTATATTTTTAGTCACAAAATAAAAATTACCAAATCCATCTGATCCTCCATCTGCACCACTGTTGACTGCCACATCAGCACTACGAACGCACCCACAACACCACACCATTGTCCACTCACAAGAGCTCTCCATTTCACAGCACCACCACTGTACCACAACACTACCACCATGCACAACTCCACCGTACCTCTACACCACCGTCGCCTGCCAAAAGCCATCCCCTCTCCTAAAAGTACCGTACCACAGCCACCACCCCACCAACAATCCTGCCGACTATAGCCACAACAACATCATCTCGACTGGGAACCACAAACAACATTAGTGTTGTTGAGCAACCTCAACAGATCCAACCACAACCACACATTACCAAAACCACAACAACCACCACAATATTCTAAAGTCACGACAACCACAACATTTCGATTCATCGACTGTAGCCACGATATCATCGTCGCGCACATCCAAAACCAGATCTAATCGACTATAGCACAGAGTGCACCATTGAAATGAATTCTAGCGTCGTTCTCTTCTTCTGGTACAATGCATAGCAGTGTCACAATCTAGCCAATCCTGGGCAGAAATCTTCGCAGTAGTAGTGGCGACGCTCTTGGGTAGAGGTCCCTCCTTTCGAATTTGGCTTCACAGTACCATCGTAGCGGTGGCGACTGCAACTTAAAGTCGCACGCGGCGCTTTTACTTCACCGGCACTAACTCTGTTGAGAGAGAGAGATAGAGAGGATTAAAATGATTTAGGGCTTGAAATTAGATGGGGTGAGTGTTTTGATGAGTGTTGAATTTGTGATATAATTATTAATATTAAAATATTAAATTGTCACATGATTTTTGATTAAAAAAATTTTGCATCTGACTTTTGCACTAGGATCTTCAAATGCTTGGAAACATATAATTTCTACATTTTTTTATTTTTTAATGAATAACTAAATAATTAGTCTCCAACTCAAAACCATAACAATACCCAAGGCCAAAAATTAGGAACAACCCAAATGCCCAATCCATTTAATTCAAAAATCCAGACGGGGATGACTAGACCAATTCCCATTTTAGGGTATGTTTGAGTTACATTATTTTGAAAGAATATATTTTGAAATAGTAGATTAATGGAGAATATGTGGTTGAAAAAGAAGAAAAAAGTTATTGATGTGGGGTAAAATATTATTTTATTGAAGAATGTGTGGTTAAAAATGAAAATGAAAATTTTAATGTGTATCAAACAGGGGCTCAATTCATCGCCTTCACCTCCGACTCCTAATCCCTGGATGTTCTTTTCTTTCTCACATTGAATGGTCACTACTCACTCATCTTATGTTCTTCCTTTCTAGAGAGAGCCACTAAAAACGAAATTTGGTTTCTTGTCGGCTTGCCCTTCAATCTCATAAAATTTAAAGAAACGCATGTGAGCAATTCTTTTATGTCCTTTAAATTTTTTTTGTCTTTTCCTTTTCTTTTCTTATGTAGGAATGCCAATTTTGGTGATATTTGTAAATTGTAAATGTAAATATTGTTTTGTTTATTCATTGCACGAAATATAATGAATTTGATCTGTAAATTGCATAATGTCGTTATCTTGATTGTGTTTTTTCATTTTTATAGGCTAATATTCTCTTGGATTTTACTAATGTTTTTGTTGGAAAGTTGTGGTTCGTTTCTCATCGCATATTTTATAATATGAAGGAAAAAAGTTGTGTTTTATGGTTGGAAGTTTTGCTATATGGGAGACCGGTTCAGTGGGTGTGGTCGTGTGGATTGGATTTATCTTGGATCTATTGCCTTTTGTATGTTATGTGAATTGCCACTGCTTATAGTATTGTTACTCCGTCCTTGTTTATAGCATGGTTATGTGAATTACTTATAGTATTGCTATGTGAATTGCATTGCAGTCTTTGCTTTTGCTTCTAGTATTTGTGATTCTGTTTTTCATTCTGAATTATTCTCAGTAGTAATTGGATATCTAATGTTTAAATCCAGATATGAAATGAAGAGATCAGTGGATGAAAGATATCACAATTGTTTAGGTGGAGAAATATATATTTTTGAAAGTTGATAATAAAGTTATTATATAATGATATCAAAGTATGAAAACTTGTAAGGAACAAGTGTAATTTATAAATCATATCATTTTTATTATTGTTACACTGTTTTATATTTTTATTATTATTAAATTCATCACCAAAAACTCGACGTTCAATTCGATAATTTGTACCCACATTGAGTTACTTTCCTAGCTCCACCCCCGATTATTCTCATCTATTTCTTCTAGGATTATACTATTTGTATATCTTTTTGCCTCCCTTGTTGACATGTGAGATATTATTAAAAATCATTGGCTGCAAAAACTATTTTTTATTTAAACAGTCTAATGATATAATGTCACGTTACATTTTGTCAAGAAAAATATAACAAAAAATGCACAGCAAGCTTGATTATTTATTCTTTTGAGCTGTTAATTATCTCGTTAGGAGGGGTAGAGAGGTTCTCTGTTGTGTTTGAGCTAACCTAAGTATCTGCAGCAAAGGAAATCACTTGATTATTTGACATCCCATCATCTTGGATTTGTTCCTGCATCCAGGCCGGTCCTGTGATAGTCGGGGTCTAAGGTGAACTCCATAAATTGGGTCCTCCAAAATTAACGCAAATGCAAAATTCAACCATGTATTATGCAATGTATTACTAACATAAAATTTAACAGTAGAACACCAAACAAATATAAAGAACAAAAAATTTATACTATAAAGTAACAAATGTTCTACTGAAGCTTGAATTGCAGCGAATCTGGTGACTTGAGCAAGGGTAACTCATAGCAAAATGCAATCAGGATCGAATCTTAACACTTCACTACTTCTAGAGGATCTTCAGACTTCTTCCCTAAACCCTTGGGAGTAATTCTTCCAATTTCTCTACCAATCTTCTCATAAAGAGTTTCTCTGAAATAAAAGACTAATCTCTGAACATGAGTTCCTTCACTGGAACTCGTTCCATCACACTCACGTAGAAGCTTGCTCGCACATTCACATTGATTCTCGCCTACATTTTCAGTAGAGGACAAAAGATTATGGACACGCTGAATTTCTTTAGAGTGGGGGGCCTAAAATTGAACATGCATATGGGTGGCTAAGCATTGAAATGTCACTGCTATTTCAAAAATTTGATCGGATGAATTTTTCTGCAGCCAGTTTAAAGATTATCGCAGTTGAAAATGTTGAAACACTACAATTATTGTGTTACATTTCATAGCTCGACTCATTTATCTTTTTAACATTTAATCTTCTCTACCTGTTTCCAATTTTTTTTAGTAGAATTGAGAAGATTTTTCTTTGAAGAACTTGGGTGAAAAACGCAAGATTTGACTCAACTACACCTAGATGGGGAGTTATTAGGTGTAAATGCAGAATTTAAACTTTAATTAACATGCAACAAGTCACAAGTTAATTATGTCTAGGTGATTAGTCAAACAATTCAATTAATCGTGTCTTTGAATCCCGCAGTAAATAACACCAGAATTGTTCACGCATAAACTCAACGTAGGAAAAACTCCGAATACTTTGCCAGTCAAAGATCCACTATAAACTTTTGATAAACTTATAGACTACCAGCAAAGTTGGCGACACAAACTTTCTGATATCATATCTGAAGTTTGAAGCAACCCTCCTGGATTGTGCCCATTAACACCAGTCCTGGCTCTTTTTGTAAAGCAGTCATCCTGGAACGAGCACACGAACTTCAATCCTGACTCTTTACGCAGTTTATCTCCTGTAAATCTTTCCAAGAACTCCTTGTTCTTCAGATTCTTCTTTGATCTTCATTATAGCAAAGTTGACGACACAATCTTTCTGACCGACCCAAGCGAAGAAGATAATTCAGTGTTTGATTTGATGAATTTGATGTTTTCAATATGATGAGTGCATATATGATTGAAGGATTGAACTTCTGATCTTGTGTATGATGAATTTTCTCTAGAAAATAATATGTTCAATCTCCCTTTCGTAGAATGTACGGCGCCTCAATTTATAGGTTGGACAGTTTAGGTAGAATGGGCCAAGTAAAAAGTCTCAAAAATCAAAATTGGGCTTGGCCGAATAATATGTCGCTTGAGTAAGGAAGATGTTTCGCTCGAGTGAAGGGTATATCGCTCGAGCGATAGTAGGACGAAGGTTGAGATAAGATGTTCTTGCTTTATCTGCTCTAGCATGACTCCGACGAGCAGCTAGCGTAAAATCGACGTGAATCCTTCTTGTTCAAACATGAAACCCCAAACCCTATGCTAACTTACCAACTATGAAACTTTACAATTTAGTCCCTAAACTTTTATAATCGTTCAAGTTGGTCCTTTTGTTCATAGAATCGTCAATACAACATATAAACCTAACAAACTCTCCATTTGACATTTTGTGACAAAACCAAATACAAAACATAAAATAACCTATCAAAACTACGCAAGTTCAATTGAATCAATTGAATGTAACTCTCACTTTGTTCATCATGTATCCTGAAATCAAATACTCACATACCCAGTGTAAAAGCACATGATACAGGGAATAAGTAATAAAGTACTTAGAAACATAATCAATTACACGAACAAGCTAGTTTGAGATGGAATATTAATGCTAACCAAAATACCATGACCACATTAATATCACAAAACATCAAAACCCAAACAGCCATGCATGAAATGCAACACAAATGCAATGTACATGCTTCCCCTCAGTGTATGATATGCAATGCAATAGTAATGCACAAGCCTCCCTTACTGTAAACTCTTAAAGTGTTAATGTAGTAGAAAATGTATCTATATCTCTCCTCAACGACCCCTTAAGACATAAGTGTAAAAGTCAATGCAGTGTATATCAAGTCAAATGTCAAAATGTATCTATGTTTCACCCCATCGACCCCAAAAGACATAAATAGTAATGTGTATGATATATCTCCCCCTTACAATACAATCTCTCTCCCATTTTGTCACAAATGTCTAATGAAGGAGTAAACTTACACAACATAAGAAATAATGCATCTAATGGGAAGAAAAATTCCAATAACTAGATAAATGCTACAAAAATGGTAGAATACATCAAGGACCAGCCTGACTTATAGCTAAACAAAAATCAGATTCTACAACTACATTGCAATCCCTATCTACGGAGCAGGAACACCGTCTCTATCAGATGCATCAGAATCATCACTCTTATACTTCCAATGCTTGCGCATCCAAAGTAAACGACGTTGAACATCTACAACCTCGCCGCACAGAGCAGTGACCTTTGCTCCCGTCTGAGTCATCTCGGTAAGCAACCAAGCTTACTGGCCTATCAAAGTCGACATCTGGTACATCAGAGTGGTCATGGGATCAACCAAAGATGAAGCAAGAAGGACGGAAGCAGAAGAGGAATGTGGAACGGCAGAATAGGATGATGCCTCAGTAGGCGGGATAGATGATGGATCAATAGAAAGATGATCACCAATAGGATCAACTGGCTCAGTAGGAGCAGAAGATGAAGATGCGTGTGATCGACTCTGTGAGATAGTAGTGTGACCAATTGGTCGACCAATCCGACAAGAGGACCCTCGGGAAAAGTGACGCCAAGAGAGGTGACTAAACGGTGGATAAGACAAACATATAGAAGACCTATGCTGCGACCAAGGACACGAAAAGTACGAAGAATATGCCGGCAAAGGAAGGTAGGAAGGTTAATTGAGTCGCCATGGATAAGGGCGTAAAGAAATATAGCCCGATCGGATAGTAAAGTAGAAGTGTGGGGCAATCGGCCACAGGTTTGTGCACATGATGCGCAACAAGAACTGTCTGTCAGTCTGAAACGGTCCAGAGCAGACCGTAGTGGAACCCTCTTCCAAAGATACGGATAAATCGGGCGAAAAACCCTAGGAATATGTAAAGACTTGGTCAAAACATCGGGTGAAATCCTAAGAGTATGACCTCTAAGGTAGACCCTAAACGATGTATCATTAATCTCATGTATGGTGGCGTAAAACTCTTAAACCAACAAACTATATGGAAGAACCAGACCAGTAAGTAAGGAATCCTAACCCCTAGAAACAAAAATACCGACGATATTCGGGGACAAATATGATAGAATAACCTCACGCTCTATGAGGACGGGACGAAGTGAAAATCAAGAAATGAAAACTTCATGAGCAGTAGAAGAAACGAACCGAGCCCGACTGTAAGGGATAGAGCTATGAGGTTGCTGAGTAGTCGGTCCTTTACTCTTTGGCAGCATATGGGATATGATTGCAGAACAAACACATCAAGAGATTCTACGAAAGAGAATATAGACCACAAATAGCAGCCATGCAATTAAATGCATGAAAATACGTAAAATGATGCACAAGATAAGCATACATGCAAAACTATGCAAATATGCGTCAAAGCATGTAAAATGATGCGAAATAAGACATGTCATGCAAAACGATGCAACATTGTCAAATATATCATGAAATGACACCAATGCGTGTAGTGCATAGACAAAGTGTAGTAACAGTAGGACGGAGGTACAGTGAAGTCAGGACGGAGGAGTGGTTTGATTATCATGTCAGTGAAACAAAACTTAATAGAATTCAACTCCAAAACGACACGGGAGTGCATAGAGGAGTTCATGGCATGGGATACGACTCGTGTGTGCTAAAGGGAAGCAAAATGCATACGAACACCTAAATGAGACATTTTGTCGAAGACCATGAGTGCAATGAAGATTCATGGCATTCAATGCACAATCCAATACGCCCAAAGCCCACACATCAACACACAATGAAGAATAACACACTAAGCATCAAAACATATCTCAAGACTTCACAAAATCGACCAATACAAGCAAGATGACAAGAACATGTACTTCACATTTAAGAATATGTGTAAAATCATCAAAATCAAGCAAAATTTGAATCACATTGAAACAATTGCATTCTCACAACATTAACATACTAAAAATCCATGAATTCATGTGAAAAGTTAGGGCAAATAGCAATGAAAACCAAAAAGATCCCAAATACGTAAAAAACAAGGGTTTGATCCATTTACCTTCGAAAATTTGGAATTGAGTGAAGAAAATGATGTTAATGAAGGCCAAACTTGTTGCCCATGCCTTGGAGTGTGAGAAATTGCAAAAATTTGATGGAGGAAGGTCGAGTTTTGAGAGAGAAATGCGAAAAAATGAGTGAAACATGAATTGGGATTGCGCCTTATAAGCTACCGTCGCTCAAGCGATGGTCTAGCGAAGCTCGAGCGAAATTAATCTGGAGGTGTTGCTCAAGCGACACTCAAGTGAAAATCGAGCGAAAGCTCAAATGTAAAAAATAACACCAACATTTTAAAAAATTCAATTTCAGACACAATTTTCAAAAATGGCAAGTATAGCACATTTTTCAAAATTTTCTGTTTATAATAGAAAATAACATGAAATTCAAGCAAATTGAGTACTCAACACTTTGATGATTAAAATCAAGCATGCAAATACAAGTAGAGCATTATCAAACAGACTTTTCCACATACGCAGTTAAGTCTAAGATGGAGTAAAGCGTATAAATGACTCATGTGTGTAATGTGCCACTATTTTCTCGTGAAAATGACTTTAAACCTTAATTTTGTGAGAAATGACGTGTAAAATATCACGGTTAAATAAGTGTGATCCCTACAAATGAAAGTCAAACCTGAATAAATTTTAGGACATAAAAATGAGCTTAATTATAGATAAATTTTCTTTTCTTCCCCTAAATATGAGCATAAAATATTTTTCATTACTTTTCTTGTAAACAATATCTTATGTACATATCCTCTTAATTAAGCGACTAAATTGACCTCTGTAACGAGTTTTAGGCCGGTTAACCCAAGTCAGATGACCATAGGCACCATGTTATGAGAAACCCTTCGGGCTTAATTACTCGAGTCAAATATGTTTCGAACAGAGTATAAGATGAACCAATTAATCACTCACATAATTTTATTTTCATCATAAATGCAGCAATGTAGAGAGACTCTCACGAGCTAAGGTCATCTAAATGTAGGTCAGTTCATGTTCGAGGTCATCCTACTAACACGTGACTGCCATCCCAAATCTTCACACTATCATAGTGTGTGCAGTGCAAATGATTACATGATGACACATATACGCAATACTCCACATTAAACCAAACCAAGCAATGGAAATAATAGTATAGATCAGATAATTGCTTACTTAGTCTCACATAACAAGTTTAAACTCAAAGCGATGTGTCATTTGCCCATCCAGAAAATATTTTTGTATTTTTCACATTTTCAATTTTTTAAAAAACAATACTTAAAGCAAATAATGCAAAAAAATAAATAAATAAATAAATAAACAACAAAAAAACATAAAAATAAATAGGATGCATGCATGAATGAATGGACACAATAAACTACACATGCATGTGCCTAAACACACAATCAGGATGAAATTTAAATGCCCTTGCAATTAAGAACACGACCATTTTCACGACCTTCATGGTCGCTTCTCTTGACCCAAACTTTCTTAGAAGCAGAAGATGATTGAGTTAACCGAGTTATCATCTCAGTTACGTGACTGACTTGATTGGCGAGAAAGTCAACCATGCCAGTGAAATCCAGATTCTTGCTTCTAGTCGCACGGTTACGACACGTAGGTCTGATGTGTCCCAATCCACCACATTGGTGGCAAGTGAGAATGAATTGTGGTTTAAACTTGCTTGGTGGGGCTTGTCGAAGAGTAGGACGATTGACCCTATGCTGTGCGGTAGGTTCCGATCATATGGCATGCTTACTTTTGGGTTTCAGATAAGCAATCTCACGAGTTTTGTTTGTGGTATGAACGAATGTGGTCTTAGACCATGCCTGTCACATATAGGTTTGTTCATCCCAAGTAGATTATCCAGCTTCTACGAGCCACTGATGAAAGATTGGAGTTGAACATTAGATTTATCAAAACTAGAAGTTAATGACTTAACTGTAATCTCCAAGTTTTCATTGACAAGTTTCAACTTTAATCTCCAAGTTATCATTTTCTTGGTCGAATCCTGAAGGCCACTCAACAATTTTTCACGTTCAAGCTCAAGCTCGTTCATCTTTTTCAGAACGACTTTGTTGACCTTCTTGATTTTGAGACTCTCTTGAAACAATTCACGATAAGACTCGTGAATGTATGTCTCGTCATCAGACTTTTCATCGGACATCTTACTCTCATTCTCTCATTTCCCATCCTCAATCTCACGATCGGATTCGATAGCAGCAATCGAGGTGAAGGTCATGAATTTTTATTCATCCTCACCATCAGATTCCTCATTCTGAGAATAGGAATCCGACCCCTCATCACTCATGGTCACGTCTAAAGCCTTACGCCTTTCTTTATTCGAGCTCTTATTCAGATTAGGACATTCATTCCTAAAGTGACACTCATGATATTGGACATATTAAGATTTCTTAATGGGAGTCCTAGAATTGTTCTTTTCGCTTCTACATCTCGAGAGTTCATGTGGGACTTCACTATTCATAACTTGAGGCTTTCTCCTATTCCTCACCACCTTCTGTAATTTTTTTAACAAAATAGGGAATTTTGTCATCACTAAGTGTCTCAGTGTTAGTGGATTCGCTCTCAACTTTTCTAACAGTGTTCATGACGATAAATTTCTGTTTCTTAGGCTGTGCTAAGGTCAATTCATAGGTTTGGAGGGACCCTAAAAGTCCTTCTATGTTAACGTTGTCTAGGTCCTTACTTGCTTCAATTGCAATTACCTTAGGTCTAAACCTTTCAAGTATGGATCTAAGAACCTTACGAACAATTTTCAACCCGAGGATCCTTTCGTCTAGATTAAAACTAGAGTTCACAATATCATTCAACTTAGCATAGAACTTATCAAATCTCTCATCATCATTCATCCTAAGTTTTTCAAATCTAGACGTCCATATTTGTAATTTGGAGTTTTTCACAATTTTAGTACCCTCATAGGTTATCTCCAAAATGTCTCAAACTTCCTTTATTGTCTCACACATATACACTATCCTAAATTCCTCATGAGACACAACCATAAACAACGCATGTAAACATTTGCTGTAAATGGGTGTAACAACACCGCAACGGTTGTTGTAAGCGGAGTTCACCCATTATGCACACAAATCCATATACGTTCATCAAATACCTTAAGAAAAGCTCTTATTCGAACTTTTCAGTAGGCATAATTACTGCCATCATCTAGACAAAATCAAATAATGGTCAAGAATCGAAATTAAGCTCTGATACCAATTGAAAATCGCAAGATTCGACCCAACTACACCTAGAGGGGGTGATTAGGTGTAAATGCAGAATTAAAACTTTAATTAACAAGTAACAAGTCACAAGTTAATTATGTTTATGTGATTAGTCAAACAATTCAATTAATCGTATCTTTGAATCCTGAAGTACTATCAAAACAGTAAGAAAAGCAGTAAACAACACAATAATTGTTTACTGAGAAACCTAACGCAAGAAAAACTTCGAGCACTTTGCAAATCTATAAACTTTTGATAAACTTACAGACTACCAGGAAAGTTGGCGACACAAGCTTTCTGATCTCCTGTCTGAAGTTTGAAGCAGCCCTCCTGGAATGAGCACACTAACACCAATCATGGCTCTTCTTTGTAAAGCAGTCTCCGTGGAATGAGCACATGAACTCCAATCCTGACTCTTTATGCAGTTTATCTCCTGTAAATCTTCCCAAGAACTCCTCGTTAACTAGACTAACAATCTTTAATTAAAAGTCAAATTTTCTTAAACAGATATTTGGGACATAACCAAGGCATTTGGTGCGCCTTCAGTTTCATGCACCGTTTCTTCTTCTTCTTCTTCTTTTTTTTTTCAATTTTTTTATAATAGTTTTTTTCTTTATTTGAAGCATTATCTACCTTAAACTTTTTAAATGACTCATGTAACAAGCTTTCAACCAATAACTCATACGTCAGACAACCATAGGGCACCAGGTTTTTAAATACCCTTGCAGGCTTAATTGCTTGAGTTATAAATGCTACGAAGAGAAATTTTCTAATAAAATATTTTTTATGCCTTAATTAGTGTAATATCCCTCATTTAACACAAATTCAAGTAAAGCGACCTCTAACTTGAATTTCCATCTAATTGCATCCTATTGACTTTAGACAATTCATACAAGATTTTTAATTTCATACATGGAATCCTTATTTATCTCAACATCTTCCTACAACAGTGAAATCCCTCCAAACTATTCTAAATTTGGTCAAAGAACGTAAAATTTAGTGATTTTGTGTTTAGCATATATGGTCTACCATTTCAACATGTTCAATTATGAAATCAACTTATTCCTACCCAATACTTTATTTAATTCACGTGCTCAATATATATCAAATTTCTCATAAAAAAGCGAAAATTAATCTAATCATGCAACTTATCCACCATTCATAGATCAATTTATGATTCAATATATTTGTCATGTCTGCTAGACTAACTAACTCACACAAACACACAAAAATAAAATATTTTTATTATATATATTTATTTTTGTTTTTGAAATATTTGTCATTTTTTTTTCAAATTTTTTTATAGCAATAAAAGCACACAAAAACACATAAAGAAAATGAAAATTCGTGTTTTCCACCTCCAAACTTAAACTAGACATTGTTCTCAATGTCTTTAATCCTAAATTTGCATATAAAGGGGTGAGAAAGAAAATGAAGAAAAGACTCAAGTGATATGACATGTAATTCAATGGCTAGCTTTTATATTGCTCATGTTGGCTCCTTGGTCAATTTTGGTTTAAATGTTCCGCGATGTCATATTTCTGAAAAATCAAATAAAACATTAAGATTAAATAATTGGAACAAGTGTTACTTAGCTCTAATATCTACTAAATCAACTAGCATATCGAAGATCTAAGGAGAAACGAGATATATATGATGAATAACAAATAACTTAAAATAAACTAAATTATCATAGAATTCAAAAATAAAATAAATAAAAAAGAAGAAAGCTTTGGTTGCCTATCAAGAAACGTTTCTTTAAAGTCATTAGCTTGACTTTTTGCACAAGTGTGTCATAACACTTTGAATATTGTTTTGGAGGCCCTGCTTAACTTGCTTAATTTGACTTTGTTCCATATTGCAATTTTCCTTCAAATTTTAGCATTGCTCTTCTCCATGTAGTATGACTTTTCCTCATCACCCGTTTTGAATTCAACAATATATACCTCAATATCTTCATAAGGTTTAATTACAAAATCCACTTTTGAGCAAACAATGAAGTCAATGATTTCTTCTTCTTTGAATGTTAAAAGTTCTTTTTCGCTCGTTGTGATTAATTTCTCAATTTTTTCTGGCTCATCTTCTTTAATTGAAGTTTTCTCAAGTTCAATATCCATATATAAAACTTTTCGCAAATAAACAACTACATCTTCATGGAAAGTCCCATCCTCCTGTTGTATTTGCTGGAAGTTTGGTGGATCTGATTCTCTTAATTGATGTTCATTAATAATTTGTGAAAAAAATAATTCCACAGATAAATCACCTATATCAAATTTGTGTGAAGGAAATAATGCAACAGGAAAGTTTCCCATGACAGTTTCATCAATTTCACATTCAGCTTTTAGATCTGGTAGTCTATGTCCTATAATGAAATCTCCCATAAGCACATCTCCATCAGCAATTCCTTAAACTGCAAATTGTTGTTGCCTTATGATGAAATCACATACGAGCATACTGTCGAAATCAATCTTGGTCATCTTTTATCCTGTTATTTGCATTCTTTTTATATATCCTAAAAAGAGGAATAAATAAATAAATAAATAATCAAATAACAGTTAAAAATAAATAAATTAAGATTAAAAGTAAATAGTCTTCTGCAACGGCGCAAAAAACTTATTGCATTTTTTATATCGCAAGTGTACAATATTGTAACAAGTAATATAGTGGACCCTTGAGTCCAGATTATCGTTCTCACAAAAACTATACTTTAGGTCTTAATTTATTTTTTCTAATTTCTATTTGACAAAAGCAAGTAAATATTTATGATGATTGTGATTATTATGACTAACTACTTTTAACAAATTGAAAATATAAAATGATTGTAAACACGGATAATTAGAGAAACAAATATGTGATGAATATTATGGCAAAACAATTTTATGTATTGATCACATTTATTCTTAATTCAAGATTCATAACGTAATGTAGTGTTCGATCGAATTATTCTATTGTATTCAATTTACTATTCTCGAGTTCTCATTGAGTCTATTTAACTAATTTAATTCCATATCTCTATGCGAATAAACTTTAGTTAAACGAAACACTGGTTCCAAGAATTCAAATTATGACTACAATAATTAGTATATGTATCTCTACACATTATACTAATTTACTGAATTTTATTATATGGTCTAAATCTCAAACTCGCCTCTCGATTCATAAGAGACTCACATAATCATCAAATTATTGATAATGTAATTTAATGCATTAAACTCATAATAAAACCAACACATAAATAAATAAACCACATAAATCTTAAATATAAAAATAAAGGATCACAAATCGACTACATTATTTTCCCTAATATAAAAATTAGTTATTTATACTGGAAGAATAACAACAAGAAAAAGTGGAAACATATCACCAAAAATTGACGAAATGTGAAAGTTTTTGTTGTTTGTAGTCCTTTCTTTTCCTTTTCTTTTCTTTCTTCTCTGCATGTGATTTTCCTTTTCTCCTGTGCAGCCTTAATTTTTGACTTTTCATCTGCTCGAGCGACAGTGGGGCGAAGGTCGAGCTAAAATGTTCCTGCTTCATTTGCTCGAGCATGACTCCAGCGAGCAGTTAACGAAAAATCGGCGTGAATCCTTCTTGTTCCAAACATGAAACTCCAAACTCTAAGCTAACCTACCAACTATGAAACTTTACAATTTAGTCCATAAACTTTTATAATCGTTCAAGTTGGTCATTTTGTTTACATAATCGTCAATACAACATATATACCTAAGATTGGGAACTTCTTTTTGGCTTTGAGTTGGTTATTAGGCTTTTTATCACATTGGTTAGATTTCAAGAACTTCAATTATTTGGCAAGCAAGTCAACTTTTCAATCGGGTTCATCATCCACATTTTAGTTATATTCTTACACAATCTAGAATGCAATAAATAAGACTTCTCTTTCTTCATAAAATTAAGGTCGAGCTCATAAATCACTAGGTAACCAACCAATTCCTCAATTTATATGGTCCTACCGTTCTAGCTAACATCTTTCGTTTCTTCGATTGTCATAGCCTTAGAGTGATAGCTAGCGGTTAGTGTCCTAAATTTTTTTGCGCAACTTTATTTCGGAATACTTTCCCTAAAGCATATGCAGAGTTTGAGATTTCACACAATCGAGCATATAAGGAACCACGGTGTTTAATTGTCTTAATATGGCAGTCATGTAACTATACTCCATCAAAAGCATACAATCTAATATTGATGAACAAATGAGCCAGTTCGATTTTTCAGACTTGGACATTACATTACACAAATAAAATAAAGTTAAGAAATAATTTAAACTTAAAACACATTTTATCCATATTATCTTGTTACCGTTGGCCTCGGTTATTGACATATAATTGGGTTTTTGTCGAAATTTATTGCAATTAACAATCTGATTCATATGAATACTTGTCTACTTATTATATTGATGTTAGGTGATACAAGTAATAGACACAATGGCCAACCGGAGGGGACGATCTATCGACTACCACGGTGGTCGACCATTAGGAAGCTTGATTAACCGCGCTCTCTCTCAATCGTCCAAACATGTTTTTTTTCATTGATCAGTAAACGGTTACCTCAAATCCCCTCAACCGTCTAGTAAGTGGGAATTAACCGTTAGACACTTGGATGGCAATCACTTGATGGTCGCATGACAATAAAATATCAATAATACCTTAAAGGCATACTAAGTATAGAATAATGATTTTTTTACGACAACTTCTGAATTTTTTTTCCCATCTAAAAGTTACTATTATCTACATAAATCTAATCACTAACTCTCACATCGGAGATACAATTAGTGGTGGCAATTTGTATTGTCGACTCAGAGTCCGAGCTGGCCCGACTCATGGCTTGGGCCGAGTCCCATTTTGCGGAGTTGACCCTAGCCCAAAATAGCCTGTATGGCTTGACGAGCCACAAAAAAACGCAAAACTTAAAAAAAAAAAATTGAAAGTCAAATGCAGCCTTGTCAAGGTAGCTACAATACAACTATGTGTACTTTTTTTACAGTGTTAAATCATGTCAAAATTCAAATTTAGCCCGTGTTTGGTGCACATTAAAATTTTCATTCTTATTTTTCTACTCCTTTTCAACCACACATTCTTCAATAAAATAATATTTTACATCACATCAATAACTTTTATTTCTTTTTCAACCAAACTTTCTCCATCAAACCACTATTCCAGAATACATTCTTCCAAAATAATGTGGCTCAAACACCCCATTGAATTTGAAATTCAAATTTGTTTGAAACAGATAAATATTTTTTGCTATAAATATAATATAAAATTTTGAGTTTCATATCAATTTATTTCAATCATTTTAACTTGCAGCGTTCTAGTTTCAACTTCAATCTTCAATTTCTTTACTCTAATATTCAGTATATTTTGTTATAATAGCCATAGATGTATTTAAGAGTAGTTCGAGTACTCCATTCAGTTACGATGCATCTAAAAATGTTCTAATTGATTTAGAGGATATTGAAGAGGAAGTATTCGAGACTAAAAGGTTGAAAAAAAATCATCGGATTGTTAACAACATATGACACGTAAGAAAAAGTGGTGTTCAAAATAGAGTTAATATTTGAAAAGTATGTTTCAATTAATGAGGCAAAGAATTTAGTTGGAAGCTCAGTTTAAGCACCACACATTTGAATAGACACGTATTAAGAAGTTGCAAATTGAAATCAGTCGGTCTCGACCCGAAACAAACCGAACTAGTGTTGGCGGTTCTGGTTCTACTCTTTTCACTTTTGATAATGTTAGTGTGGACAAAGTTGTTGTCGAAAAATTTATCAAAGACTTTAATAAATTTTTCGATAACAACTTTGTCCACACTAACATTATCAAAAATAAAATTTCGAACAATTTCTTGCATACCATATTCTCATGTAATATCTTTCAAAACATGTATACGTTATTCATATTATGAGAATATTCTACACATCTGAATGAAATAATCATTTAATGCAAAAGTCACAGGTGATCAATTTAATGAGTCATAGCAGCAATATAATATTTTTTTACTACCAATAGTTCATAAATTAGATGTAAACGATATAACATTATTAAAAGTTTTTAGACCTTCAATAGCAACTTGTTTTCGTTTTTATATAATTTTATAATATCTGAATGAAGAGTATTTCTATAATAAGAAATATACCTAGGTTGGAGATAATTCTACACTAGTCGAGTAAAGTATATTGAGTATATTATCGTAAGCGGTATCTCTACTGCAGCTACGTATGCAATCATTCCTTCACGAAATCTTTCATGTGAATATACAAAAGTGAAAAGAGTAAAATCAGAACCGTCAAATACTAGTTTGATCTGTTTCGAGTCGAGACCAACTAGTTTCGCTTTGCAACTCCTTAATACGTATCTATTCAAATGCATTGTGCTTAAACCAAGTTTCCAACTAAGTTCTTTACCACATTAATTGCAACATGCTTTCCAAATATCAACTTCATTTTAAACACCAATTTTTTTACGTGTTACATGTTGCCAATAATTCGAGGATTCTTTTTTCAAACTTTTAGTCTCAAGTACTTTTTCCTCTTCATATCCTCCAAATCGGTTGGGACATTTTGAGATGCATCGTAACCGGATGGAATACTCAAACTACTCTTAAACTGATTAATCTCATCAATAGTAAAATCTATCTATGTTTATTATAGCAAAATATAATGAATATTAGAGTAAAAGAAACTAAATATAGCAAAGAAATTGGAGATTGAAATTGAAACTAGAATATTGCAAGTTAAAACTAATTAAAATAAATTGATATGAAGCTCAAAATTTTACATCATATTTGTAGCAAAAAAGATATAAATTTCAACCAAATTAAATTCAAATTCAAATTTTGAATTTTGACATGATTTAACACTATAAAAAAAGTACACGTAGCTGCATTGCAGCTGCCTTCAACAAGACGAGCTGCATTTGACTTCCACTTTTTTTTTTTATAAAAAAAAGTCTTGCAATTTTTTGTAGCTATGCTCGTCACGGGCCACAAATGACTCCAGTGGCTCATCGAGTCTTTTGCAGTATTTTTTAAACGTTACAAAAGATGCATCTTTTGCAACGTTGCAAAATATGCTTCTTTCACAACGTTTAAAAAACGTTGCGAAAGAAGTTTTTCGCATTTTTTTTATTTTTCTGATAGTTTGGCAACATTCGTTTTAGAAAATGTTGCTAAAAGTCTCGGCCCCCTTCTAAATCAAATGGATTTAACATTAACCCTAGCTCCTCTCCGCTCCGCTCCGCCTCTCGTCTTTGCCTCTCCTCTCATATCATCTCCGCCTTCGCCTCTCCTCTGCCTCTTCTCTATCATTTGAAATCATAGGTGGATTCCCGATGGGTTTGACGTCGAGCAGATTTGGCAGCAAGTTAACCTACAATCCCAGCCCCTGCTCATTTTCTTCCACCGTAACATCAAACACTTTGATAAAAACCCTGAAGAGATTGAGAAACGATTTGACTTGGGGAGAGAGACCTTTAGGGAAAATCGAAAAGAAGAGACTGAAGATGGGAATGAGGATGTGCCTGGTTCGTCTTCTTCCTTTTTTTTTTGTTTTTTGTTTTGAAATTGGGCTGCCTACCATTGCCCTGGTAAGTGAATTCTGCTGCTATTATTGTTATTTTATGTTATTTGATGTTTGCTAGAAAAGCGTTTGATTTATAGTCTCAATGAAATTGTTCTATAGTTGTGGCACTTGGTTTTGGCGAAATTAGACTATTCCAATCTGAGATATCCAACTCTCGTGTTTGTTCCTTCAATTTTAGATCTAATTTATTTCCAGTTCAACTGTCTGCATTCACTTCTTGGTTACTCATTTTAATCTTCTTTGTTTGGTAGAGAGAATGTGGCAATGCTGAAAATGTGCTTAATGGAACTTGCCGACTCAAGAATTTCAATCCTGAAGGTGAAAAAATTGATGATTTGCATGCACAGAAAAATCTCCTGACTAACTACTTCTGTATCCATATATATGTTTGTAGAACAATTAAAACAATTATTCTCTGTTTTTAATGCTTGTTTAGTTATAAGGATGTTGTTCCTTATGATTTGCATTTATTTACAAAACCATATGGCATCCCCTGCATGGTTGAGATATTTCACTTCCTCTGTTTTAAAATTTTTGATGGATTGAGGTGCCTGAAACCCTTTTTTACTTCCTTCTGCTGTTCCTGGAATAGGATTGAGGTGCCTGAAACCCTTTTTAAAATGTTTGATGGATTGAAGCCACATTGATGCATGATTTGTTGTTCCAGATCTTATTTTTGATTCAATACTTGAATGATGTTAATTAAATCAGGGGTTTGAATCCTTTAGACCGTTCTCGACGTCGAAGCTTGTCACCTTAAGGTCGCGTTGAGAGCACGTCTCCTTCTGATAGTTTTTGCATAAGCTCGTGACTGGATTTATCAAGTATTACATGTTCTTGTGTACTGCAGGTACCATGTTTATATTGTGATGTTCCATGTAGTGGTTACTTGAGTAGTCTAAAAAAAAAAATTTCAAATCATACTTATGTTACAGGCTATCGAAAGTACTTCTAAAACAACTTTGATTATTTATGTTACAGGCTATCGAAAGTACTTCTAACACAACTTTGAATGTTTGAATATTAAATTATCTGAGACATAATTATGTCCATTTTGACCAAAACAGTGCGAATTTTAGGATTATAATATATGAACCTTGTTGAATTTGATATTTTATTTGCGGATGTATTTTCATATGTTTATGTAGTTATTTTATATTGCAATTTGTCATAAAATACATTGGAAATTGTTGCTTCTTTAAAATTGTACTGAATTTCTACCTCTGATCGGATGTTTCTTAAATTCGATGTCTACAAGTGAACTAATTCATATAAATTTTGTGTGTCTCGTTAATGGCACCTGGTAACTTCTATCCTCTAATTCAAAGCTATATTTTTCATTTAATGAACTTATTTATTGATAAAAAAAATTGTGAAAAAGTTTTTGCTTACACATAATTTGGGTAAAGTTATTTTCTTTTGGATTGCTCATATTTAATTTTCTTATCGTTGATGTTCGTTTTTGTTCGATCAATTTATTCACACGGTTCTTTTTATCCTTATTTTTTTGTTACAGATATACAAACTATAATATTCCTATTTATTTTCCTGTAATTATTTCCTCTTTTTGGAAATGGACACTGCTGCATCTTTTGCTCAAATTCTTGGATTGATAGCATTAAAGAACAAAGAGCTTCAGAATAAGAAGTGACAAAAGTTATATGCCCAATAGAAAGGAGCTCAAATCAGTTAAGGATTCTTAAGGACTCTATTTGCCATTGCGCTTCACCCTTTAAATCGTGTGCAGATTGCATTGTTATGTACTTGCAATTTTTTTTATGTACTACTTCGTTACCAATTTAGTGACGATTTAACCTTACTATATGCCATCATATTTCTGTAATAAATTCCGACATGTATTTAGAAAGTTCCTGTTGGAGTTTTTGAATGAGTTAAGTTATAAAATGTTGTGTAGAAAAAATATAATTGAATGGATGAGAATTCAACACATTTAACATGCTAATGCTGCCTCCGAAATAACAAATCTCGTACATTGTACGAGCTAAAACTAGTAATGATAAATGAAGCAAAAGTGATGAGAAACAATCACTGGTATAATAGGTTGATATTATTAAGTAGAGGCATATTAGGTGAATGAGTTTGCTTATAAGGGTATGTTGATTGAGGTATATTTTTATAATTATTCCCTAATTTTGACATTGGAGCACTATATTTTGTTCAATTATGGGGGTCTTGTGAAGGGCGTTGCCTTTTTTTTTTATTTTTTTTTCTTTCTTTCCAATGTGGTGCTTTAGATTGTCACTTAAGTGTTTAATTTATGATATTTTTGAATCAAAGTTTACCTTTTGGGCTACACAAATTTAAGCTGAAGTAGACTTTTGTTGGTTGCAATTTATGGTCATAGTTGATTTGTGTAGAATTCATTTATTACGCTTAATTTTAGAGGAGTCATCTGACATGGCTGAATGTAAGTTTGATTTTGAGTTTGTCGCATTTTCATCTCTCTCAACCGATATTGTTTTTCAATACTGAGTAACAAACCATGTTTGCTGAATGTTTCATACATATGATTCTTTAATTCAGAGTGCTCTTGAAGAGGCAAGTGGAGAAGAAGAAGGAGAGAAGGTTAAAGGAATCTGCTATTGGTGAAACTATGAAAGTGTTGCATAATGTTGACAATTGGAGTAAGAAAGCACGTTCAAGACAAACTAAGATAGCAGAATGGGATCCTTCTATTTTTACAACAGTGTGTCATTGATGAAGATACTTTATTCTCGAAGGAGAGGGTAATTATATTTTATACGGCTACAAGAACTTTAGATAGGTTATGTTGTAACTATTTTATTATAGTTTCGCTCTTTAATCATTACTCATTTTTAGATATGTTGTGTTGTAACACATTCTAATGTTGTATTGATTCAAAAATTTATAATGAAATTATAATTTTTATACAATTTCAAAATTTGTTCACAAAGTATCATTTTCAATTTTAGCGGTCAATTACCATATATTATTGTATTTAAAAAAAAGTTCTACGGCAACATTGAAAAAATGCTACAAAAGAGTCTACCGCAACGTTGAAAAAACGCTGCAAAAGGGGGTCTACTGCAACGTTTAAAAAACGCTGCAAAAGGGTCTACCGCAATGTTTAAAAAATGCTGCAAAAGAGGTCTACCGCAACGCTGAAAAAACGTTGCAAAAGACTTTTTCGCAACGGTGAATAAACGCTGCAAAAAGTCTTCTCTCAACGACAACACCAACCTTCGTAACACTTGGAAAAATGCTGTAAAAGGGCTTTTGCAGCATTTTTTGGCCGCTGCAAAACCCCTTTTTTAGTGTAGTGAACAAAAATCGTCTCAATTTTCTTTACCAAATAATCATGTAAAAACATAGTCAATGGTAAAGTTGTACGTCTTTACTAGTTTTAGGACTCATTTGGCAGGATTTTAAAAAGTCAAAAGTAATTAAAGACTAGTAAGTTACTTTTGAACATATTTGAATAATTCTCTAAAAATAGTTTATTGGGCTAAAAAGAGTTTTTGAAGGTAACTGTCATAAGCTAAATTTTTCAAGAAGCTATCCTGAAAAAAGTAAAAGTAAAAATAGAAACCCTATTAAATGAGCCCGTAGTTGAGAAGTAAGTTTGGTTCATAAGCTTGAGAATAATAGTCGATTGAAAGCTACATAAAATCCCAAAATTAATACTATGAGCATGTTTTCAAAGGAAATACCAAATACGTCAATACTAATTATTAAGATCAACCCTTCACATAGCAATCAATTCTTCAAATCTTTGCCCTAGGAAGAATTATTGCCTTCCAAAGGATTCTTCATTACTACAGTAAAAACAAAGGTCTCGAGGGGAGGGGAGGGGAGGGGGGAGGGGGGAGGGGAGGTTATCCAGAATAGGGATCTACTTAAAAGCTTGGACCATTTTGCCCAACAATAAATTCACATGCGACATACCAAGCATCCAAGCAGGGCAGATTTGCCTGCCGGCACCAAATGGCAACATCTTTGCTCCTCGCATTCCGGTTGTGAATAATACAAACTAATTCAATAAATCAAACAAAAGAGAAGAACCAAGAGATGGAGGAAGAAAACCTCATTGTAAGAGTCTCCAAAAATTAGGGCAAAATAAATTATAATGAGTTTATAAACTACCAAAAAAGAAACTAAATATTATACAATAATATTATATCTAATTATATCTAACATCCCCTCTCAAACTCACGATACTATTGCAAAAAGTAGCAAGAGTTTGTCAAGCAAGAAGCTAAAACAATGAACTGGATGAGATTCGTAAAGAAGTCAGCAATCTGTAACGATGAAGAAACAAAATGTAGAGAAATGGTGCCAGTCTGCAGATGATGGAGAATCAGATTACAGTCAATCTCAATATGTTTCGTACGCTCATGGAACACAGAGTTGTAAGAAATATGAATAGCACTTTTATTATCACAATACATATGGGTTGGAGATGATGAAAGACCAATGTTTGTAAGTAACCAACGCAACCACACAATCTCAGTAGTAGTAGATACCATAGCACGATATTCTGCCTCAATAGAGGAATGAGAAACAACAGTATGTTTCTTACTCTTCCAAGAGATAAGGGAATCACCAAAAAATATACAAAAACCAGTAGTGGGCTTGCGGTCGGCGGGGTGACTGGCTCAATTAGCATCAGAGTAGGCACGAAGCACTAAAGAGGAGTTCGATGGAAATAAAAGACTCTGAAAGCAAGTACCACGAAGATAGCGCAAAATACGAACAACAGTTGCCTAATGAAATGTAGTAGGAGTCGAAACAAACCGACTAACAATGTGCACAACATAAGCAATATCGGGACGTGTGATGGTAAGATAAACTAGACATCCAACAATGGTATGATACAAAGTGGGATCAGCCAAGGGTACACCTTCAGAGGGTGAATATCGAGTGTTGGACTCAAGAGGAGTATTAACAGTGTTAGTATCAGTGAGACAAACGCGCTCAATAACATTCATAGTATACTTAGACTGAGAGAAAAGATAACCTCTAGGAGAAGAAGCAATTTCAATCCCCAAAAAATAAGATAAGACACTTAAATCCTTCATTTCAAAATGACGAGCCTGATAAGTGTAATTTTTTACACTTGTTTGGAACCTAAAATAACGATATTTGATAGTTGTTTTGACAAAACATTTTAAATTGTTGTATTTTATATTTAATAGGGAAAATTCTTTGAATGGAAAAGGAATTGAAGAAAAGAAGCAAAAGATGGCGAAAAATGGCAAAATCTAAAGTACAAGGACTAACTTGCATTGTATGAAAGAATAGAGAACTTGGAAGCAAGTATTAATTTAATTGAGCATTGGATTTAATTGGGCCTCAACTTGGACTTAAAATTAGACCCAAAAATTTGGTGGTTTAGGTTTTATATATATTTATATACGCACGTAGCTGGGGAAAAAAAGAAAAAGTAGAACAGAAAAAAATAAAGGAAGAAAGAAAACTGTGCAGATGTGGAAAAAGAAAAACTGGAATTGGCAGCTGTTGAGGAATATTATATACACACATTGGCAGCTTTGGAGAATAAAGAAGGGGAATTGGATTTTATTAACTACATGTGGAGAATTGAGAATGGAATATATATATATAGACACACACACACAGAGAAAATAGGAGAAAAAGAAAGGAAGCACATACATGCGAGCGACAAGAAAATTTGGCAGCTTCATAATCACGTTTCGTCAATTTTCGGTGATATCGTTCCATTTTAGCATGTTTAATTTAAATATTATGCTAGACTAAATTTTTACATTGCTAAGATATAGATGAATCATTGTTTTGAAATTTTTAGTATTAATTAATTATTTTGACGTTAATTTGTTTGAATGTTTGGATGTTTATTATGGTTTAGATGCTTTTAAATTATTTGGTCATTAGTTGAATTGTTTGTGGATTTTATTATCATTGAGATGGATAATAGGATCGCTAGCACATAGTAATAAACATTATGAGATTTGATAGAGGATAGAGATATACCTCTATGTTTTACATGATTTTTTAGATGTTCTAGCTCGTTACATACTTTCTTATATGTTGGTATCTTTTATAGAGATATAGAAAATGTCACATATAGGATTAGATTTAATTGCTATCGAGACAAGCTTTAAATGAATTTGGAACTTCGACCTACTCACATGATAACAATGAGCCATTTTAATTATTGTGCTAAAAATGGATTAACAAGGAGAATTCTACATCTTAGCTATGCATTTCAGAAATTTGATAAACTTTTACTTTGATTTCTAGTACGTGATAAGTTAGACATAGATTTATTATAAGTCAATATTGCTATTTGATCAAGGTTATTATTAACTTTAACTCGATAAAACACATAGTCCTTGTGGGTTCGACACTTTATATACTTCTATATTACTTGATCACGATCTCGTTCACTTGCGAATTTTCAAATGGTCAAGTTTTTGGAACCGTCGTCGGCGACTACTGTTATTTATACGTATAGTTAATTTTAACTTTAATCTGAATTTTACCATTTTTTAGTTTAGTTTTATAAATAAAGTTTTAAAAAAATAAATTATAGTGTTCCTGCTTACTTTTTCAAATAGCGTATATGTGAAGTTCGAAAATCGACGATCTTGCTCAATTTGACCCGAAGATTGAACGAACATTCAACATTCGAAAAAGACAACGATTGGAAACTCACCGGAAATAGAAAGAGAAAGATATGACAGAAAGAAATCCAAATCAAATAGTCATAGAGGCTAACCAGGAAGCAGCACAATTGAATGTGGTTGCAGTTAATGAAGTTGCAAGGCTAATGAGGGAGTATATGGTTCCACCTAGGGGTGGGCATGTGTTAGGTTGGTCGGTTTTTGCCTCAACCCAAACCCAACCAAATATGATCGGTTTGTTCAAGATTTAACTCAATCCATCCTGTGTAAAGGTTGAAACCCAACCCAATCAAGTATCGGTCGAGTTGAGTTGGTTGGGTTGTGACAACTTATCAACAAATATTTAAGTTATCCAATTTTCTATTATATTAAATTTGAATAGATAAGATTAAATAGTAAGTAAATAAATAAAATTATCTATTATCTTATTCAATTTTCATTAATCAAGCCTACAAAGAACAAAGTGTATTTAACATAATATGAAAAACTTATACTACATTTGTTGTGGGAATGACAGTGAGCTCCTCTACTGAAATGCACCAAGGTAATTACAATTAGACTATCAACTCATACTTTTTAGGTTCTTTTTACTTTTTATGCATTTTATTTCTTTTCGTTCTTTTTTTTTTTAAAAGTAGGTGGGTTGGGTTGAGCGGGTTTATTCGATTTTCATGAGTTAACCCATAACTCGACCCAACTCAACCCGCTTATATAGCCAACCCACCCAATCCCATGTAAAAACAAAAAAAAAAATGATACAAACCAAATGGGTTGGGCGATTTTGGCAGGTTCAGTCAGGTTTTGCCCATCCCTAGTTCTACCAGTCGTGGAAAGCTAATCTAGCATAATATATCCGACATTTGGTTAGGCAAACTTCTACTTAAGGACTAATGTGATTAACATGTTCCAAAACGCGTTACAATTTTTTGGGAGAGCTTCGAAGAATCACAATGCTTATGTATCAAGATTTCTAGGCATGTGTGCAACTATCGAATATCTAAGGGTGTCCGTGAAGTAATCAGGCTGAGGCTTTTCCCATACACGTTGAGAGACTCAGCCAGAAAGTGGTTAGACACTTGTCCACCTCAAAGCATCACTACATAGAACCAATTGAGTCAAAAATCCCTTACCAATTGATTTCATCAGTAAGATGCCCTGGACCTTGATGGAAAGCGCAATAGGGGCTGGTTGCTCCGTTATATGCATGCTAATGGGGCAAGTATGTTTTTCATTGTGGTTCACCTTCATATTTTTCGTGGTCTATATCATGCGAGTTATAGCAGTCCTAGGGAATTTGTTCGGTGTCTCGGAGTTGTAATCTTCCTATTAATGATTGTGACAGCTTTTATAGGATATGTACTACCTTGGGGTCAGATGAGTTTTTGGGGAGCTACAGTAATTACAAGCTTAGCTAGCGCCAACGAGTAGGAGGTTCGCGCAAGCAAGCAGCAACGGGAGGAAGAGTAGAAGCTGGAACTGCTGGAGCTGGTACTCTTTCTCTCATGATATGCCCATTATTTTTCGCTATAATAGTTTTAATTACTTTTATAGGAGAGAGGGAAGGTCGGACTGGCTTTGCTTGCTTAACTACTATGACTCCTACCCTTTCCTTGTCTACCCCAACCCCATATGAGGTGATCACAAACTCCTTTTTTTTGCATGAAGAAGTACTTCTTCAAATTAATATAAAGTTTCCCCCGTCGCAAGACTTCTAGTACACATTGTACATGACATGATTCGGGTGTTCATTCTCATCCACACTAAAGGTTAAGGTAGCCTCTCTCGTCGAAGAAATCGTTCAACCACTCCCATTTCTACATAGCCTACAGAAGCATAAGTTGGACAAGCAGTTTTCGAAATTTCTTGAGGTATTCAAAAAGCTGCATATCAATATACTATTTGTGGATGTACTTGTACAAATGCCCAGCTACACAAAATTCATGAAAGAGATACTTACAAATAAAAAGAAGCTGGAGGAGTTGGGAACGGTTATGTTGAACGAAGAATGCAGTGCCATCCTACAAAATAAGCTGCCACTTTAACTAAAGGACCCAGGGAGTTTTACTATCCCTTGTACCATTGGTGACATGACATTTGATAAGGTTCTTTGTAATTTAGGTACTAGAATTAACCTTATGTCTTACTCTATTTTTAGGAAACTAAACTTAGGAGAGGCAAGGGAAACATCTATCTCTTTACAGTTGGCAGACATGTCCGTAAAATTTTCCCAGAAGAATTATTGAAGATATATTGGTGAATGTAGATAAATTTATTTACTCGACAGATTTCGTCATTTTGGACATGGTTGAGGAAGACAAGGACATGCGATTGATATTGGGGAGACCATTTCGTGCAACATGTTGGGCTTTAATAGATCTTCAGAAGGGACAATTGATGCTGCGATTTAATGATAAATAGGTGACATTCAATGTCATCAACACAATCAAGTACCCTACTGAGTCAAATAGTTGTCCGCGCATTGATATGGTAGATTTGATTGTGGAGGAAACTTTTATTTTTGAGCACCCTCAAGACCACTTGGAGAATCTTCTTGTACACTCACAAGATACAAAATCAACAATTGAAGAGATAAGTCAGATCGCCTACATTGTAGAGTCTACGCCACCCATCAGAAGAAGATAGTTTGAAGAACTTGGTGAATGACCTAGTAAACCACTACCTTCTATTCAGGAAACACCAAATCTTGAGCTCAAGCAACTACCATCACATCTGAAGTATGCTTATTTAGGAGAGTCATCTACACTCCATGTGATTATTGCAAATGAGATGAACAAGTTGGAGGAGCAGAGGCTATTAGGAGTTTTGCGAGAACATAAAACAGCAATTAGGTGGTCTCTACTCTATAGCAGACATCAAAGAAATTAGCCCATTGATATGCATGCACAGAATCTTGATGGAAGAATAGTATAAACCAACAGTGGAATATTAGCGCAGATTGAATCTTACTATGAAGGACGTCGTGTGAACAGAGGTATTTTTGTTTTTGTTTTTATTTTTATTTTTTAGCAACATATTATCTAAAAAATCACTATTTCAAAATATATTTTATATCAAAATCTCATTTTATAGAGTCCAAACATTGCCCTACTAATACTTTTACTAAATTATAAAGTGAATTTAGCTAATGCCAAAAATCGAAAATTTGGGTCCGAAAATCTGATTTCCGAAGAAAGTTACTAGCCGATATTAAAATATTGACTGTGGGTAGTTGGCTTCGAATTCAAGAATTAAACTCATTATTTCCCTCATCACTAGTAGTTGAGTTTTCACTTTTGGCTTGTGTTTGGCTACATGTATAATCAATTAAATCACTTTTTATGTTAAGACTTGTGGATCCATCTTAAAATGTCGTTTTTATTAAGAAGAATAATCCAAATCCTTATAAATTGGTCTATATTTTTCATCTTTATTCGATATAAAATTTTATCCTTTAACATTTTATTTATGCATTTCATTGAATCTATAAATATTATTCATTTATTTATCCATTTATACTTAAGATTGTTTATAAACACTATGCAAATATGATAACTTAATACTATTGTCATTGTAAAACAACAAACATTTAATCAATAAAACATATCTAAGTTCAAATATGTTAAGAGTATATATGTGTACTATACAAGTAAATGTGTGTGTTGTATGTATTGCTGACCTCAAAAAATGTATTTTATTATCAAAGTCGATGGGTATCATGCTATGATTCAACTAGATATTACCTACGTTCATGTAGTAAGTCACTTTGCTTGTGCTCCTAGAACATCTCAATGGTCGGTTGTTTTACGTATCTTTAAATATTTGCAAGGCACTCTTCATAATGGTTTATTATTGTTTTTATAGTCTAATCTAACGCTTAGAGCTTTTGTTGATACTGGTTGGGCTGGTGATCCTACAAATATAAGGTCTATTACTACTTATTGCATATTTTTGGGCGATTTCTTACTATCTTGCAAAAGTAAGAAACCACAGTTGCTAGATCTTTAGTAGATTGGTGTATCGAGCAAAGACTTCTATTGTTGTTGAAATTATTTTGTTTAAGTGACTTCCTCATGAGTCGGTGCCTCTCAATTTGGTGATACTTCAATGCATTGTGACAATCAGAGAGTGCATTCAGATTGCTAGGCATCCTATTTTCATGAACACAAAGTATATAGAGATTGATGGTCACCTTGTGTATCATCACTTTTTGACATGCTTCATCTCTTTGCTCGCTACATTTTTCACAAAATTTCATACAAGTACTCAATTTCGAACATTTGGATAAACTCGCTTTGGTTCATCCATGTTTGATAGTGAGTATTAGAATTGAAATGTGTATATTGTATGTAGTATTTTACCTTTTTTATTATTTTATTTGTAAATACCCTGTAGAACAACTGAAGTTGAATAGAATACATTAGCAATACGATGACTGCCTCTGAAATCAAATCTCAGCTTTCATGAAATATTTTTGTTAAATATACACATTATTTGAATTTGGTGCGAATAAAACATTACATATGAAATTATAACTGACCCGACTTAATACTAATATCAAGACGAAGATATTTAATAAGCACAATGATGGCTATGTTTCAAAAAATTTGTCTCAAAAAACTTGCCATTATTATGAACCTAAGCATATGCATATTTCTATGTTTCAAAAAAGTTGTCTCATTTATTAGTTATGTTTTCGCACTATTGTAGTTAGGAATTGAACATTTGCCGCAATGATGGTTGTTTTAACTTTTTAAATTGAAAATTACATGTCATATTTGATACACATTAGTAGACAGAGGCGACCTTTAGCCAACGCCACTAAGGTAATGACTTAGGGCCATAACCTTCATATTATTTTTGTTTCTGAGACGACGCGTAGGAAAATCAAGAACAACATGATTATTTTATTAATCAATTTCGGTTAATCTAGAGATCGATAGGTGACCGAATGGATATAGTGATGAAATTCAAAACTAAACTAAAGTTTAGTGGTTCAACTGAGATAAACGAAAGCATAATAGCCTAAAATTAAGATTTCACTAAAGTTCATCGACCTCGGAGGCAATTTCCTCTTCTGCATTTGTAGTCTTCCTGGTGAATAATGTTACAAAGGACTGCTGGAGAATTGGAAGTCTTAATTAATTTATCTTGTCATAACTTTTTTTTCATGTTTTCATGGTGGCTTTAATTATCATCTTAAGTTCTTAGGCCACTTAATAGAACTCCACTTAATTGATTCATTGAATTATCATCTTAAGTTCTTAGGCCACAAATGTCTTGTCACCTTTGCTGTATAGATAGGACTATAGGAGTCAACTTAACATTCGTTATTTCATAGAAAAAATGAATAAATACATACAATTCTTAACGTTTTCAAGCCTTGAATTATCATTTCATTACAACTCCGCATACCACAATTATCACTTCTTTTGATTACAAATATTTTTCGCTATAAAAGTATACACAACATAATATTAAAGATATTAAACCCCTATTTAATGTCCATTAAAAAGAGTTTTTTTTTTTTTAGGAAAATGAATTTTGAAATAGTAATTTTTTAAAAAATGTGTGGTCAAAAAGTAAGGAGAAATTTTGAATTTACGTACAAAATATTTTATTATGAAATTAGTTGAAAATTATTATTCTTTTTAAAAAAAAAAAGAGTTTTTCAAGAATGGTATACAATGGTGGCTAAAAGAAAAAGTTAACCTGACCAATTAAAATATATTAGTTGGGAATTGTCGATTTTTCCCAAGTAGGCAATTTTCCCCCCGATGCAAATATTGATGCATATGGCAAATACATTAAAATATATGGAAAATGTTTGTTGTAACAGCAATTTACATAATCTTTTATGGATTGATGATGTGTCAAAAAGGAAGTGAGAATTTTTTTTTTTTGGTTGATGAGAGAGAATCAAATCTTGTCACATGATGTGTTGATAAACAAATCTATAAGTTGTAAGATAAATGTAGCACAATTGAAAATATATTGCAATTATTTGAAAAGAAATATTTTGGGAACAGATAATTAGCTGGAAGTTATATAGGGTATTAATTGTATTCAATCAATGCTTAACCCTTTCGAATCACGAAAACAAAAATTAAAATATTATGAGTTGCACGAGTCTTCGTTCATAATTCCATGCTCAGTCCCAATGCATCATGAGATTTATAAATGGAACATGCTATATAGTATTACTAGTGTTACGCCTCACCTCCGAGGCTCAATATGAAGATGCCACGTGGCAAGCCATGTACATAGAAAGTAGCAAGAAAGTCAAAGGAAGGTTCGCAAGGTCAAAGAATGGAGAAGTCAAACAATAGCCAATGTCCTTTATGTTAAAGGCCGAGGTACATGCTGAGCAATTATCTCATTGACGAAGTACTACAACTTAGACTGAGGCACTCCGAAGCTCTCCTAGGCTCTCAAACCATCCGAAGTCCATGGAGCTGATGCTCTCCCACGCAACAGAGTTGAAGATTTTTTAGAAGTGATTGATGTAACACTTATAATAAAGTTTGTTAGTATGTTAGCCTATTATATAAGGTTGTTGACCGCTTATCAATATATTAATTGTATGAATGGACAATGACGTGACGTCCCAATTCAGGAGATTGAGTCACGTGGTTCTGATCCAACGATCATCACGTCGGTCAATGCAGTACAAATATTTACTCTTTGTAAGTAATAGGGGTTGGATTCTCGACAATCAGAGATTCAAAATATACACTTGAACTCTTGAAGAAATATATACAAACATTGAGAATATTTCTTGACGATCTCTACAAACTCATTGGATTCAAACCTCAATAGACAATATATTGATTTCAATACACAATTTTATTTATTCTTCCACATATTCCCGTTGGTCGTACCATAGATTATTTTGGTTTCTGTTAAACAATCGTTGTTAGTGTGATTATCTTTATTTTACACCGTCGGAACTTGAACATCTTTGTCTCTCGTCGTAAAGTGCCTCTCGCATCCATTTTCGACCATTTACCGTCACAATTCCGATAAGAACGCGCCAAAATCCCACTTGACTTGGTGAGAGTGGGACCGTCATTTGTTGAGTTCATTTTTTTGAGGTCAACAACTAGTGCTACAATAACAATATAGATGGCACTGAGTGCTATGTTCAATAATCTTAGGTTTGTTTGAGCCCCATTTTTGAATAGCATATTAATGAAAAATGTGTAATTAAAAAATAAGAAAAATATTTGAATTTGCGTGTAATATTATTTTATTGAAGAATGTGTGGTTAAAATAGATCAAAACACTATTCAAAAATGTTATTTCTTTTTTAAAAAAATGGGGCTCAAACAATGGCTAAATAATTTATTTAATTATATGTCACATTAGTGCCACTTAAATTGGTATTTTAATACTAGTGATACTAAATAACATTACTCAATCTTTATGAATTAGCTTCTTTAAGAAAAATAATAATATATACATATGCGCAACATATTAGCAGGGGCTGATTAAGGAGGGACGAAAAAATTGTATTCAATTGATACATAGATAATAAAAAAAAAAAAAAATCATAAAAAAAATTACCTAAGAAAAATTAAATGATTGCCCCCTTCCTATGCCGGTGGTATTAAGCTCCTGTTTGATGGTCATTATTTTGAGAAAATACATATTTGGTAGAATGTGTGGTTAAAATGTAGAGAGAAGTTTTGAAATTACATACAAAATATTTTATTGTGCAAATATATGATTAAAAATAAATATAAGAATTAAAGGGTTTTGAAATATTAATTGTCCAACAGTGACTAATTATTATAAAAAATCCATTCACTTGTCAAATCTCAAAGGTGTTATAATTTATTATTTAGCCACAATTTGATAAGGATTAAAATCAAAATTTTAATCTAAGTTAAAGTTAATAATTAATTTTAATTATATATTTAATGTGATCCATGACTTTTCAAACACATATTTCATCAACTTTTCTTAAAATCTAATTTTAATTCCCACCAAACAAAGGTTGAGTTTCATGTAGATTGATACTAAATAATAGTGGTGCTACGTAATATCAATAAATCTGCACGTACAGAAATGTTTAACAGAGATTGAACGTGAATTAACCTGTTTTTTTCCCTTTCAATGCTAACTTGCCAAGTGTATTTCCTGTTAAAATTTTGTGAAATCTTCATGTACTCGTTGCATTGTTCATGTAATATTACTAAGCAATTGCCTATTTAGCATGCCCGACCTACTAATTGTTTGTTGCGTAGTAATGAATGAGGAACTAGATTGTAACTTTAATAATTGATTAGGAACCAACTAAACATAACCGGCCAATTTTGTACTTTATGCAACTTTTGTAACAAAAATATCAATTTTATCGAAAAATTGTCACATAAATCGACTCAGTTTAATTTTATCATAAAGTTGAGGATAAGAATACAATAAAAAGAGTTGGTGATACAAGTTAACAATGAGCAAATGTTGAAATTTTTTAGTGCACTAAAAAAGTTTGTGCCGACATAACAACATATTTACTTTGACCGACAAGTCCATTCACTTGTCAAAAATTACAAAAACTTACCACGTAAACAACGCTTTGCATTTCTATATTTTTCATCTTTATTCGATGTGGGATTTTATCCCTTTTCATTTCATTGAATCCTTAAATATTATTCATATATTTATCTATTTATACTTCAAGATCGTTTATAAACACTTCACAAATAGGATAACTTAATCTATGTAGGTATCTTGGTGACAAATAACATAAAGAGTTAATGCTAGTAACCATATTACTTTCCACATAAAAAGTACTATTGTCATAGTTAAACAACAAATTTTAATCGATAAAACATATCTAAGTTCAAATATGTTAGAGCATATATGTGTATTATATGTATTGTTGACCTCAAAAAATGTATTGTATTATCAAAGTCAACGGGTATCATACTATAATTCAACTAGATATTTCATACGTTCATGTAGTAAGTCACTTTGTTTGGGTTCCTAGAACATCTCAATGGTCGGATGTTTTCTGACCTCAAAAAAGGTATTGTATTATCAAACTCAACGGGTATCGTACTATAATTCAACTAGATATTACATACATTCATGTAGTTAGTCACTTTGCTTGTGCTCCTAAAACATCTCAGTGGTTTATTATTGTTTTTATAGTCTAATATAAGTCTTAAGAGCTTTTTTCGATGTTGATTGGGTTAGTGATCCTACAGATATAAAGTCTATTACTGCTTATTGCATATTTTTGGGCGATTTCTTACTATCTTGCAAAAGTAAGAAACCACAGTTGCTAGATCTTTAGTAGATTGGTGTATCGAGCGATTACTTCTTGCCGTTGAAATTATTTTGTTTAAGCGACATTCTTGATGAGCTGGAGCCCCTCAATTTGGTGTTACTTCAATGCATTGTGACAATAAGAGTGCACATTCTGATTGCTAAGCATCCTATTTTCATGACCACAAAGGATATAGAGATCGATGGTGACCTTGTGTATCATCACCTTTTGACACGCTTCATCTCTATTCCTCACACCTCCTCTAATATGAAGGTCGCTACCTTTTTCACAAAATTTCATACAAGTACTTGATTTCGATAACATTTGGATAAACTCACTATGGTTCGTCCATGTTTGACGGGGAGTATTAGAATTTATATGCCTATATTGTATGCAGTAATTTACCTTTTTTATTCTTTTATTTATATCCTTGTAAAGCAACTGAAGTTGAATAGAATACATTAGCAATACGATGACAGCTTTCATGAGATACTTAAGTTAAATTAGGGATGACAATTCAAACTGTGAAAATCGAAAACCGTGGTTAACTGAATCGAATGGGGCGAAAAAAATCGAACCGATGGTGCAATGGGGCGGTTATAGTTTTGATTTTAATGAACTGCTTCATTTATGGGCGGGTATGGTATTTAACTATGGTGCACCAAACCGAACCGATTACCCAACTCAACTAATTAAAGCAGAAGAGAAGAGCAATCCCTAATCTTCCACCCAAATCCGCCGCCGATGGTCGAACTCGCCAGTTCTGCCACCATTTCCTGACATGAGTTGTCCGAGAAAGAAATAACAGAAGACCCAGTCGATGCTCCAGTACAAAAGGTTTTATCGTCGTTTTTATTCAGATTAAACAGGTGCTTGATTTTTATTACTGATTTTTTTATGTACACATTATAACTAGATTATTGCTGATTTTTTTATGCACAGGTTATAATTCCAAAAAAGAAAAATGGGTGCTTGATTTTTATTTTAATGCCGCCAAGGTTTTATTAGGGATGATTTTATATATGTATTAGTTGTCCAACATTCCAGCTTGACTTTCATATTTTTTTCATCTGAGTGATTGAGTAGAGCTCAACTTTGCTTCAAGTTATTTGAATTGCTTTCTGTTTTTCATGTTATTTTGCTGTTTTTTTATTAATTCTATCATGAATCTTTTTTGTGTGTGTGTGTGTGTGTGGAAGATATGATTTGATAAACCTATTTTCATAGTTGCTCTCCTTGTAGTAAACAATTAACATGTTTCTTGAATTCAAAGTGAGAATAAGAACAAACAATTTTGCATATATTAGACTTTAGTTTCTGCTCGCTTCTTTATATAGCTTAGTTGTTAATTTTTTTATGCAATCTTAGGTGGCTTCTAGACTATGATGTTCTATCCATACATTTAAGTTCATGATTGGTAAATAAAGATGAACACTTTAATTTAATAAGATTGTGCCAATTTTATTTAAGTTCATTCGTAACTTGTGTAATAGATTGAGAGTGAATGGTTTGACCTATGTTGATGATGTTGTTTGTTAAATTCGAATTTTTCCTTTTGGAAGTTGGGATGTTTGCATTTTCTTTTGGGATATTGTTTGTTAAATTTGCTTAGTATTGTTTTTATTGGCTTTTTTTTTCATAATTTTTCTCAATTTGATATTTGGAGTTTGGACTTATAAAAAATAATTTATTTTCGTGGTTATTAACCGAACCGATTTACGTGGTTATGGTGCTGTTATGGCATGACCAAAAATTTGGTGGTGCGGTTATGGTTTTGACCGAACCGACATCGAACCGAACCGTTGCCATCCCTAAGTTAAATATACATATCATCTGAATTTGGTACGAATAAAACATCACGTATGAAATTATAACTGAGACGACTTAATACTAATATTAGGACGAAGATATTTAATAATTGAACATATGCATATTTCTATGTTTGACGAGGCAAATGGACACATTTAACAATATTGGAAAAAAAGAAAAAGAAAAGAAAAAGTTAAAAGTTTTGTCTCATTTATTAGTTATGTTTTCGCGCTATTGTAGTTTGGAATTGAACATTTGCCGCAATGATCGGTGTTTTAACTTTTTAAATTGAAAATTACATGTCATATTTGATACACATTAGTAGACAGAGATGACCTAGAGCCAACACCACTAAGGTAATGACTTAGGGCCTCCAAACTTGGGGATCTCACAAATAAATAAATAAAAATAAAAATAATAAAAAATCATACTTGTTTATTTGAATTATTTTTATATTTAAAACTTTTTCATAATTCCTTTCATACAAGCTCTTCATTTAAATGTAAGTATGCTATTTATTTAAATATTTAATATTGTTACGTTAGCAAAGATTAAGTATAAGAGCCTCATAATAATTAGTCGTCTAGGACCTCAAAGTTCTCATGAACGGCCCTGATAATAGGGCTCGTTTGGTAAGATTTTATCTTTTACTAACTATAAAAATCAAATGACATATTTCTATACATGAACTCTAATTTTTCAAGATTTTTAATAACACGTTCTTTAAAAAATAATTTTAATAAACAACGATACGACATGCCAACTTATCGCTATGGACCTTTCACATTATTGCTGTATGACATGCCAATTTATCATAATGCACTCGTTGTAAAAGAATTAACAAGGAAATGCACATTTAAATGTTTTAATCTTAAAAGATTGCCATATTAATCTTCATATTATTTTTGTTTCCGAGACGACGCATAGGAAAATCAATAAAAACATTATTATTATATTTATCAGTTTCGATTAATCTGGAGAACGATAGGTGACCGAATGGATATAATGATGAAATTCAAAACTAAAGCTTAATAGCCTTATCAAGATTTCACTAAAGACCATGGACCTCGGAGGCAATTTGCTCTTCTACATTTGTAGTCTTTCTAGTGAATAATATTACAAAGGACTGCTGGAGAATTGGAAGTCTTAATTAATTTATCTTGTGATAACTTTTAGAAGCCCAACTTTATGAAAAATCACGAGGCGGCTGTGTCTGGTAGCCATTAAAATGGTCAAAAGAATTGTAATTCCTACCGCTGCACATCACTTCAGTCGCAACAATTGACCAGCCATGAGTAGTGCGGAACCCACTAACCGTCAGGAAAGAAATTAAAATTTGGCAAAAAGTAGTGGGGGCAATCGAGCCGAGTAGTTCGTCGGCTCGTACTGTAGCGACCCACGAGCCGCTCGGACTCGTCAAAAAACGAGCCCGAGCACGAGCCGAGCAGGCCGGCTCGGTAGGCGAGCCGAGCCTGCTCGGCTCGTTTTAGACGAGCAGCTCGTCCAAATTATTATTATTATTATTTTTTTTTTTTCATATAAGGATAGTTAAAAAAAAAAAAAATTCAAATCTCACGAGCCGAGAGGCTCGGCTCGTGGCTCGTGAGCTCATGGCCATCTCTAGCAAAAAGCAACAATAGACAGGCTCTTAATTGATTCATTGAATTATCATCTTATTATGTTCTTAGGCCACAAATGTCGTGTCAGTTGTCACCTTTGCTGTATAGATGGGACTATAGGAGTCAACCTAACATTCTGTATTTCATAGAAAAAAATGAATAAATACATAAAACTTTTAACGTTTTCAAGCCAAATATCTTACCCAAGGTTGATAATGGCCTTGAATTAAAACTAAAAGAAAAGGCTAACCCAACCAATTAAAATATATTAGTTGGGAATTGTCGATATATGGAAAATGTTTGTTGTACATTACAATTTATATAATATTTTATAGATTGATGAGGTGTCAAAAAGAAATTGAAATTTTTTTTTATTTTTTTATTTGGTTGATGTGAATCAAATCTCGTCTTATTGATAAACAAATATATAAATTGTCAGGTAAATGTGGCAAGTTGAAAATCTATTGCAATTAGCTTTATTCAATCAATGCTTAACCCTTTTTGAGTCTTCTTCATGACTCCATGCTCAGTCCCAATGCATTATGAGATTTATAAATGAAAATTGTTGTCTAGCATTATTAGTGCTACAACAACAATTTAGATGACATTAAGTGATATGTTCAATAAAAGATAAATTAAGTAATTTATTTAATTATATGTCGCGTCAGTACCACCTAAACTTGTATTTTAATACCAATTATACTAAATAACATTACTCAATCTTATAAATTAGCTTCTTTAAGAAAAATAATCATATATACATATGCGCAACATATGAGCAGGGGCTGATTAAAGAGAGGGGAAAATGTAATAAATTGATACATAGAAAAAAAAAATTCATAAAAAAAATTTACCTAAGAAAAATTAAATGATTGCCCCCTTCCTTTGCCTGTGCATAAATGTTAGAACACCCTTATGAGTCCGTTTGATTGCAAGAGTGGAATTTGGGTGGAAAGAAAATATCAAGAAATTGAATTACCTAGAATTGTTTTTTTGAAAATTGTCATTAATTGTGTTTGATTAGTATAATTTTTCGCGTGGAAAATATTGAAATTTTGGATCTTTTGGTGTTCGTTTGACATTGTTTTACATGAAAATTGTCTATTAAAATGATATAATTTGTTACAATTGGGGATGAAAATTTTCTTCATTACAAAAAAAAAAAAAAGTAGCTTGGAAAATCAAATCCCACCAAATTGGTGGGAATTGATTTTCCTCAAAGTCATGGAATTGAACCTTGTGAGGCAAAAGATGGAAAATGAATTGTCAAGAAAATTTTCCTAATCAAACATGACTTTTGTTGGAAGATGGAATTTCATTTCCAAGTTCCATGAAAAAATTGTCAAATCAAACATAGATGTTATTATTAAGCCCATGTTTGATACACAATACATTTTTCATTTTCATTCTTCTACTCATTTTCAACAACACATTTTTTAATAAAATAATATTTTCTATCACATCTAACATTTATTTCTTTTTCTACCACATATTTTCCATCAATCTACTATTCCAAAATACATTCTTCCAACATAATGGGGCTCAAACACAACCTAAGCCCCAGTTTGACGGTCAATATTTAGAAAAAAAAAATGAAGTTTTGAATAGTGATTTTTTTTTTTTTTTTTTTGGGAGAATATCTATATTTTGCTTAAGACATCTTATCACTTTTAAGTTGTCTTTACTTGCAAATTATTAATCGCTTGGCACTTGGCATCTCTCTCTAAATATATTTTTTTGCGAAACTGAATGGAACACTACATTTCAAGAACATGATCCTATTTAAGATTATCCTTGTCATATCATTGTCAAGATAAGGCAAATCATATTGATGAGCACAAAGGATTTGCACTATGATAAAGTTGTTTTTGTAAGAACTATGTTTCAGATACAGGAAATGTTTTGTAGGAAAATTCACGAGACACTTATACATGTGTGGGTTCGGCACAATTTTTTTTTTAATACATGGTGGGATCCACCATGTGAGTATTTTGTCAAGTTCCTGTTAAATTAATCTTGTATTTGACGATTAATTGTTTTTGTAATATGTACCGTGTGAACTTAAAATGTTTGAAATTTCACTATAAGTTAGTACATAAAGTAAGGCAATGAAATCAAATCTGGCTTTTGGTCAGCGATATCTTTCATATTATAATAGAGCGCATCTCTGGCCTCATTGCTGAAGTACATTCACGAAATCTGTTGACATAAGATGCAAGGAACAAGAAACAGATTTAAGAAAAGAAAGAGGAAGAGAGAAGACGATGGAAGGAAATAGAAAAAATTCAGAGGGAGGAAATATAAGTCTTTATTCATTATCAAAGTGTACATATTACAATGAATAAGCCCCTTGTTATCGGGCAGAAAATTTAAAATCAATAAACTTATGAAAATATTAATTTGAATCACTCTATTTTAAATTTTTTATCTAAATCCTATCTTAGAATTTTACAAGAATAGTATAATATTCACCTTCAAACATTAGGATTTTTTACATGTCAAACATATATCTCCTCATTTGTCCCTACAATCCAAGAACTAGCAATTTTTAATGTCTCTCTAGCTCCTGGCTCTAGATTCAGCACTTACGTGTTCTGCAATGAAGTTTCTGTACCAAATTGACGATAACTTTGGAATTCTCTTTAAAGTGATCTGATCAACATGGTAAAGCCCAAAATGTTTAGTGTATCCATTTGACCACTCAAAGTTGTCGAGGAGGGACCAGACAAAGTATCCCCTCACATCTGCTCCTTTCCTGTTCATGTAGTAAAGTAAGTAGATGATCAGCTGTGATTCAAAGTCAATACTCAACTTTCGGCCAAAGTTTGTCGTATTTTAGAATTTCGAGTACGTGAAGAAACAGGAGAACCAAATGCATCCTTTAATAGTTAATCGGTGTTGTTGATGGATAAGAAATTTGTTTATTTTTTGCATCAAGCACTAGTGTGTTTACCGTATGGCTGTTGACAGGGCATCTAAGTAGTTGGCCAGGAACTTTACTCGCTTGTTGTCATTCACAGATTCTTCAATGGTGGTATTCGAATTGCTGACCTCGCAATATCCTAAAATTCATCTTATATTTGTCAATAATATATCAAATATTTTAAAAAAAAAAAAAAGGGGAAAAAATCCTGAAAATAACTAATGAATTGTAATGAGGAAGAACAAAGAAAAAGGGAAACTATATTATTCTTGTCTGCTGTACTAACCATTTTCTGTAATAATAATTGGTGTGTTATTGTATCTTTCTTTTAAATAAGTGACCATTTTTTCCATTCCTTGCGGGTAATAATGGAATGGCGTCATCCCGGTCTGCAAAAATTAGACACATCAGTAATCATGCTAGGACAACTGTTGAAACTATAAAGCTGGAAACAAACTTACAGGTTCCCCAATGGGAATGCCATCCTTCTCTGTCGTTTGTCTGATGAAACCTTCAGTTCTCGTGGTCCCTGGTATGGGTTCACATGTCGAATACATGCAGTCTTGGACATAGAAGCCGGCATAATGATTTAAGCCAATGAAATCCAATCCCTTCTGTAGTTTAAACAAGTCATTGCTTGAAAATTCTGGTAAAGTGGATCCAAGAATGTTCTTCATTTCCCTTGGATATTTTCCTAGTATGATTGGGTCCAGGAACCTGCCCGCATTTAATATAGCATTCATTATTAGTTCATCGCCATGACTTTTTTCTTTTCATTTTTTCTCTTTTATGTATCAAGAGTCATTTCCTATATGGGTTGAATTTTGAAGGGAGTTACCAGTTTGAAAGGAAATCTTGGCCTCTTTCTGCTGCTAGCTTGTCAGCGGTGGAGTTGCTTATGGGTTCAAACCATAGGGCCTGTACCGTAATTCCTATTTGACCTCCTTGTCGCTTCTGAAATTTATCAACACAGATGAGTTTGATGTGTGAATATTATCTTGTAAGAAACCAAACTTTTGATTTTTTGGCTCCTGCATACTCGAGACAAATTTGTTGTGTAGTGCTTGGTATCTTTTCCTTTTAAATTCACTGTAAACTTATCTGATAGTTTTGTCTTAAATGTTGTATTGGTGGATAAGAAACAGACAGTGTACCTGGTATTTAGTTCTGTATAAATTAACAGCAGCTGCATGAGCCAGAATAATGTTGTGGGCTGCGATGAAGGGCTCCGTCTCTGAATTTCCTACCGTGCAGTTCCCAAATTGTTTGGAACAACGACCCGGAGGGTAAACGCCATAGCGATAAGCCAAAATGGAAAACACATTTGGCTCATTGAAGGTGATCCAATGTTTTACTCTGTCCCCAAAACTTTTGAAACAAATGTCTGCAAAGTACTCAAAATCTTCCCTGAAAAAAAATAAAATAAAAAAAAAAATTGGCTTTAGATTAAGCCAAGCAAGTTCAACAGCATTTATTTCATCTAAATGCTCGAGAGACTAATTGCACATACTGTAATTTGGGACTTAGCCAGGCTCCATATCTGTTCTCTAATTCTTGAGGGATGTCAAAGTGATTCATTGTCACCACTGGTTGGATTCCTATATTACAAAGACCGGATCATGAGAAATAAGGAAGTTGTTGCTTCCTTCATAATTTTTAATTTGGACTAGATCTTAAGACATGAATATTCTTGCTAAATCTGTCCTGCAGTCAATTTGTTGGTAACATTACAGACGGAGTCAAACCTTTGAGGAGGAGAGCATCGATGAGTTTGCTGTAGTGGTCAATGCCTGCCGAATTGACAGCTCCATATTTCCCTTCTGTTTTCCAACAAAAGAGTTTTCAATTAGGAAGTTGTACCGTCAACGTCGATTAAGATGTTGGCGTGCTATCTAAGTGTTGAGATTTAAAAAAAAAAAAAGAAATCTAGTTTGAAATATCGTTTAATAATGGAATCATCAGCAAGTAATGATAAGAGAAATGTGCTCACTGGGTAGGATTCTTCCCCAGGAAATTGAAAACCGATAGCTGTTCACTCCCATGGAGGCCATAAGATTTACGTCTTCCTGTTTCAAGAAATTAAGGTTTCAAGAAATTAAGGAACGTAATTCATGAATGCAGTCCAAGGTTAAAAAGCTGCTATCTTAATTGAAAAGAAACAGTTCATGGCTGGGGTACCAGATAACGATCATAGTGATCAGTAGCAACATCTCCATTGCTTCCATCAATTACAGTACCTGCAAAAGTGTGGTTGTGTTAATGAATATTTAGTGTTTACACAAATTTAATTGTGGTTGGTTATCAAAATTATATCTTATGGTGCGTTTGATGCGAGCATGGAAAGAAAATAAATTCTAGACAATTCAATTGACTAGAACTCATTTGTATGAAAATTATTAATTAAACGTGTTTGATTGATTTAGTTTTCAATCTAGAAAATTTTATACATGTTAATTTTTCATTGGTGGGTAAATAAAAGAGAGTGAATTACTTGAAAAATAAAAACTAATATTTTCCTTGTTTTCAAAAAAAATATGGTCCCGTGAGGAAAAAAAATGTCAATTAAACAGCACGAAATAAGAAATTACGTGAAAAAAAACATATTTTTCAAAGGAGAATGTTGACAATCGCCCTTAATGTTGAGGAAAGCTTCCTTTCGTTACTTTTCATCCACATGTCATAGAATCAAACCATACGATGTTCAAGATTTTTATTTTATTATCATCTTCAATACTGTCCATTTATTTTTGAAGACTCTTCCAACTTTTTTTGAGTGACAGAAACATGATGATGATGTTAACTTCCTTACCTGGTTTGTGCGTAAAAACATCCCAATTGTTCAGACCTTTACCATCGGCCTCGAAAGCACCTTCATACTGCAAAAGTTGAGGAAGAACAGAAATTCATTCAGCACCAAAAAATCAGTAAAATTTTCGACTCCCTACTTAGGTAACATCGAAAATCGTCGTATACTGCAGTAATGCTTGTCGATTGATTATATTTTCCGCTGGAATGAATATGAGTCAAGAAGGGAATTGTGTACCTGATATGCAGAAGATGAAGTCCCAAAAAGGAAGTTGGCTGGAAAGGGAGAGGCATTTGATCTGTATTTCAGAGTTTTGAGATGACATTCTACCAAGAAAGGACATACCAGCAATCCCAGAATCAAAACAACTATATTTTGTAAGGAAATCCCCATGATCTCTTGCTGTAAGGATTTTAGTACAAGTTTTTTTTTTTTCTTATATCTTTTTACAATCTGCAGTTGTCTATATATAGATAAATAGAGGGTTGGTGGAAGAAGAGGGAAGCAACAGACTTTGATTCATTCAAATCTTACGGCCTTCCATAAATTAAATAATGTTTTATAGTTATCATATGATCAACCACCAATTTGGTCAAGTAAACTATTTGACAAGCGCAAAATCAAGAATGGAATGGATAAGAGGATATTAGCCCCTATTTTGTGGATAAATAACAGATATTTAGTCAATTCTAATATAAGTCGATGAGATGCGTAGTTGAAAAGTTATGGGTCCCATAAAATATGTGATTAAAATTAATTGTTGACTTTGACTTAGATTGAGTCCCTGTTTGAGCCAAATTAAAATTTTCATTTTTATTCTTCTACTTATTTTCAACCACACATTCTTTAATAAAATAATATTTTTCATCACATCAATAACTTTTCCTTTTTTTTTTCAACCACACATTTTCCATCAATCTACTATTTCAAAATATATTCTTGATTTTTTCAAAATAATGTGGCTCAAACGCACCCTGAAATTTGGACTTTAAGTTATACTGAAATGGGGAAAATAAATCAAGATTATATTACCGTTTTAAGCATTATCTATCAAGAGTAGAGTGCTGCCACCGCCAACCACAGCAATGTTTGTAGTTGAGATTATAGCGGTCAATTCTTTGTGTTGTATTTGTTAAGTTCCTGCTTGGCACATGTAGGGATGACAAAAAAGCTCGTCGGCTCGGGTTCAATTACAACGAGCCGAGGCTCATTTTTTTGGCCGAACTTTGCTCGGCTTGGCTCGAGCCCAAAAAAGCTCGGCATAAAAAAACTCGAACCGAGCCCGAGCTTTTTTCTTTAATTTATAGTACGTATAAACCGCACAAATTTTAAATTTTTTAAGTAAAAAATGTAGATTAGACATTAAAAAAACAAAAAAATCGACCCGGCCCGGGTTCAGCCCGCTAAGGCTCGGACCGAAAGCTCGGAGCGAGCCTTATTTTTTTTTGACTGGGCTTGGCTCGGGCCAAAAAAAGTTCGGCACAAAAAAGCTCGAGTCGAGTCTGAACTTTTTTTTTTCGGCTCGACTTGTTGACATAACTAGGCACATGTTCTCTCAAAATACATTATTTCAAAACTCATTTTCAACCACATATTATTCAATAAAATAATATTTTTCAACACATCAATAACTTTTCCTTACTTTTTAACCACATATTTCTTGTCGCATCACTATTTAAAATATTATTTTCTCAATAATATCCATCAAACACTCCCTTAAAGTTTCGTAGTATATTTGCCAAATTTATTGGACCCCAAACGCTAAAAAAATAAGTTGAGGATAATCTTGGATAGAGAAAGATTATCCTCAAAATTAATTTAAATTTATTTTTATTCTTTTCGATTTAAAGAAAAAAGGGATTAAACTTTTATTCAGCATTACATTATACATACGTGGATGTGATGGTGATGTCTACCAACCACCTAAGAGCGAATTCGACCAATGTCTTTTCAGTAATGTGTCCCTTTAACTTGTATTAATAAAATTTGAAAACTGTAGCCCATAAAAAAAGGGAGAAACGAAGAATTATTGAAAAGATAGAGAGAGAAAAAGAAAAATTTGACGTGTGGTTGAATCTCCACGAGTTTAAAAGGGAAATAGATAAGAAACTTAAATTCCGAATTAGTGGCGGAGGCAGGTGGGGACCATTATCCATAAAAGAATGGGGAAAAAATACGGATTTTTTATATTTTATTTTTGAAAAAAAAAATTCAATTAAATTAGGTCCCCCCCTGATTTTGTATCCTGGTCGAATTTGACTGAAATCACGTGAATTGTTATTTAAATGCCAATTTTCCAATTAATTATGCTCCCACCTAACATGTTAAATTATTTATATGCTCTTACGTAAAACAGGGTCAAATTTGGGGGATTAGATAGAAAATAGAAAAGAAATGGAGGTGTTAACGTTTATCTGGTTGGTGAAGAAGATTGTTTATGATAATTTTTGACACGTATTAGCCAGCTGGATGGACCTTCCTAAATGGAACGTGAAAAATTAATTAGAAAATTATAATATATTAAATATCACATAGGAATTTTTATTTTTTTTATTTTTTTTTATTTTTTTACGATTTTAACTTTACTACAATTCAATTATTTTAATAATACATTACTTTTTGTTTTTCAATATGTAATAAATATTGCAAAAATCCTGTCATACATAAATTTCGTATTATTAATTCTCAATTAATTGTTATTTATATTAATCTAAACTCAGTGAATCTAAATTTGATGAATCGTGATCTAAATGAATCTAAAGTTATTATTAATAAATTTATTTATAGTCATGTATTTAGAAATTTTAATGGGTGTTTAAATTTATGTATTACCAATTACTCAATCCGTCCCATTTATATGCGCCGACTTTTCTTATTATTTTTTTGTATCACAATTATATAGTCTCATTTCTTTATTAAAAATATTTTGTTTTGTTCGTTTACTAATATATTCTTATTGAATTTGTCTAATTATAACCAATTTTTTCACTTAATCTTGAAGATTAATACTATTTATCATCACGATGATGAAATATTGGTGATGTGACAATCCATTATCCCTCACATTTCTCTCTCTTTTTCCTCCCCATTTATCTCATAAAAATCGAATTGTCTAATTTTATTGTTCCATATATACTACCACATCATAGATGTTCCATCATCATAATAATATATATCATTATTCAATCTTGAAATTATACAAATATAAAGATATATCTTTCCTGAAAATTAAATCATTCAATAAAAACTTAAGAAGTACTATAATGATCTTTTCTTTAGAAGATTCAAGATATCAGAAGTGAGAGTGTGGCATTTTACTTTCAATAATAATTTTAGGGGTGAGCATATGTTGAGTTGGGTCGATTTTTGCTTCAACTCAAACCCAACCCAATATGATCGGTTTGATAATAATTTAACATAACACAAATCGTGTAAAGGTTGAAACCCAACTCAACCCAATCAAGTATCGGTCGGGTTAGGTTGGGTTGAGTTAGTCGAGTTAGAACTTGTCAACGAAGATTAAAGTAGTCGGGTTGGGTATGTTTGGACTTTGACATTTTTCTAGTTATATGTTTGGATCCTGGGAAGCAATTATTTGGAATTTATACTAAATTTGAGTTTAGATAGATGTTGGATGTTGCATTTTGAATAGTTTTGATACTAGATATTGATTTGTTTATCAACATTAATATCGGAGTATTTGAAGAAAGTTTTATTTGAACTTCTTATTGCTTCATTGGAGGTGTTTTACGGTGTCCCCACACAATCTTTTTTGTTCTAGTATTATTTTTATGTAAAAGTTGATGCATGGTATACGCTCGACGTATCATTGAGTGATGGGCTGCAAGTGCTTATATAATTATTCCTTAGTTGATCCTGCTAGGAATACTTTCAGGTCACTGCATTGTAATTGATGATGGAATACTTTTAGGAACTCTAGTTGGAGCCATCAAATGATGTAGAAATTTGTTACTTTCCTTATTCATACCTATGAGTCTTTACCATGTCTTAATTAGAGTAGTTCGTCTTTAATTATGTGTAGCTTTAATCAATTTCGTCCAAACAACATCTTAAAATTCATAACACTTGTAAAGTTCATAAATATAGTCAGGTTGGGTTGGGCGGACTTATTTGATTTTCATGAGTTAACTCATAACTTGACCCGACTATCCACCCAACCAACCCGTGTAAAAACAACAAAAAATCGACCTAACTCGATCTGGTTGGTTCGATTTTGGCAGTTTTGGGGCATTCGGTCGGGTTTTGCCCACTCCTAAATAATTTATTATTAGTTGTTGATAATTAAATAATGGTAAATTAGGGAAGTTTTTGGTAAAAATTGATTTTTCAATAACATTAAATAATATTTCTTAATCCGTGCGAAAACAAAACCAATCTATATAAATTAGACGGATTGAGTAATTTTTATGTACCAAATGTAGTATAAAAATGTTGCTCATTTATGATATTTCATCATCACAAAAAATTTGAATCATAAAAGTTCAGTTTTGAAAGTATAATTTTCTTCTCTTAAATTTCCATCATAAATTTTATTTTCTTTAATTCATTTGAGACTCAACAAATCCTCCTAACAAATTGGTATAAAATATTAGTTTTACAATATTTATAAAATATTTCAGAATAGCGTGCAATGCATGTTCAATTCTGACTAGTTGAGAATAAAACTCCAATTAAGACAAATAAATTTAAGATAACAAATTTTAGGGATAATTGCAGCAACGGTACTAAGCTTTTCATTTAGTAGCAAAATTGTCCAAACCTTTTATTTGTGCCACTGACGGTACCAAATCTTTCAAAATGTCGCAATTGAAATCCAAATGGATGGCTTCTATTATTTTGATCATTAGTTGACCAAATAATTGATTTTGACAACAATTTTGACCAATTTTTAAAATATTAAAATGGTAATTTTACATTTTTAATAATAAAATAACCAAAATCAAATAATTAAAAGGGATAATTGCAGCAGCGATATCAAATCTTTCATTTAGCAGACTTTGTTCAAATCTTTCATTTGTGACATTCACGATACCAAACATTTCATTTATATCTCTCACAGTACCAAGCCTTTTAAAATATTGCAAAAATCATCCATTTGGACTTCACATTATCTCTAAATTTTATTCATTGCAAGCAAACTCTTTCATGATGATTTAACAGAAAAATGAAAACGCTAAAATCGGTCACGACATGACATCCATTAGTCGGTTATTAGATAAGGAAAATGGCTAAGTTCATTTCATGTTACATTTACTGATTTACCTAAGAAACTATTTTCAAACTTTGGTAGTTTTTTCAAACAAAATTAAAAAAAAAAAAACCGACCTTGACATCAAAATCAAGTCGTACTCATCATACAGAACTGGGGGTTGGTGGAAATTGTGGGGTCCTGCAAATTGCAAAAGTTTAAAAAGTCTAAAATATTTATATGATTCAAAAACTAGTGCTTTTAAGTCATAATGATAATAATGGTCTATTAATAAAAATTTCCAAAAATCTTCGTGTTCTTTCCTTGCGCGTAATTTGCACCAATTTTGGTTTAAACGTGGAATTTTTTAGACAACTTCATGGAAATTTCCTGCCGAAGATACAACTTGATGAAAATTTTTATTTTATGAAAGCTCATTTTGTTTTGTCATGTTTCGACACTCCTTCACAAATAAATATTTGTAATAGACAAGGCCGAACACAAGTGATAAAAACATTATCAGGTCATTGGATTTAGTTTGAATATATCCTCCAAATAGTTCGATTTTTCACCTACAATGATAAGAGGCTAAAAGTTTAACTATTTTAATTCCTGTTTCAAAAATAGATAACTTAGTATCTAACTATATAAAGACACACGCACATCTATGAATAGAAGATGTTGTGCGAGTATCTATAGGACCTAGCTATGTCAACGAGCCCAGCCGAGCCTGCCCGGCCAAAAAAAATGAGGCTCGGTCCGAGCCTTAGCGGGCCGAGTCGAGCAGGGCCCGGGCCAGCTCGATTTTTTTTTTTTTTTTAATGTCAAATCTACATTTTTTACTTAAAAAATTTAAAATTTGTGCGGTTTATACGTACTATAAATTAAATAAAAAATCTCGAGCTCGGCTCGAGCTTTTTTGTGCCGAGGCTTTTTGGGCCCGAGCCGAGCTAAGCCCGACAAAAAAAATGAGGCTTGGCCCCGAGTCTCGGCTCGTTGTAAGCGAGCTTGAGTCGGGACCGACTTGAACTTTTTCCGAGTCGAGCCCGAGCCGTTCGAGCCGACGAGCTTTTTTGACATCCTTAATAAGACCTTAATTATCAACCAGCTCTTCAATCTTTCCAATTGATTGAAGCGGGAATATAACTCCAAGAATAGCCTCTAGGAATGACCCCTTCCGGAGGATGGAAGAAGAAATTCAAAAAATAAAAAAAGTATTCATATTATTTTAAAATATAGAGATTTTAATTCATAATGACATGAATGGAATCTTTATTATAATAACATTTTCCTCATGTTTGAAAACTTAAAAGTCGCGTTCTTTCTTTGATTGTAATTTACGCCAATTTTGATTTCGACATACAAATGGATTGTAGGTGAATCCCTCAGGCTACAATTTGTTGAAAAACTGGTTTTGTAGTTGAAAATTAATTTCGAATTAATAAAAATTTAAAGTTGAAAATCAACCCCTTGACAAGTGAAAAATGTCGAAAAAGTAAAATTGAAAAAGTTTTAAGAAAATAAAATAAAATCGATTTGGGATGTATTTAATTTTAGAAGACATTTTTGAAGTAAAAGATTTGGGATGTATTAAATATAATTTTTTTTTAAAAATGTTAGTTTATTGATGAATTTCAACTAGTTTAGTCACCATAAAGATTAATATTTTAATAACTGTTTCTTTTTATTTTTATTTCTTTCTCGTAGGTAGTTTTTTCCTCTTTTTTCGTGAGATGGTCAACCGTGAGAACGTATGATTTTTTAATCATGTTGTGTACGGATGCGTTTTCAAGTGATTATATGCAATATTTTTTTTTTTAATGAAAATCTTACGAAAATATTTTCAAATAGAAATCTAGTGTCTATAAAAATTTATGTAAATTTAAGAAATATTTTTATAAATTGAAGTCTATAAATTGTTTTGTAAAAGTCAGTAAAAGTTTCAAATCGGACCAAACCGCTGACTGATCCTAACGAGCTTATATACCTGTATGGATTAAAATTATATTTTGATAAAAATTAATAAAATGTGTGATTAAAATTAATTATTGATTTTGACTTAAATTAAAATAATTATTTTAATTGTTACCAAACCGGGGGCATAATCCGATTGCATTTGACACAGTCTAAAGTTAGGTAAACAAACCCCCCATCCACCCACCCACCCCACCCCAATTGACTAATTTTTGACGCGTATTCAAAAAAATCCTGGGATTAGTGGTTTGACCTCCAAATTAAAAAGGTGGCCGGTTCAGAATTTGTTGGAAGCAACAAACCATTGTTGACAAATTTATGTATTTATATATTATATTTTTATAATATATTGTAAATAGTTTCCTTCAAATATTTTTGTATAACATTATGGTCAAGCACATAAGTTAAGGTGTTTTCCACCAAACTCTGAATAGGTTCATGCCATGACCTACGAGAATAGGTGTTTTCCACCATCCTCTGAAGTTTCGATATCTTAAAAGATAAAACTCAGACCTTGAGTTGTTGTCGATCATAAATCGATGTTGGATAAGTTGAGAGCTCTTCTTGACTTGGTCAAAAAAGCTTACTTGTTGAAGAGTTCATACACGTTAGTTTGGTACCCTGACCCAATGTCTTATTGATAGAGGTCGGAGTCGAAGTATGCGATATGTCATATAACAAAATTATTAAGGAAGTGCTCACACTTGATAGTAGTACCGTTCATACCAACCAATTAGGAAGAGACACGACGGTTTAAGGCTCACGTCTAAGGCCTAAGTGTCATCATGAATTGTTGCAATCGAATTTACCAGCCAATCAAGGGTCTGTTTGAGCTCCATTTTTTTTTATGTAAAATGTATTTTGGAATAGTAGATTGATGGATAACGTATGATTAAAAATGAAGGAAAAGTTTTTGGATTACGTAAAATATTATTTTATTGAATAATGCTTGGTTGAAAAAAAGAAAGAAAAAATATATTTAAAAAAATAGAGATCAAACAAGATCAAAATTTCTTCAAATGGGCGATGATACGTAACTCTAGGCCAAAATAATGTAGCTTGACATGATCAGGACAACAAGCTTGAATCCATCAACTTATATAGACTATAGAGTGACAAAATCAGGGGCGGACCCGGGGGGTCATGTGACCCCCGACTTTTGAGAATTTTTTTTTTTAATAAAGTCATGTTTGGTATCGATTGAAATCTAAATTTTAATCTAAATCAAAGTTAACAATTAATTTTAATAACATATTTCATGGAATCCATATCTGTTTAACTTTTATCAAATTTTTAAAACCAAATAGGGACAAAATCACAATAAATTTGAATTTTTCTCTTTTATGTTACTCTCTTACTATTTTCCTATAGCCTTTTAACAAAATCTTAACACTTTTAATTTTTAAAAATTTCTATATAATTTCTTTACAAATGATCACATTTACTATAAATCTTCAATTTTCAATCAAATTTTTAAGTAATTAGAACCTAAATTTGCATTTTCTCATATCAAACTGTGTATATATAATGTGTCTGAATTCACTATATCCAATATTTAACGAATTGTGTTTGATTGATTATTAGTATCGAATATTAGTTATATGGTTTTCCTTTCGATTACTTGAATTAATTGTTTGTATCAAATACATTATAAGATTCTTAAACGTAAATATGCATGTTCTTGTGATAAACAAAACATTAATAAAATGATTCTTCAATATCAAATTGATGAAAATGATTATCAAAATATTAATGAAGAAATGTTTTTTTTTTTTTTTTTAATTTAAATCTGTATTGTCTCGAGTCAAGTATGAATCATTCAAAAATCAAGAACAAAGTATTCGATTGGTACAGAGTTTGGTTGTGCCCTCTAACTTAAAATGTCTGCGTCCGCTCCTAGACGAAATATGAATGAGATGAGAATTAGAACAAACAAATTCTCTCTCTCTACAATTATCAAATTTTATCATTATTGCACTTTTATTTCATTCAAATCTGTAAAAATTGATAAATAATAAAAAAACATCACGTCTTTTTTGTCATCAACAAGAGGATAGCTTTAAGTCTATTCGATATTACTTAAGCTACCAAATCATTTCCTAAAACTTTGTAGTAAGTGGGGGAGTTGGGCAACAAAACCTTAAAATATTTCTGAAATTATAAAAAGTAGAGATTAAGTTATCATGATGTGAATGGAATATTATACAAATTGCAATAAAATAATTGCTAATTTGGTATCAATAATTAGGGGTTAACACCGTTTACAAGACATACAGGACAAAAACTCCATTATTGAAGTTGATAAAACTATGGATAATTATTTATCCAGTCATTCATTCGACTCGATTATGTTTTCCCAACCTATTTCTTTGGAAATTTGCACTAAAAATTGTATTGAGACTCAATAAAAAAAAAACTTCATTGCATGGATTCCATTCTTGATGATTCCCATGTACTTAGAATTTTGTTTTGAAGGGCTCTCGTGGTTGAAATGAAGGTCTTGCACCAAGTGGCTGATAATTTTGGAGTTCTCTTGAGAGTATTATAATTAACACGGTGAATCCCAAATCTTATAGTATATCAAGATATCCACTCAAAGTTGTCGAGCAAGAACCATGCAAAAGAGCCCTCACATCAGCTCCTTTTCTGTACAAATTCACAAAAATATGGCACATTTTTTTTTTGGAACTTTTTTTGGATAGCATGCTAGAGCACATGGATCGTTTAACTAGGTTTTTGAAAAATCAAAAGTTGTTTTTGAAATTAAAAAGTTTCTTTTGAATTTGTTTGGATAATTTTATGTAAGTATTTTGTCTGAATATAAGAAATTTTAGAGAAAGCTGATTTAAGGAGCAGAAACCCTATGGCCCATAGTGTTCAAATAAGTATTTAGAAAGATGCTTTTAAGCAAGACCAACGCGCTTTTTCTTTTTTGGATTAATTAAAATACCTTATTGCCTTAGCCAAGGATTCCAAATAGCAACTCATGTACTCCACTCTTTCGACATCATTGAGGAAATCTTCTAAAGGTGAATTCACTTTGTTGAGAGAGCCAAACCCTGCAAGATTTTCATTTTAGCACTTTCGAAATGACTTCTAAACGTTATCAAGCTTATTTGTTTTACCATTTTCGGATATGAACTTCGGAGTACTGTTATATCTGTCCTTTATGTATGTTACGATCTTCTCCATTCCTTGAGGGTACTCATATAGCCAATCTACTGCAGTCTTTTAGAATAATATCTAACAATTTTAGCAAATTTACTATTACTAAAAAGGCTTGTTGAATATTGATGCCAATTTTGTCAATTATATTCAACTCTTTTGGGCAATGATGAAATGGGCTTAGCCTAATATTGTTGGAACATATACATTACCATTGCCCAATAACACAATATTACTTTGTGGCCCAAAACCCAAGCCCAAGGAATAGCCCAAGTTAGTTGCTCTGGCCTGGTTGCTAAATGGGCTAATTAGTGGCTCATTGGTTGGCTTTCTAGTTGGGCTTGTTTATATATACCAACTTAATAATCCTGCTGGGCAGATTCCTTCTTCATTCTTTCCAGTTTTGTGCGAGAAAGCTTTCTGGAGATTTTTCCTTCGTGGTTTTTGGCTTCGTGCTCTGTCCATTTCTTTTCTCCCTAATTTTGTTCTTTGTGAAGGGATTAAAACTCTTGGTTTTAATTATTATTTTTAGTGAATATTATCTTTGTGATATTATCTTTGTGAAAGGGGGATTTTCGAGTTTGGAGATTGATTTGTTCGATTGGGTCCATTGAAGTAGCTTTTTGGTTTGTTGTCTTAGGGTTTGAGTATTTGAGGCCACTACTATATTGTACAGATGTGTACAAATGTTTTTTCTGAACCCATTGTAAATCGGTTATTACTTTGTGTAAATCTTGTTCGGTTTTCTTGGTGATTATATAAATGCTTCCGCTTGATTCTTGAGGCTCAAACACTTACAAGTGGTATCAGAGCGTTGTAAAGTGCTTGAGGGGGCCTTCGTTCGAGATTTCATCACATAAATTTTAAGGTTCTGTTGATTTTTGATTTTCTCGATTTTGTGTAGTAAACCCTAATTTTCCCCCTTTCCGAATTGGCTACTAATTTCCTTTACTTATTTGTGTTTCTTACGAGGGAAATTAATTCTCCGTGAATTGTGATTTGGAGTTGGGGCTTCGAGCTATCTGAGGACTGACTTCTTGACACGACCAGAGACTGGTTCTTGGTAAACTTGTTTGGTGACAAAATTCCTATATCTTTTTTACTTATTCAACTGTTATTAGATCTTGATCATTGGTTGTGAGCCCTCCCTGATTTTGTTAGGATTTTTCGATTATTGGTCTGTTTTTTTTTCAGTTCCTTTATTCTTTGTGAATCCTGTGATTGTTGGCTAGTTTAATATCTCTACTGATTATATTGTTCCACTGAGATCATTAAACTATTTACTATCACTGTTAGTAATTGATATCTATATTTTCAATTAGTTTGATATATAGTAGCTTTTATTCTTTGTGAATTCCTGTGGTCATATGCTCGATTGTCCTCAGTGCTTATATCTTTGTGATCCTCTGAGTTTAATAATTTGCCTATTATTACTATTATATACTATTCACTATGTTAGTAGTCTATTTCAGTTTTGATAGTGTCATTCATAATTCTGTTTTGCACTGAGATTGTGTGACTTAAAATTGTTGAATGAAATATCTGTTTTCTATTTGTCTTTATGTGGAACTGTGACCTCAAAAAATTCTTTGTGTTGATTAAAAACTTCAAATGACAATGACAACATTTGAACTTGGAGTTTTTAATGGAAAATTGGATTTCTCCATTTGGCAGCAAAAAATGAAAGGGGTCTTAGTTTAACAGAAAGTGGCTAAGGCTATTACTGGTGAATATCCTGCTATTATAACTGATGACCAAAAGAATGAATCTGATGAACTTGCATATACTTCCATTATCCTTCATTTATCTGATCAAGTGTTGAGAAAGATAGGAAAGCAAGATAGTGCTAAGGATTTGTGGGAGAAATTAGAAGAAAATTATATGTCTAAGAGTCTGCCTAATAAGCTCTTCCTTTTGGAGAGGTTCTTTAGCTTTAAGATTGATATGTTAAAGGACTTAGATGATAATCTAGATACTTTTAATAAGTCAGTTCAAGATATCACTAATCCTGGGAATAAAGTTTCTGATGAGTACAAAGCTGTTATCCTTTTGAATGCTATACCTGATGTCTATAAGGATGTTAAATCTGCTATTAAGTATGACAGATATACCTTAACACCTGATATAGTGATAAATTCTTTGAGAAGTAAAGAATTAGAACTTAAAGTTGATAGAACTGGGAAGTATTTTGAGAGTTTGTCTGTGAGAGGTAGACCCATGACTAGGCAAGTCAATGGTCAGAATCACCAAGGTAACAATTATAACAATTTCAAGAAGAAGGGGAAGGGGAGATCAAGATCTAAGTCTAGAAGTGGAAGTGAAAATGGAAATAGGAAGTGTTATGGATGTGGTGAGACAGGACATTATATAAAGAACTGTTACAAGAAGAAAAATGAACAGAGAGAGATGAGAGTGGATGAGGGGAACGTTGTTGAACCCCTAGATGAGACCACTGTTGATGTGTATGTGGTGACAGAACCTACTTCTGATTTGAATACTGTCAACTATGTGGATAACAGTGATCAGGATAGTGAATGGATTCTGGATTTAGGGTGTACATTCCATATGATCTCTAGAAGATCTTGGTTAGAAAACTTTAAGGATCTTGTGGAGGATAGGTGGTTATGGGTAACAATGCAGCTTGTAGCATTAAAGGAATTGACAATGTGACTTTAAAGTTTGACAATGGATATACCTTTACCTTAGAAAGGGTAAGGTATATTACTGATTTGAATATAAATTTGATTTCAATGGGTAATCTAGATGACATTGGCCTTCAAGGCCGGATTGCTGATGGTTTTTTGAAAATAGTTAAAGGTTCCTTGGTTATCTTTAAATGTACCAAGATGAATGGTATATATGTCACTAGAGCCAGTGTAGTTCAAAGTCACATTGATGAATCCTCTAGTGCTGAGATTGATACTACTCTGAAATGGCATAATAGATTAGCTCATGTGAGTGAAAAAGGCTTGCATATTTTGAATAATAGAGGGGCATTTCGTAAGTATGTGATTTCTAAGGTTCCATTCTGTAAGTTCTGTACGTTAGGAAAACAACATCGAGTTCATTTTAATACTGTCAACATAAGACTGCCTCTATCCTTGAGTATATTCATTCTGACATGTGGGGTCCATCATCTACTACCACTCAAGGTGGTAACAAATATTTTTTATCGCTAATTGATGATTTTTCAAGAAAAGTTTGGATTTTACTTTTAAAACAAAAATCAGACACTTTTGAAAAGTTTAAAATTGGAAAACTTTAATTGAAAATCAAATAGATAAAAAGATTAAAGTTTTAAGAACAGACAATGGTCTGGAATTTTGTAATTCTGAATTTGATCAGTTGTGTAGAGATGATGGGATCTTCAGGCATAAAACTGTTCCTTATACTCCTCAACAAAATGGAGTTGCTGAAAGAATGAATAGGACTTTATTGGATAAGGTTAGATGCATGATGATTAGTTCGGGTGTTCCTAAAGTCCTTTGGGGTGAGGCTGTTATGACAGCGGTTTATATTATGAATAGAACTCCTTCGAGTGTCTTGGATGGTAAGACACCCGAAGAGGTATGGTCAGGGAGATTATCTGATTATACTACTTTGAGGACTTTCGGGTGTGCTGCATATTCTCACCAAAGTATAGGCAAATTGGAGCCTAGATTTCAGAAATGTGTTTTCATGGGCTATCCCGAAAGAGTGAAATGATACAGACTTTGGGTGAGAGATGAGAAAGGTTTTAAGATGATAACTAGTAGGAATGTGACCTTCAATGAAGTTGATATGCCTTGTTTGAATAAGAAAGTCTCGAGTGATGTTCCTGAGAGAGATGAAGACGATGAGACTAGAATGTAAGTAAGTTTGAATCATCCTCCCGAACTTGTTGAGGAGGAACAAGTTGAGAATGAGGTTGAGGGGGAGAATGATGGTGTCACTGGTTCTCATGAACCCGTTGAAGGTGGTGAACATGACTTAGTAGGTGATGTGGTTGGTCCTCTGAGTGATTATCAACTTGCTCGTGATCGAGCTAGGAGGGAGATTAAGGAACCCGTGAGGATGGGTGATTATCAATCCTTTGCTGTTTTGTCTTGTTAAGACTTAGTGTTTAAGGAGCCTAAAATTTATGAGGAGGTTGTGAGTTGTCGACAATCTAATGAATGGCTAGGTGCTATGGAAGAAGTTATGAGGTCCCTTGTGAAGAATAATACTTGGACTTTGGTTCCTAAACCCAAGGATAAGTCTTTCATAGACTGTAAGTGCGTTTATAGTATTAAGGAGGGTAGTTCTTCTAAATAGCCTCTTAGGTTTAAGGCTAGACTTGTTGCAAAGGGGTTCATACAGAAACCTGGTATTGATTATAATGAAATTTTTTCTCATGTTGTGAAATATACTACTATAAGAGTCATGCTTGCTTTGGTTGCTCAATATGATCTGGAGCTTGAACAAATGGATGTTAAAATTGCCTTCTTACATGGTGACTAGGATGAAACAATTTATATGAAACAGCCTCATGGTTTTATTGATTCTAAAAAGCTTAATCATGTTTGTTTGCTTAATTGATCTTTGTATGGTTTGATGATATGCTGTTAGTTGAACATAAAATGAGTGATATTAATGACATTAAAAAAGCTATGAGTGCTGAATTCGAAATGAAAGACTTAGGACATGCTAAAAAGATTTTAGGTATGGAAATTAAAAGAAATAGATCACAACAATCTCTTCTTTTAACTCAATCTGACTATGTGAAAAAGGTGATATCTAAATTTGCTATGCATGATTCTAAACCCGTTACTTTGCCTCTTGCTTGTCATTTTAAGTTGAGTAAAGAACAATGTCCACAAGATGAATATGATATTAAATACATGCAAAATGTGTCTTATGCTAATGCTGTTGGATCTGTTATGTATACTATGGTGTGTACTCGTCCTGATGTTGTGCATGCTATTAGCATTTTGAGTAGATATATGGCAAACCCGGGTCTTGATCATTGGACTGCTTTAAAATGACTTTTAAGATATTTGAAAGGTTTTGCTGACTTAGGATTGCATTTTAAATCTTGTAAAGAGTGCGTTGTGTTGAAAGGGTATATGGATTCTGATTATGCTAGTAATAAGGACAATAGGAAATCAACAACTTCCCCTACAACAAAACTGTGATTTCGCGATAAGATTTTTCGCGACATACAAAAAGTTGTTGCAATAAGTGACTTAACGCGACACATTTTTTGAGTTTGTCGTGAAGTTTGTGGTGAGAAAAATAAGTACCAAAAAACCTTTGACGACATAAAAAGTTGTCGTGTAATGTGAGAATTTGCGACAAATAATAAAAAATGTCGCCAAAAATATGAGGGAAGCAAGGCGTCAAAATATTTTTGGTGGGAAACTTAGGGCGACAAACCTTTATTTCTTGCAACAAAATGCTTGTGATGCAATATGGTCTACTTTTCGCGATAAAAAATATTTGTTGCTAAAAATTCGAATTGTGATTTCGCGATAAGATTTTTCGCAACATACAAAAAGTTGTTGCAATAAGTGACTTAACGCGGCACATTTTTTTTAGTTTGTCATGAAGTTTGTGATGAGAAAAATAAGTACCAAAAAACCTTTGGCGACATAAAAAGTTGTCGTGAAACGTAAGAAGTTGCGACAAATAATAAAGAATGTCGCCAAAGCCAAATTATTTTTGGTGGGAAACTTATGGCGACAAATCTTTATTTCTTGCAAAAAAATGCTTGTGACGCAATAAGGTCAACTTTTCGCAATACAAAATATTTGTTGCTAAAAATTATAATTGTGATTTCGCAACAAGATTTTTCGCAACATACAAAAAGATGTTGCAATAAGTGACTTAACGTGACACATTTTTTTAGTTTGTCACGAAGTTTGTGATGAGAAAAATAAGTACCAAAAAACGTTTGGCGACATAAAAAATTGTCGTGAAATATGAGAAGTTGCTACAAATAATAAAGAATGTAGCCAAAAATATGAGGGATAAGTGATGTAATATGATGTAATAGGGTCTACTTTTCGCGATAAAAAATATTTGTTGCTAAAAAATGTAATTGTGATTTCGCGATAAGATTTTTCACAACAAACAAAAAGTTGTTGCAATAAGTGATTTAACGTGACACATTTTTTGAGTTTGTTGCGGAGTTTGTGATGAGAAAAATAAGTACCAGAAAACGTTTGGCGACATAAAAAGTTGTGGTGAAATGTGAGAAGTTGCGACAAATAATAAATAATGTTGCAAAAAATTATGAGGGAGGCCAAAATATTTTTGGTGGGAAACTTATGGCGACAAACATTTATTTCTTGTAACAAAATGCTTGTGATGCAATAAGGTCTAGTTTTCGCGATAATAAATATTTGTTGCTAAAAATTCTAATCGTGATTTCGCGATAAGATTTTTCGCGACATACAAAAAGGTGTCGCAATAAGTGACTTAACGCGACACATTTTTAGAGTGCGTCGCGAAGATTGTGATGAAAAAAATAAGTACCAAAAAATATATAAGGTGACATAAACAGTTGTCGTGAAATGTGAGAAGTTGCGACAAATAATAAAGAATGTCTCAAAAAAAAAGTAGTAAAATATCTTTAAAAAAAGTTTACTCCCAAAAAATTTAAGAAAAATGCATTATACGATTCAACTTTCAATCATATAATAACATACAAAAAAGGACTACTCGGTCAAACCAATCCATAAAGGAAAATAGTTATCTCACAATTAAAGCAAATAATTAAATAAATCATAGTTATCAATAGGCGATGACATGCTAAACCATTGATGCTGGTTCAGATTGTTGTGGAGATGTGCCAACTTGACTCGATACGAACTTATGCATTAGTTCTCAAATTGAGAAAGCTTAGCATGCATATCCAATAATTCTTGCTCCTGCTTTTGTATTTGCTCTCGAAGGGCTATTGATTCAGTATCAATCGATGTCAAATGAACAAAGTGGTTTGAGGCGGGTTTTGGATCATGTCTAAGTTCTCTAATGTAACCTCTAGATTTTCCTCAAACTTGCTGCATAATCTCAAGTTTAGTGGGGGTCACTATTAAAAATTAGCTTTTCACCAATAGAAAATAATCTGGTATCCAACTTCAGTCTTCAAACCCTTATTTCTCATGTCTCCACTCTCCCATCTCCCACTCCCCAAACCCAAGTCTCCTCGTCTCCCAGCAGCAGAATCGGCCCCGCCGTGCCGTCGTCCCCCTCTCACACCTCACACGGACACCCTATCTCCCACGGCCACACCTGACACCACTATCCCGTTCGGATCGAGACTCCGCGTCCGCCCTTTCTCTCTCGGTCTCTCCCACAACACTACACACAGTCACACCGCGGACCCGTTTAAGCTCCACCCAACTCCAGTCTCCAAGTACAACTTCCAAGCTCCGAGGTAACTTATTGTATTGACCGTTAATTTTGGAAGTGCAATTTTTCGATTTTTCCACAGTTTTTCCTCTCAAAATGAAATTAATGGGGTTATAATATTGATTGGTAAGTGTTAATCTAATGTTTTGAACTGCATTTAGGGATTGATAGTAGTGATGATTTGAAATTCATGAAGTCCCTTAGAAGTAGACCTTGGAATTAACTACAACCAGTTTGATTACAATTCGGGCAATGACTCTGATTCTGAGCAGGTTGATCAAGTTTCGTGTTGTCTGTTTGTGTAAATTTTTCTTTTCTAGTGCACATTTGTTGTTGATTTCTATTCTTACATATGCTTTACATTTGCATAGCATTCCTTTAAATACCAGACTCCCAAAAGGGGTTATTCGTGGATGTGAAGAGTGTAGCAACTGCCAAAAGGTTAATGCTTCAAACTTTTAGTCATTTAGCTGAAAATGGTTTATTGCTTTGATAAAATTGTAATCTTGCTATAAAATATTTGAGTTCTTGCACAGGTGCTTCTATATGCAACTTTTATAAACGAATATTGTGGGATGTCTCTGGTAGTATATTCACCAAACTTGTAGCTAGTCAAGTGCATTTCATAGCTTAAGACTGAATGGTAAAGACCCTTTTTGTGTTTATTGATTGTCATCCGCAATTATTGTTATAATTGTAAAGTAGCTGAAATAAATGGAAATTGATATAGTGTTCATATATCACCTTTTGATATGTTTAAGATATTAATTTGGAACATGTAACTGCAAATTGGCGTCTAGAAGAAGCGCGTCGGCTCGATGTTCAGGAGGCTCCTGTGTTTTATCCGACTGAAGAGGTACTTACTGAGACTTGTACTGCCTATTTACCTTCTTCTTCGATACCCCACTATGACTGTGCCTGGACATTTTGTCCTTGACGCTTTTAGATAAAGATTAAGAAATCTAGCCGTGTGGTCATGAAGACGACAAATCAGTCTGCATTGGGTAATAGTATCAAAGGAAAATAATAAAGATGGTAACAATACTTGTCCAGAGGAAAATTTTAAGAAGATGGTAACACATAATAAGAAAATTTCCAGTTTGCTTACAAGGCATCACTCGTTCAGCGTGCCGAGAGATATACTTAGCAGCCTGGGATTCACAAAGGCAGAGACTTCTTGATAATAGGTGCAAGATCTATTTTATGATTAGAAGTACCTGTCAATTGCATAACTGGAAGGTTAACTATGTTTTTCTCTTGCAGCAATTTTGATAAAGTTCGTGAGTTCATAAAGAATGTTTATGTAGATAAAAAATATGCCCTGGAGAAGACATCTTACAGACCACCAAGAGATACACAGGTTAGGTTCCTGGACCAATGTGATCACTAAAGATGGTTCCAGAAAAGATGTTTATTAGGTTTACTTCTTTTGATTTATCCATGACAATTATTTCCACGCAACCTTAAATGGAGACTAACTTATGATCATACTCTGATTTGTCAGAACGCAAAACGCCAGGAAGATGAGACAAGGAGAGCAAGTTCATACCATTCTTATTTACAAAGTCCACCATATGATTTTCAGTATGAAGAACGACGCTATGGGAAACAAGCACCCAGACTCACTAGAAAGCCTGGGTCAAATCGAGGCCTATACGAAGGAAAACTGTCTAGTTTCTCGAGTCCTGGCCGTGCTAATGATAATGTATTTGAGGACAGGTCTGATGTGCTATCACCTTCCTCCCAAAAAGACATTGGAAGCCCCTTCAATGCAATGTTGAGAGATAGTTCAAGTGAAGTTGTACGGCATCAAGCAGTTTCCGACCATGTAGATGCATACACCAAAAGAGATGGAGGAAGAATGTTGCATCCACAGGTCAGGTTTCTCTAATGTCTATGTGCATTATGGTAAAACAGGGAGTTCCTTGAACCTTTTCTACCGGTATTGGTTTCTGGTACTTGTCTTTATTAAAATCAAGGATCAAATTGAGGGCATGACCTTGATTATGGAGTTCTTTGCTCTCTTATTCCCGTGTGCTTCAAAATTTGAAGATTTGTGTTTTTCTTTCTGACTATTAGATGCACTAGGAATGCATTGCCATATGTGGAATAAATAGCACACCAACATTTCCTCTACCTTGAAAATTAAAAAAGGAAAAAAAGGAGCAGAGAAACAATGAGAAGGAAAAGGAAAAAAGTGGAAATGAAAATTTTCAAATCTTCTTACTATAAAATTTAAATTTTCCTCTAGACAAGTATTGTTACCATCTTCTTAAAATTTAATTTTTTTCCTTTTATGTGTTCTTTCTTGTAGATATCCTTAGAGGTGAATTTGCTCATATTATCCTGAGAAGATCTGTTGACTCTATTAATGTAGGTATTGATATTCAAAATGGAGAATTGGTTGCCATCAAGTTGGTATGCATGTCTTTACTTTTGTTATTTTATTCTTTTTGCTATTACATTAGTCATAATTCTGGTTGTGTTCTATCAAAATCTTTATAAGTAGCATCACTTAAGCTGGGCATATCAACAGTCTCTAGCTGATGCCATTAAATGCGTGGGCACATTCATGATCAAGATAATTGCTTATATTCTGTTAACTCTTTCACGGTTCGAACTAAAGTTGCAATTAAACTGGAGAAATAAATCGAGTAATAAAACTAAAGATTTTATTTTTTCCATATGGTAATTATTGTTTTTTATTTTCATTCCACGCTATTAAATAGCCAACTAAACTACAGCACGTGCATTGCACGTGTGTCGACTAGTACTAAGTATAAACCAGTTTTTTTGGTAGTTAATGACTTCCCTAGGTTTCTCTCTAATAAATATTAATATGCACCCAATGTGTTCACGTACTAGGGATATCATAAGAATTTGTTAACTCCAATATTTCTTGACAATAGTGATTTCATCTATCTTACTTTTTTGCCTATGTGCGCATTTTTTATGTCTTGATATGCTTCAAATACAGAATCCTGTCTGCACCCAATCTTAAAAGATGGTTCAAAGGTTCGGATTGCACACCGGGTAGATGATATTTTTGTTATTCTAAAAAGACTTGCCTAGTTTTTTGGTAACAATTTGTTAATAATTTATTTATTTTCCTTGCATTAGGGGGTTCCAGGTACTTATTATGAGACTTCAGTAAAAGATTATCCAAAGTACGAAAATGTCCCATGTGATCAGTTTGAGACAGCATTCAAGGTGTAATAATTTTTCACAAATGTCGATTTAAATTTTCTCAGTCATCTTAACTACGACTTGCTGCTCCGTCATAAATTGATCTATATTTATTTCGTTGACAGTAATATGATTTTTTTAAAAAAATTAATTTTTTTTAATAATTGTACGTTGAAGCATTCATTTCATAAAGTCACGAGTTATTCCTAATAAGGTAAGTTACATTTTCATATAAATGTGCACCACAGTAACGATTCCATTGCGATGAAATAAATCGAAAATTATGTGTTTAAAATAGATTCTCCGACATATGTGTTTAAAATTATGTGTTTAAAATAAAATTATTTGTTAAAATTATGAGTGTAAATTGAATCAATTAGGCAATAATTGTACATCATTGAAGCGATAAACATTGAGTGGCGGAATAAATTTGACTACGAGCACAACTTGACACAAAAATAAATGTTTATTGTCACAAAATACTTTGCGTAGTAATTTTATATGTTGTAAAATAAAATATACAACGTATATAAATAATCACGAAATAAATTAGGTAACAACTATACTTGTTGCACAAATGATGGCACAATAGACTCTATGTGTTACAAAATAAATTTAAATGCAAACACCACTTGTCACATAATTAATTTTACTACAAATATTCATTGCGATGACGTTGTCGTGTTGCTAATTCATATTTTCTGCAGCAAATAAATAGTGTTGCTATGTTGTTAATGCGATGAATGGTCGAAAGTTGTCACAAAATACGTTCGGCGACTCAACATTCGAAACAAACATATTTGTCGTAAAAACTTTATTGGAACATTAGTTGAGACAAAAACAATTGTCGCCCTTAAATTAATCGCGACGTATATACATTGCGACGAGATTATGGCTATAGATATTGTGTTGTCATTTCGTATTTTTCGCATCAAACAAATAGTGTCGCGATTTTGTTACTGAGACGAATGGTCGAAAGTTGTCACAAAATATGTTCGGCAACTCAACATTCGAAATAGACATATTTGTCGTAAAAACTTTATTGAAACATTAGTTGCGATAAACACACTTGTCGCCCTTTAATTTTTTCGCGACATATATACATTGCGACGACATTATGGCTACAGATATTGTGTTACCATTTCGTGTTTTTCGCGTCAAACAAATAGTGTCACGATTTTGTTACTGCAATGAATGGTCGAAAGTTGTCGCAAAATATGTTCGATAACTCAACATTCGAAACAAACATATTTGTCGTAAAAACTTTATTGGAGCATTAGTTGCGACACATACACTTGTTGCCCTTTAAATTTTTTGCGACATAAATACATCGCGACGACATTATGGCTACAGATATTGTGTTGCCATTTCGTATTTTCTGCGTCAAACAAATAGTGTCGCGATTTTGTTACTACGACAAATGTACGTAAGTCGTCGCAAAACACATTCTGTGACTCATATAGAGCGACAATACCTGCAACTAACGTATTGTTGTCGCTAAATTACTTTTGTAACAAAAACTCAATTTTTGCGACAACATTTGTTTGTCGTGAAATCGATTTTTTTTTTGTAGTGTTCATACGTGTTTACCTTGTGTGGTACTTGCATTAGTTGGAAGTCTCAATTGCAGTCTATTGTTGCCTTATCTACTACTAAAGCTAAAAAAAAGTCTTTGTGGCTTAAAGACTTGTTATGTGAACTAAATGAATTGCATGAACCTGTTGTGGTGTATTGTGATAGTCAAAGTGCTATACATTTATGCTAAAATCCTGTTTTTCATAATAGGACTAAGCATATAGATGTTAGGTTGCATTTCAATAGAGATATAGTTCATAAGGACTCTATTTTACTTGAGAAAATCCCTACACAATTCAATCCCCCGGATATGGGAACAAAGGTATTATCTATTTCCAAGTTTAAATCATGTTACTAATCTTCTTTGTTGGTGTTGTGAATCACTTATATGTTAGGTGGTTTATGGCATTGGCATCAAGGGGGAGATTTGTTGAATATTGATACCAATTTTGTCAATTATATTCAACTCTTTTGGACAATGATGAAATGGGCTTAGCCCAATATTGTTGGAACAGATACATTACCATTGCCTAATAACACAATATTAGTTTGTGGCCCAAAACCCAACCCCAAGGAATAATCCAAGTTAGTTGCTCTGGCCCGGTTGCTAAATAGGCTAATTAGTGGCTCATTGGTTAGCTTTCTAGTTGGGCTTGTTTATATATACCAACTTAATAATCCTGCTGGGCAGATTCCTTCTTCATTCTTTCCAGTTTAGTGCGAGAAAGCTTTCTGGAGATTTTTCCTTTGTGGTTTTTGGCTTCGTGCTCTGTCCATTTCTTTTCTCCCTAATTTTGTTCTTTGTGAAGGGATTAAAACTCTTGGTTTTAATTATTATTTTTAGTGAATATTATCTTTGTGATATTATCTTTGTGAAAGGGGAATTTTCGAGTTTGGAGATTGATTTGTTTGATTGGGTCCATTGAAGTAGCTTCTTGGTTTGTTGTTTTAGGGTTTGGGTATTTGAGGCCACTACTATATTGTACAGATGGGTACAATGTTTTTTCCGAGTCCATTGCAAATCGATTATTACTTTGTGTAAATCTTGTTCGGTTTTCTTGGTGACTATATAAATGCTTCCGCTTGATTCTTGAGGCTCAAACACTTACAAAGCTAATTAGAGGTAATATGACTAAGCTGATGATTGAGTTTCACTTACAGATTCACCGATAAATTCACCATCTTTAAGGGCAGTTCTTGGAGTATTAACCCTCAAATTCAATTCAGAGTACAAGCAGTCTTTGCTGTAGAAACTTGTACAATGATTAATACCAATGAAATCCAATCCATTTCTCAATTTCTTGAGATATTTTCTCGAAAATACAGGCAATAAAGATCCCAGAATCTGATGCATTTCCTGAGGATACTTTCCAGTTATTATATGGTCCAAGAACCTGCAATTCACGCCTATTAGATTTTGAGTAAAAAGGGCCATCAAACACTACAGTAGACAAGATTCTAACTAATTATTTCTTAGTATTATCCAATGTCGTACAATCCATCTTGACAAGAAACTTACCAATTCATGTAGAAAGATTTGAGCTCGTTGAGCTGCGGATATATCTGTTAAATAATTCAAAGAAAATAATGGAAAAAAGGGAGGCTAGGGTTTCATTAATTCTGCATAATGAAAATTGAATACAAAACCTAAATATAAAGAGACTATATATATATTCTAAAATAAAGGAAACTAAAAAGACTATTCTACTCTTAATAAACAACAAAACAAAATAGATTATATTTGTTAACATTTCCCCTCAAACTCACGATGCTTAGCATCGTGAGTTTGCAAGAAACCAAAAACGATGAACCGAACCGAACCGAATGAACACCCATGTCTGCAAGTAGCCAACACAACCACACAATCTCAACAAATCCAAACGGATGCAAATTTCAAATCCAAATATACCGAACCAAAAACAAACCAAATTTTCAATCTCATCAACTAGGCCAAACTGCAAACCAAATTTCCAATCCCACGAACTGGGGTAAACTGCAAACCAAATTTCCAATCCAATCCCATCAACTGGGCTAAATTTTCAATCCCATCAACTGGGCCAAATATGCAAAACAAATTCCAGATTACCTACAAACTGCAAACCAAATTTTCAATCCCATCAACAGGGCCAAATTTTCAATTCCATTAACTGGCCAAATATGCAAAACAAATTCCAAATTACTTACAAACTGCAAACCAAGTTTCCAATCCCATGAACTGGGCATATACCAAACCAAATTCCCAAGTTACCTCTTATAACCAAAAGCTTAAAGAAAACTCTAAACAAGCTTAAGAGGAGAAAGACCCAACTCCGAACAAAAGCCACCAATAATAACTCTCGCGGTCCAAAACAAAACACTGAATAGCCAACAAAACCCATGGCCCAAATCAAGATTTTCAGCCCACACAAGCTAACAATCCACAATAAAATCAAACCAATTAAATAATTGGTCCAATTACTCCAACAATCCAATAAACACAATCAACTCATAAAAGAAGCTAGATTGCAACCCAAACAAATTAACACTCAAAAGCAATCCACACTAAATAACAAACCTAATATAACAAGCCCAATGAACTAATATTCAAACTCAAGCAAGACCATCTAAATTATACATTGACATGATATTCTCTGTCAGCTGCAGTAACATTTATGGCTATCAAGAGACTAAAACCAAAAAAGAGCAGGAGATAGAACGACTTTCTCGTAGTGCAATATTTTCTCTGCACCGTCTGGATTACACCAAGAAGTTGATTTATGAGTAGGAGATCGATCCAGATATTTCATTTTCATCTGTGCCTTTAGCATTGGCCTTGTTTTGACAGTCTAATTGTTTCGTCTGATCATCCGAGTTAGGTTATACAGACAGGTAGGTAGTATGATAAAGCCTAGAGTTCTACGGTATAATCCAATGCAATATTTGTTCCATTTTCAAGTGAAGCAGAACATATTTCATCTACTGTATACATTGTTTTGGAGTTATAATTTACATTCAACAATAGGACCATTACCCATTCCAAGCCCATTAAACTTTCATTCCTAGCTAATTCCTAGCTAATACTATAACCCATCAAATTAAACCAACCCAACAAATAAATACCCAGCCCATTAACCCATCAATCCAATAAACCAAACTGGCCCAAAACCTCAACCTTCATCTTCTTCCTAACTTAACTAAATTTGACTCCAACATTCTTCCAGCCACTGCTCTTCCTGTTAACCACTCTCATTTTCTCTCTCTGTATGCGTGTATATATATAATTCAACCTCTACCTTTTGTTTTTCTTCTTCCCAAATCTATAACTCTCCGCCGTCGGCCTCTACCATTAACGCCGACCAACCCATAATGAGCTCCGTCATCCACATACCCACCACATACTCTGACATACAATCGACTATCGCAACCCACCCATTTCCAACCATATTCTTGCCTCTTGCTCACACCAAGACAGCACACTTGTAAACAAAGACACCGGCATGCTCCTTTACTCCAAGGACCTTCCAGTCCAATGTGCCGTTCTTGACCCTTGATTTTGGATGCCAAGAATTCAAAGACTAGCAGCTGATTTCCCACTGCTAATGACTGCCCCACAATCTGCAACGAATTTTTTATTTTACAAAAGAAAAAAACATATTGCTAGCCAGACGAGCGGCTCAAGGCCTCTTGTCGGGAACGAGATTCAAAGGTTATGTACTATAGCTTTGATACCATGTTAAATAATTCAAAGAAAAGAAAGGAAAAAAGGGAGGCTAGGGTTTCATTAATTCTGCATAATGAAAATTGAATACAAAACCTAAATATAAAGAGACATATATAGTCTAAAATAAAGGAAACTAAAAAGACTATTCTACTCTTAATAAATAACAAAACAAAATAAGATTATATTTGTTAACAATGTCCTCCTTATAATTGCTGAAGGGCTCGTACCAGATGGCATTCATAACGATTCCAATGCTACCACCTTGTTCTTTCTGAATATTGACAAAAAACATGCAAATATAGTATACAATGAGATCTTTCCATAATTTATTCTGAAATCGATAATTTTTTTAGGGAAAGCCCTTTTGCCCGAAAAATGGACGCCCCACCAAAATAGTATAGCCCTTTTATTATTATTTATTATGAATTTATATTTTTTAATTTTAGCATAGAAAGTTACATGCACAACCTGGTGTTTAGTCCGGTAAATGTTGACAGCAATTGAATGGGACAAGATCATGTTATGTGCAGCAATTAAAGGTTCTTTCTCAGAATGGCCTTTGCTTCAGTTACCAAATGAACCAGAGCAGCGAGGAGGATATATTCCTGATCTGTATCCTCGAACAGCCATTACATTAAGCTCATTGAAGGTCACCCATTATTTAACTCGTTTCCCGAAATATTTGAAGCACATGTCTGCATAATATTCAAAATCTGTATACTTAATTTTAAAAAGCGTCATTATTTTTCCTTCCAAAAAACTGATATGTTTCAATCGATGAAGACAAATGCACTTACTGTATTTTTGGGCTTAGCCATGCTCCATTTCTTTCTATTAAGTTCTTGAGCGATTTCATAATGAGTCAATGTAACAAATGGTTGTATCCTTGAAAATGAAATTATCCAAACAGCGTCAATTATGCATATTTGGTGCATAGAGCTAAACAATATAGCGATCCCATTTGGCGGGACTTTTGATAAGCCAAAATCTACTTTTGAGTCTAAAAGCTTATTTTTAACATGTTTGAATAATTTTCTGAAAACTGTTGTTTGAATATACTATAAGAAGCACAAGCCTTGTCAAACAGACCAATGCCTATTAGGGTTATATGATTCCAGTAAGCAAAGTAGATAACATTTACAAAGGAGTGCATCAAGGACCTTATTGTAGTGATTGATACCTGCCATGTTCACTTTTCTAAATCTCCCATCTGGTTCAGAATTAATTAGTAAAAACTAGTCGGTGAAGAAACAATTGTTAATAAAAAATATTTAAGGACCTTCATATTGGATTTTGTGACCCAAATTAGATGAAATATTTTCTTTATTTCACATGTTTTATTGGAAAAATATTGTTTCCTTTATCCCACGTGATTTTTTTTAATCTTGTTTCTATCTTTGTGATATTTCTAGACCCTATAAATAGTAGACTCTTCATTCAGTTTAATATATTGTAGAAGTTGCTAAAAGTTATATATTCTCTCTATTGGTTGTCATTAATAAAATATTCGGTTCCTATGCCAATTTCTTGTTTTCTTTCTTTTAAATCTTGTTCTTGTTTATTAGTTTGTGCGATCTATACTTCATATTGTACCATATCACCTTCTCGAATTCCTAACAAGTGGTATTAGAGACATGATTCAGCAGTTCTGCAGAGCAAGATTTTGATTGTTTAAGGTTTTTTGTTATCGATGGCTACCGTGAAGTATGATGTTCTGTTGTTGGATTGCTGTACAAGATTCTCGTTGTGGTAAGTGAGGATGAAAGATGTATTAGCGCAAATGGATTTGGATGATACTTTGTTAGGATTTGATAGGATGCCTGCAACTTGGACAATAGAGTAGAAGCAACGCAAGACACTTTCGCATATTCATCTTCATCTATCTAACAACATTCTTCAGAACATCTTGAAGAAGAAGACAACAGCTGCATTGTTGTTAAAATTGGAGCAATTGTGCATGACCAAAAGTTTAACCAGCAAGTTGCATCTGAAATAGAGACTTTATTCTCATTGCATGGTAGAAGGCCGATCACTGGGAGATTATTTGGCCGTGTTTAAGGAGATCGTCGCTGATTTAGAGATGTTAGAGGTAAAATATGATGAAGAAGACTTGACCTTAATCCCGTTGTGCTCGCTACCTGGTTCGTTTTCATCGTTTAGGGACACGATTCTGTACAGTCATGATACTTACTATTGAAAACGTGTATGATGCCTTATTCTTAAAGGAGAAGATGAAGCATCTGGTTAGAGCTAGTACCAAAGATGAGGAAGCTCTTGTGGTGCATAGTGATCGACAAAGGGGCTAGTCGAAGGTGGATTTTAGCAATAAGGTATGCTTTTACTGCAAAAAGAAAGGATGCATCAAGAGAGATTATGAGAAGTTGCATGGTAAGAATAATTCAGCTGTAAATCGTGGGAAACAATCGGATATTTTGGACGAGACCAACGTGGGTGGAATAGATGTTTTGAAGATTTCTAATGTGGAATCCAAGCCTGATGATGAGTGGATTTTGGGTACAGCTTGTACTTTCATATAGTCCGAATTGAGAGTTGTTTGAATCATACGAAACGATGACACAAGGTGTCACTGTTATGTGAAATAATGGATCTTATCGGATAGCTAGTATTGGGAGAGTCAGATTGAAGTTGGTGGATGGAACAATCAGAATACTTGGCCATGTTCGACATGTTCTAGAATTGAAGAACACCATCTCATTGAATACCCTGGATTCGAGAAGGTACACATTCTCTGGAGCAGGTGGAGTCTTGAAAGTCCACAAGGGTGTCCATGTTGTATTAGAGGGAAAGAGAAAATCCCAGTTATACATCTTGCAAAGTTGGACAGAATCAGTGAAAAGAAATCAGCACGGGTTTGGTACCGCGATGGATATACAGTTTGGTACAATACCGTTTGGAGTTGGCTCTGGGTCTATTTTGGAGAATATTACTCTGTCGAATTGGGTGATATGGGTAATTCCTCTTTGCCACCACAGTTTGCGATTCCATTGTATTCAACGGCTAGAGAGAGACCCATTAGAGATAGGTACGTGGATGCTGATCTGGATGTGTATGCTTTCGGGATTGTTGAAGGTGACGAGTCTAGCCAAGGGCTTTCAGTTAAAGCATTTAAGCGTTGACTCTGCTACAAGGTGTGCTTCGACCCCGTTTGGTAAACTTTGAATTCTTTGTGAATTTTGGGAACCCGATGGTTGAGTTCATCTATCCGTGTTGGATATGGTGGAAGATGAAGAGTATTTTTTGTGTGTTGGAAGTTTGGTTTGAGATGAAGAGTTTAGTTTGGTCATTGTAATCAGACTTATTTTTCTAGGTGGAGAAATTTTGAAGCTTCATTCGTTGCATCGAAATTTGTGTCAATGTGGAGATTGTTGGATTTTGTGACCCACATTAGGTGGAATATTTTGAGAAAATATTTCCTTTTATTTTATGTATTTTATTGGAAAAATATTGGGAAAGTATTATTTCCTTTATTCTACGTGATTTTTTTTATCTTGTTTCCATTTTTGTGATATTTCTAGACCCTATAAACAGTAGACTCTTCATTCAGTTTAGTAGATTACAGAAGTTGCTGAAAGTTGTATTTTCTCTCCAGTGGTTGTCATTAATAAAATATTTGGTTCCTCTACCTATATCTTGTTTACTTTCTTTTAAATCTTGTTCTTGTTTATTAGTTTGTGCGATCTATACTTCATATCATTTTATATCACCTCTTCAAATTCCTTACACTTCATATGAATATCTCTTCTGCCACTTGTTCGGTTCATTTCTCGTTAGTGATGAAATGAACAAAATAAATATACTGAAGGAACTTTTGTGTGTTCAAATGCAAATTTCAAAATGTACTGAACAAAATCCTTGTCCACGATATAGACAACCGAAAGCTGTTTCCACCAAGATTCTCCATGAGATCAATATCCTCTTGCTTTCAACATCATCAAACCCAATAAATTTTAGTTAAATCTTATTAAGAATCCTTTACTATCTAAAGCCATTGGAACTTTAACAACCCTATTATAAGCTGTGTCATTATGCATTAAGTTATGCAAAATATCCAAAATTTTGTTCTTTATTGCGAGATTTATCTGCTCATTGCACCTGAACTGCTTTATTTAACAAACTTAAATAAGAAGAAATCGTTTGAAGCAATTTTGAACAAAGCTTAAGCTAACAAGTTTTTTCATTTCGTCACATTTATTAGTAGTAGGGAGGGTTGGACATGGAAAAAAAAAGCCCTTGTTTGAGCCCCATTCCATAAAAAAATTATTTTTTCAAAACTCAGGTTATGTTTGATGGCCTTAAAAATGTAAAAATAATTTTGAATAATATTTTTTGAAGAATGTATGGTTGAAATGATAGAAGAGTTATGAATTTACGTGTAGAATATTTTATTGTGCGAATATATGATTGAAAATGATCAAGTAGCAAAAATTAAATTAAATTAAAAGTTGTCAAATAGGAGCACATTTTGAGCCACATGTTCTCCAATAAAATAATATAACACATAAAGTGAAAACTTTTTCTTCATTTTTAACCACATTTTCCCAAGATAACTATTCAAAAATGCATTTTCTTTCTCTCAAAATGAAGCTCAAAACAAGGGCTATAAGTAATATGTCGAGTATTGAATACTCGAGGACACGTTGATTTTAGCACTCAAAGTGAGAGATACATGCATGTGAGATGGATGGAATCATAGATGCATGGGTTGACGGTTTTACTACATGTAAATCACTTACAGATGCATGATACGCATGATGTAGTAAGATATGGCTGAATCAGAATTTCTCTAACCAAATAAAATAAAACATCTACACTCTTTTAACACTTCATCTATCTGTACTTTCTTTAACTCCTTATGTACAAGTAATAAGTGTGATCAAAGAGCCCTTTGGTTCAAATAAAAGGGCACCCTCAGATCCCCTACTCCAAGATCAGGTTTCTTCAATATGTTGATTGGTGTGGGACACATAGCAATCAAGTTAAAAGGGACGCATAATGTGCATATATGCATGACAACATGAACCCTCACTGGTTAATTAAAAAAGCCTTACCCCTTTCTAGAAAAAGATGTGGCCCCAATACTTTACAATTTACACACTTCTGACAAAGGAAAAGAAAAGGAAAACGACTTCATTAAATGTCAAGATCATAGGATTTTAATCATAACATCGTTGGGATTTTATTTAGAGATTGAAAATTTAGCTAAGTATACAACTTAAAAAAAAACGACTTTGTGTCAACTTCGGCCAAATATTCGGACTTGATCTGACGGTCAAATTATAAATATGATTAGACTAACTTGTTATACTTATCAAGTAGATCGTCATGGTATATTTGAAATCTCAAAACCAATTTCGGATGAATGAAAACTTGCAGTCCAAAGTTGGATAGCAAAGGGGAAAAATTGACTGGAATAAATGCCTAACTTCATGGCTCGCCTATCGCTCGTGCGACAGTCTAGCAGTAGGCGAGTGAGAGAGGTTTCACTGAATATGTGTCACTGTCGCTCAAGCGAGATGCCAACGACAGTAAGGAATGCTTCCCTTTGTGAAGGTTGTTGAGTTTGGGCCGTGACACTTCACTCACAACCCCTTATCTTCTATAAATAGGACCATTTGGACATCCATTGTGCATCTATATCATTTTGCTTTAAGTATTACATCAAAAACTCTTGCAAAATATTCTCCAAAAGTTATTCCAAAAACATTTTCTTGTGGAGGGAAAATTTTCGTTCAAAATTCGTTGTTGCTTGTAGTTTGAAGTGCTTCTACCACAAATTGTATCAGTTGTATCTTGAGAGACAAGTGTCTTAAACCGTTGGCACCATTGTGGGATGATAAGTGCGTTTTTACACATTTATTGTAGGTCACAAGCATGGATAATTATTAATAAATATGTGGAATATAGTTTAATCGGATGTAATTTGTGTTTTGTAGGACAACAATGATGAACGTGGTGAAAATTCGGGAAAACAAGCGAAAAAATGACTAAAGTGAAGCACAATCAAAGTTTGAGGACTCAAATGCAAATACTGTAAAGTTGTGTCGATCTCATGACGAATATTTAACAGTGTTGGGCATCAATTGGATTAGAAAAGAAGCCAAATGGATGAAATATAATCATAGTACTATCACAAATCAACCTCTAGCCGAAAAAGTTTTGCTTCGAATTTTGAGTCTTAGTTTGAGACCCATTTTTGGAATGAAGGCATTCGAATTTGAAGATTGATATTTTCGGAAGATTTGTATCCCTTTGTATAAGCTTTCCAACACAATTTGAATCACCTCAATCAAATATTACGGCAGCACACATGCAACTAGGGAATCAACATGAGAGAAATTTTTGTTCCATGCGGCTGCATGGAAGGTTTTCAGTGCGAATTTTATGGTTTCCTTTTCTCGTTCAACCTCTTATGGAAAGGAATCGAGGGCAACTATAAAAGCAAAAAGTCGTCCAAAAACGAGGGTTAGACATTATTTGAGAGAAAAAGGCATTGAAGAGAAGGAAGAAGGCAAAAACAAGAAATTTCACTCCAAGATTCAAGATTGCAATATTTAAATTCAAGAATTAGGTGATGTTTTCTTCTAAATATTTTTACTGTTCTTTTATTTTATCCATGTTGGGCTAGACTTTTTATGTATTAGGTGAACGATGAACCTCTCATTGTGATCTTGTAATCCTCTATTTTGCAATTTGATGTTCAAACACGAATGATTTTGTTGAATGATTTATATACACTTTCTTACCTCCATAATTAAATGCACGTGATTATGTGAGTTTGAGTGGTCTATTTTATACATTCGAAAGAAGAGAAATAGATTCAACAAGGTATAAATTATCGTAAGGTCAAATAGGGGATAGAAATATGCCGCTATATTTTACGTGAATTTCTACGTGTTTACAACACGTCATACACTCTTGTATATTGCATTTGTCATAGAAATATAGTCAAATGGTATGCTGGAATATGTTCAATTCTACTCGAAAGAGATTGTTGGATAAGTTAGAAACATTGATTTTTCAACCAATTCATCGTGTTATCAAGTTGTGAAATAAGGGTAAAAAGGAAACTTTGCTTGGTGATTCGGGATCCTAGTGCGCTTTTTCATACATTAATTTCATTCAAATATTTTGCATTGAAACATCATTTTAGCATTTAAGTCGTAATTTTATTTTAATTTGCATGCTAGTTTTAGTTTAATCATAGAAATTGAAAAATTCATCTCAAAATTTAATAGATTCGGTTAAGGTCGCGATAATAAAAATCAAGTTAAATCAATCATCGTGGGAAACGATACTTGAAATTCTAGGATTTCCACTTTATTACTTGTCAACGAACCGTGCACTTGCCGTGATTTAAATTTGAAACATTTTCGTGAACACGGGACAATTTTTGTCTCAAGGAAAAAGTATTTTCACTTACCTCAAAATTCGTTCTTCACTTTCTTGTCTTTTTCTTACATTCTTTCTCTTCATTTCTAGAGTTTAATTACGTTCATGTGAATTAAACTTAAATATTTACTTGTCTAAACTACCATTTCAATATAATATTTACCAACAATCTTAAGAAAAAATATTTGTTTGTGGTTGTTGTTGGACCTCATTTCTTTATCTTTGGAATTAATCTGTGTGCTATTCATTTCTTTCATTATTTGGTTTGTTGAACTTTTGTTTATAACGAAAATGAATACTGTCAATACTATTTCGAGTCAAACAACAAATTGTACGAACCATGTGGTTCCGCCTTTGGCCATACCTATATCAAACTCTCACATCCTACATGATAAAAAATCGAAAAAGGTTTGCAGGTTTGGATTTTAAAAGATGACAACAAAAGATGTTTGTTTATCTTACTTTGAATTTGATAAAGTTCCTAAAAAAAATGCTCAAGTTGTACAAGAAGGAGAAAATAATCGTGAGTCGATTATTGAGTTGGATGCATGGAAGCATTCAGATTTCCTTTACAAAAATTATATCCTAAATGGATTGGACCATACACTTTATGGAGTGTATAGTTCGATGAACTCGGCCAAGGATCTATGGGATTCATTGGAAAAGAAGCATAAGACCGATGATGCCGGAACAAAGAAATTTATCATCAGAAGTTTTTAGACTACAAAATAGTAGACTCCAAAACTGTGATAAGTCAAGTACAAGAACTTCAAGTTCTACTTCATAGCATACATGCTGAAAATATGGAATAAGCAAGTCCTTCCAAGATGCAGCCATCATTGAGTAACTCCCTCCTATGTGCAGAGATTTTAAGAATTATCTCAAGTACAAATGCAGGTAGATGAGCTTGGAGGAATTGATAGTCCGTTTGAGGATCGATAAAGACAATAGTAACACAGAAAGGAAATTTATTGTTTAACTTGGAGCAAATTTTGTTGAAAATGGTTCAAAGGTGACAAGAAACGTAAGGTTAAGATATCATATTAATAATCTCTATATCTTGATTAAGTCAAGTAGAGCAGGACATAATGCTCTTAATAGAAGGTTACATATGTAAGTGAGAGGTTGGGCTACCTCAATGAAAATTGTTCCAACCTGAAATTTTCTAAATACTTATGAAACTGAAGAGTGGTTCATGGACAAAATGAACCTAGTCATGAGAACTATGAACGATTTAGAAAATACTTTTGTATGAATATTATTATCTTGGTTTACACCAATTGCTGAATGGTTTAAGACATCACCAATTAACCAAGTAAATTCGATAGTATTTTACTAACGATGGTTCGCAGCCGAAAGTTACCTTACTTGATGCAGTGTTTTTCCACTCTCTCTCTCTACAATGCATCATATTTCTGCATAGTAGGCACATATTCAAATTTCATTCATGTTGGGATTGTTGGAATTTGGTTTAGAGAATTAAAATTTAGCTAAGTATACAACTTAAAAAAATGACTTTGTGTCAATTTTGACCAAATATTCAGACTTGATTTGATAGTCAAATTATAAATATAAATATAAATAGACTAATTTGTTTTACTCATTGAGTATATCGTTGTGGTGTATTTTGAAATCTCAAAACTAATTCCAGATGTATGAGAAATTATGGTCCAAAGTTGGATAGAAAAGAGGAAAAATTGGTTAGGATAAATTCATAATCCATAGCTTGCCTATCACTCGAGCTCACTTGATCATCACTGCTCGAGCGATAGTCTAGCGGTGGGTGAGCGAGAGAGGTTCTATTGAATATGTGTCACTATCACTTGAACGAGAGGCTAGCGACATACTAGCACAACAAGAGATTCTTCTCTTCGTGAAAGTTGTTGAGTTTGGGGCGTGATAAAAACCCCTTCTCTTCTATAAATAAGATCATTTGGATGTCCATTATGCATTCATATCATTTTGTATTGAGCATTACATCAAAAACTCTTGCAAAATACTCTCCAAAATTCATTCTAAAAATATTTTCTTGTAGAGGGAAAATTCTCGTTCAAAGTTCGTTGTTGCTTGTGGTTTGAAATGTTTCTACCACAAGTTGTATCTTGGAAGACAAGTATCATAAACCGTTAGCACCATTGCGAGGTAATTTTGTCTTAAGGAGAAAACATTTTCACTTGCCTCGGATTTCGTTCTTCACTTTCTTTTCTTTTCAAGAGTTTAATTACGCTCCTACGAATTAAACTTAAATATTTATTTATCTAAAAACCCATTTCAATATACTATCTACCAACAAAACAATTTTAAGACAAAATTATTTGTTTGTGGTTGTTATTGGACATCCTTTCTTCATTCCTTTCTTTTAGTATTTTGTACATTGAAATACTGTTTATAATGGAAATGAGTAATGTTGAGACTACTTCGACTCAAACAACAAATGATATGAACCATGTGGTTCCGCTTTTTGCCATACCTATATCAAACTCTCACATCCACATGAGAAAAAAAAAAGTTTGCAGGTGTGGATTTTAAAAGATGGCAACAAAAAATATTGTTTTATCTTACTACTTTGAATTTGACAAAGTTCTTAAAAGAAAACGCTCCTATTGTACAAGAAGAAGAAAATAATCGTGAGTCGATTTTTCGTTGGATGTATGGAAGCACTCAAATTTCCTTTGCAAAAATTATATCCTAAATAGATTGGACAATACACTTTATACACTGTATAGTTCGATGGACTCGGCTAATGTTCTATGGGATTCGTTGGAAAAGAAGTACAAGACTGAGGATGCCGGAACAAAGAAGTTCATTGTCGGCAAGTTTTTGGACTACAAAATGGTAGATTTCAAAATCGTGATAAGTCAAGTACAAGAACCTCAAGTTCTACTTAGGGATAACAACGGGACCGGTCGGAGTTGGGGCAACCTTTTCGACCCCTTGCCCTGTCAGACAATTTCTCGCCCCGTTACCCGTTTAAAGCGGGGCGGGACGAAGCGGGGCCCTTGTCCTATTTACCACCCCGTTTATTTTTTTTTAGTTTTTAATAATTTATTTTATTGTCCACATTAATTAAAGTGAGACAATAATATATTTTTTAATTTTTTATTTATTTTTAAAAGTTAAATTATTCTAATATATTTGGTAAATTAAGGATTTTATTGTTTGCCATATTTTTTTAGATAATCTTAGTTGCCATTTTCTATTATAACCAATAAAATTTCGTGGATTTTTTCATTTAAAGTGTTGAATTTTTAAAAAATAAAAAAATTAAACGGAGTACCCGTACACGCCTCATCCCCTACCCGAATACCCGATTAAGTAGGTAATTTCCGCCCCGTTTGGGGCAGAGGCTAGTGGGTGTCGGGTTTTTTTTGCCAAACCCTATTTCCACTTCATGACATATATGTTGAAAAGATGGAATTGAGTGAGTGATAAGAATTGTTATATTTTTCATTTTGATGCACAATGTCACAATCTTCTTATTTGTGTGGTTATTCATTGATTTTGCTCTTACTTATAAATGGCCAGCACTTAGCAGGACCTCATTAAGCAATAACTTCAAGCTGTTGCCAAGGGAGTTGTCGCTTCTGTTCTTCATTCGTTTGTACTTCTCTCACACACGTAAGAGTGTCTATTATGTGCAAATATTTTTATTTGTTTCTCTTGTTCTTTTAGTATTAGTTCATTTTTTGATTTATCATTTATGTGTTATGAATTATGTTTTATGAGCTATTACTTTGATTGTCGAGTTTTATAATTTATGAAAATTGGGGATTTTGTGAATTTGAGAATATGTGATAATACGTGGTTGTGGTCTTTTGGACTGTGATTTGTTTTGATAAATGAAAATGATAAATTGAAGAATTTGTGTTTTGTGACAAATAATAAATTGATGTTGGAAATTGAAAATTGAAACTTGATGATAATTTAACATGCAATTTACGTTTAATTTTCATACAGTTACGAACTGAGGTTGTTTCATGTATTTTTTTATTATTATTTTGGATTGTATAGAATTATATTTTAATATGTATATGATTTTTATATCTTAGTACATTTATATTTAGATTTAAGTGTTTTTAATATTATTTAATTAAATATTGATAAACAACTTTGCTATTATGACCATTGTCCATCTACGATCAATGGTCAACTGTCAATGGCCGCTCTAGCTGATCTTCGATCAGGATCCGCCCATGATGACGATAGTGCTCTTTATTAAAATATTTTCAAGATTATTGGAAATATAGAATTTATTTCTACATTGATGAAGAAGTTACTGCTTTTAAATGGAGTATAAATCCTCGTCAACTTTGCCTTATTTGTCAAGAATGCCTACATGGTTCAAAATTTGTGCAAAGAGAAGGCAAGTAATTTGTATCACTTTCTAAGAGCAAATAGTATCTTTGGAAGAGATGACAAAAAATCTGAAAAAGTTGGCATTATTTAGAAAATAAAAATTGATACACATTTCTTTCTCTTTAAAAGTCACATCTCCATATAACCATGTCAATGAGTCGAGTCGAGCGACGAGCCAAAATTCGAAGCTCGGGCTCGGCTCGAGTAAAACAAGTCCGAACTTTTTTGGGCCCGAGCCGAGCCGAGCAGAGCAGAGCAGAGCAAAAGCTCGGCAAAAAAAATGAGGCCCAGCTCGGGGGGTTTTTTTGTGTCAAATCTAAATCTTTTTCTTATAGAGTTTAAAATTTGTACAATTTATACATACTACAAATTAAATAAAAGTTAAAGCCCTCCTCCTTTATCTGGGCTTGGGACCGGCTACAATTATTGTAAGCGGAGTTAAAATTGTACACGAATAAAATATTTCGTGTACAATTTTTCTTGAAAAAAAAAACTTAAAAATTACGTATGTTTTGAAACTAATCAATTTAACTTACAATATATTATGCTTGAATCTGCTGCAACTCTTCGATCATTATACTGTCAACTTGTTCTTGAAGAAGTAATTCCGCACATTCCCAGTCCTTCAAACATATTAAAGTCTCCAATATATCTTCTTTTAGTCTTGATCATTCGTCACATAAAACTCAACCACATAAACTAAATGCAGCCTCTGATGCTACCGTAGACACCGGAGGTGTTAGTAGACCGCGAGCAATTTTTGATACACTTAGATACTGCCTTTCGTTACACCTCCACCATAATAAAATACTAAATTCTTGTAATTCTTGTGTTTGTAACATACTACGAACGTCCACGCACATATAGTTAGCTAACTTAAAGGGGATTTCAAGATTTGTATCACTAACATATATTGCTCTAGATATTGATGAACTAGAACTAACTGATGGAACACTAGTATTGGTCTCTAAATAATTTTATAGATTATCTGCATTTGTTGAAGTATTTCTTGAAAAAGAACTTTGGGAAGTAGAACTACACTGACCTTATTTTTCAGCACAATAGTTATACATTTCACATAACATATATGTTATATGCACATGTGATAATTCTACGTTCATGAAATTTGAAATCCCCTTTATAGTAGCTTTTGTGCCAGTTAAATTAAGTCGAGGATACATCACCGAAGCTAATAAAAATAAAAAGTGTAACTCTTTTCCAATACTTACGAAATCTTAACTCCATAGAATAAATTATATCAACAAAAATTGGCAAATTTCTATATTTTTGAAACGCTTGTGAAATGTAGAAAAAGTGTTATAAAACAAGTGAAGATGTAAGGTAATAAACACTTTACATTCCTTTGTGGCGTCGAAAAAAGGTTTTAAGATTTCTTCACGATAAATGCAATAGACCATTTTCAATCTTCCAAATTATGTTCGGGTCCATATGTATGCCTACCATTATAATACATTGAAATAACTTTATCATAATTTCCACACGAGTGTAACATAGGATGTGTAGAGTTTCATCTATGTGATACATCAATGACAAATGATTTCTCTTGTATGCCATACTCTGTACATAAACTGTTAAATGCTTGCTTGTGATATAGTAATAAAATTGATTGCTTGCCTAATTTTATCTAAAGGCAACTTTATATGTTCCAATCTATCTTTTACAATCAAATTGATAATGTGGTATACACAACGTTGATAAAAAAGTAAACTTCCAAATGTAGGGTTCAAATCATTAATAAATTTTTCGACAACAATTTTGTTTACACTAGCATTATCAAAACTAAAATTTCGAACCATTTCTTGCATACCATATTCTTGTATACATACATGTTAGTCGCATTATGAGGATATTGTACACATTTTAATGAAATAATCCTTTTATGCATAATCCATATGTGATCAATGTAATGAGTTATAGCAACAATATAACCTTTTTTATTAACAACGGTCCATAAATCAAAGGTAAATGATATAACACTATTAAAAGTTTTTAGACTTTCAATAGCAGTTTGTTCTCTTTTGTTATATAATTTTATACTATCCGAACAAAGAGTATTTGTACAATAAAAATTATACCTGGGTTGGAGATAATTCTGTACAAGACGAGTAAAGTGTATCGACTCGATCATCGTAAGCGGCATCTCTGCTACAACCACATATGCAACCATTCCTTCACGAAATCTTTTCGTGAATATAAAAAAGTGAAAAGAGTAGAACCAGAACCGGTAAACATTAGTTCGATCTGTTTCGGGTCAAGATCGACTGATTAATCTCATCATTAGTAAAATCCATTTGTAGGTATTATAGTAAATAATATTGAATATTAGAGGAAAAGAAACCGAATAAGACTGAATAAAGAAATTAGAGATTGAAATTGAAACCATAACACAACTAAATGTCTAAATTGAAGATCAGAGTAAAGAAATTAGAGACTAGAATACTGGATATCGGGTAAAGAAATTGGAGATAGATTGATATGAAGTTGTAAAAATTTTCCCGTATTTATAGCCAAAAAATATATCCATTTTAACTATATTTAAATTTCAAATTCAAATTTTGAGAATTTTTAGAACGTGATTTGTACTTTGACTAGACAATTGCCCAGAGATAGATCCATGATTTTTTTGTAGGGAGGCTGAAAGTACTTAACAAAGGCAATGTAATAAAATTTACATGTATTAAAAAATTTATTAAAGAACATTATTTATTTAAGTCATTCCCGACGAGGATTTAAAATATAATATTCATCTATAACAGAATTTAGATCGATTTTCTCAGCAAGTTCTCTTTCTATAAAAAGTATCATACAATCAGCAAGAAAATCATCCTCCATTTTGTTGCGAAGTGTCGTCTTCACATGTTTCATTGCTGAAAATGCTCGCTCAGTGCTTGTGGTAGAAACGGGTCGATACAAGACGAATCAATCTAGTCATCATAATGTAACTTTCCAACCTTCCACTCTCAGTCAACTGTCTGCATAACTCAGTAAGTGTAGATATATGAAATTGAGACTCACCCTTCATATCTAACTCATAATGTATTAACTCAAATTATAATGTAATAATATCTTGCTTTGAAAAATCTTGAGGATATAATTTTTCTATAAGTGTGCAAATTTTATGACTGTCAAATGATCTAAATGAATCTTTAGGATCCAAAACAGCACCGAGAGAAATGAGTTCTACTGATATGTCATTAAATCTTGTACTTAATTTCATTGTCACAAAATCTATTGATTCGTTGAAGACATCATAGTGATAAAAATGCTCAACTGTAGTTTCATCACTCGAACGACCAGTGTTATACAAACCTTCTAGATTAGATATTGTAAAAAAATTCTGAAGCAATTGTTTTGTAGTAAACACAAACCTTAAAGCAACCAAGATGTCTTGAGATTTTTTTGAAGGTTTTGACAAAGAACTTCAATGATTCTCATAATTCTATGGATCAAATGCAAGATAAATATGAACTTAAAACTCACTAACTTTTTGTAAGCACCACGAGCTTCAGCAAAAGATCTGCCATTTGAACAATGGTCACAAATATATTCAAGCATTTTGCAGGTTGCACCATACATATTTATCAAGCTCTTTACAGAATCGTAATGTGAACTCTAACAGTAGCTCCTGACCGTTGCAAATTAAACATTTGATTGGCTCATTTTCTAGATTCGAGCTCCCCACCAGCCATCGTACGTTGAACTTCCTCTCTATGAGAAGCTTGCAACTCAGTAACTCATTTAGGAGAAGAAGTAATAATATTGACAATCTTGTCTAAATGAAAAAAGAAATTTCAAATGATAGGGACATTTTTAGTTGCTGCGACCAATGTCAACTGTAACCAATGGGCAAAACAATAGACGTAGTATACATATTCACAATCTCTAAGAAATAATGCTTGAAGTCCATTCCAAGCACCGTCGTACCCTTGTCCTCTCATTTTGTTCACTTGAAGTTCATATTGAACAAGAACACCAAATATGTTGTTTTTTAGATTCAATGACGTGGTATTACTAACTCTTTTGATTGTAAAGAAATGTTCTATCAAACTGCCATGACTATTCACAAACCTCGTGATAATGGCCATCTATTCTTGATTAGATGCATCTTGGCTTCATCAACAAGAATGCAAAGGAGTCATCCCCAACTTCCTCTCGAATCATTCGTCATACTCTATTGGCACAGTCTCACACAGTTTATGATATGATGAGTTAGCATAATAAGAAATGCACACTTACTTTCATCCTTAACCCTCTTTCAATTATTATATCCTTCGGTAACCAATCCCGAACATCCAGACAAATTGTCATTTTCTGAAAAAGAAAACAATAAAAACAATATGCCCTTTCATTTGAAGGAGAATACTCCAACCAAGGAAATTCATCGAGCCACTTTTTATGAAAGCGACGGGCTTGCTTTTTTCCTTCTATCCTTGGATACTCATTAAGTTTCAGCTGATAGGGTCCAACTTTTATATATGAAATTCTAATCTCATCTCGTAGATTGATGGGGTTTTCAAACACTTGCTTTCGTTTTCTCGGCTCCCGTTCAATACTAACACATGATTGCAATTCAGGAATTGAGACTGATGAATGTTCAATTTCTGGAGATGAAACTGGAGGTACTTGCATAGGAGTTGAGACTGACGGATGTTCAAAATCTGGAGATGTACATATACTTTCACTAGATTGCCCCGTCTTTTTAAAGAATGAAAATATCGTCTTTATTTTCTTTGATGAATGTTGAGATTCCATTTGTAAATGCTAGAAATAGTAGAAAGAATAAATGAGAGATGTTCAAAATAATGTCTTTTTCAATTTTCCTATTCCTGCCCACTTGCCACAATAATAGAATTTATAAAGAACAGTAGAACATATTACTATTCCTGAATCCTATCCAAAATTATTGTATCCTATATTCCTATTCTCGCCCAAAATTATATTGTATTCTATATTCATATTCCTACCCAAATATCATATTTCAATGCTTCTCACAAAATCAACAACATCATTCAAAAGTTGGAAGCAAAAATCAATAACCGCGACCGCGAGTCCACGAGGGAGAAAGATAAAGAAGGCATACCGGTCGCCGACTCACTGAAACTAGAAGCAAAAATGAAGCCCACAACCTATAGCCTATTGAACACTTTTAAGAGTCCAAGCCTTTCCCTGCTGGTAAGTTGTATCACGACACAAAGCCATCAAAACTAGACTACTAGTGAACCATGCAACCAGTGACGGATTGCAGCAAGAAGAAAAACCAAACATAAATTCGGAATTGTAGATAGAAGAAAAACCAAATATAAATTAGTAATTACTAAAGTAACTAATAAACTAATAAAGTAAGAAGAAAAACAAACCCATGGCAAATTATAAATGAGAATCGGCGGCTTCAATGAGAATGGAATGAGTATTTGATATAAATTATAAAATGATATTTGGTTTGGGTTGGGTTATAACTTATAAGTGAATAGGATTGGATTTTTGGCCTTTTGGGTAATGGGCTAAATTTTCTAATTAAGTGGGCCTGTACCAAAAATATAAAAAATAGAAGTAGTAAATCTGGACCGGGCTGTGCCTCCCCAGTCTATTCCTGCAATTGCCTATACGTAGTAGGTAAATTTTGAAAATTTTGACAAGGCATAACTATCCCCAGGCAGCTATAGCTTCATTTCAATTTTTTTTTTAAAATGGGCAGGCTCGTACAGGGCGTTTCAGCCCGTGACACGGGCCGGCCCGAGCATCGGCTCGGTGGAACTGAGCCCGACTCGGGCTTTTTCCGAACCGAGCCCTAGCCGACGAGCTTTTTTGCCATCTCTATCTTCATATAATTTTCTCTTACTCTAATAAATTCGTGAGGTTCTGCCACTTTATGGCAGATACCAGACAAGTATTGCATCTAAAGATTAGTGACCATATGTCCTACGAAAGTAAAATAAGACACGTCTACCGTGATTTCATCCTACATGATTAGGCAATTTAATGAAAAGTATCGATGGTGTGTTTGACGTAAATATTTTAAGAACAAATTTTGTGAAAAATAATTTTTACGAAAAACGTGTTGTTAAAATGTAATAAAAAAAATTATGGGTACTCGTGCAAAACTATTTTATTAGGAATTCATATGGTTGAAAATGAGTTTGAAGAGAAATGAGTTTTTCAAAAATCTGTACAAAAAGAGAGTTAATTTCTTCTTTTCTCGCCCCTCGTGACTCATGCCATAAAAAATTTAGTGCTACTACCAGCACTAAGTTGGTACATGAAAAATTGCAAGACATGCGATATTTGCCGGCTACAAGTTAACAGATAAGATGGTAATGATCAACAGCAATAGCACCATTAATTCCATCCAAGATGTTACCTGTAGTGAAACTATGTTAGCATAATCAAGGTAGGTTTTTATTCCCTCATGGAAGGAGACAAAGAAGGGGTCGGGCAGTCCGGTAGCGGAAATGTTAACGATTTAGCTTTAATCCCTTCTTACTAAAGCAATATTAAAAAGAGTGAAACCCGCTCTCAACATAAGATTTACGTCTGTAATTTCTCCCACTTATAATTCTTTACATATATGGTAAGAATATTTGGTTGAAAAGATGGCTGAACAGTCCAAAATTACTTTAAAGCAAAATTCCATGGATAATATAGCTTCAAGCTTCGGGAATATCAATCAAAAAAAGAATTCAAAAAATCCTACTTAAGCTGTAAGCAAAACTGCACCACCAGCCCCTTAATCTTCTTCTCTGCAATCTTAGACACAAGCTTCGCCTTAACAACAACAGGCTAGGCCGGCAGCAGCATCCCCTTGCCTAAAACCTTGAAGAAACCAAAGTTGGTCACATCAACCATGGGCACAGCAGAGCCCTTTTGAGCCTGAGCTTGTGCCTTGACTTCGAAAGGTACAAGAGACCAAAGCTTGTCGATGTTGACGGTGGGACAATCGCCAAAGAAACACTTGTCCAAACTCACAAACAAAAACTCTTCGAAATCTCACAAAAAACTACAAATCGAAATAGAGAAGACTCCATAAATCTTACCTTCAAAAGACATCAATCTCCAAATGACCCGCAAAGTGGAATGCCAACTGATGTGGTCATTATTATGGATACCTCGAGCACGAGGACTATCATGGTTCTCCCTTTCGATTATAGGACCCGAGTCCTCGAGCTTGTATAGTCCTCGAGATATCTCGAGGATGGACCCTCCAGAATGTCTCCAAAATCACTTTAGTAGTCCTCGAGGGTATGTGCTCGGGATTTTGCCTTAGCCAAATCCTCAAAGTGCTCCGTGATCGAGAGTTGCTAGTCCTCATCCTAAAAGGACTCTAGCCCTATCCAATTACCTCAATTGAGGATTTCTAGGTCCTAAAGGAGTCTTACCTTGAGGAACACTTCAAATCAGGAAGAATTAGACTTCTTGTAACAATCCAACACTCATCCCAACAATAATTCCTAAAAATAAGGTGATGAGTCCTACTAGGAGTCCACTACTACCTAGCTCTATAAATATGGAGCCTTGGATCATTTTTCAGGTATGTTCTTTCATTCACATAATTTTACAAGCACATATCTTTTCTCAAAGTCTCTCTCTGACTTAAGCATCGGAGGGGCGACGAGGACACACATCGTTACCTTTATTTCAGGTACCGGAGGATCTTGCTCGTGCTCATTCTCAGTCGTCAACCTCGGGATCAACATGTACGATTTTTGGTATCAACACCAACCAAGGAAAGTAAAGATTCAACCTCAAGCCCAAAAACTCACAGCTCCACCGCCACTAGACCACTGTCTTGTTAAAAACCCCAAGCTACGGCCAAGCCCCAAATAATTTCGCACCCCTCGTGTCTCGTTGTGTCGTCTCCAAGAGGACCACAACTCAAATTTCCAACTCTCATCTCAACCAAACCAATGCAAAAGAATGGGATTGGGATATTGGATTTGGTATTTTGGTTAATTGGTTTGTTGTGGCTATTGGGTTGGGCTCATTAATTGGGTTTTTTTTAAAGAATGCCCAATAAAATAAGGCTGCTTCCACTTTAGGCTCCAGCTCGGTCTAGCACTCCTCCTTCTTCTGTTCTTCAACACTTGCAGTTGACGGACGATCTGAATTCTGAAACTTTCGACGGACCCAACACGGGCAGTCGTGGGGGCTGGCCAGGTGCTAGGTCTGTCCCTGCCAATTACTGAGGCCTTTTCCATCACTTGAAATTGCTCCATCAAACTTAGCGAAAAAAGGAGGAACACAATCAAGACTGAAAAATACAAATAGAATCTAACCATTTGATTTTAGTAATCACATTATCATAAGAAACTAAGAAACTGATATGCAAAGGATGCAGTTCTAAATAGGAAATTATTTGAAAATGAAGATGGACATGAACTTCCTTTTCTGGCTATTGAGCTCGTCAAATGAAATGACAACGAAGTAAAAGACAAACAAATTTGAAGTACAAAAACTGCATGCTCCATAACGTTGAATGGAAGAGAGAACACATAACATAAAATATCTATACATAAGGAAGAGAGGTGCTGGTATATATAAATAGAAAGGCAGTGAGGTGAGGCCAGTGAGGTGTCCGGACTGAAGCCCAAAAGGTTTTTTCCCTACTTACCAAATAAATATTGTAAAGAAAGACTTCATAGCTTAGTCATGTGTAGAATTACGAGTCACATGAGATCAGATGACCTAATAGAAATGTAGAATTTACCCCATTTGCACGATTTTTTCCCTTACCAAATAATTGCATTTTTCTAATCAGCTCATTTGCAAGTTGACAATCGATCACCTTTTTTTCTCCACATCAACACCAGTCTCCTCAACAACCTCATTTCATGTTTTGAACCATGCAATTAGCTTGGAGATTCGACTGTTGAATGATAATCTAATTGTTGTATATTAAGGATGATGTATTTGATAATATTAATAATAATATAATTACATAATAATTTTAAAGTATAAAAGTGCGTGGACAATGCTTGCAGTAATGTATGAACTAGTTTCATTAATGTTATGTTGCTTGAAACTTTATTTGTTCCTTAAATTTTGATACTAGAAAAAAGAATGTGTGGCTTCGCACTGCCAACTATTATCAAGTCCTTTTCCCTTTTTTATTAATCTTTTGAGAAATTTGTGCGATTAGTTCCCAACTTTTATCGACTCTTCATTCCTAACCTTTAAAAATAAGACATTTTGGTTCTCTAATCTTTACTTTCATTGGCATATTTCGTTGTTTTTTACATTATTTTTTCGACATCTATGATAAGTGCGTTTTGCGCAATTATTTAGGCCACAAAATATGGAAAATTGTTGATGTATATGTTGAAATATGACTTAATTCAATATAATTTGTGTTTGTTGGATTTCATTGATGGATAGAACGAAGAGTATGCAAAAACGAGCGAAAAAGACCAAAATGGAAGAAAATGAAACTTCGAGGACCAAAATGTAATTATTCAATAGTTGACCCGAATGACGAGTTGAGCATGGAATTGTGCTAAGTAACAAATTGTGACATTATGGAAAGCTAGAAGAATGAGGAGGAGGAAGCAAGACCAAAAAGTAGATGAAACAAAACTTGGGAACCAAAACGAACAAAATGAAAAATATTTTCTACCATACGACCGCATGGTAGAAGTTCCATACGGTCGCTCAAGAGGCTATAGGAGAAATAAAATTGACTAACTGCTTTAACCATGCGATCGCATGGGATATAACCATGCAATCGCATGGTTCAATTTAGACGCGAAATTTTTGGTTTCCTTGTTCGACCAAATCTCTTATGGAAAGATATCTTGACGCCTTATATAACCCTAATCTCATCCAGAAAGAGGGTAGGATGCAACTTTAGAGAGAGAAAAGGTACTAGAGAGCAAGGAAGAAAGTATAAATTGAGATAATTCAATCAAAGATTCAAGATTTCAAAATTTAAATTCAAGAATTAGGTGATATTTTCTCCTAAATATTTTCTTGTTCTTTTATTTTATTCGTGTTAGGCTAGATTTTCATTATACTAGGAGAATGATGATCCTTGCAATGTGAACTTTTAATTCGTTATTTTGCAATTTGACTCCAAAACATGAATGATTGATGAATGATTTATATACACTTTAATATCTCCATGATTAAGTGCATGTGATTATGTGAATTTGGGTGATCTATTTCATGAATTTGAAAGAAGGGAAGTAGATTTGACAAGGTATAAATCATTGTAGGGTCCGATAGGAGATAGAAATATACTGCTATACTCTATGTGAATCTTTAAGTGTTTACAAAACGTCATGCAATCTTGTATATTTGCATTTGTCATAAAAATATAGTCAAATAGTATGCTAGAATATGTTCAATTCTACTCGAGAGAGATTATTGAATAGTTTAGGAACATTGATTCTTCACATAATTCGTCGTGTCGTCAAATTGTGAAATAAGGGTTAAAAGTGAACTTGTTTGGTGATTCGGGATTTTAGTGCGCATTTCGTATATTAATTTCGTCTAGTACTTGCATTCGAACTTTAATTTGCATTTTATTTTATTTATATTCATATAAATTTGCATCATTAGTATAGCTTAGAAAATTTCATGTTTCAATCACATCTCTGAGATACTTAGTTTCTGTTAAGGTGGAGATAAGTAAAACTTGAGCTAACTCAGTCTCTGTAAGAACAACATTCGGACTTAAAAATCCATTTTACTACTTGAACGATCTGTACACTTACGGTAATCAAAGTCGAATACATTTTCGGCGTGTCAAGTTTTTTGTGTCGTTGCCGAGGATTAAGATTTAGTTTAGTATTAGTTATCTTGGCACTAATTCGAACATTTTTTTTATTTTGTTTGTTTTTATTTACATAGTTATTCATTCCATTTAATAATTGTTTGTTATTGACTCTCTTTTCTCAAGCTTGTATGCTAAGATCGTTTGGAGGTGAACTAATTCCAGCTGATCCTGAAACTGAATGCACCTTCCACCATTTGCAAAGAGAGACTCGAGAAACGCAACAACAACAAATGGCTAACGAACAGAACAACCTTATCATTCCAGCCAATGAAGACGAAGTTATAGACGAATGAAGCATGCTTATGGGGGATTTCATGATCCCTCAGATCATTCAAAGTCAATCCAGTATTTTGTATCCACGATTTGGAGAGTCGAACTTTCAACTAAAGACCAACGTCATACTTCTGTTCCAAAATGGGCATCAGTTTCATGGGAGAACTGAAGAAAACCTGCATACGTACATCTCTCGATTCTTAGAGATATGCCAACACTTCAAATACCAGAGAATCTCAGATAACGCCATCAGGTTGAGACTATTCCCACATACCTTAAGAGATAAAGCAATTGAGTGGCTGGATTATCAACCTATTGACAACATTACCACATGGAACGACTTAGCGCAAAAATTCTGTACCAAGTTCTTTCTACCCGCTAAGATTGCAAAGCTGAAATATGGCATCTCTATCTTCCGTCAAGGCGATTCCGAATCTTTTAATGAAGTATGGAATAGGTTCAAGAACATGCTTCGAAAGTGCCCACATCATAGGATCAGTAAAGGACTCCATGTCCAGTACTTCTACACGGGACTACTTCCATCCTTCAAAAGCATGATTGACTCTTCATCCAGTGAATTAGTGTATACACGAACAGTTGATAATGCATTGAAATTATTAGAGACAGCTCCCACCACTTCAACTTTGTGGTCATCAGAACGAGCAGTGCAAAAGAAGGTACTAGGTGTGTATGAAGTGTATGCTTATACAACATTATCTGTGAAGATTGACTTATTGTTTCACAACGTGGAAAACATGTCACAAACCGCACATGTAGCGCAGACTAGGAGATTGAGCTGTGAAGAATGTGGGGCCGATCATACAATAGTAGAATGCCCTATATTAGCACAAGGAATGGACCATGTAGATTTTGCACAATGGGGGCAACGCCAACAGAACAATCAATTTGGGGAAACATATAATTTGAGTTGGAAGAAGTACCTTAATTATTCGTGGAGCAATCAAAATTCGCAAAAGCCACAGGGTCAATTTCAGCACCAAGAGAAAAACTTCAACTAGAAGAGATGTTCACAAAATACATAGAAGCAAACAAACAATTCATGAAGAAAACTGAAGCAGCACTCCAGGATCAAAATGCTACTATAAAAAATCTGAAAGCTCAAATGGGACAGATGGCAATTGCTTTGAGTAGCAGAACACCATGTAATTTGCCTAGTAACACTAAAATCAACCTAAGGGAGCACGCTAAGGCCATTACAACTAGAAGTGGGGTGAAACTATAGGAAATACATATCAAGAGGCCAGGCAGAGTTAAGGACACAACACCTTTGGTGGAAGAAGAAACTGTGGAACCAAATGAACAGACAAAGAAATCTATACCAAAGAAAAGTTCAGAGACATCATTGAGTAAAGTAACCAATTTGGTTAGTCCTTATGAGCCACCCATTCCGTTTCCTCAAAGGCTGAAGAAACATAAGATGGAGTAGCAATACAAAAATTTCCTTGAAATTTTCAAGAATCTCCACAAAAACATCCCATTTGCTGATGCTCTGTTCTAGATGCCGAGTTATGCCAAGTTCCTAAAGAATATCCTATCCAATAAATGCAAGTCAGAGGAATATAAGACGGCAATGTTAACTGAAGAAGTCAGCGCCAGAATTCAAAAAAAGCTTCCACCAAAATTGAAGGATCCATGGAGTTTTACTGTACCTTTTACTATTGGTGAAATTTATATTGAAAAAGCTTTATGTGGCCATGGTGCAAGCATTAACTTAATGCCCTTATCTATTTTCAGGAAGCTTGGATTGAGGGAAGCTAAAGTAACTTAGTGACATTACAATTGGCTGACCGATCTCTAACACATATGAGTGGGATAATTGAAGACGTACTAATCAAAGTGGAGAAGTTTATATTCCCTGATGACTTTCTCATCTTAGATATGGAAGAAGACAAAGACACACCTCTAATTTTGGGCAGACCATTCTTAGCTACCGGGCGGGCTTTGATTGATGTTCAGAAAGGGCAATTAATTCTGAGATTGGGTGACGAACAAATTTCCTTTAGTGTCTTTAAAGCTCTGCAATTCCCTTATGAGGCGAACAACTATTTCAAGATTGATTTAATCAATAAGGTAGTTCATGATACATTTCTACTTCACAATCTATCATATGATTATGAGGCATGTATTGCACATTTTCAATCAACACAATTTGAGTCAAGTGAGATTGAAACCTGAGCAAGATTCTTGGAAGCTACTCCACCATATTCACACAATAGATACTTTGAAGAACTTGGAACTGGTCCAGCAAAGCCTCTACCATCCATATAGCATTCTCCTAAATTAGAACTCATGCAACTACCACCGCATCTCAAATATACTTATTAGGGAGATTCATGCACACTTCGAGTAATTATCTCAAACACAATCAGGGATGTGGAGGAGGAAAAACTACTGTGGGTACTCAGGATCATAAAACAGCAATAGGATGGACCATTGCAGATATTAAAGGGATCAACCCTTCGTTGTGCAAGCATAAGATTCTCATGGAGGAGAATTTTCGAACCACTGTAGAGAGTCAGCGGAGGTTAAACCCAAACATGAAAGAAGTGGTCCAGGCCGATGTACTGAAGCTCTTAGATGCAGAGATCATCTACCTTATATTAGATAGTATGTGGATCAACTCAGTTCAAATTGTCCTAAAGAAGGGAGGAATCATAGTCGTACCAAATGAAAAGAACGAACTAATTCCTACCAGAACAGTTACCGAATAGAGGGTTTACATTGACTACTGCAACCTCAACACAGCCACACGGAAGGATCATTTTCCTCTCCTATTCATTAATCAAATATTGGAAAGGCTGGTAGGTCATACACATTATTGCTTCCTTGATGGTTATTCAGGATACAATTAGATACTAGTAGCACCCGATGATTAGGAGAATACACATTTACATGTCCCTATGGTACCTTTGCCTACCGTAGGATGTCGTTTGGTTTTTGTAATGCTCCTGCCATTTGGTCTTTGAAAAATTCAGAGATGTGTTTATGGATGACTTCTCTATCTTCAGATTTTCATTTGATGAATGCTTGGAACACCTGAGTTTAGTCTTACAGAGATTCAGGGAGAAGAATCTGGTAATAAATTGGGAGAAGCGTCACTTCATGGTACAAGAGGGTATTGTACTTGGACATCAGATTTCAACTAAAGGAATTGAAGTGGATAGGGCAACAATTCAAGTCATTGAAAAAATTACCACCACCAACTTCTGTTAGGGGTGTTCGTAGTTTCTTGGGTCACGCCGGGTTCTACAGACGGTTCATACAAGACTTTTCGAAGATCACTAAGCCACTGTGCAATCTATTGGTAAAACACATTCCATTCTACTTCAATGATGAGTGTTTGGGAGCTTTCCACACCTTAAAGGAGAAACTTATTTCAGCACTAGTGGTTGTCACACCGGATTATGAGTTACCATTCGAGTTGATGTGTGATGCCAGTGATTACGCCATGGGGGTTTATTGAGACAACGAAGGAATAAAACTTTTCATGTGATATACTACGCCAGCAAAACTTTGAATGATACACAACTTAATTATGCCACCATAGAGAAGGAATTGTTGGTTGTGGTATATGCATTCAATAAATTTTGATCTTACCTTGTTAGGTCTAAGGTCATTATCTACAACGATCACGCAGCACTAAGTATCTGATGATGAAGAAAGACGTCAAGCTAAGATTGATAAATTGGGTATTACTACTGCAAGAGTTCGACATTGAAATTAGAGATAAGAAGGGCAGTGAGAATGTAGTAGCTGACCATTTATCCCAGTTGGAGCTTGGTCAACCAGACGAGTTGGTGGATATCAACGAGATTTTCCTAGATGAACAAATATTCACTGTGGAATCAGCACCTTGTTATGAAGATATTATGAACTACTTGGCCAAGTCCATTTCCCCACCGGTTTATTCGGGTCATCAGAGAAAGAAATTTTTTGCAGAGTTGAAATATTACTTTTGGGAAGACCCAATTCTCTATAGGTGCAAGGCAGATCAGATTATCCAACGATGTGTGCCTGAAGAAGAAGTGCCTCAAATACTGGAGCATTGTCATTCATCTGCATATGCGGGACACTTTGGGGCTTCAAAGGCAGCAACTAAGATCTTATAGTTAGGGTTTTATTGGCCTACATTATTCAGAGATGCCTTTGAGTTTGTGAAGATGTGTGATCGATGTCAACGTACGGGGAATAGATCGAGAAAGAATGAAATGCCTCTGAAAAGCATTTTAGAGGTGGAGTTGTTTTACGTTTAGGAGATTGACTTCATGGGACCATTCCCATCATTGTTCTCACATCAGTACATACTTGTGGTAGTTGACTACGTCTCCAAGTGGGGTAGTACTAGTAGCATTGCCTACTAATGATGCTAAATTGGTGATTGGATTCCTCAAGAAACACATTTTCACCCGCTATGGCACACCTATGGCTATCATCAGTGACGAGGGAAACATTTTTGTAATTGCTAGTTTGAACAATTGTTGAGCAAGCATGGAGTAAAACACCATATAGCAACCCTATATCATCCTCAAACCAACGGGCAAGTTGAAGTTTCTAACAGGGAATTGAAGAGAATACTAGAGGTCACGGTAAATTCTTCAAGGAAAGATTGGTCCAAGAAGTTGGACGATGCTTTGTGGGCCTACTGAACAGCTTTCAAGATACCTACAGGCATGCCACCGTACCGATTACTTTTTGGGAAAGCATGCCACTTGCCAGTTGAGTTGGAGTATCGAGCATATTGGGCACTTTGCATGTTGAATCTGGATTTGCATGCAGCGTGTGAACAACATTTGCTTCAGCTGAATGAAATAGATGAATTTCATCAAGAAGCTTATGAAAATGCAAAAATCTACAAGGATCGAATCAAGAAGTTTCATGATATGCATATTCAGAGAAGAGAGTTTCTTGTGGGGCAGAAAGTGCTATTGTTCAATTCTCGACTCAAGCTTTTTTCGAGAAAGTTGAGGTCCAAGTGGTCCGGCCCATATACTATTACACAAGTATTTTCACATGGAGCTGTGGAAATCACCCATGAGAGTAAGGGCACATTCAAGGTCAGTGAACATTGCTTAAAGCATTATTGGAGTGGGAAATTCTCGAAAGACAAATCCACCGTTATTCTTAGACCACCGGAGTGATCTCACCACGGTACAGTCGAGCTATCGGCTATAAACTAATGCTGGATGGGAGGCAACCCATCATTTCTACCCTTTTACTTGTTCCTCTTTAAGCATTTGAATAAACATTGTTCAATTTTTTTATGCATTTTTAAGTAGTTTTAGGTCATCGTTCGCCTATTTAGTTCACAAAGCATCCTCGAATGGTCTTTGTTGATTTTGAATTCCTTACACATGTCTCACGTGGTGTTGAAATCATACTTCAATGTTTTTGGATAAAATTCATGCATATCGAGACACATAGATAAGTTTCTGGGTTTTATAGGATCAACACGTGATTTCATGGTTGAAAATGGTTTTGAATGTGTTTTCATAGCTAATAAGCACATCATATAGTTTAAAATGTGTTTAGATGACATTTAGGGACGTTACATTGGTCATTTATCCATTCTGTGCAAAATTCACGTGTTTCGTGGTAAAAAATAGTCAAAACTGTGTTTTTTTTTGGGAATCCACGTGTGTTTTCAGGTTAGAATTGATTTTGGAGTGAGATTCATGGTCTACACACGCACACAGTGATTTGAAATATGTTTTCCCAAGTAGTGGGAGCGATTAAGCATCGGGTTTGATTGGTGGTTAAAAAATCGACTTTTTCGTGAAAATTGACACAAAACGAGCTTTTACAGGATTGGATATGTTTTTCACATTTTTCATGTTACACTACTTTATCATACTCATATACACTTGGTTGGCACAAGAAACGAGGCATTGGGGACACGTTGGTCGAAGAAAAAAATGAGATTGCCATGTTGCTAGTAGTCCATGCGACCGCATGGCACTACCAGCCATGCGATCACCCAGATTTTGGCCCTAGCTTCATGTTCCGTACGACCACATGGGTCGCATGGTACAAGTTTTGCCTTTTTTTTATCTTTTAGCACACACGCACCCAACACTCTCCACACTCAAGGGCACACACCATGCACGCACACGAACACACACCCAACGTACATCACCATGGCAACACACGCACACGATCACACACCACATCCATCTCACCAAAGTCCCCACTTCCACATTCAACTCACTCACATTCCAACCGACAATAAATTGATGAATAGATTGTCGAACCCACGAGGACTACATGTTTAATCGAGTTAAAAATAATTTCAATTTTAATCGAATGGCAAACACATTTTGTATTTTTTTATACTAATCCCTAAATTATCAATTAAACTAATGAAAGTAAATAGATATGTTTTTCAAATATGTGAGATGCATTGCTTAGATGTCGAATCTCTCTTATTATTTCATTTTTAGTGTAACAATTAAAGTGATCATTTAAAATCATTCATGTTGGTCAATGTTCCTAATTTAATTGAAAGTCTCTCTCGACAGTGATCAAGTCTATTCCCCTCATGTGACATTTCTATCTCTCGATGAAAGATGCAAACGTGATAAATGTATTAACAAGTACTAGAATGCCTATTGAAATCATATAAAGTATTCTCTATGGAACCTTACAATATTTATTATATTGTGCTTAAACCCTATTGTCTCTCTCGATAACAATAACATTCACTAACAATTCAATTGGTGATCAAACAATTGAAAAGAACGATAAAAACAAAGGAAAATTGCAGCTACGGTACCAAGCCTTTCAAATTTTTGCAGACTTTGCCCAAATCTTTGTTTTGTACCACCTACAGTACCAAACGTTTCAAAAATATGCATCGGAGGTCCAAATGGACGGTTTCCATCCAGTTGACTGTTAGTTGACCGAAAAAGTCAAAATTGACCAAATCCATTAAAGACAAAATGGTAACTTTGTGTTTTACATTTAAAATAATTATAAAGAAAATAAAATAAAAACACAAAATGGCTTTTTATTTCTGTAGCCTGAAATGGCGGAGGTTTTGCTGGGGTGTGAAAATGCTTGACCCCTACAGACAGAGAAGTGGTTCTAGATTGAACTAACACCATCCATCACCATCCTATGGCTTTTTATTTGTCATAACATTAAGCTGACCTCTCATCACTCCATATTTCGAGATCCAAAGGCCGTCATTCTTTATCATTTAGTTCGAGGGTAGAGGGTCGATCTCGCATCTCTAATCTATGAACAGGTCCATGCATTAGGAGTCTGGGGAGATCGTCGAAATTCATTGATATTCCCTAGTCTTATTAGTGGCATTTGCAAGCGCCCAAGCATTACTATCCCATCCGAGGAGCTTTAAGTCAAATCGAGCTCATTTATCAAATGCAGCACTTTTGAGGCCTAGGATAAAGTGAGGGTGAAGCACCGGGAAGCCCAAGAAAGGGCTAATCAGAGACAGAAATTGGCTGAACAAGGTTATGGGGCTGCAAATATAGATATACCTCAGGCGGCGGCACCAACACCACTACCTGTTTGGGCCGACGCACAGATATTGCAGCAGAGACATTTAGAGCTTACAATATGCATTTGGGGCGATGCACACAGACATCAGCAGGTACGGGCCGACATGCAGACCACCTACACTTTAGCATTTGATACCAATATAGAGTCCCTCACATCCAAGTGGATGTTCGAGACATTGAATGGGAGGTTGAGCTTGTATGCAGGCCAGGTGGATGGTCTACAGCTCCGAGCAAATGAGACGTGGGATCGCCTGGACAGCCTTAAGACTGAGGTGGGGAGGCTTTCTAATTTCCTTCAGAAAAATTCGGAGTTGTTGAGGGGGTAGACCGCTTTACTTCAGGAGCAGTCAGTGAAGATGAATCAACTTACACAACTGGCTCCACCACCGTATGATAGCGCTGCAGGACCCAGTTTTCTTCTTTCGTCTCCACCACCTCCTCCTTTTTGATCAGGGGAGTTTCCTCTCTCTCTTCTTTTGTTTTATATTGGCATTGTCATTCAAATTCGGTGTCTAATCTTACACTATGCACATTGAGGGCAATGTTTGTATAAGTTTGAGGGTGGTAGAATTGGTATGACAATCTAAGGAACGCTTTAACTTTGCAGTACTTTTTAGTATTCATCGATATTACCGTATGATTTCCTGTTTTTGTGTGCTTGTTTAATTTTTTTAAAAAAAATTCAGTTTTTCATTTTTTCTGGGTTATTCTTAGTTTTACTCCTTTCGAGTAGTAGTTTAGAACTTTGTGTTCTTGCGTGGGTTTGACAATTCTACCGACCATGATGTTTAATATTAGGCTATATATAGACCGTGAATGGTGAAAATCGTGCATCATTAAATTGATCAATGCATGTTTATGTGAAATTTGATTTACTTTGTACATAAAACTTATGTTTGCATATTAGGCTAATGAGTTGACTCATTGCTTAGAAATAGTTGAACTTAGAAAATATACTCGAAAAACCTCTTTTGTGCTAAACCATGACCAAGTTTAAGAATAGTTTGGATGTGATTGAACTATTGCAAGGAAACACTGAGTAGGGGTTCCGTGCATGATGCTATTTGTGGATTATCTAAAATCAATTAGATGAAAACGAAGTGAAAGTTTCAAGTTATGGTGTACTTTTAGAAACTGTATGTCTAAAAGAAAAGGGGCATTGCACTAATCCTTGAATAAACAAAGACATCTTTTCAAGCATGTATAACTTGAGTGATTAAGCCTGCAAGGGTTTAAGACTTGGTGCCCTATGGTCATCTGACTTGGGAGTCATTGGCCTAAAACTCGTTTAGAAGTTATATAGAAAGTAAATGAAAGATCTTATAAAGAAGAAAAAATGGTATCTATCTATTGAGGAATAACATACATACTCTTATGTATGAAATGCATTGATTAGCCCCAGACACTCGGTCGATAAAACTATATCTCTAATACGAGATAAATAGCCCAGTTTAGTCTCAAGGGTTGAAGAAATCAAAAATAGGAGACCATCTGCTTGTTAAAGTGTGAAATTGTGATAGTATGATTTATCCGAACTAAGAGAGGGAAATAAATAGATATAAATGAGTTCAAACTTAGAACACACCCCGGATAATTGAGTGAAAATAATAAATTTGGGGGAGTGTGTATCTTTAGAGCTATAAGAGTGAAAAATTGACTACATTGGGTCTGGTATTAGTCAACCATTATCCTAACATGCTGGTATGAGTTCTCACACACACACACATCGAGTTTTGCATAGAACATGTAGAGATCGATGCGATTTTGCATGGTTGTAGTTGTTCATATGGTCTATTACTAAGCTCCAATCCTGAGACACAGTTGGTTGTTAAGCTATATTTTGTGTAGTGTTAAGCCACGTTCTGTTTGAGGACAAACAATAGTTCAAGTCTGGGGGATTTGATAAGTTCATTTTGTGCACTTATTTAGCCCACAAAAGATAGAAAATTATCGATGTATATGTTGAAATATGGCTTAATTCGATAAAAAAATTTGTTTATAGGATTTCATTGATAGATAGAATGAAGAGTATGTGAAAACGAGCGAAAAAGAATCAAAATGGAAGAAAATGAAATTTCGGGGACCAAAATTCAATTATTCAAAAGTTGACCGAATGGCGAATCCAGCATGGAATTGCACTAAGTAACAAATTGTGATTTCATGGAATGCTAGAAGAAGGAGGAGGAAGAGGAACTAAAGCCAAAAAGTAGATGAAACAAAATTTCGGGGCCAAAATGAACAAAATTAAAAATATTTTCTACCATGCGACCACATGGTAGAAGTTCCATCCGGTCACCCAAGAGGCTACAAGAGAAAAACATTGCCAAATTGCTTTAACCATGCGATCGCATGGGATATAACCATGCGGTCGTATAATTCAATTTCGATGCGAAATTTTTGGTTTCCTTATTCGACCAAATCTCTTATGGATAGATATTTTGACACCCTATATAACCCTAATCTCGTCTAGAAAGAGGGTGGGATGCAACTTTAGAGAGAAAAAGGCATTGGAGAGCAATGAAGAAGGTATAAACCGAGAGAATTTAATCCAATATTCAAGATTTAAATTCAAGAATTGGGTGATGTCTTCTCCTTAATATTTTTCTTGTTCTTTTATTTTATTCATGTTAGGCTAGATTTTCATTGTACTAGGATAACGATGACCCTTGCAATGTGAACTTTTAATTCGTTATTTTGCAGTTTGATTCCAAAACACGAATGATTGATGTTGAATGATTTATATACACTTTAATGTCTCCATGATTAAATGCATGTAATTATGTGAATTTAGGTGATCTATTTCATGAATTTGGGTGAATTTGAAAGAAGGGAAGTAGATTCGACAAGGTATAAGTCATCGTAGGGTCCGATAGGGGATAGAAATATACCGCTATACTCTACGTGAATCTTTAAGTGTTCACAAAACGTCATGCGTTCTTGTATATTTGTATTTGTCATAGAAATATTGTCAAATGGTATAATAGAATATGTTCAATTCTACTCGAGAGATATTATTGAATAGTTTAGGAACATTGATTCTTCACATAATTCGTCGTGTTGTCAAATTGTAAAATAAGGGGTAAAAGTGAACTTGCTTGGTGATTCGAGATCCTAGTTCACTTTTTCGTATATTAATTTCGTCTAGTACTTGCATTCAAACTTTAATTTGCATTTTAGTTTATTTATATTCATATAAATTTGCATCCTTAGTATAACTTAGAAAATCTCACGTTTCAATCACATCTATGAGATACTTAGTTTCGGTTAAAGTCGAGATAAGTAAAACTTGAGCTAACTTAATCTCTGTGTGAATGACATTCGAACTTAAAAATCAATTTTATTACTTGAACGATCCGTACACTTACGGTAGTCAAAGTTGAATACATTTTTGGCGTGTCAATCTACCTTAATTTCCTTGCGTTTATAAACATAAAGTTAACAAAATACTACATTTAACCCTTAACATAATCTTTTCAGACCTCAATATTCTTTCATTCTCATTCAAAATCTAGAAAAATGATTACCCAATCCCTTTTTATGCAAAAATCTCATCAAAATATAATTGAGTGCGCATTCAAATGTGAGTTTTAAAAATTTTCACTTAACTTGAATATATTTATATTTTTTTATTACTTATATATCTAGGATGAAACTTTTAGAGTTTTTTACTTTATTTTTGTATTTGTGATCCTAGGTAAATTCAATTTCCCTTTTTCACTCTTTTTTCGACTATTTGAGTATGTTTTAATCGAAACTTATTTTTTTTTAAATACAATGAAGTCAATTTTTTCTATTTTAATCGAAACTCATAATATATTATTTTTATATTTTCTCTAATAAAATTTTTTAATAAAGCTAGTCAAATGCCCGTGCATTCTGTGTTTTTTTTAAGGCAATATTAGTGTGTCGATTGTTGAGGATTGATAGAAGATAAGTGCAATGATTTTTTTTAACCCTCCGATAATTTATTAATAAACTCTCACTGGTGGCAGAGGAATACCGTGATTACAAACTCGAACAAATGACACTATGCCAAAACAAAATAGCTAAACATGCTAACTAAGCCACCTGCAATCTCAAAAAACGCCAATATTCTAACCTTAGTCTACATCTCACTTCCTCCAGTAAGCCACCCCCGTCATATCCGGACGAAGTAATCCTTGAGCAAGCCTAGGCAATTCTGTCCAAGTGTTAAAATGTTTTGACACTACCTTTAGCTCCCAATCCAGCTAAACAGTCTGCCACTTGGTTTCCCTCTCTCCATTGATGTACCACCTGATGATCAAATTGCTGTAATAAATTCAAAATATTATCGCACAAGTCCCATAGATACCATAAAGAGCACTTCAGAGATGAAGTCCATGAAACCACCAACGATGAGACGCACTCGATGTCAATATGATTTACACAGTGTTGTAGGCAAAATCCTTGCACATTCCATTTTCAGTGTACCCTTAGAACAATGATTCTAATACCATGTACAATACTGAGTAAAATACCTATCAATTAGAAAGTTGACATTCAGGAGGACTAAGAAGACTTGCTCTCCTGTATAATTCTAGATAGTACAGTGCATTTGAAACAACTTTGAGCCTTACACAAGAAGACCAATCATTGGAGAGAGAAACTTAAAAAAGGAAATGGATGGAAGAAATTAGAAAATAAATTATAATGTGACATTGTCCTCAAGAATAGGTTTGCGGTAAGGTTGCTTGAAAATATAGGAGTGAGTTTGCATATGGCATCGTGCCTCCATCGAAGAAGTACCGAGTAATCCAATCGTCTTCATTGACATTCTACAAAAGATTTATGAAGATGGTTATTTAGTCTCCTTTTGTTTAAACTTTGATGAGAACAATTCAGTAGCCAACGTTTACAGGAATTTAACAATATCTAATGTCCTTCAATGTATGAAAACTTTGTAGATAACATTTTGCTTTTGTCACTGTAAAAAGCCCATCTGGGATTGATACTTTAATATATAGTGCTTAATAATTAAGCACTAATTTTTGTATAGAAAAAAAAAACATTTATCTATTTAAAGTTTAAACACTTTAATGTATTTTCATAAGAAAAAAATGAGTTTACGAGAAGAGATTACAAATTAGTTAAACAAAAAACAATAAAATCCATGGATTAGTGGGAAAATCATATACTAATCAAAATTTATGTCAACATTTATAGCTTTGTGAGTTGGTTGTAATGTTAATATTATTGTATTAAAATCCCATAGAATTAATCTTTTTCTGTGCACGACGTCTAGAAAAATCTATTGACATAGAATAAACTTCTAATATTTCAATTTGAGTATTAAAATGCAATAAAGCGTGAAGAGTATAACTAATCAACTATGTAAGGAAGAGATCAAAGAAAGCAATATGAATGACAAAATTTAATTACCAAAAAAGCTCTGTGGGAACATCATTAGTGCTCTTAGGCTCATCAGTTGTTTTCCTTGGAAGTGGAGCAAAACTATCAAACAAATCGCAAAACTCACCAATGTCAGCATCAACCATTAACTTTCCATCCTTTGCACAGTAGAAAGAAAGAAGATATGATGCAATGGTCATTTAGGAATTGACATCTAATCACTCAATTAGCAAAATGCTTACCAATGGCTGATACTTTACACTTCCCATCATGATATGTATCTTTAATGTACTGAACAACTTCCAATGCTTTAGCCCTTTTCTTGAATACATGAGTTGGAGCCGTTGGACTGAAAGATTTTAGACTTGGTATTGAGAATAAAAATGTCATCATGAATGAGTGAAGATCGAGCAGAACACACATGTCCAAGATATAAGAAGTTGTTAGTGAAAAGATTTTTATGATGAATCATCACCATGAAGAGTGAGAAACATAAAACTTACCTCTTTCACATGAACAACATGCTTTCCTTTGCATACATACTAGCAAGTTTTATGCTTGTCGGCCTGCACATGTTTGAAGCCTGAAGCAACTTCACATTCTTGAGGTATTATACATGGCCTAAAATAGGAAAGGCACTTCTCTGTTTCATTCTTGTGTACTCCACAAAGACACGCTCTGTGTAACATGCCACATGACAGCATTAAAAGATCTTGATAGACGACAAATTGTGCGAATACACTAATCGTGGATGCCTTCGAGAAGATGGGACTCTTGCTAGTAACAGAAAACTTGTGTCCAATCATATAACAAAATGTCAATGAATATATTCGACTAAAGTAATGAAAAACATTATTAACAGACTAACATACTTGAGGAATGTACTGAATTGCAAATCATAAAGACTTTGAGGTAATATATTAACTTGTTTTATTAATTTGCATGGAGGATCACATAAATCAAGTACCTTCGAAACCAGTTTTTATATAAGGAAAAATTATTCAAGGAGCTGTGAACAAACAAAAAAATGGATTCGGAGGAATTTGCGAAATGATAAATAATAGTACATATATGGCAATGGAACAAGATAAACATAGAGATTACTATCTACAAAACCAGTGTGTACTTGTTTTTATTCTTTATTCTTACTGTATTAAACCTATCAATAGTTCAATGGATATTGTATGGATACAAGACTTACTTAGAAAGGTCATGTGAGATGGTATTACCACTTACACTGATATGACATCTTTTGTGGATGAAATAATATTTTATTTGCGGGAAAATGTGGTAGGTAGTCTAAAAAATAATAGGAAATTATTTTTTAAGAACTATACTGAGTACATTTATGAAATGTTGGAGAAATATAATGACATAATGTATTAGATCTTAATAACAAATTTTATATTTTATTTTTAAATTAATTCATACCTGTGAAATATACAGATGCAGTGGAGAATTGATATGAACTTTTGAATAATATCAATAGAACTTCCGATGAACTGTATATAAAATGAAAAATATTATTTTCTGCATATTAAAATACTATTATATAAATATACGAAATAAGTTATAAAAATATTGAATGGTAAGAAATTGTAATAATATTTCGCACATCATAAAATATAACTATGAAAATGTTGTTCTATGAATGCATAAATGAAAGAATTTCCTTGTAGACAACATTTTCAGTACACGAGTTGTGCGAAGTATCTGTGGTTGATAGTTTCAGTAAAACTTTTCGAGATTTGCTTATTTTTGCTCTTGATAACGCTACATATAACTGACAATGGTAGAAAACTAGTTCTGGAAGATACAAACTAACAAAGTCAAGTGTTTGACATTGGGCTTTATTTACTGTCATTGCAAAGCACGACCTAATTGAAAATTGAGTCCTTTTAAATAGAATTGTGGTTCGATCAGATTTAAAGGGTATGAACGGAATTCTTGGTAAAAAAAATTTGTTTTCTCGATATTCACCAGTTGTGATTTCAGCAAGAATAATGTTCCTCTCAAATTTTTTACAAGTAAGACGTGTTCCATTGCATAACCCTTCGGAAGGATTAATATTCCACAATAACATTACACGACAATTTACTTAAGTTTCAATTCATGAGGTGGAATATCATTTTATATCAAAGTATTCAAGAAATCTTCTTGTACGCTCTGTTCTGATTTCTTAATTGCTTCATCAAAACTATAGTATTTGAAAATTTGACCAGGAATTTGTTCAAGTAGAAATTTGTTAATACTTAATATAGTCAAATTCATTTGTAAGCGTAAGAATAACACGGTTTATCATGGTATGTAAATGATCAACATAAGCTTCTATATTTGGAAAAACACACTGTATCAAAGTTTTCAGAGACGTAATTTTATCTTCAAATGGTAAAATTATACTATTTGAAAGCTTAATACACTTATAAGTATGTTCTTGTTCTGTTCCATCTTCAATTCTAAGTAAGGAATCATAGAATGTGGAATCGAGCTTTGCTATCATATTCTCAACTATTGATAGATGTACATATAAAGGCCATAGATATGAGAAAACCAGGCTAGCTTTCATTATGTCTTTTTTTTAACCTTTCGGTACAACTGGTAACACCTGTCGAAAATCTCCTCCAAGAATGATCACTTTCCACCAAAAGGCAAGTTACAATCAGTAATATCTCTAAGTATTTTATCTCCAGTTTCAGTAGCATAACGATTTACCATAGTGCCTCATCCCAAATTATTAGCCTAGACATTTTCAACAAAGTACCCAAAGCCGATTGTTTGCTAACAGATCATTTGACTTCTCCAACTGTTTCCAAAGGAATTTTAAATCTCGAATGAGTTGTTCGACCTCCAGGTAATAAAGATGCAGCTACTTTAGAGGACGCAGTTGCCAAAGTAATAAAATGTCGACACCTTATACCAGCTAAAAGTGCTTTGTATAAAAAAAGTCTTACCTGTCCTTCCGGAGCCATCAATGAAGAAAGCACCACTTGATTCGGATTCTACTTTTTTCATAATCATATCGTATGCAAACGGTTGTTCTTTATTTAACATTGCGCACAAGCAAAGCTTCCTTGAATATTCAAATTAATAGTTTCCTCTGCAACTTTTCTTGTCAATCTTTCATCCTCATCTATATTTACATTAAACGACATGATTCCATAATCATTTATATTTTTACCTAGGGATTCTAAAATAGAACTTATATCTTCCAGAGCTCGTATTCTAGCAACTTCAGCAGGTATATTTTGATGTACATAATCATTCATCATATAAGATTTAAATTTATCTCACATGATCTTTGGATGATTAGGATTGCACAGTGTAAGAAGTGTAGCAATAAGCCGTCTTAAAGAACAAGGTATTTCATAAATAATAACTTTGAATAAACATTCTTCACAACGATTGTATCCACTTAATAAACCATGTAAAAGTGCTACTTCTCGAAATGTACCAACAGTTATTCCATTAAAACTTTTTATATCGTCAAATGATGTTGGCTCTCTAATATGGTTAAGAAGAATGCGAAGAAAATATTGTTCTCCTTCAGATGGATTCGTTAAGACAATTCATCCCATAATAATCTATTTCTTTCTTGGAGTCCAAATTTTGTTATTTCCATTCCAAACAAAATATGTTAGGATTTCTCGATATAAAAGCGTTCGAGCAAATTCGTTCGCTTTATTCAATCGAAAAAATTCAATTAACATTGTTCTCCTTGTATTTTCATTCTCAATAATAGTAGATAAATCATCTATATTTTTGTATCTAACTTGTTGATGATCTTCGATATGAAGTTGTAAAGAATAAACAATTGGATAGATTTCTGACAAATTGAATGAAAAAATCATTCACATAGCCTCAGGTGAAGATATCCATCTATCAAATCGATAATCAGATATTTCATTTATCTCTTTTTATTTTTCATCTTTGCTAACTAAAGATTAATACGATCATGTCCTTTGTATACATCTTTGTACAAATATTTTATAGTTTTAATAGAAGAACATATTTCAACGTTGATATGTCAGTCAAGTTTTTCACTTAAATAAGGATTATATGGTACAACTCATTGATTGTCTAACATTTAACCTATAACTTTAATATTAATACCATTATTACGACGTCTATACAATGGGTATGAATTATCTCCAAATATAGTACTAAGCTATTACAATAATCTCTCGGATATTCATTCTTACAATCACTATTTGTCACAATGCATACATTTTTGAGATTAGGGTCTCCACAAGGACCATGCATATTATATTTTATAATAACTGAATGAAGATGATGGTACTTGTTTTTATCAGAAATTTCACAAGAGACTATCCTATCAACTTGTTGAGCGGAAGAAATCTTATGGCCACGGTTAAAAATCATCAATAGATGTGCGTGATGAAGCTCTCTTTTTTGGAATTCAATCATGTATATATGAGCAGTAATAGGAACAAAAATATTGTTCTTGTACAAATCATTTTTAAGCTCTTCTAATATTACTCTAAATACATGTACAATTAAATTCGGTCGATTTTGAATCTCATCATTATGTTTCAATTCTTACTTAATTTCTGGCCAATTTGGATTACATGTAATAATTAAGAATATATCTGGTTTTCCATAACGTTGGACAAGCGCCATAGCATCTAAGTATCTCATTTCTAGGTCCACACGTAAAGGATTGTGGTCAAATAAATTTCTTTCCGATTTTGTACCCTCTTGTTTCTCCGTTTTCAACACTATCTACAATACTTTGATAAAGTTCAGCATAAATTTGTTTCTGGTTATTACGAAAGTAATCTAATTTGGTTGTTTCAATCTTAACATACATATCTACAACATATTGCTGGAAAAGTCTACCAGTGTGAAGCAATACAAACTTACCAGTAGGCCTAATTTGTAGCTTGTATGCATAATATTCACGACATGAAACCTGAGATCGTTTCTTCATTTTTTGGAGCACTGCATGAGGAAAAATGAAACAATTTTTATATGTAATTAAAACATCTATATTTTATAAATTAGAAAAACATATGAGTAAGTATATGAGCAAACCTTCAGCCTCTTTTTCAATGATTTGAGTTGCAAAATCTATTGTTTTAGGAACAACAACATGGTCAACAAAATTTTCAGGTTGAGAAGATGTGTGTTTATATCTTTGAATGCCTTTATGCCAACCAGATTTACCAAATGGGAAAAACAAAGGATATTGTAAATGATCATAACAACCATAATAATAATAAACCCTATGTGAATCACCAGAATGGTCATATATAGTAATATCACGAACATGATTATTTGCATTCTCATCATCCTCAACCCATACAGCAGCTACTTGAAACATTGAAGGAGTATTGAAGACTCTCTGATCGAGTTCGGGATGACATCTTATTTGTATTCGATGGTCGTGCAAATTGGTTATATTACTTGAAGACCTAAATAATCTACTATACCGATTTACTTTTAAGATATCAATTAGAAGAATCAAAGTAGATTCTACTAAATTTTCAGAAATGTTTACACGATTTTGAATTTCATTATCTGTATCATAAAAATATAATTGCATATAATTTGGCGTATTATTTTGTGGCATAAGTTGATTTACATAATGATATATCTGTCCATGAACTCTGAATGTGTAAATACCTCGGTATGCTTTAAAGAGTTCCTTGTCGTACTTCACACCAAATGAAGTGAATGCAAAGTGGTTATTATATCCACGTGAAAGTTTTTTGAATTCCATACATGTAAGTTCTTTAGAAATAAATAAATCGTATAGTTCGTTCGGTGAATCAGGTATAAAAAGTTTTATTTTTCCATCACAACAACAAAAACCTTTCGTTTCTTTATGAAATTTTCGCTCACTACAATACTTACAATAGTTGCATGTTGGTAACACATATGCAGTAGTTGGTATATTCAACGGGTTAAAACTTCCACATAATTCATAATAAAAAACATTAGTCGATTCTTCATTTGAAGTAGAGCCCCCAGAATAAGAATGTATTATAGATCCATGCACATAAGCAACACTGGAATTATTATTTTGAGATAACATAAGATGATTTATCCTTTACGATGATCAATACTTACGATTTGCACTCGATTCCTCCTATTCACATGCCTTCGATTTTGTTGTTGGCGAATGAAAGCATTATATGATTAACTTGTGCTTTTGAAAATACTTTCAAGATTAATAAATACATGCTCTTTATTACCAGTTTCCAGAGAATTCATCAGGACAATAAATATACCACCGATCTGAATAAAATAGAAAATATTTTATTAGTCAAACAACTAACAAATAATAATAATACCAACTTTAGCACAATGTGAAATAACATTAATGGATAAAAGTCATAAACTCTAGTATAACATTTATAAAATGCATAAATTTAAAGTCAATTAACGAAATTGTAAAATTCAATGCAATAGTAATACACATTGAAGTCGCTGCCTCAAATATTGATGAAATGAAATCTAGAGAAAATCATAAATATTTTTTATATGCTACTATAAAAAAGTAAAGACTAATTGAACATTATCGAATAAAGCTAAATTTCTAGAAGAGAAGAATAAATACAAATTAGAGTCTACAATTTGTCAATAATAATTGAATGATAAATATTATAATAGAAATAGAAACTTTAGGCAAAAAAATACGAAGCCTAACTGAAAATTAAATTCTACAAGATCTAAAAAAGAAGAACAAAAATATCATACCTAAAGATAATACAATTCAATTGATGTTGGAAACAAATTCAATATTGACAGAACCAGAAATGACGAAGAATATGACAAGTAAAGAAAATTATATAATAAAAATAAAAAATCGAACTATATGAAGTAAATTGAAGTAAGTTGCATATTTGTTTTATCAAATTGAGAAGTTGCGCCTCTCAAGGGGTTCAGGGGTCGAGGGGGCAGCGCCCCTCGTGGAGGCTCGGGGACAATGCCCCCGACGAGGATTGACCTGCATGGTCAGATTGCGGGGGTCGATGTGGTAGCGCCCTTCGTGGGGGCTCGGGGGCAACGCCCTCAACGGGGATCGACCTGACCGTGGTGTCCGTAGCATTTGCTCTGTGGTGTCCAGAGCAATATCAATTTTTTTTATATTCATAAACTACAACAAAATCAGGATTGTTAAATGATTTTACTATAGATTATATTATTCTAAGAGCTAAGATAAATTATTCCAATCTTCAAAATTTCTAATATTTCATTTTCCTTCCTCTGTCGTCTTCTTTTCTTTGCCATCCTTATTATTGTCTTTTGTTTTGTTTTTAACGCCTCTCTTTGTCTCTAAACCTTTCTTTTTCTTTCTTCTCTCTTCATAAACCTTAAAATACTGTCTAAATTACAAAAGTTGTTGTGAAAAGAGAGAAAAAAAGAGAAGAGTGACTTGTGTGTGTTATAATGATAATCAAAACCCTATATTTATAGTGCAGGATTTTGGATACAATGGTAATAATTTCTAGAGCTGTAGGGGTATAATTGTCATTCACTGATAAACTTACCATTTACCACACTCCCCCTTGAATGACACATTACAAAATATCTTATTAAAACTTAGTTTAATAAAAACTCATTGGGATAAAAAATTCAAAGAAATAGTACAATTATTTTGGAGTATTAAAGATAAATACCACCTTATTAAAACATTGCTAGGAGAACCCAGTGGGATAAAACATAAGGGAAGGGAAAAGATTACAACTACTCTCCAATGTTAATCACTGAAAATCTTAGAGTCGACGCATTTGAATCTTGTGAACCAATTCTTTGAATGTAGATATTCGCAGTGTTTTTGTAAATAAATCAACCACATTGTCACTTGAGCGAATTTGTTGAATATCAATGTCCACATTCTTATAAAATTCGTGTGTATGAAAGACTTTTGGAGAAATATGTTTTGTCATGTCACTTTTGATATAACCTTCTTTGAGTTGTGCAATACAAATAGCATTATCTTCATACAAAATTGTTGAACTATCTTTTGTTGAAATTAATCTGCATGATACTTGGATATGATGGGTCATGTTCTTCAATCATACACATTCTTGACATGTTTCATGGATTACAATAATTTTAGAATGATTTGAGGATGTTACTGTCAAAAATTACTTCACAAATCTTCATGTAATAGCCGTTCCTCCACGTGTAAATATGTATCATGTTTGTGATTTAGCTTTATTTGAGTCAAAGAGATAATCTGCATCTGTATATCCCACTAAAACATATCCTAACTTTTGAGAATAAAATAATCTCAAATCAATGGTACCCTTTAGGTAACAAAAAAATATGTTTAAAACCATTCTAATATCTTTGTATTAGTGTAAAGATATATCTTGTAAGGAGATTTACATAAAAAAACTATGTCGGATTGAGTACAATTTGTAGATAGGTTAATGCTCTAATTGCACTAACATATGGTACTTTAGGACCAAAAACACTTTCTCCATTTTCAAGTGGGCTAAAATGATTATTTTTCACATCAAGTGATCGAACAGCCATATATGATGCCAATAGATGTGCATTATCTATATAAAAGCATTTTAAAACTTTTTATGTATATGTAGATTGATGAACAAATGATCCTTATATAGAGATGTCAACGAGCCGAGCCAAAAAAAAAAGCTCGGGCTCGGCTTGAGCTTTTTTTGACCGAGCTTTTTTAGGCCCGAGCCGAGCAAAGTCCGATCAAAAAAATGAAGCTCGGCCCGGGCTTTTGCACCGAGCCTTAGTGGGCCAAGTTTTTGAATTTCTTTATTTTTTATTTTTTGCTTGCTGCCTTTGCAGGCAGCTAAAATAGCTGCCTGCAAAAGGTAGCTTTGTAGAAAAGCTGCCCTTAGAGGCAGCTCTATAAATTAATTTTTTTTAATGGTGGGCTCAGCAGGGCCACGGGCTCGAGCTGACGCCCCAAAATGGGGCTCGGCCTGGGCCTTGGCTCGGTTACACCGAGCTCGAGCTGTCCGAGCCGCCGATGTTTTTTGCCATCTCTATCCTTATGGGGAAATGTTCAATCGCAACTCGAGACAGAATTTGTTTTTCTCAAATCTTTCATCTCAAATTCATTTTTCAAGTAATTTGCAGTTTTGTTGAACTCTTCAGAAGTTCCATTAAATTTAAATTATCAATATAAACTGCTATAATTGTAAATCTAATATTTTTTTCTTTATAAAAACATATGGACATATATCGTCATTTTTATAACATTTTTTCAACAAATATTCAGCAAGGGGATTATATCACATATATGATCTTTGCAATTTAATTTAGAACATAATTTCGAGCATGTATAATCAGTTAAACTAATTAAGAATTTAAAAGTGATGGTGTCCATTATAGGAGAATATGTTTCCTCATAATCAATTCCTAATTTTTGTGAGAAACGTTGAGCTACGAGTAGGGCTTTGTATTTTGTAATTTTATTATTTTTATTTCTCTTTAGTACAAAAACTCATTTATATCCAACATGGATTACATTTTCAGGTGTTCGAACTACATGTCTAGACACTTTTCGTTCCTCGAAGGAATTCAATTCTACTTGTATGACTTTTTCCCACTTTGACCTATCATTTTTATATTGATAGTCTTTAATAGACTGTGGTTCAAGATCATCATTTTGTATAATATCAAGAGTCACGTTAAAGACGAAAATATTTTCTATAAAAACATTATTTTTTCCGATAATTTATGAGATAATATATAATTTATTGGAATCTCATTATTCTCGGACACTTGTGATTCTTTAGGAACCATATTTTTAATATTTAATTAATCAATCTTTTCTAATGTTACTACTTTTGAGATTTTAGGTTGGTTTTTATGTTGTACTTTTCTTTTTCGAGGTATAGAGTTTTTTGGACCAACTGATCGACCACGCTTCTGGCGTATTTGATATTCATTTGCTACAACAAATTGTCTTGTAGAGATATCAATTTTTGCTGAAATATTTTCTTTCGGTATATATGATTTTGTCAATTTTCTTGTGTCAACAAATATATCTGGTAATTGATTTGTAACTTTTTTGCAAATAAATGATTTTTTCAACATCTTGCTTACATTAATTGCCACGGGGATCAAAGTGAGAAAAAGTTGTTTCATTCCAATATATTTTACCTTGTTTATTAGGATGTAGTTTTTCTCCTTCTAGAGTTGGGAAAGTCATTTTATCAAAATGAAAATCTGCAAAACGTGTAATAAATAAATCATCCGCTAAACGTTCAAAATACGTAATAATAGATGGTGAATCAAAACCCATATAAATTTTAAGTGTTCATTGGGGAGCCATTTTAGTACATTGTGGGGGTGAATTATGGTCTTGAAAAAAAAAAAAAAAACCCCCGCGGGTGAGAAATATTAGGTTCATGACTAAATACTAATGGCAAATGTAAATATTGATAATATGTAGTTGGTCTGATACGAATTAATGACACAACATGTAATATAACAATACCCCAAACAGAAATTGAGAGTTTTGTTTTTATAAGTAATGATATAACAATAAATAAGTAATGACTAACTTGTGTTGCGAACAAGTTACACATAAATAATAATTAGGTTAAAAAATATTCTGGTTTTTTAAAGGATGTCCATGTGAGTTATTTATTATTCGACACATTATTATAGCTCTTGTATGTCCAAGTCAATCATGTCGAAGTATAGATTTTTTTGGATCAACGAACTTCCAGTTCGTGATAATATTTGATTCGACCATTTTTATAAATATATAATACATGTCAATGGTTCATAATTAAGTTTCAAAATTATTTTTTTGCGAAAAGTAAGAGTATATTTCAAATTGAATTTCTAAAATGAATAGAAATATTAGAAAGTAAACTAGGCTATATCTTCCATTATACCACCCCCAATCAAATGGTCAATATTCTTATTTGGATCAGCAAAGAAATCAAGGACATTCAAATGAGTCACATTAATTGGACCATCATAATCAGCAAAATCTATTTCCACTTTTTCCTTTCTCATGATTGATTTTTTCGTAGAGATCTACAAAGTGTTTTGCCGTACAATAGGTACGTGCCCAATGCTCTTTCATTCCACATATAAAGTAACTTTCTTCATACTCCTTTTGGATGTGCTACTTTTGTTTGTTTTGAGCATTTTGAAATTATTCTCTTGTTACTGATAGTTTTGTTGATTATTTCGTCCATAATTTATTCCACGTCCACATTTTGATATTGTATTTGTTTCAAGAAATGCAGTACAATTTGCTTCAAGCAATGGTGTAGAACCAGTTGGACGCAGCCTGTGATTTTTCATCAGTAGTTCATTATTTTGTTCAGCCATAAGTTGGCAAGATATGAGTTTTTAGTACATTTTGAAACTTCGCTCACGATATTGCTGTTGTAGGAGTACATTCGAGACGTGAAAGGTGAAAAACGTTTTCTCCAACATATCTTCACCAGTGATTTTTTATATACACAATGTCAATTTTGAACATATTCTGAATAGTTCAAAATTATATTCACTAACAGTTTTGAAGTCTTGCAAATGAATGTGCATCCACTCATAGTGGGCTTTGAAGAAGACTATAGTCCTCTAATGATCAAATCTTTCAATTAATTTTTTTCAAAGAACCCGTGATCTTTATTAGATATTCAATTTTCAATCCATTGTGAAAATGATGACGAATGAAGATGAGTGCTTTTGCACGATCCTACAGGGATTCTTTGTTTCATTCTTTTATTGTCGGCATCATGGAAGTAGTTTTGAGATAAGATGGATATCAACATCGAGTACCCATGCCAAGTAGTTTTTGCCAAATAAGTCAGTGCTGCAAATTCAAGTTTTGTGATGTTTGACATTTGATTAACTACACAATAAAACAAAAAATACAATTATTTACCAAATTATATGGAATTGTGACCTTAATCTATTTAATTAATAAAATATATGTTTAATTTATTTATTTATTTATTTATAAATAGAATTTCAAAAAAATCTGAGGTTTGAAATTTGAAATTTGAAATCTTTTCTCTTAAATTTGAAATAGATGAAACTTAACCTCTTAGTTATGAAATTTTTCCTTTTTAATTTTTTAGCTTATAAGCTATGACATCCACGATTACTTATAAGTTGACAATTTTGTTTTTCTCCAAATAAGATCGTTGAGGAAACAGCCAGCACAGGTTATTTATTTTTAAAAATAATTTACAATTCCAAGTAAACCCCACACGCAACCTCAGACTGGAAACAACCTGCTCCTCGCTGCAACACTCTTCTCACAATTCAAAGACGCGTCTCTCTCTCTCTCTCCGTAAGCAAGCCCCTCTCCCTTTCTCTCTACATGGACATATTTGTGTTCGATGTATCTATATGGGATTTTGTTTATTTGTTTGAATTTTCTGTCTCCTAATGCTATCGATCTTTTGAGGTATGCTTGATCTAGATTTGTCGTGTTCGAGTATTTTTGCGTGGATGTGTGTTTGTATTTATTATTACGAAATTAGGGTTTTTGAAGTTCGATTCCGATGTCTAATTTTTGGTTTTTTGATACAGGGTTTCTTTAATTTTTAGGTAGATTCAATGCTGATTTCTCTTAGGAGTTTGCTATGAATAATGAATCGCCAAAGAATAGGGTCTATATTCCAATATCTGCTTTTATATTTATATGTATTCGAGTATATTTAGGTTTGATGTATGATGCATCGTGGAAATTAGGAATTTCTTCTTTTGGGTTTCATTTCCCTATAACTGTTAATCTGTCGGTTATCAGATATTGACTTTTTGGAAATTGCTTGTTAATGATAATTCAGTCTCGAGATTCTTGAGGTTGAACTTATGTGTATGTTTGTATAAATTTGTGTGATTTTGTTGTGATGCAGTTACAAGAGTTAGGCCCTCTCTGCGCGTGTCCTGTTCTCTTCTCCAATCCGACTTCTTAGAATATTTTTTTGTATTTAGATGGAGGTTAAGCTATGGAATGACAAGCGCGAAAGAGAGATGTATGAGAATTTTGCGGAGCTGTTTGCCATTATAAAGGCAACAGAGAAACTTGAGAAGGCTTATGTGCGCGATATTATTTCAGCTGCAGAATATGAAACTGAATGCCAAAAGTTGATTGCTCATTTCAGAACCCTGTCTTCCTCATTGAAAGATATAGTCCCAAGCATTGAGCGGTTTCATGATACGTACAAGATGGACTGCCCAGCTGCCCTCAACAGGCTCGTGACTTCAGGGGTTCCGGCCACTGTTGAGCACCGAGCAGCTGCTGCGATGTCTACCACTACCTCAGCTGCCATTGTGGCTGAGTGTGTGCAGAATTTTATTACAGCCATGGATTCTTTAAAGTTGAACATGGTTGCAGTTGATCAGGTCCATCCATTGTTGTCTGATTTGTCAGCTTCACTCAACAAGCTGACAATATTACCGCCTGATTTTGAGGGGAAGACAAAGATGAGAGATTGGATTGCTAGGCTGTCAAAAATGGGTGCTGCTGATGAGCTGACTGAGCAACAGGCTCGACAACTTCACTTTGATCTGGAGTCGTCTTACAACTCGTTTATGGCGGCATTGCCCACTGCTGGCACTTAGTTGATTGTTTTAGTTAAGATTGTAAATAAGTGGGTAATTGTTTTTGTTTACCAGGTTTATTATATCTACTCTACTGCGATCGATTTGCCTTGGTATGAACCTTATCATATGCTTAAGAATGGTGGGTTTTTGATATTGTGATCTCTCTGTTTAAGAACGGAAATAAATTGTGATGAAAAAAACATGTGAAATGAATTGGTTTGAGCTTCTGTTTGTACGTGTTATTTATTGCTTTCAATGTATAAATCTTTCAGGTGAAATCTTAGAAGTTCGCGGAGTTGCTATTAAAATGGATTTTGGATGTTCATTCTTTTACTTTGTCAATGGACAAAAAGTATGAATATCTGAGGAAGTGCATAAAGTAAAATCTATAGTGATTTGTGTTTGATCATTGACTGATGTTCTGATTATAGATTTTGGCATCAAGTGGTTCTAATTTGAAGCACGTTTCATATGAGTATTGGTATACAAAGTTCTGTAGCTATAGTTTATACTTATAGTGGGTAATCTATTGATTTTGAATTTTGTTCAAGAAAAAGGAACCAAAATTTTATAGCCATGCAGATGTGCTCTTTTATAGGTAACATGTACAGATTTTTGGGAAGTATTTATTTATGTATTTATTTGTGAGGGTCTCATTTCCTTGATTGCCTCATCCTTAATAGAAACTCTTCCATGCAACATTTCCTTATATACGCGTGTTATTGTGAACTCCAAACATAAGTGAATACAATCTACTCTTTTCTCCCGTAGGTTTTTTACAATGGCGTCGAACTATGTAAATATTCGTGTTCTTCTTTATTAAATTTTATTTATTATTAAATTCTTCAATGTGTGTTTTTAGTTTTTAGTGTTCCAAAGGGAAATTGATTCAAGTTTCAGTCAGGGCTCCATTTTTTCTTTACTTATCTTGTGACTACCATGGAAAAGGAAAATCTTTTGGTCATGGTAGGAACTTATGTTATGTGCACATACTTTGTCACAGTCCTGTTATCAAAATTTTCCAGGCAGCATACTGCACACACAACAATGATGGTTCAGTAAGTGATTAAATATCATAAACGAATACCGTTAACAAATGTTGTTCATAATTCTATTGACGTCTAATTTTGTTTAATGTTGTGTACCAAAAATGTCCTAAAAAGAGTTATTTATAGGAAATGGCATCCTTTAGCCAGAACATTTGTTATTCAATGCTATGCGTATCATTTTCACCTGAATATCTTGACGGACATCAAAACTCTATTGTTTGTGGGAAGTGACATAGTTGTAACTTATGGGACAGAATAAATTTCTAGTGAAAACTCGAACTTGTTGATTCGTGCACGAATGTCAAGAAAAAATGAATATTGTGAAGAAATTCCTCGAGAAATTTTATTATAATCAGATTCAACTAATTGTCATGTAAACTCTGGTGAGAAATTTTTAATTTTGGCCATTTTAGTTGCCGAATTGAAGAGCCCTAACCACCTGGGCTCCAATGAAATCAAATCAAACCTAACGACCTTCTTTTTCTCAAATGCTTCCGTGAAATCATTGAATTCTCTTATTCTCAGCCACCGTTTAAAATATTTCTGCTTCATCACAAAAGCAGAAGAGGGAAGGAGATAAAGTTAATATGAAAGCAGAAATCGCAATTATTCTTCCCGCAATCTTTTGGTGTAAAATCTGTCCGTAATATTAATGCATTTGTCTCACTCTCCCTGTGATCATCTTGCTCAGTTTTTCAACAATACAGGTACGGCATCCATCTTATTAAATTTCTTCCGACAATTGAGCAAAATTATGGTTGATCATTTCTTGCTAAAATTAATTCCTTTCTGAACACTGCTATTATCCGTTTTAGTTGACAGTAGTCAGCAGTACTGTAACCTCTGCGAATATTTCCTGTGACAATTTAATTTGATTGTGGAGATAAATCTAACAGGATATGATGAAATAAATTCATCAAAGGCTGCATTTTGATTGATAATACATGGGTTTACATATCAAGTGTTGGGCTTATGTGATTAATTGGAATTATGTATTAAAGAGATAAAATCTCATATCGAATAAAGATGAAAAATATAGACCAATATATAAGAATTTGAGTTACTTTTCTTAATAAGATTGACATTTTAAGATGGAATCCCAAATCTTTATATGGTATCAGAGACCATTATGCTCCAACGAGCAATTCGATCAGATTAAAAATAAAAAAAATGAGCACACGAATTTGAAGATTGATCTGTTCAAACGAGTCATCATCTTGCGAGGCATTTTAAGGAATAAAATCACACATCGAATAAAAATGAAAAACATAGACCAATTTATAAGATTTTGGGTTACTTTTCTTAATAAGATTGTTAAGATTTGGGACAACCTTATTAAGAGGAGTAACCAAAAATCTTATAAATTGATCTATGTTTTTCATATTTTTTCGATGTGAGATTTTATCCCTAAACAATATGGAAGTTGGAACCTAAAGAATATGAATCAAGTGAACTGCAGATGTAATGTAAGACGTATGCACCATTTCTGCCTTATGGAATGTGTATCTAGTCCATCGAGATGAGCTTCATTTGGGAGCAAAAAGCTCATAGTCATGCCACAATTAGGGATGGCAATGGGTCGAGCAGCTTATAGTCTTGCCACAATTAGGGATCGGCTCGGCCCATCTACCTAGGCTCGGCTCGGCTCGGCCCACGAGCTGCTCGCTTCCAAAACGAGCCTACTCGGCTTGTGCTCGGGGTCGTTTTCGACGAGCCGACTAGTCGGTTCGGCTCGATTGCCACCCCTAGCCACCATGTTGGTATTGGTGCCTTGAGTCGTAAATTTTGATTTGCATTTTAGTACTGAATTGCTAATTAACATGCCCCCTTTATAAGAACCATTTAACTTATGTACTGATAATTAAAAGTTAGGATATATGACGGACTTCATAAATTTTGTTGATGCAATTGGAATGCTCGCAAATCAACTAGTTGGGATGATTTGATGAGTTTCAAACGAACTAATGAAACTAAAATTTAGGATAGAAATTTAAGAGTAGAGAACTCATTAAATTCATAGATACATGAATATAAATAAATTTATCTATAATAACTTTAGATTCTGTAGATCAAGATTCATCAAATCAAAATTCATTGAATTTAGATTAATGTGAATGTTAATTAATTGAGAATTAATAACACGAAATTCATAAATAATAAGGATTCAGTAATATTTATTACATATTAAAAAACGAAAAGTAAAGTATTATTAAAATAATTGAATTGTAGTAAGGTTAAAATCGTAAAAAAAATGATTCTCACTTGATTAGATATTTAATGTATTATAAATTTGCATGAGATATCGGCTCAAGTCATGCTCCATGAGTACTAACCGTATGCTAAAAATATTTGTAAGCTGATTATACATTTAACTCTAAATGATTTTTAGCTAAATTATTGTTGTTGCTTTATAGTGGTGGCAGTCGAGTCGAGCGGCTCGTCGACTTGTACTGTAGCGGCCCACGAGCCGCTCGGCTCATTTTTGACGAACGGCTCGTCTAATATATATATATATATATAAAAGGATAGTTAAAAAAAATCAAAATAGGCGAGCCCCTCGGCTCGACTCGCTACAGTACGAGCTCATGGGCCAAGCCGAGCTCACCCACGAGCCGAGCTTCTGTTTTATAACGAGCCACGAGCTCGAGCTCGTGGGCAACGAGCCGAGCCGAGCCGGCTCGGCTAGTTTACCACCCCTATAATGCTTTATGTTTAAGCAACTTTTATGTTACATATAGTCATATCTTTGAAGTTACATTTTAAAATATATTTTTTTAGGGAAAAATGAAAACTTTCCAATTATATTTCTTATATTAATAGGCAGCAATGGCAACTGCCATTTTTGGCAGGTAATTATTGTTCCAACAACTCAATTTTTGATTGCATTAAGTTTAGGTTGGCAGCATGGCCTCACAAAATTTAAGAAAATAACTTCTACATAGTACAAGTTGCTGTATCCCTCGCCTCCACAGAATTCCTTGTGATTTACTTTATTGTTTGGGCACTCTTTCTGGGTGATATATGGCATAAATCCGAAGAGAAATGCTACCTGCACAGGGATTTGTACATGCAACATGACGATGCACGCGTGGCATGCTTCTATCGATGGATTTGGAAAACTTTTTCCAAGTCTACCTCCATATCCAATGTACAGATAGCAAAATTCAAATCCGAAATACAATGCCCTATTCCCACTTATTCCAGAGTTTTGAACCTATTTATTATTGGTCTTTGATTTGGCATCATTTCTTGGTAGACCTTGGTTGTTTTTGCTTTCGGTTGTGTAACATGTAGCCAAAACATCTTCAAAATTGATAATATACATCTTTCTTTTGAGGCAATAGATATCGAATCCATCGAATAATTTTATTGAGAGGCTTGTAATCAGGGGCAGAGCCAGCCCGTTGAAGTAGGGGGGCCCCAGAGTTGAAGGGGTGGGGGCCCACGGGGTTTGGGGGCAGTGTCCCCGATTTTTTTTTTTTTTTGAAATATTCTCGTTTAAGATGAGAGAAGTTGGTACTTTGTGATGGAGAAAGGAAACAAATGAACATAAATTAATGTACATTAGTTGAAGACTTAAAATATGATAATGCTTTCATGGAGATATATCGGTAATCGACAATTATTTTTTGAGCCCTGACAATTCTACTATTTCAAACTTCAAAATTAGAAGTTAAGACTTAGGCTTATATGCATAATGTATTTTAATTTTTATAGCTGACGAATCCAAAATTTTAGCATTCTCGTTTAGTTAATATCTGTAAGTGGGTTTAAAGTATTATCTTCCCATACAATAAAATGTCTCTCACACAGACATTCCAACACTTAGGAAACCTGAAATATCACTACTCCAAGAAAAATGCACATTATGAAATTCATGAAACGATTTTTCAAATACAAATGGTAAATACAAAAAAAAAAAAAAAAAAAAAAAAAAACCAGGACCCCCTCCCCTTCGTCCCTGCTTGTAATTGATAACGAGTTTAGGAACACCTCATTCAATTTTCGTAGAATTGTTGAGATAGAATGCTGAATAGTTCCATGGAAATTTACTTGGGCGGATTAGTTATTTTTCAAGTAAATCATTGATTTGTTTGATACAAAAGTCAAGTAACTCCTTATTCATTTGAATATGACAAAATTTGGTAGGATTCATGGAATCATGAAATTCGGTTTCATACGGAAGAGAAATAATATATTTCTTTCTATTCCAAAAGGCATTAGGAATAGTATAACATATTTCACTTTCAATTTGTTTTTGAAACAATGAATTTTTCTCTTTTATTGAATAGTTTTTTAATTGATCTTCCATTTTTTGAAATTTAATTTCTTCTTTAAGAAATTGAATATGTTTTTTCTTAAAATTGATACCATTAATAATTTTTGAAATTGATACTTCTTTTGAACAATTAACATCTTTAGAAGGAGGATTTGTAAATTTGAAAAATATTTCTTGACTCAAAATATTTGTAGTAAGTCCTTTTGAATCAACTTGAAAATGATAAATTTGAACAATAAAAAGAATGCGAAGTATTACTTCTTGGTCTAAGTTTTTTCGAAAGTTTGTATAGAATATTTAGTTTTTACTACTAGCACCAAAAAGACGCTCAATAGTATTTTCAAGATATTTTGTAGGGATAAGACCTTTCCTAATACAATTTTGATCGGCTTCAGAATCAATTAAAACTCTGGAGGTGAATTTAAAATCTTTGTTGACTAAAATAGTCATACTGTAATACAATTTTTGAAGTTGAATTTGATTAATAATATTAAACTTTTCTTCTCCCGTTTCAATGTTTTCATGAGATTTTTTGAAGAAGTTTATTTTTCCGAGGAGGAATCATTACGATTAGAAGCATTATCTTGTTCCAATTATTTGGTTTTTAAGAGAACAACTTCCATACAAACATCTTTCATTTGACGTTCCAGGATTGAAATTTGAGATTTCATATCATTGTTTTTTGAACGTAATTCAAAACTAGAAGATTTTGAAGAGGATTATGCAGTATTGAACCTGTTTAATATATTCTTCATATTAAACCGTGTAACCGCAAGATTTGAAGTAGAGGGTAAAATAATTGAGAACATTTTCTTTAATTGAGGATCTTCGATCCTTTCAACTATATTTTGAATAATCTCTTCTTCTTGAGTAAAAATGTTTATGGTTTTACAACCAAAAATCTTGTGACCTTGACTTGAAATAGAAGAGGAATTTGAACTAGTTTCAGCATCAGAATCTTCTTGATGTTGATAAACTTTTTCAAGCTTGGAATCATCTAATTCTTCATCAGAACTAGAATTGAGTATATTGAGAAGTTCAAGTTTAATTTCTTTTTCAATTTGAAGATTATTAATCTTTCTCTTTATATGACATTTATTGGAATAATGACATGTTTGATTATAGTTCCAATGAGTAATGTTTGAAATTTTAGGAATTTGTTTCCTAAAAGATTTTCTCTTTGAATATTTGGGTTTTGAATTTTTAGGAGGATAATTTTAAAATGTTTTTTGAAAAGATTTTTTTTTTAAAGAACGTTTTCTTAAATAAGTAGGAAAAACATTCTTTTTAAATTTTGAAGGAGGGGGAATGATTTTCTCAAAACCATATTGATCACAAAATGATTCAAGTTCCTCTCTACTCTCAAATATTTTTGATTTCAATTTTGCTTTGAGCTTGAGATCATTACATAATGCGAAACTTTCCTGATTGACAAAATTAATAATTTCACCAAAAGTTAGTAAAGCATATAGAATGGTATCTTGATATTGTAATTTGATAGAATTCCGTACTCTTTCTGCAAAGAGTTTAGAAAGTCCTCAATAAATATTTCTTTCCAAAAAGATTGATTGCAATCTTCTCGGTAAAGAACTCTGAAAATGAACATATCTTTATACCAACGAAAATCATGAAATTTTGGACAAATAAGATTTAGCCCCTGTTTGACATCCATTTTTTTTTCTCTTTTTTCATTTCAACCACACATTCTAACAATAAAATAATATTACACATAAACTTACAAATTCTCCTTACTTTTTAACCACACATTCTTCCATCGATCATTATTTCAAATCAAATTCTTCTCCAAAATGAGTGTCAAATCATTTGATCGTGCTTGAAAAAAAGTTAGAATTCCAACAAAATGTTTAAGAATTGAAAAATAGAAAGTATTAAAACAATCATTTTGTTTTTGATCATCTTTTGCTTGAGAAATTTCATCACTATCTTCGGCAGATAGATAGTTATTCCACCATCTTTTAAGTTGTCCGGTAATACCACATACAAAATTGCCAAAGGCGGTGAAGGATTGATACCCCGACTTGTATATGGTGTATAACACATCAATATTTTCAAGTGTTTGGATAATTTGAAATTATGTCACACCATCAATGTTCCATTAAACGATTTCATCACCATTATATGAAACTTGAGGCTTCTTCTTTTCTTCATATAACATATCATGATAAGAAGTACAACAATAATAAGTTGGAAGTGTTAAATTTTGTCCTCTCAATTTATTGATCTGAGAAGGTTCATTCTCAATACAATTGAGCTTTTTGTTTTTCAGGAGTATCGATAGTATTGATATTTTTAGAAGTTCTTAATTTGGAAACTTGAAAAGCAAGTTCTTGTAAAATACTTGAATAAGAAGATAAAGAGTTTTTAAATTTTGGAGTAATTTTTGAATCTATAGATTTGAAAATACTATCCAAAGTTTTTCCATCATGTTTAGATTTCTCATCTTTCTTGGATGAAGAACTTTCAGATTCAGAATTAGCTTTTATTCTAGATAATTAAGAACACATAGATTGGAGAACAATAGTAGTATAATTGTTCTAAGATTGAATATTCTTGATATCTTTGGTAGTAGGAATAGAATCATGAACCCTATCAACTTGATTGATTGGGGATGCGATAATTCTCTTGGTGCTATGAGTAACAACTATTTCTTGCATTAGAGGATGTTCAAATTGAAATGTTTCACAAGAAGAAAATTTCCATGTTTTCATATTAACATGTGTATTTTGAATAGATTTGGTTTTTGAAGTCTTCTTACCAAAAAGTTTGGAATGTGCCAATTCATAAAAAACTTAAATTTCCAGGAGAATCATAAAATTCTTCTCATAAAAAATTAATTTCTTTTGAAAATAATTTTTTAGTTTTGATAACAAAAGTTTGATCAATTTTTAATTCATTTTCTGTATTAATAGTAGAGGAAATAACATTACATTGACTATCCAGTCTTTCAAATGGATTAGGCAACATACCAGACAAAGTTGGAGATTCGTGATGTTTGAATCATCATCTTTGTTAGAAGTATATTGAGTCTTCGGAATATTTGGGGTTGAAATTGACTCATTTGTGTTTTTTAGAAGAAGTTGAAAACCTTGAAATTTGTAAAGGAATTTCATATTTATGTTCAGATCTAGAAGAATATGACCTTTGAAGACTTTCCGATGTTGATCCATCAAAGATCATCTTGACATGTCCATCAGGAAAAGAGATAATTTGATTAGGAGTATTAGGAACATGAGTATGAATTGGGTTTTGAACATTTTCAAAATCCCATTCTAATCCTATGAATTAAAGGTTTCGTAGTATCCTTTTAGGAATCATGGTATTTGAATGAAGGGGGTTGACCTCCACAAGAAGGCTTTCTTCTCTTGGAGAGGAGTGAAGAGCTCGAATGTTGAGTTGAGTATCCACAAGCTTATAATATATTCGGTATCTTAAAGAAAATGATTTTGAACGATCATTAATATCGGAGTTTTTTGTTTGAATATGAAGATTTACAACATTAAGAATAGCTCCATCATTGAGACTAATAGTAAAGTTTGGATAACAATTTTAATAAATCGGACCACCTTCTAATATGATTCTAAAACATAATGTAATGAATGTTCAAATTTGAGAAGTCTCTTTAAGAGAATAGAAATATTTAAATTAAGTCTAAACAATGGTTTAAGAGCAATTTGAATAAGAGCCCGTTTGAGCCACATTATAATGAGAATGAAAATGAAAAATATAGCATTTATGGGCCCCACACAAGAAATAGAAAGTTTGAATTTTAATATTGATGTGATGGATAACGGTCATATTTTTCATTATAATGAAGAAAAAATGTGGTTCAAACGGACTCTAAATCTCACATGATAGATAGAACTTTTGTCCACCTTTAAATAGTCCAATTATGCAATTTTTGGTTTAGGTCAGCCAATTTGAGCCAGATTAACTCAACAAAGATTGTATGAGACTGGAATAGAATAAATTTAGAGAAATTGAAGATTAATGCAAGGCATTGTCTCCATTTTTTCTGCTTCTCAGGAGCCTAACAACATGAACTGCTTCATATTTCATGGTAAACAAAACCTTCCCCAGAAGGTAATTCTATTGTTTCTGACTTCCTCTTTTTCTGCATTCGGCTTAGCTTCAGCCTTCCACAATAAAAAAAACAGTATTGAACTGGTGTAAAATGTCAAGACAGTTAAGATTTGGGAGGAAATTTTTAGTCCAATATATATATATATATATATCACATCAAGAAAACAAGAGCTAAATATTGCTGAAAAAAAAAAAATGCACTTCAAAAGGAAACGGCGGAATAGATACAGATTGAGTTCCACAATATAATTACTAAAAGAAAGAAAACTTGATGCAAAAACAAAGGTACAAAAGAGTTTTTAATCCAATTCAAGGTCTTTGTTTACTTGATCATTATTGGTCAAAGTCAATACCCGAACCTATATACCTTGCTGAGTGGTGAAACTTAAGATGCTTCATCCAAGATAACTAACACTAAACGGCAAGGATTTTATAAGGTGCGTTCTTGACTTCTTTCCCTTTCTCACACATCCTACAGTAAACAAGTCCTTTCCAATTCGTTCTTCATTTCAAGTCCAAGCTGCAACACAAGAAAGTCACTAAAGATGTCAGAATGAAGAAACCGTTCCTAGTCACATGAAAAGACAGTGTCGATACAGGTAAAAAAAATGCCAAGACAATTCGTGTGGTTTGATCAGATACTTACCAGCAGGTTGTAACACTGACCAGAAGTAGATATTACAACGTAAAATTTCTGTCTGTCTACTTTTTTGTGATATCAAAAGTCGGTATATTGAGGAGCGCAGAATATACTTCTAAAATTTACCACAGTGTTACCTAAATATGTGTTTCCTACTTTCAGGCAAGGAAAACTCTAAGAGGAGCTTTTAGAACAGGGCATAAGGGAAAATATATTAGTTGTCTAAGCCGTCTATCTGTTGAAAAGAAAAAGCTCATCAGGAAGCAGACCTTTCGGTCATGGACCTTCGCACAGCAAAGCACCCTTGATCCTTTCGACAGTGCACTTGATAAGGCTATTTACAGTTGCCACTGAACCCAAAGAAAGTTTTGCTGTTGGAACTGAATCTACCAATATCTGAAAGGCGACGGTCAGTAATGACCCACCGGACCCAACATCAGGATTAATCCCTCCGACCAGATTTATAGGTCCATCAGGAAGTATAGCGAAGCCAGATGGTAATAGAGCGACATAGTCTGGGTCACCACCACTTAAGACCACATTCATGGCAACAATATCAACTGGAGCATAAATAACATAAGAGCCTGTTGAATCAGTGCAGCTCTCTTGTAGTATCAGCATATTGCTTTGGCTGGAGTTTTCACTCTGCACATTACGTTTCCAACAGTTATGATGAACAGTCCAGTCATTTGGGGGGAAAGTTCTGATATCAACGGATCAGATTTGAAAGATTTATAGACTTACATTGACCCGTAGTAAGGAGACAGAATTGCCCGGATCACGGCCATTTGCAATATGTGCCATTTCTTGAACAAGGCCTCCATTTGAAAGAATATCCCACTGTAATTGTAATATAGCATAATATGTGAGTAGTTTCTTATAGGCAAGTCATTTCTTAAAGATATATTTGTTATCACTTGAATAAGCTGCTGAAATTGCAAAAAGTGGAGAAACTATTCTTTAATTCTTGTAGAAGAATATTTGTCGTTATATTCCATAATGTCCAGTGATGATCGGGTGATTATTTGTTCTCTTAGCACTGGAATAAGAATCCATTTTTTATTGTTTCGCTTGACCACTGTAGCTGTTGAAGTAATTTGAGATGGAAAATTGACTTAAGACATTTAAATTTCAGGACTCAAAAAATTGTATCATACCTCATTTCTTGAATTCTCGTCACGGAGAAAGTTGAAAACTCTTTTTGGTGGAACTGGGAGCCAAAATGAAGTTGCAGCACTTAGCACAATACCAGGAGGCCTGCCTGGATCATCCACACTCTTTCTGGTCATTACCCTAACATCATCAGCTCCACTTCCTGAGAGTGTTGTCCATGTGTGTGCAGTTGAAGCACCCACACCGGTGCAGAAGCTCATTACCATTCTTTCTGCCAGCTTCAACATACTCTTTCTACCTTCTGGAGACGATATCACTGCACCAGAAACTATACAAATGATCACAGGCTAAAGAAATTATGTCAACAAAAATTGTAATTCAAGTAAAAATTGAAATCTGTTAGTACCCCCAACATCTCCAGATGAAATGTTATTGGCCATTACACTTGCAAGACGTTCACATTGTCTACCCAAAGTCGCTACCCAGCGTCTTGCCCCAAATGCGAGACCAGAATTGACCAGTGGTTTGTAGATGCTGTGAACAGCTCTATCATCCACCTCAACATGTTCCACCCATGTAACCTGTGGATAAATAGAGGCATAATCCTAACTATAAATATGGGCCTATATTTACTTAAAATGACATACTAACTTGAGAATTTGTTATACCTTTGAGTAACCATTTGGCAATTCTTGGATCAAACAACCTGATGGTCTTCGTCTACACTGTGATATAGAGGTAGCTCTTATATTGTCCAAAGAAACATCAACCACAGCCCAAGTCCCTTCACCGTGTTGTTTGCAGTATCTTGCAAAATAGTTTTCGCGAGTTGGAACCAATGGGGAAGGGACCTGGAACTCAGCAGTCATCTACAAAGATATATAATAGCAATAAGATTAACAATTTATAGCAGTTTCGGAGAAAATGTCCATTCTTAAACATTGACTTCAAGATAATTGATTTTTATGCATACCACTTGTAAAGCTCCATTATAGTTGCCTGCTACTCCAGTTGATAAAACTTCAACAGTCATTGCTCTTGAGACAATGCTGGAGAACACGCTTGTCAATTGATTCTAATCACAATGAAACCAAAACTGCTGATTAAAATGGAATCAAAAAATTATATGCTGATGTCCAAATATGCATACAAGAAATCCTACCGCATCCATCAGAATCTCAACCAAGCAGATGTGATTCATTATCACAACAGCAGACTCTCGAGATGCCTCAGATTTCAATCCCAAGGGCTTCGGCCCAATCCCACGAGGGAAAGTCCGGATGTATTCCTCTTCACTCAATGTCTCAGCAGAATTGTCCGTGCTAGGTATCCATAAAGGCTCTCCAGTTTGGGCCATTCGGATCAATTCCTCCATTGCAGCAACAGCCAACTCAATGATCATAGGCTTGTTGGCATCAGTTGGCACGGAGACTGACCTAAGAAGATCAGCAGCACCATATAACTCACTATCCATGCCTATTTGCGACCCAAAATTTCCCGGTCCAAGATCAAGTGAACGGGATGATTCAGGAGGAAGATGTCCATAAGAAAGCATAGGTTTGCCAACATACTTTGCAGCAATTCCAGATATCCTATCAATCTGGAAAGAAAACATCCTTGTACATAAGTTCAAAAGCATATAAAAACACCTAATGGCTCATTTATTTCACACATAGATCAAAATGCTTATCAATTTAAACAAGCAAGAACATTTAAAAACCTATTGAAAAGTAATATTATAATACAATGTCTCAAGTCTTCTCTTATTACCTCTTCCCTTAAGCGAGCATTCTCTATCCTCAAATGCTGCTCATCAAATGACATCTCGCCAATGGCAGCTGGTCCTCCACAGTTGGGACAACTAGCATTGCTAAGAGCTTCTTTATACCTTATGTTCTCTGAACGAAGCTTCTCGTTGTCATTCCTCAGATGTGTGTTCTCGTGCCGCTCATGTTGAGACTGAAATTATTATTTCTTTCACAATTAAACTTCCCATATGTATACGCATTAATTGTTGAACTAATTGAGCGATCTTAAGCCTGAGAATCATGTAAGATAAACACTTCACCTTCATTTGAGTGCGCTTGTTTTGGAACCAAAATTTAATTTGTAAAGGCTCCAACCCTAATCGTCGACCAAGCTCTTTCCTTTGTTTATCATCCGGGTGAGGGCATTCCTTAAAAAACCTGTAAATTAATATATATCATGAAAATAAATGGAATAAATTCATAAGTATATATATGTCTCCCTATTTAGTTTTAATGGGCGCTCGCTCCTTACGCTTCCATTTCAGTGATTTGATGCTGTGTGTGGCGATGATAGCGCTTCTTTTTGGGGCGTTGATTGGGATCTCCATCATCACCAGAAGGGGCTTCCATAATATCAGTCCCCGATCTGCTCTCATATTCATCATCCCTAATAAGGTCCATCTCATTTTCTGGTGTTTTATGGCTCATATCCAGCAAGGAATGGTGGGTATCAAACATGCTTGGCTGAAACATCTTGGTGTTCTTAAGCGACAAACTTAAAAATTTGCAATCAGCTGCAAGAAGAAGAAGCGAATTAAGAATTAAGTGAAGCAAGAGTACCTTTAACCAATATTAAAATGAGGGAACTATACATCAAGAAAAAAAATGAAACACAAGATGGAGATCTGTACAAGTGATTAAGGAACAAAGAATGTTATTGGGGCTCAGATCTTGTGACCATCGAGGGCGTGTATGTGCAATGTGTAAAAAAAGTGCTTTAGCGTCAATCACGAGAATGATTTCGTTGGGAATTACTTTTATGCCCGAGTTCATAGTCTAATCAAATCTTGGGAGGGAATTGCAGGAGAAAATGAAACGGTTTGACTCTTGACACCTAACAGTATATCATAAATACTTGACTAGTCAAGGAAATTAATTTTTATTGGAATCTAATACTGTTCATTTGAAATCTCACACTCAATGTAATTTTGTTTGCAAAATTTGAAGTTCTTTATTGACTGACCTTTTGCAGGTTTTCAGATTTCCCTGAAAATTCATGCCTCCTTGTATTCCCTTGAAGCCGCAAATCTTCACCAAGAAACCCTAGAAACTACTCTCTGTCTTTCTCTAAAATGGGATTTAACCTTTTGGTTTTGGATTTTAGAAGGCACCTATTGCGTTGAGTTAAATAGATTCTGTGGCAGTGTCTGAATAAAACAAATGGGATGGTTACCTTTAACTACAATATACTGAAAATTACTTAATTTTGGTTGGTGGCTTTTCTAACAAATCATTTTTTTCATCTGTCCTCACATGCCAATTGAAGGACTGAAAAACTTTCAAATAAAATAAACAACACGGAGTTGACTCAGTGTGAAGCTTTTGACAGTGAGAAATCTTCAATCTGGCAGTTTTATTTAACTTCCACGAATAATTCGGTGGAGTTATATTCGGCTCTTTTCGCTTTCTGCAAATAAATCATAACCGATGAATACAAAATTAACCAAATTAATTAATTAAACCGAAACTTAATTGCCACGGAAAGGAGAAAATCATGGTTTTGAAGAGCTCAAGTGAAAATAAACAAACAGTATAACATATATACATATATGTACATGTGTGTGTGACTTACTGTTCTTGAAAGTTGATAGAAACCCTAGAAAACCCTATTCAGGTTTAGGGTTAGGCAAGAGCAAAGCACGCCAGATCTAGTTTTTAGGTTAAAGGGTCGATGAAAAAGCAGTTTTTGGTTAGTACTGTAAAGGGTGGTTTTGAGGTTTACTGCGAAGGATGCTTATCTTGTGAATAGAATTTAAGAAGAATAGTGAGGACATGAAAATGAAAAGGAAAGGAAAAAGAGCACATAAAAATTAAAAGAGAGAGAAATAAAGAAGAGAGAGAGAAGTTAGTGGTGATAGGGGAGGTGAAGAAGGAAGAAGAAAAGGGGAACAGGTGAAGAAGACGGAGGAGTTATTGCAGAGCGTACAGAGAGGACTCCATAGCATTTATTGGTGTTTATTGCCGATGAGAGAGAAGGCGATGAGGTTGGTATCTGATGTTCAAATTTCCTCCATGTATATAAATTTACAGACATACATGCATATATATATAATTTTGTGTAGGTGGGGTGGAGTATTTACTCTTTATTACATTCTCAACAGCTCACTCCTCATTGTACCCCGAACACATACATATGATATTCCACTCAAATTACAACACAAATTTTGAACCACCCGAATTACGATACATCATATCGACGGGTAAGAGAGAAGTAGAGTTGATAGACGAACACACTCAACATATGATATATCATGATTTGAATGGTTATAGATCCAAAGTGGCATAATTTGAATGAATATTGTGTTAGCATATACATGTCATATTAAATTGGCCATAACTTCTTTTATAATTGAATCTATAATTTTAACAGTTATACAACATGTATGTTTATATAAATATTTACATATACATAATGTGATGAGATATGATTTGGTTAGAATTTTTTGAACCAAAAAAAAAAAAAAAAAAAAAAACTTCCTCATTCTCCTTTTTATACTCTTCTATATGTAAATCATTATGTAACTTTTTATATATAAGTAACATTATTTTAATTTTAATGCCACAAGTGTTGCAACTTAAATGAATGTTAAATATCACTGGTGCTAAATAATATGACTTGATTTGAATAAAAAGTTTATATGCTCATATAGAACGTTCTCATGGGAGTATGAGAAAGAAATAATGAACAAATTTCTTGCGTGATATTACAATTTCGACAATTATTTGGTTTTTTGTTTTTTGTTTTTTTTTGCATAAAATTCACATTGTAGAGGTTTATTTCTAATAAACACATAATTTGAATTTATAATGATTTATTATTAGTATAGATTTATATGTCGTAACAATTTTTTTTTTTTTTTTTTATGTGTTGCTTATTAGACTATATATTAAGATCAAGGCATGATAAACAAAATTTTCTATTAAAATGTTCGATTTGTAAAATACAGTGAGTATGTGCATTAAGGAAATATCGTATACGATCACGATTTTCTCCTTATATAGCTCTCTAACGTTGCCCATTTGTATTAATTTCATGAAATTCCGTAATCAAATTAATATTTCACAATCTTCTCCCTATACCAGCATTCATTGCCTACTAAGAAATATATACACACTATTTGAAATATTACCTATAGGACGTTATACAATTTTGTTGATTGTTAAAAATCTAGTGTTGATTTAATTGAACTTCTTTTTTATTTTAAAATCAATACGCATTCTATCCGCGTAACATCTTTTCTAGAATACTTTTTAAGGTAGAAGGTTAATTTTGTTAATAGTATATTTAATTAATTTTAATTATTTGTCCTAATTTTTCGTGTTATGAACTACAATACTTTGGGTTCAAAATTGTTCCTGCAGTTGAAGGTATCAAAATAGACACACTATACTCAATTGATTATTAGTTTTTGAGGATATTAATGTGATCAAGATTGAACCGTTCCTCTTAACCTTACTCCATGTCATTGGTTTGCTTTGCACTTAGTCAGATGGGCTCGCACAAGCGCACTAGATTTGCTTGACTGGCCATGCATTGTCTCGAGAGACGTAAGTGGGATGTTGTTATAAATTTGATTGTTTACTTCGACTTAGGCGCTAAGAGATAAGTATTCAATACATGTCTAATTGTAAACTTGGATATAACTCGTACTTATTTTCTTTGACAAATTTATGGGATTGCACTACAATAAAAACAGTCTTTTACAAACCTTGTCGAAGACCTTTTGCAACGTTCGGACGTATGTTGCAAATCTTGATATTGTCGTAAAGTAGAAGGATACGATAACTTTTTTTAAATGTTGTTAATAACTTTTTTCAACTTTTTTTGAACGTTTCTAATAATCTTTTTGCAACTTTTTTGAGTGTTGTCAATAACCTTTTTGCAAAGTCTTTTGAATGTTACGAAAAACATTTGCAACATTCACTTAAAAAAATATTGCTAAAGCTTAATAAATTTAATTAATCGCAACATTCACTTGTTAGAATGTTGACATAAATCCCTTTAGCAATACTTAATTAATGAATGTTGCATTTTGAGTGTTGCAAAAGAGCATTTTTGTTGTACCGTCGACATTTCAATATTTCTAATTTAATGTGGGCAAATGTTTAAAAGTACTTGTCATGCTTTTATTGCTTTATGTGTATTCAAGTTAACTAATTCATGATTTGAATAAATTTTTAACGACTATTAATTCGCATGTACAATTTTCTAAAAAAAATAAAAATACATAGTGGATACAATCTTACCTCATCTTTTTTCAGTAAATTTAGACTATTAAATGATAAATATGTCAGAGAATGAGGTTGTGATAGTAACCTTTATTTAACAGTGTAATATATGGTCCCATTGAAGAAGTTATTGATTTAGAGAGCCTCAAGGCTTCTTTAAAATACAATTACAGTGATATATTTATATGTACTAGGTTTAAGCAACGTGCAATGCACGTTTGCTTAGTTTATATATAATTTTTTTGGTTCATTAAATAATTAATGATGTAATGTTTATGTAATTGATAAATAATTACACATTGTGATATATTAATTTTAATTTGAATAGTGTTAAATTCTAAATTAAAATGTATAAGTTTGTGTTTGGTACTATTATATTATATTAAATTTTGTATTTAATCATGAACTTTTTGTACATAAAAAAATAATAGATAACATTATAATACAAAACTAAATAAATAAATAAATATTTTTTCTTCATTGAGTTCAATGTACGTTACCAAATAAATTATTGGCATTTTTAAATTGATAATCTCCACATCCATTTTATTTTTTTAGTTTCATTTTTTCCTAGTGACTAAAATGTAGTAGTATAAAGCTTTTTGCATTTTCCATTCATTTATTAATAATGTTCTAAAAGGCGTAATGCGTTGCGAGACGTCGATATTGAGAATCAAGAATCACAAGTTTAGGAGTGTCAATACGAAGAATAAGCGTCATAATACATTTCGTATTTTTAATATTATTTTAATTATTTTTAAGACATTAAATATATTTTTATTTTAAAAAATAGTTTTATAAAAAAAAATAGATTTTTACTATATCATAAAATCATCTAATATTTAAAAATAATAATTACTAAACATTTAATATAATACTATAATATTGCTAAATAATGTTAGAAGAATTTTAATTTTTTTATATTAATTAAGGAACTAAACATGAACATTAATCATAGGATTTATACGAAAAGTCTGCGGATTTGATAATTCCGATATCTGAAAATGGAGATGAAGGATTTTGATTCACAATCGAGAATGATTCCGACGTGAAGTTCGTGGGAATTCAACTGGGGTTGAACCGAATGTAATAAATACATAAAAATAATTTAAAGTAAATCTATCTTTACTAATAAGATTCATTATATAGTTTACTTTGTTAAATTAAAATATTTTAAACGTATAGAAAATAATATCTAACATTAATATATTAATAATCAAGTGCAATTTAAATTAAATTTGAAAATTAAATAAATGAAAGAATGAAAGTGAATATTACAATTTAATTAGTTGTAATTCAAAATCAAATTAGTCAATTAAACATACATTTGAAAATGATTTTGATGAGCATTTTAACATTTTTTTTTCACTATCCTACATTGGAAATTTATAAAACTATTGGAGTTAAGAACATATATAAAATGCACAATCCCAAATTGGAAGTTTATGAAACATTTGGAGAGAAGTGTATCTATAAAATGAGCATGATATCCAATACTTCTACATGGGCTTTAGAATTGTAAATTTTGAAGCCCAATTATGGAGTTAAAAGATTTTTAAACTAAAAAATTTCTGTTAATTTTTCCGTTAAATCAAGAAATTCCGTTAGTTTTTCCGTTAAACCAACATATTCCGTTTAATAGACACTTTTTTATATACTAGTCGTAAGCAACGTGCAATGCACGTTTGCTTAGTTCATGTTTTGTTTGTTCGGTGGAGAAGAATTCTGTTAGTAATGAAAAAATTTCTAACTGTTGATTTAATTTATAAATAATTACACGTGAAATATTAAAAGAAGAGCATTAATAGAATGCATGGATTGATCATATCAATAAACATAGCTCAATAGTTTTATGAACGGTCTTTGAGATAATTTAGTTTCTAAGATGACGATGCAGCATTTTCCTCATCTTGCACTGTTTCAACAGAGAGGACGTTGAAGTGCTTATATTTTTTCTCGTTCAGTTTTTCTGGATCTACAAAAAGTTGAAGGTTCCAGATTTTTTCGGATAATTTCTCTGCAACACTTTGAATATATTGTCGATTTTCCTGCAAAATAAATTTTGGATAGGTTTACATAATTAATACCTACAACTCATTTAAATATATTTTAAATAATTGTTTGTAATGTAATTGAATTTTTGAAGAAAAATTAAAGAGTTACCTCTCCAGCATGTTCCATCAATTCTACTGCTGAACAACCAAGTGTCTGTTCTGCTACTTCACCAAACAAAGTAGCAGCAAGCTTTCCAGTGTTATCGTCTAGTTCAACATACGCTCTAGCACTTTAAATGCGTTCAATATATTAATTTGATTTTGAATGTCGTTGAATTGTAAATGAAATAAGACATAAATTTTGAATGAAAATTGTAAGATACATACCGTGGTTTGCTCATCCCTTGGCTCTTGCAATATATACAAATGAAGGTTTCATTGTATTTATATCCAGTTCCTCTATTACAGGCAACACATGACATGTAATAAAATACTTGGGCAAACTCAATCACATTTATTTTCGCCTTTATCCAGATTTTTGCTTTCTGTATTAAACCATAATTAATTTTTTGTTTGCGTAAATATTACGATAAATTACAAATAAAATAATATTTACCACTGTGGGTTGTAAACCCTTAATGAAATCTGCAATATCACAAATGTTCACAATTTCCCGAATACCAACAGATGAATGTGGTGGAGATGTGTATGTCAGTGATCTTGCAATGATAGTTTTGATTATGGAATCATTATTCTCCGCCCTTAAAATTCAGAAAAGAAGAACAATGCAAGGAAATCAAATTTACATGTAAATTACATGCATCACATAATCATGTCTAATATTAATTCATTAATAACCAAATTTTAATGGACGAGAATTACCATTGCTTCATTGCAGATGCCTGAGGAAGAAGAGGATTGATTATAAATGTACTTGACAGACGTGATGAAAGAGACAAGCCTTTGTTGAAATTGAGATCGATTTTAGTGCAAGTATATGCATATGCATATGCAGTATGGAAAAATTTCTAACATTTGTTATTATTATAAATACCGTTATATGATCCAACAGATATTTTTGTTCCAAGTATTATTGGCCTCTCTTCAATAATATCTGATATTTTCTGACATTCGTCTTCGACAAATCGACCCCACATGGTCAAACATAAAGGGTTCAAGCTACAAAATTGAAATTATTAAAAGAATTAATAAAATATGCTTGAATTAATATAGAAATTAGAATTTGAAGGAACAAGAAGTTATAAAAATTTTTTACCTTTCATCGATAACATATATCTCTTGAATTGTTGTTGGTCCAAATGCTGTTGTTACCTCTTTAGTTGGCTTAATTTTTATTGCAACAGCTAAAATAGCTGAATATTTAAATATATGATATGTTAATTTATTGATAATAAATTTTTAATAAAATTTAAATTAAATTACCTATTTCTCCAATCGACCCTCTATGAGTCTCTAAATCCTTGAATGGAACGATCTCATATTTCGGTGCATCTATTTGTTGTTCGTTCTGTGGAACATCTTCTATTATTGTTTTTGAGTTCAGAGTCCACTGATATTTGTATTCTCCAATTTTGTACTTCAGGTCCACTGGTTTGACATATGCATTGATGATATAATAAGAGTGTAAAATTTGTAAAGTGTCGTTCCGAGGGTCAATATCAGAGCCAAACATTGTCGCCTGCACTCGATTTCCCTGTACGAAGAATAAAAGTAGTTGTGATTAATAGTGTGTTATATAAAGTTATGTGGATTGTTTTTCTGCACTTAATTTTTTACATTATTTATGTATCATTTATTTATTTTTACACAAAATATGTTGTAAAAAGAGAGTCAAATAATAACGTTATTAATATTTTTTATATGATATTATATAATTTTAGAACCTGTAATTTGAAAGGATATTGATAATTGAAAACAAAATATCGGGTAATGAATATCATACCTCTTGATCAATTAATGTCAAATTTTGGTACTTCACCGTTGTGCGTTGGCTTGTTCGCTTAGGTGACTTCTCCGCAACGATCATCTTAATCTTCCAGTTTTTTGTATTCGGAGTGATATCTTTTATTGATGTGTGCACCTTCCACATTTTTTTCTCTTTTCTGATAAAGAAATATTCGATGTGTGACTGTAGCAAATGTTAGTTTAAATTCGTAAACCACTAAAACAATTGATGAAGAATTTGTATTAAATTACTGAATGTTAGACATATGGAGAAAAATATTATAATACACAATAAATTGAATGTATACAATTAAATCTAGTTACCTGAATAACATTAATTCAAACATGATAATGTAAGCAATTCTGTGAACACAATATTTTTTGTGATGTTCTTTTCACGTTGTTCAGTGGACAGTGGTCGTATTAGAATCCTCACTGTAGATGCTGTCTTTGCCCTCGATAAAGCCACATATAATTGACCATGCGAAAAAACTGGTTGAGGTAAATAAATCCCAACATAGTCCAATGTTTGCCCTTGTGACTTATTTATAGTCATTGCAAAACTTAATCTTATAGGGAACTGAGTTCGTTTGAATGGAAAACCACTATTTTCTTCAACATTTGGTAAGAATGGTATCCTTGGAATGAATACTCTTTTTCCAATATGGTGTCCAACTGCAATTTCTGCATCTATGACATTTCGATCAAAAGCCCGACAAATCAAACGGGTTCCATTGCATAGTCCTTCTGAATGATTAATATTTCTAAGCAGCATGATGGGACAGTTTTTCTTTAGTAATAATTCATGTGGGGGAAGTCCGTTTGGGGTTAGAGTATTTAAGAAATCTTCCATAACTGATTGTTCAGATGCATTTGTTGTCTCATCGAAACTGTAATATCGATGTATTTCTCCTGGGAACCTATGAATCAACAATGCATTTATTTCATCAACATAACTGTTCTTCGGTGTTAATATTGCCCGATTCGTCATTGATGAAATATTTATTGAATATTCATGAACATCGTGAAAAATACTTTCTATCAAATGATTTAAAGAATTGCTGTCATCATCATAGGGAACAAGCATCCTGTTTGGTATTTTAATGGTTTCATCGATTGTGTTTGGTGGCATTCCATTTCCTGTTTCTAATACATAATCTGAAAAATCTGGATCCAGTCTTGCTCGCATATTTTGTTTTAATCGGAACTTAATCAATGTTGGCCACAAATACGAATAAACCAAACTGGAATTTACCTGTTCTTGTCTTGTTCCTTTACGAACGACAGGCAAAACTTGTCGAAAATCTCCACCGAAAACAACAACCTTGCCACCGAATGTTACATTTGAATCATTGATGTCTCGTAGCATTTTATCTAATGCTTCTATGTGTTGTTTTCTCGTCATTGGAGCCTCATCCCAAATTATTAATTTTGCTGCACGTAGTAGGTTTGCCAGTGCACTTTGTTTACTGACACAACATGTGCTTCTTTCGTCAATATCAAGTGGAAGCTTAAAGCGTGAGTGTGTCGTTCGACCTCCAGGAAGAATAGATGCAGCAACACCTGATGAAGCAGTTGCAAGTGCTACGAATTTTCTTGATCGTACTGTTGCGAGAAGTGCTTTGTACAGGAATGTTTTCCCTGTCCCACCCGGGCCATCTATAAAGAATGCAGCATTTTGGTTTGCAAATACTTTTTCCAGTATTGCATTATAGGCGTGTTGTTGTTCACTATTAAGAGATTGTGATGCAGCGATATCCGTTTCTGGAATTTCAACAGCCAGTTCGTCATCGATTTCTCTAGATCTATATTCTTCATCGTCGAAGCAAATGTCGTCATCAAGAAGATAATAGGAATTAATATCTTTCCCCATTGATTCAATTGTAAATGAGATTGACCTCAATACTTTAGTTCTTACATTTGATATAGAATCTTCTGTAGATTTGAAATCAGCTGACATATCTTGCTCAAAACGTTCCCAAAGCTCCCTTGGATTGGTTGGATTACAGTAAACCAATATTGTTGCAAATAACCGCCTCAAAGTTGAAGGCATCTGATATAGAGTCGCTTCATTTAAACAATCTTCTAAGCTGTTGTCTCTCTGTAGCAACCCATGCAATGTTGCTGCCTCGCGAAATGTTGGGGCCACAACACCATCAACTGTCCTAATGTTTTCAAACGACAAAGGTCCTCTTACATGGTTTAGCAATAGTCGCAGAAAATACCTCTCGCCTTCAAATGGATTTGCTGTAACAATACGGCCTATAACTGTTTTTTTTTTCCGAGGGGTCCAATTCTTGTTTTGTTGGCTCCAAACATAATATTCCGGAAAATCTTTATACAATAATGTTTTTGCATTCTCGTCTACTTGATTTAATGCGAAGAACTCAGTTAACATCGATTTTCTAGAACGGTCTAAGTTAACGACATTGTTTAGATCGTCATTTCCTCGGAAAGTTACTGGGTGTTGATCTTGCAGATGTAAATGTAAACTATACACTGCTGGGTACATTTCATTAATAGTAAATCCATATATCCTCCACATAGCTTCAGGGGGAGCAATCCATCGGGCTGATTGGAATTGTTGGATTTCATCGACTTGTTCATTGCGTTGTTCAGAAATCAAGTTGAAAGCAACGCGATCATGTCCTTTATAAATGTATTTATAAAGATATTTGACTGCTTTTATCGTAGAACAAATCTCGACATTAATGTGACAGTCAAATGTTGCAAGCAGATATGGATTGTATGGAACAACCCAACGATTATCTAAATTTTTGCCTCTGACTTTGACCACTATTCCATTGTTTGAACGCCTATATATTGGGAAGCAATCATTTCCAACGGTTGTAGTAGATGCGTAATTCTTTGGGTAATTACTTTTGCAACAACCATTTTTTTTCATGCAAACGTTTGATGGGTTCAAAACTCCACAAGGTCCATGCATCATATGCTTTACAACAGCGTTATGCAAGTGCAAATTTGTATTTTTATCAGGTATCTCTGCTGATACGATCTCGTCAAAAGATTCAGGCGCATAGACCTTCCAATCCTTTTGTAAGATAATTAAGAAATGCACATGTGGAAGACCTCTCTTTTGATGCTCAATGACGTAGACATATGCTGAGACTTTACCAAATATTTTCCTCTTGAATAATTGATCTTTTAATTCTTCTAATTTTGCACGAAATACTCGAGCAACCAAATCAGGTCGATTCTGACCTTCCTCATGCGGATTTAGTTCATTTGTAATTTCTTTCCAGTTTGGATTGCACGTCATTGTTAAGAAAATGTCCGGTTTGCCGTAGCGTTGAACTAAAGCCATTGCTTCCATATATCTTTTCCTCATGTCTCTTGGACCTCCAATAAATGATGAAGGTAATATAATCCGTTTTCCAACATTAGAAGCGTTTCTTTCCCCAAGTGTAATTGTATCAACAATACCTTGATATAACTCTGATCGAATATGTTGTTGCTGCTTCCTAAAATAATCCAATCTTGACGTCTCGATCTTAACATACATGTCTACTACAAATTGTTGCAATAGTCGACCCGAAAGTAGCAGAATTGATCTAGCATTTTCTCTGATTTGCAATTTGTAGCAATAATATTCACGGCATGAAACAACTGGATCCTTCCTTCTTCTGTTTAATGCTACAAAAGTTGAATGTGAATTAAAGGTTACTAAGTTGGACGTACATAGAAATGAAATTTTTGAGTATTAATACTGTAATCTAACCTAGTTGTTCTCTTGCAAGTAATTCTTCTGCGGTCTCTGATTGTTCAGGATTTATTGATCTGTTTGTTTCGTTATATGTAGATCTACTTCCTCTTCTAACCCTTTCAATCCCTTGATGCCAACCAACATCGCCACATGGAAATAACAACGGATATTGCAATGGATCATAACACCCGAAATAGTACTGAACTATATGACTTCCACCAGAATGGTTAAAGACACAAATGTCACGTCCTCTTAGTTGATCTTCACCATCATTTTCTACCCATATTGCTGCAACTTGTGAAGATGTGGGAGCATTGAATACACGTTGATCTAGGCCAGCATCTGATCTTATATGAATTATTCTATTTTCGAAATTCGAAAAATCACCAAGAGAGCGAAAAAAAATAGAATATGGATTGATTCGAAGAATATCGATGAGTTGAGTTACAATTGATGGATTCATTCTGTTTGAATCAGAAATGCGATTTTCTAATTCATGTTCTGTATCATAGAAATACAACTGGAGATAAGAAGGACGACTATTTGAAGGAATCAAATCATTGATATAGTGATAGATTTGTCCCTGAGTTCTAAATGTATAGATTCCTCTATTTCTCCTGCAAAGATCTTTATCAAATTTGACTCCGAAGGATGTGAAAGCGAACTTGTTATTATAAGTTCGAATGTATGTCCTGAAATGTGCGGCTTCATCTGTGTTGCAGGTGAATAACGCATAAAGCTTATCAGGAACATCATTTGTGGCTAAAGAAATTGTTCCATCAGCACAGCAGAAGCCAGTTGTTTCATGGTGGAATCGCTTTGCTTTACAATGTATGCAGCTGGGTACTAATGGTAGAGAATATGCTTCAGATGGCACTACCTTCATCAATTGTCTAAATCTGATAGAAACGTGGTGCGACTCACCTGTTTCGTTGAAAAATGAAAATAACGCAACAGACACAAGATGTCATATTGTTTGAATTATCTGAGGAAGGACATTACTGGTACAGTAGCAAGATTTGATGACTGAATTGAAAGAACAAACTAATTTTAGATTTGTTTCTTACCCCTAGAAGGTGTTGGCATATTTGTATCGTAGCTCGACTCTTCTCGAATGATATGTGGATCCTATTTGTATAATATAATCCAAAATCTTAGAGGAAAAGAATAGAATGATGGTTGAATAAGAAATATAGAAAAATGATTAGAGAGAACCTGCTGGATATAGAGTTGATTAGAAGAATAGGAGATATTGTTTGATGATGAATTTATCTCTGAATTAATGACACAGTCTTTGACGCCAGGAAGAATACATACTTCACGAGACGAATCCTTTTCAACGATATCAATATGAACACCAGTGTTCCGCTGTCTCTTTGATACTTTTTGAATAACACTAAAGTCCTGAATGTTTTCTGTATATTGGACATCATTATTTGAATATCGAGTAATCGACGTAGTCGTTCGATCGCCACCAGATGTATCGAAATCATTTATATGAATGGAGTTCATTTTCGATGTTTTTTGTTTAGCATATCTTTCTCTTCGTTTTCTACGAATCTCCTCCTTTTTCTCTTCTGGTAAATCTCTATACGAGATTTTCTTTGTAGGTTGTTTACCATGATCTTCAAAAAAAAGTTCACACGCTTAAATTGACATAACTTTATATATTTTGTTTCTAATTTTTTTTAAAATTATTTATACAATCTTACCACTTCTCATTATGTTAATGAAGGAAATGATTGTTGCAACTGTTAGATACCTTTCTACAGAAGTAAAGATGAAAGAAATAAGTCACAATTATTTCATATTCCCAATTAAATAAATAATCACATGCTAAAATACTATGAAATTGGATACTAACAAAAGTATATTTCAATTTCACATTCAAAAAATGTTTTAGAAACTATTTGTCAAACTTAATTCCCTATTATAAGCAATTATCAACTATTTCTCAACTAATTATTTTAAAATATTTCTCTACTAATTTTTAATTTGGATGTTATGATTTTTTTCAATTTTTTTATTATTGATTTTTAGGCGGGTCGTCAAATTCCTTACGCCACGCCATCGATTCGTGTTATCATAATTCATTGGTTGAGTTGCATTTTCCATTTATTAGAATTTTTAGTCACATTGGTTCATGGCTTTTACAGTTTTAAATAGGCATTCTTCAGGCAAGTGGAAGTGAATAATGATTAATTCAAATAGTTTCATAATTATGAACTAATATTTACCCCCACTTATTTCTTCATTACACTGTAATCATTAAATTCATTTTACTTCGATTGTTGAATTCAACATTTTGGTTATTCATTTTCCTCTATTTTTTCATGAAAACAGATTTAAATTACATAAACATTAAATTATTAATTATTTAATTAACAAAAAAATTACATCTTTATTAATAAGAAAATTAATTCTTAAACAAAACTATTAAATATAAGTCATTTCAAGTATAAACAAAAAGTTGAAGGTTCTACAAAGTTCTTCTAATAGTTTTTGTGGTTTGAAACATTCACGGCAGTTTTGTCTGGAGAACTTTCGGTGAAACAACAATTTTCATAAAGATTATAATCCTACATATTTTAAGGTTTAGCACCATTGATACAGAAAACTTCTTGAAATGGGTGATATAGATTATGATTTGCTCGTGCTGTGGGAGTTTGTATTTAATGAAGAAACTTTTGATGTAGAATTTTGTTTTCATTATAAATTATATTCTTGACGATGAGGTCAAAGAGTTTAGATCATGCTATAGATTCAATTAATACTCTTTTTTTAATACATCACGTCTAATTATTTATCAATTACATAAACATTACATCATTAATTATTTCATTAACAAAAAAAATTACATATTTGTCAAACTTAATTCCCTATTATAAGCAATTATCAACTATTTCTCAACTAATTATTTTAAAATATTTCTCTATTAATTTTTAATTTGGATGTTATGATTTTTTTTCAGTTTTTTTATTGTTAATTTTTAGGCGGGTCATCAAATTCCTTATGCCACATCATCGATTCGTGTTATCATAATTCATTGGTTGAGTTACATTTTCCATTTATTAGAATTTTTAGTCACATTGGTTGATGACTTTTACAGTTTTACATAGGCATTCTTCAGGCGAGTGGAAGTGAATAATGATTAATTCAAATAGTTTCATAATTATGAATTAATATTTAACCCCCACTTGTTTCTTCATTACAATGTAATCATCAAATTCATTTAATTTCGACTATTGAATTCAACATTTTGGTTATTCATTTTCCACGATTTTTTCATGAAAACATATTTCAATTGCATAAACATTAAATTATTAATTATTTAATTAACAAAAAAATTACATCTTTATTAATAAGAAAATTAATTCTTAAACAAAACTATTACATATAAGTCATTTCAAGCATAACAAATACATATATCTCTTATGACATATTTTAATCTCATGCATTCAAATGTATAAATCACTTAAATTCACATAAAACATGCAAGTATAATTTAAATTAATTAATGGTGGCGAGTTTACCTCAATTTTTGCGAGTTCCGTGAAAAGTGAAGCGAATACAAAAGCTCAATCTCCTATTCGTCCGTAAGTTTCGTCTAGCCAAAATAAAAATAAGTTTGAATTAGTATTTCGAAATTTTAAAGTTTTAAAATTATTGAATAAAGTTTATGGACTTAATTGAAATTATAATAAAGCTGGAAATAAAAGTTAAAAACTGAAATAACAACTTTTAATAGTTTAAGGACTAAACTGTAAATATATTAAAGCTGAAAATAAAAGCTGAAAACTGAAATAATAACTTTTAATAGTTTAAGGACTAAGCTGTAAATAAAATTAAATAACTAAAATAATGACTTATATAGATTAGGGACTAAATTAAATGAACTTAAAACTGAAAATAAGAAATGTAAGGGCTGAAATTAAAACACAAACATTTAAGAGACTGAAATAAATCAACTAAAAACTTGGGGCTTAAATAATAAATTTAAAACTTCAAATTCTTAAAACCCTTATTTCATCTCTCTCTCTCTCTAGAGAGAGAGACGACGGGCAAAGAGGGGCTTCGCCCCTCCTCCCTCTCTCTTGCCACCACCGACCGGCGGTGGTGACAGCTCCAGTGGCGGCGCCGGCTCGCGATAGGGAGGGGTGGTTTGATTTTGGGTTCTGGCGCGAAAATGGAGGGCCGGTTCTATGGAGGTTGGGGGTTCGGTTAAGGTAAGTTCTTGGGTTTTCTTCTTTTATTTTCTTCTTCGTTTGAGGGATGATGGAGTTGGCTATGGTGTTGGGTTTGGTGGTGATGTTGATCTCGGATTTGGGCGTGTTCTCGGTTGGGGCTCAACTTTTGGTGTTTGAAGTCTCGGGTTTGGGTGATGGTTTCGGGTATCTGCTCTCGACATTGGGTGGAAACTTGGGTGTTCTTGGTTTGGGGCTGTTTTGGGGTATTGTGAGTTGGAGTTGCAGTTTGAGGATTGGTTGCTCTTGACTTTGGTGGAATGGGTGTTCTCGGTTTGGGCGATGGTTTCGGATTTGGAGGATTTTGGGTGTTGGAAAGGGTGCTTTCGTGGTTCGGTTGAGGACGAATGGTGACTGTTGCGATGTTGGCTACTTGGTTGGAAGAGGATTACAGTTCGGTTTCCAGCAAAATGTGTTTTTCAGCTTTAGAATTTGGTGGAATCATCACCTTGTTGGCGAACATCCGTTCCTGGAAATCTAAATTTCTGAAATCTCTGGAATGGAATTAGAGGTAATTTTCAATTATCTAACTTATACTTCCCATTCAACAGTCTCAAGTCTCTTCGGTTCCTAAACTGATAGAAGGTAATTGGCAGCCGTTTCATAGGAAGTGGAAGTTCAGTTAAGCCGTTTCATAGAAGAAGAAACAATTTCTGTTAATGTTAATGACTGCCTCTGTTAATGCCGTTTATGCCTCTGTTAATGCCGTTTCATAGAAGAACAGTTTCTGTTAAATGGAAGAACAATTTCTGCCTCTGTTGATGCCTTTTACGCCTCTGTTATAGAATTATAGAAGAACTAATGGTTAAATGGAAGAATAAACTTCTGTTAAATGGAAACTTCTGTTAAATGTTTCTGTTTAGCCTTAAACTTCTGTTAAATGGAACAACAATTTCTGTTACATAGCCACTTATAATATAGAAAGACTAGGTGTAAGCAACGTGCAATGCACGTTTGCTTAGTTTATATTTAATAGTTTTGTTTAAAAATTAATTTGTTATTAATAAAGATATAATTTTTTTGGTTAATTAAATAATTAATGATGTAATGTTTATATAATTGATAAATAATTAAATAAAGTGCTTCTCGCTATTATTTCCAACCCAAAATTACAAACAGAAAACTCAAGGTATGTTAAGGGGTAAGAAGATGAGTTTACTTAGGCTCCATTTGATTCTCATTAATGTAGAATGAGAGTGAAAAATATAACCGTTATTGGACCCCACACAATAGATAGAAATTCAAAATTGATAGATTGATATGATGGATAACGGTCATATTTTTCATTTTTATGAGTTTTTAATGAGAAACAAACGGAGGCTTAAACTTTTTGCATGGTTTAAGTCTTTACTCTTTTTTAAGTAATAATACAATTCATTTTATTGCTAAAGCATTATATATATTACGATAATATATGTATATCATGTGTTAGACTTAATATTGGTAAGTGACGGGTAAATTTTTGAGGACGAAAATATTTTAAGGGGGTGAGAATGTAATACCCAAAAAAATTTCATAAAATATAATTCAATTTTTATATACTATATTTTAATATTTTGAAAGTTAGGGACTAAATGATACATTTATCAAATTATATTTTATTTGTGTCAAATATTTAGATATTGATGGAGTTATCGTAAATATATGAATATTGGTCTCGTTGGATAAATCGTAATTACATATATAAATCAGATTCGAGAAAAAGTCGATTCGGATAAGTTAGCTCCAAGATATTTTAGTTTGAAGGTATTATCAAAAGCTAATTTATTATTATTATTATTATTATTTAATTATAATTTTGAAAGTAGGGGGTGATGAAAAAAAAAATTCCGTTAAAAACAAGAAATTCCGTTAGTTTTTCCGTTAAATCAAGAAATTCCGTTAGTTTTTCCGTTAAACCAACAAATTCCGTTAAATAGACACTTTTTATATATAGAAAGATAGAAAGATGTAGCTGCTTCTTTAATTATTAGCAGTCAGATTAATTCTTGTACTAATTTATTTGTGTCACATGAGCAAGACTTTGATCATTGTAATATTATCTTTGATTGTTTATCTAATTGTCTATATTGAAACAATAAATGATTGATGGAAATGATCAATAGAATTTTTATATGTAAGTTACCATGTTTTTGAAAAGGTGTCTACAACAAACCACCACATAAACAATCTAGCAGTTTTGACATATTGCTCTCTCCATTACATATCAATACATCCCTCCTCACACATTATTATTTTCAAGATATAGAGAAATTATATTTGTATTTCATTTTCATACAATTTCAAGAAATCTTTCAAGCGTTGTCGTAATTAAATATTTAGGTTATTTTCAGAAGTGAAAAATTAACAATTTAATTGAACCCACTAATCTTGAAGTTATTTGCACACAACTAGTGATGATGAATAATTTTGGGGAAAACAAGAAAACTCATATAAACTTTAAAATTTTGGAGTTTTTTCTACAATTTAATTGGCAACTTTTTAAGCAGGCGAGGTTCTTACCTATTTTCCTGATAAATCAACTAAGAATGTGAAAATTCAAACTCTACCATCTAAGGTGAACATTTTAAATTATGTTATTTGACACAATGCTTATATGAACACATATATATTTCACAATGCAAAAATTCCCCATAATTGAATTATATTTCCCTCTGGTTAATTTGCAAGATTCACAAGTCTTGTTTTACAACAAATGATATTTTTCCATCCTAGTACTACATTGTAAAAAGAAAACTAAACTAAACTAGAATAAACTTTGACTTTATTAACTAATCTTCCACCATAAATTGTGAAAGATACTTGAAGATTTAATTTAGCGTCTAGTACTATTAAATTGAAAGTAATTAAACATAATACTGTTCAAATTTAGTTAGTTTAGTCTCACGAAAATAAATAAATTAATGTAGTATTGACCAATGGGTGAGACAGATCAAAAAAGTGAAGCTCCTTTATCGTTCACCCGAATAATATAAGTAAAGTTGGTCGTATTATTTTTCTATAATTTTATTAATTAATTCTATAAAGGTAAAGAAATTGATGTGATCACTCCATGAACATTGCCTTTTTTTATTAATTCTTATTTATTTTATTATTTCAAATTGAAAAATCACTTTCAAAAGAAGAAATTATTAATGAACACATATGAAAAAGTAATTTTGAGCATTGAAAGAAAGAATAAATGGATTATTTTCAAGAATTTATATGACACTGAAACATGAGACACTAAATATTCCACCATCATTGTCATCCCAACTGCACAATTAATCTTGTGGTTTTTTAAAGTTTAATTATTTGTTAGAAAGTGTGTATCGTGTAGGGATCGTCTTATTTTATTTATTTATTTTTAACTCTTGCCTCAGTTTTGAAAAGATTATTTTCTCAACTCATAAACATATATATTTTGTACTGACGCTGGATTAAAAGATGTAATCATCAATTTGGAAGTTTACAATTGCTGTGAAAGTTATATTTATGTCATGCTACTAATATTTGTAATTGATTTGTTATTTAACTCAAGTTCGACCAATGAAGAGTTACAAGACGTCGACTAAAAAAAATAAAAAATAAAAAAAATCGACGAATAGACCTGTGGATACTGTTTGTAACAATTCCATTTTTTAACATTGTTTTTGGATTTCTAAAGATTAATTGTCTTAATGGAGGGCGAGTAAATCATTTACCAGATTAATAGTTTGACAACTTTAAATATAAATTTGTATAAAGCTCTGGAAAATAATAAACAAATAAATCACATTCAAACTTATTTAATTCGTCACAGTGAATATATTTGTTTAATTTTATATATTTCTCATTTTGTTGATGTTGTTTTTCTTTTGGCATGTTTGATTTTGTGAAAATGGTTAACACAAAAATGAGAAGAAGAAAATATTTTTGTTAACTATATATATATATATTTCATTCAATTGTCTTGTATTTATTGACGAATTTACAAGATTCAGGTGTACAGAAAGATGAAAAATTGATAACTCTAAAATCTAAAAGATTTAAATTTACAAAATATAAACGTGATAACTCTAAAATCTAAAAGATTAAAATTTGCAAGATTTTACCTTCATTCAATACCCCTTAAGTTGGCGATTGGATTAAAATATCAAGAACACCCAACTTGTGAAGTAGTCGATGATAAGAATCACCTCCAAGTACTGGATTGGTAAAAATGTTGTCAATTGATTGTTAGATTGTAATTAGGAAGGAGTAAGAAGATCTGCTTGAATCTTTCTGGAACAAAATGACAGTCACTTTCAAGATGTTTAGTGTGTTTACGGACTACATGATTTTTGACAATGTGAATAGCAGACTGGATATCACAATGAACTGGAATCACTTGTGGATGATTAATACCAAGATCCAAGAGAACATGTTTTAACCATTGCAATTCAGAAGTAAGTGGTGCAAGAGAACGATATTGTGCTTTTGCAGAAAAATGAGAAACAGTTGGTTGTTTCTTGATTTTTCAAAAAATAGGACTGGAACCTAACATGATAAAATAACTAGCAGTAGAGTGACGAGTTGTATGACATCCAGCCTAATCAGAGTCAGCATAAAATAAGAGAATTAGATGCAGAAAGGAATTATTTTTTTTACAAAAACTACCTTTAAGATAATGAAGAACCCGATTGGGAGGAATATGGAGATTGCATGAATTGACTTGGAATATTTACAGTATATTGAATATACAGTAAAAGACGACCACGAGTCGATGATAGACTGTTGGATCGGGAAGGAGAGTACCATCTGTTGCTCCAAAGGAAAATCTGATGGTCGAAAACTAGTCATACCAAAATAAAATAATATGTCAAGAGTATATATTTGTTGTCACAAAAAATTCCTTGTTTAAAGCGAGATACATCAATACCTAAAAAATACTGTAGATCACCAAGATCTTTTATTGAGAAAGATTGAGGAAGAAATTTTTTTTTATGTTAGAGAGGACATCATTAATGTTTCCAATGATAATGATATCATCAACATAAACGAGAACAAAAATAGAAATTTGAAATAGATTGACAAACAAAAGTGGTTGAGAATTTGGAAAACCATTGACGAGAAGCTTGTTTAAGACTACATGCATAGAAGTATTTAATTTGCATACCCGAGTCTCTCCCTTACGAGAAAATCTGGTGGAGATTTTCATATACACTTCTTCATTGAGATCTCCTTGATGAAAACCATTGTTGATATCAAGTTGGTACAATGACCAATTTTTTATGACAACAATGGAGAGAAGAAGATGAATAGTAACTAGTTTGGCGACAGGTGCAAAGGCATCATGATAATCAATGCCTTCAACTTGAGTATAATATTTGGCCATGGCATCACGCCATTTGTTAGATTTCATGGCTTGAAAATAAGATGTTGGTTCATGATTTTCAATGATATTGGTTAGAAAGACACGATAAGATTGGCTTTGATGAGATAAAGAAAAATAATTTATTAGTGGAAAATCAGTTGAGTATGAAGTATGATTACAAATATTATCATCCAAATGACCCGGTGGATGACTGATTCGCGAGGGTGATACTAATGATAGGAATAGGTTCCATTGAAGGCAATTAGTGGAGGGAATGTCATTAAAAATGGAGAAAATTTGATAGAGCTATCAAGCTGAGAAGATGTGGGTATAGGCACTAGAGAATCATTGGAATAATCAATGAGATTATGAAGGATAGAATCACTTCAAGAACACATCAGTGAAAACTATCGATGTTGTAGTGAAATAATCAAATGTTCCATCGTCGTTGATGGGAGTAATGGTAATTGAATTTTTTAATAATGGAGATGTAAGATCATGATATGGAAAATTTGATTCAAGAAATATGACATCACGAGAAACATAAATTTGATGAGTTTTGAAATCACATATGTGATATCCTTTTTAACATACGAATAACCAACAAAAATTCGAGGCTTGGCTTACTCATCAAATTTATATTGAATATTCATATTTTTAGCAAAACATAAACATCCAAAAATGCGAAGAGATGAATATGATGGAACAGTTCCAAGTAAAACTTGATGTAATTTGTATTTAAGGATTATAGTTGGAAGTTTGTTAATAAGAAAGGCAACACTCTGAATACATTTGGAAAATTCAAATATATACAAAGATGAAAAATTGATAACTCTAAAATCTAAAAGTTTGAAATTTACAAGATATACATAAAGCTGATAACTCTAAAATCTAAAAAATTAAAATTTACATGATTTTATCTTCTTCCAATATATAGCTAAAAATTAGATTTTCAATAGATTTTGATAAAAGTTGCGGGTTCCATGAAATGTGTAGTTAAAATTAATTATTAGTTTTGTCTAATATTTTTTTATCAATTTCTTAGTATTCACGAAAATATATTTCGGATTTAAATCACCGCAAGTGCACGGTTCGTTGACAAGTAATAAAATGGAAACCCTAGAATTTTGAGTATCGTTCCCACGAGAATTGATTTAACGTGATTATTATTATCTCGACCTTAACCGAATCTATTAAACTCAAGATGATTGTTTTTGTGATTTTTTATGAAGCTATGACTACTGTGTGAATCAAACTAAAGTGATTAGTTAAATGCAAAAATATGTCGAATGCAAAAGATTGATGAAATTAATGTATGAAAAAACGTACTAGGATCCCGAATCACCAAACAAGTTCACTTTTAACTTCTATTTCACAATTTGACAACACGATGAATTGGTTGAAGAATCAATGTTTCTAACTTATTCAATAATCTCTTTCGAGTAGAATTGAACATATTCTAGCATACCATTTGACTATATTTCTATGACAAATGCAATATACAAGAATGCATGACGTTTTGTAAACACTTAGAGATTCACATAAAGCATAGCGGTATATTTTTATCCCTTATCGGACCTTACAGTGATTTATACCTTGTAAAATCTATTTTCCTTCTTTCGAATACATAAAATAAATCACTCAAACTCATACAACTATTGCGCATATAATTGTAGAGGCAAGAAAGTGTATATAAATCATTCAACATCCATCAAACATGTTTCAATATCAAATTGCAAAATAGAAATTAAAAGTTCACAATACGAGGTTCATCGTTCACCTAGTACAATTAAAAACCTAGCCTAGCATAGATAAATTAAAATAACAAAGAAAATATTTAGGAGAAGACATCACCCAATTCTTGAATGTAAAGCTAGAAATCTTGGATCTTGGAGTGAAATTCTTCGTCCTTGCCTTCGTTCTTGCTCAAAAAGGTTGTTTTTCTCTCTAAGAAGGTGTAACCTTAGTTTCTAAACGTATTTTAGCTTTTATAGTTGTCCTAAAATCATTACCATACAAGTTGGAGTCGGATAAGAAAACCAGAAAATTCGCGCCGATTTTCTTCCTTGCGGCCGCAAGGACAAATTCCTTGCACCCGCAAGGAGTAACTTTTTTTCCAAAAATTTTCCCTGTCTCCTTGCTTGTGGCCACATGGAAGATTATACCTTGCGGCCGTAAGGTGTAAACAACTATCACATATCTTCATTTTGGTCCTCCAACTTCAATCTTCTCTTGTCTTGACCTCTTTTGTTCATTCTTTTCCTCCAATCATCCCATGCATTCCTCAATGTATGATTAAACTCATGTCCGCTCTTGAGTTGGCCTCGGGTCATCTTTTGATTATTTACATTTTGGTCCCTGAACTTTTGTTTTCCTTCGTTTTGACTCATTTTCTCTACTTTTCCTCTAATTTCCACCATAATTTTCATTGTTGCCCTACAAACACAATTCACACAAATTAAGCTCTATTTCGAATGTTTATCGATAATTATTCATGTTTGTGAACCAAAATAAACGTATAAAAATTGCCCTTATCAACTCCCCCAAACTTGTTTCATTGTTTGTCCTCAAACAAATTCATAACTTACATCCAAGTAGCACATGGTTCAACAACTTTGCTGTGTCTCAGGATTGGAACTTAGTAAGAGCACATGAACAATTACATCCATGGATAATCAAGTCAATCTCCACATATTATATGCAAAACTCGAAGTGTGTGTGTGTAAATTCATACCAACATGTTGTAATCATGTTTGACTCATATCCGACCCAATGTAGTCAGAATTTTTTTTCTCCTCATCGCTCGAGAGATACACACACCCCTAAACTTATTATTTTCACTTAAGTATCCCGAGGTGTGTTCTAAGGTTGAGCCTATTCACATCTATTACTTCTCATCTCTTAGTTTAGATAGATCTTACCATTACAAGTTCACACTTCAATAAATAAGGGCTCTCCTATTTTTTTGATTTCTTCAACCTTTTAGATTAAACTGAGTTAGTTGTCTCGCGTTAGAGATATAGTTTTGTCAACCGAGTGTCTGGGGCTAATCAATGCATTTCAAACACAAGAGTATTTATATAATTTATCAATAGATAGATACCATTTTTCTCTTTTCTTTTATATAACATCTTTCCTTTGCTTTCTACATAACCCCCGTAGCGAGCTTTAGGCCGATGATTCCCAAGTCAGATGACCATAGGGCACCAGGTTTTAAACCCTTACAGGCTTAATCACTCGAGTTATATAGGCTCAAACAAATGTCGTTGTTTACTCAACGATTGGTGCAATACCCCTTATTTTTTAGACATCCAATTTCAAAAACTACAATCTAACTTGAAACTTTCACTTCGTTTTCATCTCATTGGTTTAAGACAATACATACATAACATCATGCACGGAACCCCTACTCGTCTTAATGTTCCCTTGCAACAGTTTAATCACATCTAAACTATTCTAAAGATTGGTCATGGTTTAGTACAAAAGAGGGTTTTTGGGTATAATTTCTATGTTCAACTATCTCTAAAACAATTAGTCAAATCAGTAGTCCAATATTCAAGTATGAGTGTCGTGCGCAAAATAAATCGAGTTTCACATTAACATGTATCGATCAAGCTAATAATGCACAATTTTCATCATTCATGGTTCGTACATAATCCAATATCTAATATCATAGTCAGCAGAGTTGTTAAACCCACACAAGCACACAAAATTGTAAACTACTTCAGAATAACTCAACGACAAATGGAGAACTCTTTTCTTTTCACACAATCACACAAACGTATATAAAACATTGTCCCACCCCCAAACGTATATAGAACATTGTCCTCAATGTTTAAAGAATAATAGAATGTAAACTTAGCAGTTCATAAAATTAAGGACAAATTCATAGAAAATAGAGAACAAATGGTGAGGAATACTCCACTGATCGATGGAGATGCGAAGGTGAAGATGGTGGAAGAAAAAAGAAGTGTGGATTATGCATAGGCTCTTTGATTGCCTGTAGAGATGATAAAAGAGTAATCTTATTAAAAATTATAAAAAAAACTTGAAAAAGAAATTCCTGATCTAATGCATAAAGCGAAATAAATAAAAGGGAAGAATTGTTGGGTTGCCTCCCAATCAGCGCTTGTTTATAGTCGATAGCTCAACTGTACTGTGGTGGTCTGTTAGGGTACGTCGAACATAGCCTTGGAGGTCCTGATTAGCTTCTTCAATGACATTTTCTTTCTTACTGCAATGTTCCCCCAAACTTCAGCCTTAACGTTCGTGTCATCTGATTTTCCCTCATAAACTGTCTCGAACTCAACAATGTAGCCTTCTTGCTTCTTAAGATTTTGTTCGAGTTGAAAATGCACATTATGATCATCAGCAACGTTTGAAAAGTTTTGAAACACAATTTTCTTCTGCAACACCTTCCCTACCACATCAATTCGATAGCACTTATCTGACTTGAAATGCCCATCCATCATATTGAAAACGCTGAATGTGATCTGTTCCTCATCAAATCTCAAATTTAACTGACCATTTTCAACATCTATCAGACCTCTGCTGGTAGTTAGGAACGGCCTGCCCAAGATAAGTGGGATATTCTTGTCTTCTTCCATATCCAGAATGAGGAAATCTGCTGGGAAAATAAATTTGTCCACCTTGACTAGTACGTCTTCAATTATCCCATTCGGATGTGCAAACGATCGATCAACTAATTGCAGTGTCACGTAGTTGCTTTGGTTTCCCCTAGTATGAGTTTCCTGAAAACAGATAGATGCATTAAATTAATACTTGCACCAAGATCACAAAGAGCTTTTTCAAAATAACATTCACCAATAGTGCAAGGTATAGTAAAACTTCCTGGATCTTTTAGTTTTGGTGGGAGTTTTTTCTAAATTACGGCACTGCACTTCTGTGTTAGCATTACTGTCTCATGCTCCTCTAACTTTCATTTCTTGGATAGAATATCTTTCAGGAACTTGGCGTAGCCAGACATTTTGAACAGTGCTTTGACAAATGGGATGTTTATTTGGAGTTTCATGAAAACTTCGAGAAATTTCTTGTATTGTTGCTCCCATTGATGCTTCCTTAACCGTTGTGGGAATGGAATGGGTGGCTCATAGGGATTTACCGAATTATCTGGCCCTTGTTGCGATTTTTCTAGACTTTCTCTTCCTGATGTCTTCTGGTGTTGTGAACCTGATTCTCATTCTCTTCTTCAGAAGACTCCACTTGCTCTTCATTTGCACCCGGTCTCTTGACATGTATCTCAGGTAGCTGAACTCCACTTCGTGTAGTAATGGCTTGACTTTACTTCCTAGGATTAACTTCTGTGTTGCTCAGTAACGCACCAGATACTCTTCCTGTCATAGAGATAGCTAATTGTCCCACTTGAGTCACTAGATTTTTAATGGATGCTCCTTGATTTTGGAAGTTTGTTTCAGTCTTCCTCATGAATTGATTTGTGATTTCGATATATTTTTCGGTCTTCTCCATGAACTTTGCAAACATGTCTTCCAACTGAGGTTTTTTCTCCTGCTGAAACTGCCCATGAGCCCGATTATGATTCAAATTATGATTCTGGTTTCCACCCCAAGAGAAATTTGGGTGATTTCTCCATCCTGGATTGTATGTTTCAGAGTATGGGTTGTTTTGCTGATGTTGACCCCATTGAGCAAAGTCCACATATTACATTTCTTGTGTAAGGATAGGACATTCGGTTGTGGGATGTGCTGCTCCACATTCTTCACAAACTAACTTTCTGACGTGTGCTGAGTTCACCGTCTATGTTATGTTCTCCACCTTGTGAAATAACGAATCAATTTTTGCAGACAATGCCGAGTAGCTATCCACCTCATACACTCCAACTGCTTTCTTTGTACCAACTCGATCGAACGACCACATGGCTGATTTATTCGCCATTCTCTCAAACAACTTCCAAGCTCCCTCGATTGACCTTGTAATTAGGGAGCCATTTGATGAAGAGTCCACCATGCTCCTGAAAGTTGGAGTTAGTCCTATATAGAAAAATCTAACTTGTGTTTTCTTATCAAACCTATGTTGAGGACACTTCCGTAGCATGCTCTTGAATCTGTTCCACGCTTCATCAAAAGATTCAGTGTCATGTTGGCTAAATATTGATATGCCGTGCCTCATTCTCGCCACTTTGGCTGGTGGGAAGTATTTGGTGCAGAATTTATGAGTCAGGTCGTTCCAAGTAGTTATACTTGCCACCGGAAGTGAATCGAGCCATTCAAGTGCTTTATCCCGAAGAGTGAGTGGGAACAACCTCAGTCTGATTGCATATTCTGATATCCCTTGGTACCTGAAATGTTGACACATATCCAAGAAACGGCATAAATGTGTATGTGGATTCTCATTGGCTGTCTCGTAGAATTGATGTCTATTTTGAAAGAGTTGAATGACATTTGTCTTCAGTTGAAAGTTCGGCTGCTCGAATGCTGGGTAGACAATGCTAGATTGGCTTTGAATAACAAACGGTGATAAAAAAATCCCCAAGCAAAGCAGCCCCATCATCGTGTGCTTCAGCATTGACTGGAACTGCAGGTGCTACAATCGGTTCCAGTTGTTGATTAGCCATTGTATTTGTTCCTGATAGTCCTGTCGATAATAGTAGAACTTAGCTCAACCCAAGTAAATAAACTAAATGGAAAACAATAAATAAACTAAACTTAAAAGCAAGTTCGAATTAGTGTCTAGATAATAAAAATCAAGTTAATACTCGATCCCCGGAAACGGCGCCAAAAACTTGTTCACGAAAATATGTTTTGGATTTAAATCACCGCAAGTGCACCGTTCGTTGACAAGTAATAAAGTGGAAATCATAGAATTTCGAGTATCGTTCCCACGAGAATTGATTTAACGTGATTATTATTATCTCGACCTTAACCGAATCTATTAAACTCAAGATGATTGTTTTTGTGATTTTTGATGAAGCTATGACTATTGCGTGAATCAAACTAAAATGATGAGTTAAATGCAAAAATATGTCGAATGCAAAAGGTTGATGAAATTAATGTATGAAAACGTGTATTAGGATCCTTAATCACCAAGCAAGTTCACTTTTAACTCCTATTTCACAATTTGACAACACGATGAATTGGTTGAAGAATCAATATTTCTAACTTATTCAATAATCTGTTTCGAGTAGAATTGAACATATTCTAGCATACCATTTGACTATATTTCTATGACAAATGCAATATACAAAAATGCATGACGTTTTGTAAACACTTAGAGATTTACATAAAGCATAACGGTATATTTCTATCCCCTATCGGACCTTACGATGATTTATACCTTGTAAAATCTATTTTCCTTCTTTCGAATGCATAAAATAAATCATCCAAACTCATACAACTATTGCGCATATAATTGTAGAGGCAAGAAAATGTATATAAATCATTCAACATCCATCAAACGTGTTTAAATATCAAATTGCAAAATAAAATTAAAAGTTCACAATATGAGGTTCATCGTTCACCTAGTACAATTAAAAACCTAGCCTAGCATGGATAAATTAAAATAACAAAGAAAATATTTAGGAGAAGACATCACCCAATTCTTGAATGTAAAGCTAGAAATCTTGGATCTTGGAGTGAAATTCTTCGTCCTTGCCTTCGTTCTTGCTCAAAAAGGTTGTTTTCTCTCTAAGAAGGTGTAACCCTAGTTTCTAAACGTATTTTAGCTTTTATAGTTGCCCTAGAATTATTACCATACAAGTTGGAGTCGGATAAGGAAACCAGAAAATTCGCGCCGATTTTCTTCCTTACGGCTGCAAGGACAAATTCCTTGCAGCCACAAGAAGTAACTTTTTTTCCCTGTCTCCTTGCTTGCGGCCGCATGGAAGATTATACCTTGCGGCCGAAAGGTATAAACAACTATCACATATCTTCATTTTGGTCCTCCAACTTCATTCTTCTCTTGTCTTGACCTCTTTTGTTCATTCTTTTCCTCCAATCATCCCATGCATTCCTCAATGTATGATTAAACTCATGTCCGCTCTTGAGTTGGCCTCGGGTCATCTTTTGATTATTTACATTTTGGTCCCTGAACTTTTGTTTTCCTTCGTTTTGACCCATTTTCTCTACTTTTCCTCTAATTTCTACCATAATCTTCATTGTTGCCCTACAAACACAATTCACACAAATTAAGCTCTATTTCGAATGTTTATCGATAATTATTCATGTTTGTGAATCAAAATAAACGTATAAAAATGTCCTTATCACTTAGCAAAGTCAAACATGGACTTAAGATTGTACAGCTGCACATGACACCTGAGAGTCCGAGACCTATGTTAGGAGCCGTTAAGAATGTTTAAAGACAATCTGTCAGAATATTTGTACTAAAACTATGATTTTGCTATTTGTACATTAGGGTTGACATTCCGGTGTAAAGTCCCCCTCACACTATATATATATATATCAACTCTCTACATTAAGTTCATCTTCCTTGGCTAGCGCTAATGTTATCTCCCTGTCTTTTGTAGTAATGAGATGTTCGAATAGACTTGCTTTTGATATACTTATACGTTACATGTTAATTTAGAATATTGAAAAACTTACTTCTTTTTGAAAGCAAAGCTTAACTTACACAAAGTTAACTCTCAAGTAAAATCAAACACACTCTTTGATAAACAAGTACAGAATAATATTAACCTTTTGATGTTGAGCCTAACCATCCTATTTTGCTAATCCATTGCTGATTCTGTAGATGACGGCAACAAATTTACTCCAAAGATATTTTACATTACCTCATTTCTGCAACGAGAATAAAGTATCGCACAAACTATAGATGGCGACAAGGCAAAACGAGAATTAAAATATCTTCATTTCCCACTGTATGTACTTATTTATTTTTTAAATATAATTTAAGTTTAAACACATAAAAGATCAAATAAATAAGTGGAAATTACGGGCCCGTTTGGTATGGATTCTCCAAATTCTACAGTAAATCAATTCTCATTTTCAACCACACATTTTTCAATAAAATAATATTTTTCATCACATCAATAATTTTTTCTTCTTTTTCAGCTACACATTTCCCATCATATCACTATTCAAAATCAATTATTCCCCCAAAAAATCCCTCCCAAACAAGCTCTACACTAAACCCTACTTTTCAAAACTTAAATTCTAAAATCAGATTTGAAATTTATTTTTTTAAAAATCAAATATTTTATATATAGATACTGGTTTTTTATATTTAATTAAATATTAATAATATAAAAATTAATTTATATACTGACACGACCTGTCCCAGATCACCCTAATGGACCCGAAACGTGACGTGCGCCGATGGTAGAGACTGACTAGATGCCGACCCACCACCAAGGCTGACTACAAGTTATTACAAAATATCAAGAATCACATGTTTATGAAAAATACAGTGCGATGGGCCCAAAATAAATAGTTTGTGCTCTACCAAAATGCAGCACATCGGGTGGCTAAACTTTGAAATCATTAGACTCCTCAATCTATTAAGAACCAATGCTGCCTGTAAGGAAAATTGTGGGAAAATATATGCACTAATAACTCAGTGAGTGGAGAAATTCAAAAATAATTATGCATTTATATTCACAATTTTATCAACATCAAGTTTACATAATTTACCAGTCCACAGTATCACAACATATAATAATAATAATCAAAAAGTGAGACATCTCATGACGCGGAAAAATATCATCTAATAGTCATGATAGATTATCAACTCAAATACATATCATCATATCATCATATGTAATCAACAAAAAATGTACCCTCTGATTGAAATCAATAATCCGCCCCTTGGGCTAAATACTTTTGTCACGGCCCATAGGCCCCTTCGTGATCGAAAGTGTATCTCAAAGACCTCTCATAATCAATACTAGAACACGCACAAGGCCACTCAGTGAACTACATGTACACGATCATACCCCTTCATCCACGATCAATACCCCTCAGTGTAGTATAGAACACGACCAAGGTTACTCCGTGAACTAGAATAAGTATATAATCATGGGTACTTTTCTAGTTGATTTCAATATCACATATGTCTCACATTTCAATTCACATATAATCCATACAAAATCTTTAAAATTCCACACAAATCATAATGAAGGAATATTTTCAAATTAATTGTGTAATTGGACAAATAATTCACTTAATTGCATAAAATGGATAATAATATAATTAATTATCAATACTTGGAAAATACTTAAGTTTTTCCACTCACAGGTTAATGGATAGAAACTTGAATAAAATTGACCGGAATTCCCCAAACTTTCACGTCACTACCTGAAATAACAGTATAAATACACAATCAAAACTTGACAATTAAACTAATACAATTCCACAATATAACTCCTTAACTTCTATGTTAACTCTTGCATCTCTATTTCTCTTAACTTTTCCTCTCTTTAACTTATTCTCAACAAATCACCGCTTGATCAAATTCATTACTCACCCACATTATACATATACAACGCCCATACCTAATTGAATCCAATACCTCAACTTCCATATTTAGCACTTAGTTTAATTCAACTTATAAAATCTGAGAAAACCAAGTTTTGACAAAAACAGCACTAAAATTCCAAATATTGAAATCTGTCACTTGTTTCTCTATACTGAATATTATCACCAAAACTATTGACAGAAATAGCACTTCCTAGTAATAATTTCAGAATTAGCATCGATATATGTTTTATCTTAAAATTGCTTAAAATGGAAAATTACAACCTTCAATCCATAATTAAGTGTTAAGCATCATACCATAACAAGAAAATCAAAACATATATACCTATTTCACAAACCCATTTCAAAATTCCACTTTTTTCAATTACAATCTTCACTTAAAACATTTCTTTAATATACTCTTATTTAAAAGCTCAAATACGCATCTATAACACCTCACTCTTGCTAACCTCGAATTCTTTTAAAAAATTTCATAAACCCTAAAAATTCAAGTAACATAAATCTTACTTACCTCTTGAAAATAAGAAGAATTAATGAATGAAGGCCCCAAACGTAACCCATTTCTTCTTCTCTTTTTCCTTGTTTTTTTTTCTTCTTCCTTTCCTTCTCAATTTTTCTTCTCTCAGTCTCTCCCTCTCGGTCTCTCTGCGTGGTGTATGTATATCCAGGAAATGCATATCCAATGAAATAAAATTGGAAATGGGTTGTATATAGGACACATGTAATCCACTCACCCCCACAATTGCAAAGAAAGTCCCTCTTCTTCAATTAAACTCAACATTTAGTCCTCAACTTCCAATGGATATAAAATGTAACCATGATACTTTTAATAATATATAAGTAAACCCCCCAAGATTAATTTTTCTCCATCTTACCTTCAAATATTGTCAATATGTAAAATAACCTCAATAAAATAATTTATTCCATTTAAGTCATTATTTAACTAACTTGACGATTTAGACTCTCGACTTTGACTAAATACTTTCTCGACTTTGACTATAAATGAATGGGGTGTAACATATACACCCCATCCCATGCGTAAATCACTAATTTTTTACTGTAACTCCCTCACCCCCAATCTCTATCTCTCTCTATCGGCGGCTTGGAAGGTGTTTCTCTCCAATCGTGTCGCCACCATGCCACCGAAATGGGACGCCCACTGGATGAGACATCGGAGGTGTAGCCACAGATCGCGTCACCTACCGAAACCCTCCAAGAACCTTAATTCTTATTCTTCTTCATCGAAATTCTTCTTTTCTGTACTCACTATCACACTCACTATCACACACATATACATAAGCGTGGCCAGGTACTGGGATAGGTACAGCCATGGCTTCATCAAGAGATTTCGACCCAACATTAGGGTACTTGACCCGAAAAGAAACGGAGGTGAAGTCCTGGTGCGCACTTCGCTCCCTGGTTGAGGGCTATGACGATTTTTTACTGTGCGCTTGAGAAGCTGTACTTGAAGTGTATGTGCGTTAATGATGAGGATCTGGCGATTGCAACTCACTCTTTCTCGATTTTGAAAGAGCTCGTTTTCCTGATTAGATGCAACCGATAAGATATGGGTTCCGACTATTGTCCGTGATATGTGGTTGATTGTTGGTGCGGTGTGGTGTGGGTGTGCGGTGGTGCGGTGCGATTGAAGCCTTCATGCTATGTATTGTTTGTAAAGCGGCAGATATTGTAATGTTCAGTTCTTTGTTTTTGTCTTTTTTTCTTATGGAGGTGGTGTCGTGGTGGGATGAAATATGTGATGGTACGGTTGTGGTATGTTGTGCGATGGTGGTGGATCTATGAGAACGGTGACATTGTGCAGTGATTTTGTTGGTGGCGGTTGTGTTGGCGGGGGTGGTGGTGGTGGTTTTGTGGATCTAATAATTTGATATGGTGGTGGCGGTGATATTGTTGGTGTTGGAGATTTTCATGGTTTTTGGTTTGCCGTTGATTGGTGAGGCTGTGTTGTCGACGTTAGTGATCGTGGTTGTGGTGAGTTGCCCACTGTGGTAGCAGCGACGGAGTAGGGTTAAGGCATGTAAGACAGTGGTGGTGGTGAGGTGGTGCTGTCTCTGTGACCATGTGCTGTGACTTGAGCCATATGCTGTGACCAATGCTGTGACATGAGCCATTTGCTGTGATCTGAGTCATGTGTAAAATATTTTATGACCTATGCTGTGACTATCAACAAAAACCAGAGCCATTTGGAAAAAATATTCTGTGACGTGCTGTGGCCATTTAAAATAAACCTGTGACTATCAACAAGAACCCGAGCAATGTGGAAATATATTCTGTAACATGTGTTGTGACCATTTGAAAATAATCCGTGACTATTAATAAAAATGTGAGACATGAGCCTTATCGTGTTATCAATCATTATAAATAAACAACCATGCATTGTGATTTGTGACCTGGGCTGTGACTTGTGACTTATGACTTGTGACCTAGGCTGTGACCAACTGCATAAAAAAAATATGACGGAGTTTGTAGCGGGAATATTTGTCGGAGTTGGAACAATTGTCGGAATCGGAGCAGTAGCCGAAACGGTCACCGGAATAGTCGTCGGAATCGGAGCAGTCGCCGAAGTAGTTGGCGAAACGATCGTCGGAATCAGAGTAGTCGGCGGAACGGTCGCCGGAAAGGCGGGGGTGGTGGAGGTGGGTGGGTTACCCAAGGCCATTGCTGGCCTTGGGCCTCATATCATGAGGAGCCTCAAGTGGCCTTGGGCCTCATATCATGAGGGGCCTCAAAAAAATTGAATCATCTTCTATAGTGGTGTTGCATCATGAAGGTAAGTAAACTTTTACATCGATGGATCATAATTCAATTTCTTTTATTTCTATTGTGATTGTTGTTTTTATTTTTTATATTTTTAGAGATAGGATATTTTGGCCAATAAATGCTAGTCACCATTTCACACCTCACTGATTTCCAAAGCCCTTTGTATTCTATTTTTTGAACATGAGAACTAATTTTTGGACGAATCGAACACTGACCGAGTACCATTGGTATAATATTTCTCATCACGAAAAATTATTTGATTAGACTATATTCGATACTAATACGCCTGTTAAAAAATTTATGTGTAGGAGTCTCATAATAATTTATCGTCTAGGGTCTCAAAATTTTCAGGGCCGACCATGTGGGTCGCCCATGTGAAGTGATTCGATCCACAACTTATTAGAGTGAATTGGAGGGGTTAATTACCTCAATAGTCACTGAACTTTATTGACCATCTGGGAAACGTTTTGCAAAGTTTAGTGACCAATGATGTGATTTTTGAAGTTCAGTGACCAATGTGGTGATTTTTCGAAAATTCAGTGACTAACCACGTAGTTTTTAAAGTTCAGTGACCTGGTGGAAACTTTAGCCAAAGTTCAGTGACTATTGGAGTAATTAACCCGAATTGGAGGGAGTGTAGAATTCAAACCCACAACTTCTCTTAACTTCCATCTGATAGAAATTCAGAAAATGATTATCGATTCAAATGTTTTAACAAACACTTTTCGCATTCATAAACTTTAAATTAAACTCCATGTTGAAATCCAAGAAATCAATAGAAAATAAAACATACTTATATCCATAGATTTCTGATTATTTGCCTGAATGGGTTAGATGTTCCAATTGATTGGTGATCTCCTCTTCAATTTTGCTCTATATTGATGGAGATGTAGAGAAACTCAAGAACACCAACAATTGGGGACCATGACCTCAGTATAATAATAAGATAATGAATAGTCATTATCTTTCATTTGTTTCAAATTGGTCCCTTCAACAATATAAAACAAACTTTCGGTCTCTACACTTTAATTCTATGAAGCCTAATACCCATTAGAAAAATTCATCTTTATTGGATCACTTTAATTGATTAATCTTCTTTAAATAATAGCACCACACATTTTAATATATTACGTGTGGCCCTATATATGTTAAAAATTTTCAACAATCTCCCACTGGGCCATACGCGTAATTTTTCAAATGTACACAACCTTATGAGCTCAAAATTTTGTTATTATTATTATTATGGGTATTTCAAACAATCTCATCCATCAGTCATATTGATATATGATCAAAGCGATTTTCGTCACATTTAACGTGACTAAATTCATTAATGGTTGCGTACACCCATACAACCAAATGACATAGATCAATCGTGGAAATGTAGCGTGGAAATTACATGTTATGTTATCTAAACATGTCTATTTCCAACTGGTCCAATCTTATTTCTTAAGTGAGATTAACCATAAACTTTAATGAGAGTGGAACTGAACTGAATACTTTATTTCTGAAAGTAATCGAATATCCATAGACAAAATATGTGTCTAAAACAGACAACATCTAAATACAAACTCTCACTAAACTTCTCCACTTACTAAATGGCATATCATCAAAAGATGAAACACCCATGTGAGCATTATGCTCATAAAAGACGTTGGATGGTAGCCATTTAGTAAATGAATCCATGATTATGGAGTTTGTCTTAATATGTTTTATAAAAATCTAACCACTCTAATTTCTTTCCTTCCAACTAGGAACTTAATGTCTTTAGATTTTGACATCGTCATGTTCCCGTTGGAATATAAGACTGCTATTGTCACATAATAACTTAAACGGTCTTTCAATTCCATCCAAAAAAATGCAGTCTAGTGACAATATTTTGCAGTCATATTCCATGATCATAACCAAAATATCCAACGATCTTCAATTGGTCTGATTTTCCTGAATATGATCATGTAATCCTTAGTTCTCTATAGATACTGAATAACCTCATGCTGCTTCCAAATTTTCATCACAAATTTAGTTAAATATCTGTTTAGCATTCCAATAAATGCTATATCCGAACGTGCATAAACCTAAGTATACATTAAATTCTCAATTGTTGAAGCATATAGAATTTCACGTATTTCTTTTTTTCTTTTTATAATTTATCCGTGAGGTATTAATTTAGACTAAACTTGTCTCCCTTATCAATAGGGGTATCACCTGAAATGCATATCTGCATTTCAAATATTTTAAAAACATTACCGATACATCTCTATTGTGATAATCCAAAAATACACCAAGAATTATTTTTGTATATCTATATCCTTAATAGAAAAGATGTATCACCAAGATGTTCCATATCAAAATTTCATGACAGAAATTTCATGTTTCACGTATAAGTTTATGTCATTGCAGACAAGCAGTATGTCATCGACATACAATACCAAAAAAAAAACGCGCTTACTCCCATTAAACTTGTGATATACACAATCATCAACTGGATTCATTTCAAAATCAAATGAGATAATTATTTGATAAAATTTGTGATACTATTTCGGGAAACCAGCTTAAGCCATAGATGGATTTCACTAATTTGCAAACTATATTCTTTGGGTCTCCCGACACAAAGTTTTCTGGTTGCACCATATAGATCGTTTTATCAATGTCACCATTGAGAAACGCCGTCTTAACATCCATCTAATGTAGCTTAAGATCAAAATGTGCAACAAGTGTCATAATTATCCTGAAAGAGTCTTTCGTTGAAATTGGAGGGAAAATCTCTTTGTAGTCAATGCATTCCTTTTGGGTAAAACCTTTAGCTACAACACGAGTCTTATATCTTTTTACATTACCATTCGAATCTCTTTTGGTTTTAAATATTCATTTCCAACCAATGAGTTTCGCACCTTCTGGTAGTAGGACAAGATCTTAAACTTTATTGTCTTGCATAGACTTATACTCCTTATCCATGACATCAATCCACCTTTGAGGGTTATTCATTTGCATGACTTGATGAAAGTTGATTGATCAGGTCTACTTTCACCAATCCATGCCATCCTTATTTTTTTGAAAAAAGACTATAAAATCATCCAAAATTGTATTTCTCCCTTTTATAGTGGATTTCCTTAATGGCATTTGTTCTTGAGGTTGTTGAGTTTGAATTTCTAGAACAATCAAGAGATTGTGCATATGGGATTTTGTGATTTAGTTTTCGATCCGAAATTGCTTATTGAACAAGATCTAGAGTAAGAATTTGTCCCTGAACCTGATCATTGTCAACTGCAACAGAAGAAATATATACATATTCTTCATTCAAGACAAAACTATTAACTTTATAATATTATCTTCCCCCGCAAACTCTACATCCTCAAGAAATCAAATATTTCCCATTTGAAAATTGACTTACTAGTGGGATCTTTAAAAAATTTGTAACCTCTTAAAAATTGCTTTACTTGGAACTGTGTTGAGAATTTAAGCTGCAGTCTTTAGTACTTCTACCTAGAAGGATCCTGATGTACTGTGAAATGATTCCACATTCCTCTAGGAATTTAGCAAAAGGACCTGGACGTTGTTCTCCTGATCCGTCATATCTATCATAGTATTCACCACTATGGTAAGATCTGACTTGTTAAATTCTTTTACTGAGTTGATTTTCAATCTCAGTCTCGTATGCCTTGAACATGTCCAGTGTTTGGGATTCTTTATATATGAGAAATAGGTAGCCATAGTGACAAAAATTCATCTATGAATATAATAAATTACTGTTGACCATTCCAAGAAGTCGAATGGTATGGTCCACAGATATCTGCATGAATTAGCAAGACGTCCGAAGTTCTGTGGCACTTAATCTCCTTATATTTGTTTGTTTTCCCTCATTGCAATTGATACTGACACTTAAGTCTGGAAAAATTAAGGAAATCAAGAATTCATTCTTACACAAGTTTTTCATTCTCTTTTGAGAGAAATGACCTAAACGCTTGTTCCATAACAAAGTTGAATTCTCATTGGTTAATTTATATTTAATACCACGCGGATTCACATACATGATTTCTTTATAAGAGGCAACCGTATTAAGCAGATGTAGGTTATCTTAACTGGATAAAGAACTGGTGCTCAGAATATTTGAGGTAAGAAAAAGATCAAATTGACTATTTCAAATTGAACAAGAGTAACCAAATTTGTCCAATGTAGAAATAGAAGCCAAATTCCATCCAAAAGACAGCACCGCAAATGTCTCTTTCAAATCCAAATAATAACCAGTCTTTAATGATAACCTAAAGTCCCTATAGCCTCTACCTTAACTGATTTACCATCACCCCATATAGATGAATCTTTCAGCATCAATTGGTTTTGGCAGCTCAGACAACCCCGCATAGACACACTTATTTGAGTAGTTGTACTTAAATATGTTCACCAAGTATTTCTATGTATTGACATTAAATTTACCTCAAAACAAATCAAAGTGAGAAGTGTACTTTTCTTTACACGTCAAGCATGGTATTTAGTACACTCTCTTTATATATTCCAAATTTTCACAAAATAACTAAATTTATCATTTTCTGGCTTTTTGCTGTTTATTTTAAACCGAACCTAATGCAGCTTTGTTATTCTTTATTACTTGTCCTTAGAAGTACTTGTCAAGTGAGTAATGTTAGTTTTATCTTACTTTAGCCTTTCTTCTTCTTGCACAAAATATGGAAATGAGCTCATTAAGAGTCCACTTTCCGTTTTGACAGTTGAAACTGACCTTAATTAATTGAATTGTGCAAAAAGCGAGCTCAATACCAACTGTAAGAGCAAGTCACCAAACAACTCGAGCTTTAGTCCCTTAAGTTTAGAAGGTATATGAGACATCTCCATGATATACTCCCTTTATATTCCTCTTGCCTTTATACTTTATAAAAATCAAAAGCGTGCTTGTTTCAATCTTATCATTTTTCGCAAAATGTTTCTCAATTTCGGCAAGAAAATCATTGACATTAGTTACTTCTTCAGATACTGCGCCTCTAAAAGCTTCTGGAATGACGCGCTTAATGATCTTTAGACTCATGCGATTTGAACAATCCCCTTCTCAAAGTTCCCATTTTCATCGGATGAACTTTCTTTCGTAAGAGGAGCTGGTTGCTCAATCCGGAACGCAAGATCTAGATCCTTGCAGCCAATAACAATTAATATACTCTCTTTCCAATCCTTGAAGTGTGCTCTATTTAGCATGAAAATAGAGTTGATGTTGACAGATATTACAGAAGTGGATGGATTAATTGAATAGAGAACTTATCTCCAATTAACATGTTCACATTGGAATCCATATTAAACAATTAGTTAATTCAAATAATGATAAGTCACATCTCAAGATACCCAGTACATCATTAATATCAAGTCTTTGGACAGTAATATTAATTGTAAATGGTACTCTTGGTGTAGTGATCAAACAATGACAATAACTCCTGTCAAATAATAAACACATCTTTGGATTGATTTATTATTCACATGAAAACCTTATAATTGTCACACATTTACAGAGGATATACGTGTGAATGGCCCGTTGAAAAGGCCAAAATGAAATTTTGGCCTTTTACCAATAAATAACATAAAAAAACCCCCTAAATTAACAAGTTATAAGGTAAAAGGCAAAAATACCCTCATTGGAAGGAGAAGAAAAAGTCTAACCACATGAAAACCGTCCAAATATTTCCCAAAATCGACCATTATTCACAAAAACCGACCACTTACAAAGAAGGATTCGGCCATCCACCGACAAAGATGACCCACGCAGAACAAATGTTAGTTTTTTTTTTTGATTTCACAACGTATATCCTCGTATATATACACATAAAAAGTTGGAATTTTTTTTGTGTGTTTATGGAATGTATGCGTAGATCTACATATATTTAGTGATAGGGGAATTTTTTTGAGTGTTTATGGTATTTTTTGAGCTTGAAATCGCCGGAAATGGGTGAAGTTCCGCGCGTTAACCGGCGGGCTGTTGACCGCCGGTCTAAAACTGAACCGGCGGTTAACAGCCGGTTCAGTTTATATGAACCGGCTGTTAACCGCCAGTTCAGTTTTAGACCGGCGGTTAACAGCTATTTGGTGAACCACCGGTTCATTAGTAGACCAGCGGTTAACCGCCGATTTAAATAAAGGCCAGTCAATTGGGCCAGCCTAGGGCTAACAAAGTGGGTCGGCTATTAAAGCCGGCCAGCTTAATTTTTTTATATATATAATTTAATAAATGTATATTATAATAGATATTTGTAGAATTAAAAATATTTATATAGTTAAACAATTAATTTTAATTTTAATTTGATAATATAATAAAATTTATATTATTAATTTTAATTTTAATATGATAATTAATAATATAATAATTGTAATTGTTAATAAATAATATATATATATATATATATATATAAAGAATTTGAAATTGATAATTACTAAAATAACATATTATTTTTTAACGAATCAGTAAATTCTTTTTTTCCTTTTAATTTTTAAATTTAAGATTCTTTAATTAAATATTCATTGTAAAAAAACTTTAATTTCTTCAAATTTAATTAAATAATATTTATATTCTTTATTTAATTTTAATAATTTCCTTTTGTTTGAATATATATTCTGTAATTAAATATTCATTGTAAAACAAGTCTTTAATTTTTCAAATTTAATTAAATAATATTTATATTCCTTATTTAATTTTAATAATATCTTTTTGTTCGAATTTTTTTATATATAATTAAATAAATAAATTGAAATTGATAATTATTAAATTGAAATATTCTTTTTTTTATAGATATTTATAGAATTAAATATTTTATGAAGTCGATTAAAAATTTTATAATTAAATAAGTAATTTTAATTTGATAATTAATAATATAATTAAATAAATAATTGTAACCGTTAAATATTATTTTTTAACAAATTAGTTACTTCTTATATTTTCCTTTAATTTTTTTTGATAATTTAATAAATCAAATATAAAATAAAAGTTATATAATTAAATCTTTTACACATTTATTACGATTTATATATTTAATAAATAATTGAATATTAAATAAAAATTTATATAATTTTATGCTTTACGTAATTTAATCAATCGAATATCAAATAGATATTTGTATAATTAAAAAATTTATATGGTTAAATAATTAATTTTAATTTTAATTTGATAATATAATAAAATTTATATTTATAATTATAATTATAATTATAATTTTAATATGATAATTAATAGTATAACGAAATAAATTATTGTAATTGTTATATAATATTTTTTTAAAAAAAATTAGGAACTTCTTATTTTTTTCGTTTAAATGTTTTTCATAAATGAAAAAATAAAATATTAAATAAATATTTTACATAATATAATAAATTTAATATTAAATAAAAATTTAATATACTTTTATATTTAACGTATTTTAATAACTCGAATATTAAATAGATATTTATATAATTAAATATTTTGCGAAGCCGATTAAAAATTTTATAATTAAATAAGTAATTTTAATTTGATAATTAATAATATAATTAAATAAATAATTGTAACCGTTAAATATTATATTTTAACAAATTAGTTACTTCTTATTTTTTCCTTTAAATTTTTTTTTGATAATTTAATAAATTTAAATAAAATTTATATTTATAATTATAATTATAATTTTAATATGATCATTAATAGTATAACGAAATAAATAATTGTAATTGTTATGCGATTATACTGTATTTCATTATCTTATGTTCGAAGTGCTGATAGTTAATTTTTTTTTTAAATTTTGCAGTATGGAGTATCACTTGAACTTGACGTTGAGACAGATTCCGGGCAAGGCTACCTGGAATGGTAACTTTGGCAGTTACACTGCCGTGTTGGAGCTGCTTGATGAGCATCATGCAGATATGCTTCGACGTTCATTTCTTTGGCCCCTGTACGAGTTGAGAGATGTACAGTTCTCCGGGCAGATCATCGATGCACTACTGTGTCGGTTGCTTAGTCCAGTCGACGGCGATGCCCTCCACTTCGACCTTGGGGGCAAGGTTGCGAGTTTTTCCATGTTTGATTTTGCTCTCATCACAGGACTAGAGATTACGGGTGATGATGCAGCTCGTACTAATACTCAGAGAGGCAGACTGCACGACACTTACTTTGATGGACATGGGACGGTGTTGTTGTCGGCTCTGATGGACGCGATCACGAGGTGTGATGATATGTTGGATATCCTTGAGAGCGTGTTGCGATGTCACCATCAGAGGACTGTGATTGACCTATTCCATCTGCAGATTGTTGACGATCTTGATGTCTTCAACACATATCCGTGGGGCCGGAGATGTTTTGAGGACACGGTGCACGTATTCACCAGATCACACTCGAGGCCGAAGGGGACCATGCGTAAATACGATACATACAGATTACCCCTTGCCGTACAGGTAAATGTTTGACATACTTTATTATAATATTGTTTACAATAAATATGAATATAATAATTGTATGTGTTGCAGATCTGGGCGTACGAGACGGTCCCCCTCCTAGGTACCCAGTTTGCGAAACGAGGGGAGACACGCTGCCCTCGGATGCATCATTGGCGAGCATCCCGAGCAGAGGGATGTCCGACTAGCAAAAAGCTATCAGCTCTCCTCGACGACCCTCAGGTTAGATAATACATTTGCGATTTATGTTGTGTGTAGCTCCAAAATATGATGATGTGATCATTAACAAATGTTGTTATGCCAGATTCGAGTCATAACGCAGTTGATGCCGTCGATGGAGGAGGAGGGTCGTGGATATGTGCGTGAATTGGCCGCTCCGCATGATGAAGCCGCTCGAGATGAGGTACGTGAATTGAATATAATCGATTTGCATGTGTCAATCGAATTTTCATTAAATACAATAATTTTTTATGTTCCAATCCATGTAGGGGGGCGGTCCAACTGCTTCACCGCCGCCGGTGCCGAGGGCTTCACCGTCGCCGCCACCGCAGAGGGCATCACCGCCCCCGGTGCCGAGGACTTCACCACCGCCACCGTCGAGGGCTTCACCGTTGCCGCCGCCACTGCAGAGGGCTTCACCTCCGAGGGTTTCACCACCCCCACCGCAAGGGGCCTCATCGCCCTCATGGGCATCACCGCCGCCGTGGGCATCACCGCCGCCGTGGTCATCACCGCCACCGTGGGCATCACCGCAGATCAAATCACCTTCTCCACCGTCCACTGATCTGTATGATCGCCTGACAGTATTTATAGCGGGTCAGATAGACGAGATGCGCCGAGAGTTTAGGGGTCAGATGGACTAGATGCGCCGAGAGCTTCAGGATGAGATTGCAGCCCTTCGAGGCGATATAATAGGCATGAGACGGGGTGACGGAGGGGGTGATGGAGGGGGTCATTTCTGGGCGGATGATGCTACGTTGGCTTCATTTTTTATATCCCTAGAGGAGGGTAGGAGAGAGGCAGTTTCCCCGGAGGAGGGTAGGAGAGAGGCAGTTCCCCCGTAGGAGGGTAGGACAGAGGTAGTTGCCCCGGAGAAGGGTAGGACAGAGGTAGTTGCCCCTGAGGAGGGTAGGACAGAGGCCCCAGATGAGGAGGAGGTTGTGGTGGTGGGGAGGACAGAGGCAGAGGGTAGGACGGAGGAGTTGGTGGTGGAGCCGGGAGGATGTTATTCCCGAGGTGGAGGGCGAGCGTACGCCTGACGTAGCGACGGGAAAAAGGCATGCCGCTGACGCCACAGAGCAGGTGGTCGGCAAGAGGGTAAAGTTTTTTTGCAGTACGTCGTTTCTCCCTTCACGGCTGAGGCAAAGAGGAGGACGTTCGTTGACGGGACGTACCCCAATCTGTTTCGGGAAGTGGATGCAGCCAAATGGAAAGTGTTCGAGGCAAAGTTGAGGATAATTAAGCCCCGGTAAGTATTATAGAATTTAAATAAAGTACGTTACGCTAATTCGTCTATATCTTTTCAACATTTTTTCTATTGTTTTTTCAGATAAAGCCGCCAAGTTGGGTCGAGGACGATATTAGATGCATATAAGTGGTTTCGCAAGATCACCACTTCAGGGACGTGGCTCGCCGACGATGTAAGTGAAATATTCATTTTGTTGTTTATTATGTATACATTATTTTTTTGTTTTATGAAATGAAATAACTCGCTAAGTTTTTTATTGGTGTTTCCTGATGTAGCACATCGACATGGCCATGGAGTTACTACGAGATCGAGCTCGACGATATCCACAATCATTTGATATGCCCGGTCGACTCATACTGAGCACTGAGTTTTTGGGTAATGTTACCATTAAGCATGAGTCGTTGCTATGTATGGGCAGTAAGTACGTGTTGCCTGAATATATGGCCGAATGGGTCGTAGGGATATTGCCGAGGCTCGGGGGAAAGGCATGGGATGCTTGTACACATATATATGTTCCAGCGATCTTGAATCATCATACCATTGCCGTGGAGATTGTTTTTGTTGACTCCGCGATGTATGTGTACGACTTCGATCCTTCATGTCTGACACAGGGCCAGCTCGAGCAGCAGTTGGAGCCGCTTGCTGTGATCGTACTGTTGATGGCCGCCCGAGCAGGTGTTATTGTTAATGATAGGCTAGCCATCGTGCGGGACCAGACGACGGCGAGACAGTTGAAATCGTAAGTATTTATATTTTTTTTGTACTTTCAAACTTAGTTTTTTATCTAACACGTTTTCGCACTAACATTATTCTTCAATTGTAGGGGTGATTGCAGCATTTTTGCAATAAAGTACATCGAGTTTTTGAGTATAGGACATAAGGTCGATAGAATCAACCAAGCATGGATACAAATTTGGAGGAATAAATTAGCGTGCGATTTATACGAATTCGAGTGTGATCCGTAAACGTTATACATTTAATTGTTGATTCATTTATTTAATACTTGTAAATATTGTAAAAATATAATACGTTGAATTGAATTGAGTAACTCGTTTATTTATGTATGAAATAACTTTACTTTTGTATACTTAATTATATAATTAAATATTGTTCACTTAACTGTTACTATTGTACACTTAATCAAATTAGTAAATTAAACTTATATAATTAAATATTGTTCATTTAACAGCAATACCATTACATACTTGACTAATTGTTATCTAGGAAAATTTGACTCGTACAAGTTTGACGAGTATGACCGACTGCTCTACATCTGCTGCACCGACTCAGTCAAGAAAACTCTCTAGTAGATGGTATTCTAGAAGTTCGTGGACGTCCAGGGCCACGCGGTTCAATTACCGGTGGCGACAAACTATTAAGTGGGAAAATATGGTCAGGAACTTCCCAATCAGATTCATTCGGTAAGGGAAATATAGTCTCAACATATGCAGTTCTCCAATACTCAGCCGTGTAATACTGAGAGCATAATGTTCTCGTTGCAAAGCCTCTGTTCATAGATACCGCGACTACATGCTCACATGGAAAACTCTCCAACTGAAATCGAGTACAAGTGCATGTGTGTTCATTCAGGTCCACAATGTATACCAGCTGACGTGCATCTTGTACAGAGAAGCGCGACTCATCCAGTGGTTCCACATTCATTCTCCTCACAACCTCTACGGCCTTGAACAATTTTTCCTCTTGAGCCGGGGCTAGCCAGTTCGAGTAGTTCTGCGATTCCACACGTCGGTCGTGAAACCACTGTTGCAGTTTCGTATGGATGTTCTCAATCATTGCGAGAATTGGCAACTCTCGATCCTTCTTGAACAGTGAATTCATAGACTCCACGTTATTTGACGTCATCAAGTTGTACCGTCTCACTGGAAAATGTGATCGCGCCCAATGTTATATCCCCATTTTTGTAAGATAATCCTATGCCGATATCGACTTATTTCCTATCTCGACCAAAAACTTATTACATTCCTCGACACTGTAAGCTTCGGCCGCCCTCCTGAACAATGAAACGATGCCTTGGCCCCGGTACCTAGTCTTCAGATTACCTTGTATATGGTACATGCAGTACCCATGATGTGCCTCGGGGAAAATTTCAGCGATAGCATTTATTAGAGACTGACCCCGATCAGTTACGAAGGCAAGATGAGGGACTTTCCCGATCACTTCCCTGAGCTTCATAAAGAACCAACTCATTGACCGATCATTCTCGCTGTCGATTATGTCGAATGCAAGTGGGTACATCTGGATGTTGGGATCTTGACATGTAGCAATAATCAACGTATCCCTGTATTTCAATTTCAGAGTTGTACCGTCGACTAAAATTACCGGTCGCATTGCATTTGTAAATCCTCTAATGCATTGTCTAAGAGCCATGAATAAATACTTAAAACAATTATCGCCCTCCGTCTCAATGAAAAAAGTGGAACCGTGATTAGTTGTCCCCAAATTATGACAGTATCTGGCTAATTTAGCATAACTCTCATCGGCCGAGCCCATTAAATCCTCCAACGCACATTCTTTGGCCTTCAAGGCCTTCTGGTAGCCCATGACCACTCCGTACTCTCGTCGAACGTCGTTAATGATGTCTGAAGGTCTATAGATCGTCCGTGGATTCTGATACTTGTGCATTATCTGTCGTCCAATAAACCATGATCGAGCTTGTCTGTGATCGTTTTGACGAATCCCCAATTCACAAGTATGTTCCCGTATATACTTGCGAACCACAAAATTCTCATTCGTATCCATCTTAGTCCCTCGCAACCGCCAACGACAACTGTCGTCAATGCAAACAAATGTCAACAATGATTTGTTTGATTTCTTTACCTTGAACTCAAAATTGAATTTCAATGCCAGGAGGTGCACAACTTCCTGTAAAGCTTTCTTCGTTTCAAACAGTTGCTCAACATACAAATCTTCTTCATCGGGAACCACACGTGAAGAATTAGATGAAGGTCCGCTCGTTCCGGCCCCTGAGCTCCCACCCCGCTCATGTCTCTGACGGGATAAAGCAATTAAATCTTCATTTGTAAATTCATTTACATTCTCGCTGTCCTGAACTACCGATTGAATTATGTGCGTCTTAGTGATGTCATGATGATGAACAATTGTCTCGAGAATATTAGTGTCATCCTCGCGAGCTATCTCCACCGTATCCCAAAAATTATTTGCATTGTCATCAGCTCCATCCGAATGTTCATTTCTACCTTCTAAGTCGTCCTTCATCACTAAAGTCACGCAAATTGGTGTCATTTACGTTTTGTTCAAATCATACAGATAACTCACGTCAATATCAGATGTAACCTTTGCAGGTAGAATTGAAAATGGCAAATGCTCTTGGAATTGATATCCCAGTACCATATTGTATAGAGATAAATCGACGTTCAGCTTGTTCTGTATATCATGGTACAGTTCGTCGTACGATGTAGTCTCTGTTATATGTGTTGGCATATTACGTTGTTCGTCACTTGTCCATTTCCATGTCCATCGATTATTTTCATCCAACTGAAAATCACCAAAATAACAAACCGGGAGTATAATCCTCATATCTGTGTGGCATGACAAAATCGAATTTGTAAATATTTCAAATAGAAACTTATTAAAAAACAAAACAGCACCTAACAGTCTAACATTCCCAATTATTGCCTGTTAACAGCCGATTTTTAAGTTGTTAACAGCCTAAAATATAACCAATATTTTAGGCCGTTAGCCGATTTTTGACTATTTTGTTAGTCGATTTTTAGGCTGTTAACAGCCATTGTTTTGGACATTTTCGTTGTTTTTCGTAACAGCCGTTGAGGCAAACCAATCGAAAAGTTATGCAGATGAATTCTTTTCCCATTATGTTTAAAATAAATTATATACATCTGTTAAAAAAAATTTATCTGCCAACTCCTATGTCGAATCTTAATTGATCAAGTAAAAAACATACACATATTTAACGAAAACGAAATTAAACATATGTAAATGTACTTACTGATTTGAAGTAATTGACCGAGAATTTTTTTTCTTCAGCTATCGATATTTTTGAGATTTTCAGAGTGTAGAAGATGAGAGAATTTTTATCTGTATTTGAGTTGATTTTGTAATGTTATGTAGGGAGTGTTTGGTTTTTATTTGTTAACTAAAAGGATAGTGTTGTCTTTTTAACAAAATCATATTTTGTAATTATATTATTCAGTTAAGGGTATTTTTGTCTTTTAAACACCATTAGGCCATTTTGAAGTTATTCACTTGTGAAAAAATCAAAAAAGAATTATGGCCTTTTGACTAAGCCATTTTTAAAGTTACCCCCACATTTACCACCACAAGTGTGCATGCAACTCGGCCAAATATTAACCTTCCTTTGGGCCGGCTAATATCCGCATGAATGAGCATACACACGAATTCCTTATAATATTCTAAGTTAATTAATTTCCACAAGAAATGTTGTTTTGGCAACATATTGCTTCAATCAATTCACTTTTGAATATTTTATGCTCAAATGAGTCCTTTATACCAAAATTTGAAAAGTCGAATACTTAATTTTATTTATCTTGAAACTTTAAGGGTCTAATGGTTAATAATTCAAAACTTTATAGGTCAAAATTAATTAATTCAAAACTTTAGAGATCAATAATTAATTATTGAAAAGTTTAGAAGTCAAAAATCAATTATGCGGAACTTTAGGGGCCAATGTAAACCAATTATGACTATTCAGTGACTCAATTATAAAATTCAAAACTTAAATGACCCAAATTAATTAATTTCAAAACTTCAGGGGTTCAATTATTAAACCTAAGACTTTATAAGACCCAATAGGATGAATTTTAACTTTAGGAGGCTTAATAACCAAAACTTTAAACTTTAGGGGTTGAGTTATTAAAACTCATAACCTTAAGGTCCAACTTAAATGAACTTTAAACTTTACAGGTTGAAACTTAAAATTTAACCCTAATTTTAATTGCAATCAAGGACCTGAATTCATCCAATTTACACCACATGCCCCCGCCTCCAAAAACTCTCTAACTGAAAATCTTTAATTGAAGATGCCCCTTCATCTCCTCTTGGCGAGGCTGCCAGGCCCTCAAGTGGCCGAGGGGGCTGTCGCCTCTTCGGTCTAGCAGGGAACCGAACTGCTGTTGACGCTGGTGTTACAGCAGCGGTAGCCTACGCTGCCGTCTGAAAACTTGAAACTTGAAATCCTTATTTCTTTTTATTAAAACTTGAAATCCTTATTTTTCAGCAGATCTGAAAATGATATATTTTAAAATTCGAATTTTATGAAGGAAAAACCTTAATTCTTCCAAAATCCATATAAATAACATGCTCCATTTCATGTAATATAAATCCAAATTTTAGATCCATAACATAATATGCTTGAATCTCATTATATAGCATGAAGATCAAATAACCCATAAAAATTCAGAATTTAAAACTTTAATTTTTCAAGAATTTCAATTATGGAGAGGCTCTGATACCACTTGATAGAAATTCAGAAAAGGATTATCGATTCAAATGCTTTAACAAACCATTTTTTCATACATAAACTTTAAATTAAACTCCATGTTGAAATCCAAGAAATCAATAGAAAATAAAACATACTTATATCCAAAGATGTCTGATGTTGGCTTGAATGTGTTAGATCTTCCAATTGATTGATGATCTCCTCTTCAATTTTGCTCTCCATTGATGGGGATGTAGAGAAACTCTAGAACACCAACAACTGGGGACCATGACCCCAATATAATAATAAGATAATGAATAGTCACTATCTTTCATTTATTTCAAATCGGCTCCTTCAACAATCTAAAACAAACTTCCGGTCTTTACACTTTAGTTCCATGAAACCTAATACCCATTAGTCAAAATTCATCTTTATTAGATCACTTTAATTGACTAATATTATTTAAATAATAGCACAACACATTTTAATATATTACGTGTGGCCCTATATATGTTAGAATTTTCCAACACCATCACTTCCATAATTTTAAAATAACTCCCATCACTTAAAATCGTATGATGAGATAAAAAGATGACAAAAATAAAATAAAATAAAATATGTGAAGTTCATATAAAAAAATATACATGAATTGAAAAACGCCTAGAATCATATATATGTCATTATAACTCACAAAAATTGGTACTTAGATTGTGAGTAATAACCTATTTACATTGTGATCGGGATTGAGACTATTGGAGAGTTAGAAAATGCAAAATATGATGCTGGAAAAACAAGGTAATACAATCACAATTAGTTGCAAATGAATTGATTGTATTCATAAAAGAAGAAACCAGCGCCTATGAATATTTTTCGAAATTTAGAGCCTGATAAATTCTGAGAAGTGATCAGACTCGCCATTTAATATTTTAAATACCGAATTAAAGAGCCCAACGACCTGGGCTCCAATGATATCAAATCAATACCTAACTATCTTCTTTTTCTCAAATGTTTCCGTTAAATTACCAAATTCTGCAGCCACCATTTTTAATATTCTGTACGTCCTTTCTTGATCTCAAGAAAAAAGTTCTTATGGCAGCAGAAATCGCATTCTCTTCCCCCAAGCTTTTGGTGTAAAATCTGTCCGCAATATTAATGCATTTGTTTCACTTTGTCTATGATGATCCTGCTCAGTTTTGCAACTATACAGGTACGGCATCCTTCTTAAATTTCTTCCGACAATTCAGAAAAGTTATAGTTGATCTTCGCTTGCTAAAATTAATTGATTTCTGAACATTACTTTTCTCCATTTAGTTAACAGTACTAGTCAGTAAGCAACCATCAAAGGCTGCATTTGATTGATAGTGTGTGTGTGTGTGTGTAGAGAGAGAGAGAGAGAGAGAGAGACGGAACGTGAAGTCTAGGAATCAAATGATACAGTTGGAAAAAAAAAAAGAAGTCCAATTGAATTCGAATAATGTTACTTGTTATGATGAGTCAATGGAGGAGAATTCCATATTCCCATTCTTTATCATGCCTCTCCAAGACGGTACTCCTGATGGTGATATCGATTTTGGATCAAAGACAAATTAACGCTGTGCTAGGCACTTGTTAGGTAAGAGTTTCCGACTTGTTGGCCTTCAGACGAAATGTAAGACGTATACACCAAAACTGCCTTAGGGAATGTGATCATGGTTGAAGTAGTAGTTGAGTGAGATGTGCTTCGTCTGGAAGCAAAAAGCTCCCAGTTGTGCCACGAATGTTGTACAGTGATTATTAGGCCGTAAAATTGAATCTACGTACATTAGAGTATTTCATTGCTTAACAATCCCACTTTCTAAGAATGATTAAACTTTCTAAGAATTTTTAAAAGTTGAACATAATAACAGACTACACAATTCTTGTAAGATTTTTATGCAACGGAACTTGAATAATATGAATTTTCAGTACGATCAAAATCGTGCCTGAAATTTTGAGTACAATTATGCAATTAGAATGCTGCAAAATCAAAGAAGATATAAGGATTTATAAGAACCCTTTCTCTTTGTAGATGAAGATACTTCATTACTGGTTGAAATGAAAGTTTAATGGTTTCATATTGAATAGAAATACAACAAACGGCGGCACTAGCTATGAGAAAACAGTTCTTAAATAAAAAAGGGAAATAGGGACGTTAAAGGGAAAATAGAGGAGAAAAGAATTTCTAACTCCAGTATTTTGGATGAGCATAGAGGAAAGGAACAAAAGGTGGGAATGCTGGGGAATAAGTTTATATTTTGTTTCCATTCTTTCTTTCTCAGTGCAAAAGGGCTTTTTTTTTTTCCTTCCATTTACCTGAAAGAGATGCAAATATTTTACCATTCATTTCCATTATTTTACTTGGTAATAACTGGCTGCTCTCTTCCTCGCAAAATTGCTACTTTATTTTGTCCTATTTTGATCTGAAATTGTACCATCCACCTCATTTATATTTATTCATTTCATTATTCCAACCCGAATCCTACACGGAGAGATCTTCCAAAGTACTCTATTGTCTTCAAAGGGTCTCACTGGTCTCAGAACTCATGAATTCTTATGTCTGTAAGTCAGGAAACCTCTTCATGAATGCTATACAAGACATTGTCCATCCCAAATAACTCGAGCGGAGACAAAATATAACACTACTAAAATGGTTGCTAGATAGTTAATTATAGGCTGTGAGGATTTCAATGTGATGTGATTCTATATACCTAACGTTTTGATATCTATCTACCAACATCCATCATTGACACTCCATGGCCACATATCAAACGAGTCTACTAAGACGATCAAGTCATTCTGACGAATCTAAATTGCATTTACAAGTAATATTGAGGACAAACATAACGAATATAACTTACCAATAAAAAGGAAATTAGTTTCATTTAGTTGAATTTGCATGAGATTTCGCATCAAGTCTTGCTCAATGAGTGCTAATCATAGGGTACAAATATTGGTAAGCAGATAATGTGTTAAGCTATATATGATTTTCAGCTAACTTGCTGTTGTTTCTTTATGTTTATGCAAACTTTCGAGTTTTCATATGAGCATATCTTTTAGGTTACCATTTTAAATAATTTTTATAGGGATAATCGAAAGCTTTCCAATTACTAGGCAGCATGCCATTTTTGGCAGTTTATTTAGTCCATGTTTGGCCCCCATTAAATTTTAATTCATTTTTCACCTTCCACTTATCGACGACACATTTTTTCAATAAAAATAATATTACACATAAACCAAAAAAATTTCCTTACTTTTTAACCAAACATTCTCCAAAAAGACACTATTTCAAGTCAAATAACGGAGCTCAAACAAGGGATGAATGTTTCAATAACTCATTTTCTATTTGCATTAAGTTTAGGTTGGCAGAGGTCACATAATTCAAGAAATAGTTATTACGTAGTACAATTAGTTGCTACTTGCTATATCCCTCACTGCCACTGAATTAATTGTGATTTACATATTGGCTTCTTTAATCTTTATACCTCACAAATAGTCTTTCTGGACGATATATGGTAATGGCATAAATCTGAAAAACAATTTCCAGAGTTTTGGCATCAGTTCTTGGAAACTACATGGTAGATAAGGGCGGTCGATGGATTTGATTTTGATCCAAATCCGTTAAAATTAATGAGACATGCATTTAGGGTCTTAGTCCGATAATTCGATTAAGATCTGAATTTGATTTCGTTAATTAAATAGATCAAATATGGATATAGCTCAATCCGATCCGATAACAACACAATGTTTTTATAAATAGGTAAGTCAATAAAATAGTTTTATGGTATGTTATTTGTCACCAAAATAAATAAATGAGAAAATAAAGAAAATTAGAATAAAAAAGTCATCAAATTCAAAACATAAAAAAAAAAAAAAAAAGTAAATCCACATGTACATAGCGTTCTAAACAGCGTAATGTGTGGAGGTTTCAGGTTAGGCGAGTCTAGACGAAATCTAGGCGTAAATATATATTCTTATTTTAATTTTTTAATCTATCTACGAAATATTTGATAATATATACAAATTATAGTATCAAATGCAGTTTTAAAATCTTAACAAAATAAATATATTCGATAAGAAAATATATAATATAACCGTGATAATTCAAATATTTGGCAAGTTTCAAATTTTTATTAATTAGTAAAAGATAGGAAGAATTAATAAAAATATAAATAACTATTTATTTAATAATACAATACACTACAGTCAAACAAAATGTACAATACACTACAAGTCAAACCTAAGGTACAATTTACTACAATCAAACCAAATTGGTTCTTATCCCACATCGAAAATTTATATTTAAAAAAATGCTTGGAGATGTCTTCTATAAATCAATGAGTTAGTAAATTGATAAGCAACTTTTTGTGCATTTCAATCCGATTGGCTAAAAATTAAAAAAAAATTGAGAAATTTATAATTATTAAACTCGATTAAGAATTGAAAAATTGGAAAAAAAATTTAAAATTAAATAAAAAGTTAATTTCAACATTGATTTTTATTTTCCTAATTTCTTTAATTTTGGATTGGATATTAAATAACATAACAAATCGAATCTGAATTTAATAATCAAATATCCATTGGATTATATGATCGAATCCGATCGCATCGAATAATTATTCTTCTCGAATTGGATCGAATATGAACAGATCCGATCTATATTCGATTCATTTACAACCCTAATAGTAGCCTGTAGCCAAAATATCTCCAGAAATGATAATGAAAGTCTATATATATCATGGCTTAGGAAGATTATTTGTTTTTTAGGTTTAATAATTGGATGCTTCAATGGATTTTTTTGGGGGAATCATTCATCAATACTTTTATTTTTTATTTTTTTTCACTCCTAAAGTTCAACTTAACCAGTTTGAGCCAGATTAACTCAACAAGATTAGATGCTATTGGAGTAGAATAAATTTGAAGAATTGAGGTTTAATTTAAGGCATTTACTCCAATTTTATCTGCTTCATATATCACGGTGAACAAGTCTTATATAAAACATTCCCCGGAAAGTAATTCTATTGTTGCCTTTCGCTTCAGCCTTCTGCAATAAAAGCGGTATGTGAACTGTTCGTGTAATATCAAATCAAGAAAACTAGAGTTAAATATTACTAAACCAAGAGTTCACTTCGAAATGAAAACACTGTTACATAGATCCAGATTGAGGTTCCAGTCTGATAACTAAACCTCTTTAAATAGAAACAACTACTAAAGGAAAAAAGAAGAACCCTGAAGTTGATGCAAAACAAAGGTACAAATGAGTTTAATACACTTAAAAGGTCTTTGTCTAGTCAATACCCGAACCTATATTAACCTTGCTGAGTGGTGAAACTCAAGATGCTTTCTTCATCCAAGATAATTAACACTACACAGCATGGATTATACAAGGTGCGTTCTTGACTTCTTTCCCTTTCTCTCGAATCCTACGGTAAACATCCTTCGTTCCCGTTTGTTCTTCATTTCAAGTCTAAACTGCAATGAAAGGAGTAACAAACGAGATGTCAGAATGAACACAAAGAAGATGTCACAATGAAGGAACTGTATTTAATAAAGCGTATGTTCTGACAGTGTCAAGATTTAGGTGAAAAAATGTGAAGACACCTCGTTTGTGGTTGATCAAATATTTACCAAGAAGGTCGTAACCTAACCAGAAGTATATTTCATAATGTAAGATTTTCATTTCTGTCTGTCAGCCTACTTTTTTGCGATACTATAAGTCGGTTTATTTAGGAGTGCAGCATATACTTCAAAAATTTACCACGTTGGCACCTAAAAAAGTATTTCCTGCTGTCGGGCACTGAATGCTCTCGAGGGAGAGTTTTCAGAACAGGTCATAAGGGAGAATACATTAGTTGTCTAAGCTGAGAATCAGTTTAAAAGGAAAAGCTCACCAGGAAGCATACATTTAGGTCATGCACCTTCGCACAGCACAGCACCCTTGATCCTTTCAACGGTGCACTTGATGAGGCTATTAACAGTTGCGACTGAACCCAAAGAAAGTTTTGCAGTTGGAACTGAGTCTACCAATATCTGAAATGCAACGGTGAGTAATGATCCGCCGGACCCAACCTCAGCATTAATCCCTCCGGCCAAGTTCATAGGTCCATCAGGAAGAATAGCGAAACCAGATGGTAAGAGGGCAACATAGTCTGGATCACCGCCGCTTAAGACCACATTCATGGCAACAATATCAACTGGAGCATAGATAACATAGGAGCCTGTTGAATCAGTACAGCTCTCTTGTAGTATCAGCATATTGCTTTGGCTTGAGTTTGCACTCTGCACATTACAGTTTCAACAGTTTATGAAGAACAGTCCAGTCATTTGGGAGAAAAAATTCTGATATGAAAGGATCAGATTATAAACTTCTCGAAAGATTTATCAACTTCTTACATTGACACGCAGTAATGAGACAGAATTGCCCGGATCACGGCCATTTGCAATATGTGCCATTTCTTGAACAAGGCCTCCATTTGAAAGAATATCCCACTGTAATTGTAATATAGTATTAAAAGTGAGTAATAGGTAAAATCATTTCTTCAAGAATCATTGTAACTTCTGGAATAAGCTGCTGAAATTGTAAATGGTAAAGATATTTTTAGTGTTTCATTTTATCATTGTAGCTGCGGAAGTGATTTGAGATCAAAGATTGAGTTAATACATTTAAATTTCAGGACTCAAAAAAATGTTTCATACCTCATTTCTTGAATTCTCATCACGAAGAAAGTCGAAAACTCTTTTTGGTGGAACTGGGAGCCAAAATGAAGTAGCAGCACTTAGCACAATACCAGGAGGCCTGCCTGGATCATCCACGCTCTTTCTGGTCATAACCCTAACATCATCAGCTCCACTTCCTGACATTGTTGTCCATGTGTGTGCAGTTGAAGCACCGACACCAGAGCAGAAGCTCATTACCATTCTTTCTGCCAGCTTCAACATACTCTTTCTACCTTCTGGAGATGATATCACTGGACCAGAAAATATACAATTTAGCACAGGCTTAAGAAATCATTTCATCTAAAATTTCAATAAAAGTAAAAATTGAAATCTGTCAGTACCCCCAACATCTCCTGCTGAAATATTATTAGCCATTACACTTGCAAGACGTTCACATTGTCTATCCAACGTGGCTACCCAGCGTCTTGCCCCAAATGCGAGACCGGAATTGACCAGTGGTTTGTAGATGCTGTGAACAGATCTATCATCCACCTCAACATGTTCCACCCATGTAACCTGAGATAAATGTTAGCATATTCACCAATAGCAATATATAGGCCTATATTACTAACTTGAGAATTTATTATACCTTTGAGTAGCCATTTGGTAATTCTTGGATCAAACAACCAGATGGCCTTCGTCTACACCTGGATATAGAGGTAGGTCTTAGATTGTCCAAAGAAACATCAACCACAGCCCAAGTCCCGTCACCATGTTGTTTGCAGTATCTTGCAAAATAGTTTTCGCGAGTTGGAACCAATGGGGAAGGGACCTGGAACTCAGCAGTCATCTACAAAGATAATAGCACTAGGATTAACTATTTAAAGTAGTTTCGGAGAAAATGTCCATTCTTAAACAGTGAAGAATAACAATCGTCAAGATAAATGATTTTTATGCATACCACTTGTAAAGCTCCATTATAGTTGCCGGCTACTCCAGTTGATAAAACTTCAACCGTCATCGCTCTTGAGACAATGCTGGAGAACACGCTTGTCCATTGATTCTGTAATCACAATGAAACCAAAACTGCTGATTAAAATGGAATAAAAAATTATATGCTGATGTCCAAATATGCATACAAGAAATCCTACCACATCCATCAGTATCTCAACCAAGCTGATGTGATTCATTATCACAACAGCAGACTCTCGAGATGCCTCAGATTTCAATCCCAAGGGCTTCGGCCCGATCCCTCGAGGGAATGTCCGGACATATTCCTCTTCACTCAAAGACTCAGCAGAATTGTCCGTGCTAGGTATCCATAAAGGCTCTCCAGATTGGGCCATTCGGATCAATTCTTCCATTGCAGCAACAGCCAACTCAATGATCATGGGTTTGTTGGCATCTGTTGGCCCAGAGACTGACCTAAGTAGATCAGCCGCACCATATATCTCACCAGCCATGCCTGTCTGCGGCCCAAAATTTACCGGTCCAAGATCAAGTGAACGAGATGATCCAGGAGAAATATGTGCATAAGAAAGCATAGGTTTCCCAACATACTTTGCTGCAATTCCAGATATCCTATCAATCTGGAAAAAGGATACCCATGTACATAAGTTAAAAACCGCATATAAAACACCTAATGACTCATTTATTAAAGACATAATTTGATCGAACTGATTATCAATTTATACATGCATAAAACAAGAACCTTTTAACACCTATTAAAACCAGTTTTTCTAATTCAAATGTATCTAGTCTCCTCTCATTACCTCTTCCCTTAAGCGAGCATTCTCTATCCTCAAATGCTGCTCATCAAAGGACATCTCGCCAATGGCAGCTGGTCCTCCACAGTTAGGACAAGCAGCATTGCTAAGAGCTTCTTTATACCTTATGTTCTCTGCACGAAGCTTCTCGTTTTCGTTCCTCAGTTGTGTGTTCTCATGGCGCTCTTGTTGAGACTGAAAGTATTAAATCTATCACAGTTGGACTTCTCATATATATACATTAACGTACTAATAGATTGATAAACACTAGTGAAAAAATTTAAGCCTTAGAATAGATAAACACTTTACCTTCATCTGAGTGCGCTTGTTTTGGAACCAAAATTTAACTTGTAAAGGCTCCAACCCTAATTGACGTCCAAGCTCTTTCCTTTGTTTATCATCCGGGTGAGGGCATTCTTTAAAAAACCTGTAAAATTAATTTTTTTCGTGAAAATAAATAGAATGAATTGATACTGTCTCTCCTAATTATTAAATTTTCCCAGGCACTTGACTTACGCTTCCATTTCTGTGATTTGATGCTGGGTGTGGCGATGATAACGCTTCTTTTTGGGGCGTTGATTTGGATCTCCATCATCTCCAGATGGGGCTTCCATTACATCAGTCGCTGATTTGCTCTCGAATTCATCATCCCTAATAAGGTCCATCTCATTTTCCGGTGTTTTATGACTCATATCCAGCAAGGAATGGTGGCTATCAAACATGTTTGGCTGAAACATCATGATTCTCTTATGTTACAAACTTAAAAAGTTGCAATCAGCTGCAAGAAGAGGAACAAAATAATTAAGCGAAGCAAGAGTACACACTAAAGCAATAATAACTAAAAATTAATTATAATAGTCTAGGCATAACAAACAATGGACACGGGGGAAACTATACATCAAGAAACCCCCCCCCCCCCCCCCCCCCCCCCCCCCCCCCCCCCCTCCCCCCCCCCCCCCCCCCCCCCCCCCCCCCACCATATGGAAATTTGAATGCGATTACAGAATAAAAAATGTTATTAAGACTCAGATCTTGTGACCTTTGAGAGAATGTGTGTAATGTGTGAAAAAGTGCTTTAGCGCTTATATCGAGAATGATTTCACTGAAATTACTTTTATGCCCTAGTTCATGGTCTAGTGAGATCTGAACGGTTTGACTTTTGATGCCAAACACACTTGGCTTGACAAGGAAATTATTTTTTTGTCGGAACCTAATACTGTTCATCAGAATTCTGTATCAATCTTGAGAAAGAATTATGTAAAAAATGATATGATAAGGGTAAGTCAATATATGTATCTTAAATTCTTACATACAATGAAATTTTTAGGTTTGCAAAATTTAAAGTTTTTATCCACTGACCTTTTTTTTTTTGCAAGTTTTCACACTAGACTGAAAAAATTCATGTCGTGAGACCTCCTTGTATTCTCTTGAAGCTGCACATCATCTTAGCCAAGAAACCCTAGAAACTTCTCTGTCTCTCTATATTTCTCCCTCTAAAACTGGGTTTTGCTTTTTGGTTTTGGTTTTGGTTTTGGATTTTAGAAGGTACGTAGCGCGTTGAGGTTAACAGATTCTTTGGCAGTGTCTGAACAAAACAAATGGGATGGTTACATGTAACAAGAACAGACTGAAAATTACTAAATTTTGGTTAGTGGCTTTTCAAACAAGACTTTTTTCATCTGTCCTTACACGCTCATTAAAGAACTAAAATGAGCAACACGGAGTTGACAAAGTGTGAAGCCTTTGACACTGGCAAAATTTTCAATCTGGCATTTCTATTTAACGCCCCACGAATGTGACCGTAGAGTTTCTCTCTCTCTCTCTCTCTGCAAAAAAAAAAAAAAAGGATAAAACAAGATTAGATTACCAAATAAATCACAGAAAATGAAACTTAATTACATCGGCAAGGTGAAAATCATGGTTTTATAGAACTGAAGTTGGAATAAACAAACAGCACAGCATATATACATATGTGTGTGTGTTTGTGTGTTTGACTCACTGTTCTTGAAAGTTGATAGAAACCCTAGAAAACCATAGTCAGGTTTTAGGGTTAGAGACAAACAAAGTAGGTCAGATCTGGTTTTAAGGTCAAAGGGTTGATGAAAAAGCAGATTTTGATTAACACTGTGAAAAATGGTTTTGAGGCTTACTGCAAAGAACGCTTTCCTTGTGAATCGAATTTAAGAAGAATAGTGGGGACATGGAAATTAAAGGGAAAGATAGTAAGAGCTGATAAATATTGAGAGAGAGAGAGAAGAGGGGGTGATGGAGGAGATGAAGAAGGAAGAAGGAAAGGGGAAAAGTAGTGAAGATGTCGCAGTGGAGGAGTTATTGCAGAGCGAATTGAGAGGACTCGATAGCATTTATGGTTGTTTATTGCTGATGAGAGAGAAGGATATGGGGTTGGTATATGATGTTTAAATTTTGCTCTATGTATACATAATACATGTATATATATTTGTGGGTGTAGGGTGGTGGGTGGGGTCTCTACTCTTTACTCCATCCTCAACAGCTCATTTCTCACTGTAATCAAATTTTAGACTTCTTCCTCATGTTTGACACCGGAATGTAGATACACTTACCATTCGTCACTCAAATCATAACACTTCGAATGCGCTAAGTGAGTAAGAGAGAAACAAATCGAGTGGAGACCCATCGACGTTTGAGATATTGAGATTTGAGTCATTTCAGGATCGTGCATTCATTTGAATTGGCGATCTTTTCACATGTTTTAATAAAATCGTTCTCGTGGGAGTGTGAAAGGGAAAGTATAAAGTTTGTAATATTACAATTTCTATAATCACTTGGTTTTCTGCATAAAATTCGAGTTCTCACATTGTTTTGTATAAGAATTAATCAAATATAAATCAAAGACATAGTAAAATTATTTTTCAATTAAAATGTTCAATTTGTAAAAATTAAAATACAGTGGACATGAGCATTAATGACATATCATATATGGTCACGATTTTCTCCTTATTTTGCTTTCCAACGTTATCTATTTGTATTAATTGCATCAAATTCCCTAATTAAATTAATATTTCACAATCTTCTTTGCGTACAAGCATTCATTGCCTATATAAGAAATACGCAAATACTATAGGAAATATTATTAATGGGATTCTATTTCGTTGATTGTTAAAATCTAGTGTTGATTACGTGAAGTTCCTTTTGATTTTTGAAATCCATGCACATGAAATAAGTGGCACATAATTTCTAACACACTTATAGAAGGTAAATTTTGGTAGCAATTTTTTTTTTTTTTTTTTTTTTTTAAAATAGATACATTATACTCGATTCGAAAGACTTATTAAGCTTTCGAGAATATTAATGTGATCGAAATTGAAACCTCTGAGCTTGGCCTTACTCGATGTCATTGGTTTGTCCTACACTTGGTCGCTAGGGCTCCTAAGAGTAAAGTTGATCGACTTTGCATTATCTTTGAAACTTCAGAGAACGTTACTAAGAACTGTATTACAATTGTTTGGATATGGGCGGTCAAAACTTAACATTTCAATGCATGATTAAGTGCGAATTTGATTGTCACTCGTACTTATCTTTGTCCGCGTGTTAAATGATGCTTCTATACTTCTAATTTAATGTAATTATGTCCACATATAACTTGTCATGTTATTATTGCTGCCGTGTATTCAAGTTAACTAATTCATGATTTGCATAAACTTTAACAACCCATATTCCAATATTAATTCACATGCTACAATTTTTCTAAAACAATAGTGTATACAATCTTAATTCTTCATTTTTTAGTACGTTTATATTATCAAGCTCATGTTCGATACTAATTAAATTATAGATTTTAATCTAATAAAAGTTAACAATTAATTTTAACCACATATTTTTTGAGTCTCACAAATTTTCAACCACACATTTCATCAATTTCTATCAAAATTCACTAAAAATCTGATTTTAATCTCCACCAAACATGAGCTAAATGTAGAATATGACAGTAGCCTTAATTTATTTAATAGTCTAATTAAATTATATAATTCTATTGTAGAAGTAGTCTTACAACTTTTCAACCACATATTTTATCAACTTCTATCAACACCTATATAACTGCTTAATTCTTTATTTATCAGCGGTCGAATTTTCTTGTACTAATTCATTTATGTCACCATAAGCATGACTTTGATTATTTAAATTCCCTTTTTCAAAATATTTCAAATGGAGCATTTAATTTATTCATTTTATCTCACTATAAAGCCACTTATAATTCAATAAATTTAACAAACACCATGCCGGCTTAATTAACGCGAACGTGAAATTAATAAACTCAAATTTTATATTTGTTTAAATGTCATATTCAAGTAATTAATTAAGTTATATTCATTGGAGTTCATAGTTGTCTTTTTCTACAATTTAGTGGCAAATTGTGGTCCAATGACTATGAGAATTTTAAAATTCAAAATCAAAATTATGTTATTTAACGTATTAATTCTCACATATTTCACAAAAAAAATAAATTCCATAGTTAAATTATATTTCCCCCTTATTAATTTTCAAGATTTATAAGTTTTTCTTTATGACGTATGATATTTTTCCAACCACTACGTCTTAAAAAGAAAAATAAAAGAAAACTAAACTAAACCAAACTTTGACTTAATTAACTAACATTCTACCATTTAAATTGTGAAAGATACAAGACCCTTTGAAGATCTAATTCAGCATCTAGTCGTATTAAATTGAAAGTAATTTAAATGGTGGAGTATGTGAATACGGAGACCGAAGGTCACGAGTTCGAATCCACTGTCAACACTTCCTCGATCGAATCCGTTGTACCGGACTTGCCTAGTGCAGTTTATCTCTCATGTGTCTGTGTGGTTTGTGTACTACTGCACATAGAGCGAGGTTTATCCAATGCGCACTCACGAATAGCGGTTGCGGGTTCCTACGTCAAAAAAATGAAAGTAATTTAACATATTACTGTTCAAAATTAGTTAGACTAGTGTGTGTATTTTTCACCAAAAAAATTAGTATTGACGAATTGGAGAGACCAGTCAAGCACGTGAAAAGCTCAGTTATCCTTTAGCCCAAAAAAGATAATTAAGGTAGGTCCCATCATATTCTACAATTTTATGAATATTAATTAATTCTCGAATTAATAAAGGTCAAGAAATTGATGGGATCACTCAGACTAACAATTTTTTCTTACTTATTATATTATTATTTCAAATTGGAAAATCACTTTCAAATGAAGAAGAATCATGCTACGTGTACAAGCAATTTTGCCTGATCGGTTTAGGAGGAAAGACTTGGCATTATTCCTTTGGGCATTGACGAAAAAAAAAAAGAAAAAAAAAAAGAAGGGAATTTCAACCACACAAGTAGGTGCGGCTAGCTTAGCAAATGTACACCTCTTACATAATTCCCCTGGGGAATAACCCAAATGAGATATATTAATGACCACACAAAAAAAATTTAATTTTGGTAATTAAAAGAAAGTATAAATGCGTAGTTTTCAAGAATGTGTAGGGCATGGAAACATTAGGCATTAAATATTCCACCATCATTATCATCCTAACTGCACAACTAATCTTGGGGCTTTTCCAGTTTAATTATTTGGTTGAAAGTGTGTTTCGTGTACGGATGCTTGTGGCTTTGTTTTGGTGGTTGTCTGATTTTCTTTATTTTATAACGCATATTCATATGGAAAAGATTATTTTCTTTGTATTTATAATTCCCGGGAGCAAACATATTAAAGAAAATACTTTTGGTATGCAATTTGTTGTCAATAAAAATTCAAAAAGGATTAGTAGCGAATACGTCTCTGTCAAATAAATATTTTCAAAGTGAACCGAAACCGTTTTCGAGCCCATGATACAATAAGTGAGCAATTGTGATGCGAGGCTTTATAATCAATCTCGAGGGAAAACGGTGATTTCAAATAGTCATTTCTCTTGTTGATCCAGCTTGAGCATTAATTTAGTGATCTCAGGAAGAAAAAATCTTTATTAGGTGAGAAGAATTTGTTGATTATAATTTTGAGGTCAACATTATTAATACTTATTATTGTTTTATTTACTATTCTACTCAAGCTCGATCGATGAAAAGTTACAAGACAGAGAACAAAAATGTATACGAATTGGCTGGTGAATTTTATTTATATTTGTAATGACTCCACTTTTATAACATTGCTTTTGTATTGTTTATTTTTTAGAGTAGTTATCTAAATTATATAAGCATTTACTATTTGTTGGAAAAAAAAAATGAGTGATTTGAGTGTAGATATTTATCAATTAACATAATTAATTAAATATATAAACATAACATTAATAAATATAATTCAACTATAATTATAAATATAAGAATTATAGATAACATGAGCATAAAATATAAGTAGATAAAGTTAGAAACGCGTGCCTTTGGGAGTCACATCAAGGATGCTGTCCAAAGTCGTGTTGCCTCCCATTCGTACAGGTTCATTCGACACTATACGACTCCAAGATAATTAAACACATGTGGCTCATGACCAGTTCTCCTTCTATGAGCACGATCATACAGGGGTGGAGCCCAGTGAGGTTCAGGGTGGGCACATGCCCACCCTGAACTTCTCGGCCCAGCCCCTTGACTCAGAATTTTTTGTTTTTGTTTTTAATTAATATGTCAACTTCCAAGCCCAAGAATAGAGCCCAAAATTGTTACCAATACACATAAATGCTCAAAACCACTACCCAGCCCTACCCATTTAATTCTAAACATGAGACTTGTAGCCTCCATTTCAATTCATTCTCCTCCACTTCCTCCTCTACCTTCTGACCTCTGCTTCGTTGCCTCTGGCCTTGACTCCAAGAAGTTCCGCACCTAGGATGATTGTGCACATCTAGCTCTGGGATGATTGGACACGGATGGATGATATTACACAGTCGGACTTCTCAATCTCCGCCATTTCTCTTCACCAATCGACTTCTCAACCTCTCAAAGTCTCACCCGACTCTTCCTTCCTCCAATCTCAGAATCTATTGCAGCTACACCCCTATTTTCGAGCCCTGGACGACAGTAGGCAAATGTGGTAGACGCCTTTAATTCCACATTTCCACGACAATTTGACGGTAGAAGATGAAGGTGAAGCCTTCGAAGCCTACTCGTTTTTCTTTTCTTTTTATTTGTTATTTTGATTTGTATAATGTTTGAAATTTCTCTTTTTATCATATGAAATTAGCTCTTTGAATTACTCTTGAATAGCTTTTGAATTGTTCTTGAAATTTGACCTAGAGGTCGGTGAAGACTGACCCGAGCACGAAGCCTAAACTCATTTCTCTTGAAATGCTTTAACTTCTAGTTCCAGTATTGTTGTCTCTGTGATTTGTGAAAATAATCTGTGAATTGCATTGTGAATTGATTCTAGTATTGTTGTGTGAATTACTTGGCGTTTGCTTCCAGCATTTGCGATTATGTCACTCTGAATTGCTTTCAGTAATCGAAAGTTGTGAATTGCTTAGGGAATGAGATTAGATTATTAGAACTTGGTGAACTTAATAGAGAGTGTTTGACTTGATTTTACTTGATACTTGATTTGGGCTTAATTTGATGTTGTTGTTGGTATTGGGTTATTGTAAAACGATATCAAAGTATGAAAACTCGTGAGGAACAATTATAATTTATAAACTATACTATTTTTAGTATTGTTGTTATACTGTTTTATATTTTTATCATCATTAAATTCATAACCAAAAATTTAAAGTTCGGGGTCGACTAAATTGTGCCCACGCTGAACCAATTTCCTGGCTCCGCCCCTGCAAGCATAGGACGATAAAGAACGAGACTTTATCGAGTTACCAAAAGTATAAAAAAAAATATGTAGTATGCAAACAAAGAAAGTATTTTGGTTATATTCTAGTTTTCATGTGAAGTTCCATCATCTTCGTGTTATGAAAATCAATCCCTTTTATAGGTAAAGTTTCAACCCCACATTAAACCACTCAAATATAACTTAAATTTTAATAATAAGATTTTTTATACAGTATTAAACCTGAAAATTAAAAACTAAACTGAATATTAAAATTGTATTAATTTGAAATTTAAAAACTTTTAATTTTATGTTACAACAATCTCCTACAAGTTTTAAAATTTCAAAATATATAATATATAGTGGCAACGTTATATTGCGTAATAGGTGTTGGTGTCTTTTGGACTTGAACTTCACTTAGTGATAACAATTTTCCTTTGAGGGAGCCATAATGGACTAAGCCTTGAATTAGGTCCCTTTAGCCAAATTTCAATTGTCTCACACACAGTATCGATTTAGACTCAGTTTGTAGCGGGTAGCATTGTTAATGGTCATGCGCTCTTATCTTGATTCTAGTAAGAGTCTCTACGAAATAGCCCAATCTCATAGCCACGACATTATGACAACTCTTACATAGGTGAGTCTTCCACAGGTGCGTGTGACCCACACCTCGCGAGAATTCCCGCCTCGATACTCATTCAGGGTTAAACCCTTCCTATCATCACATTATTATTAGCACTATCACCATAGGAATGAGCACACATAATATAGTGTTATTACAAGTCACGCAGTGTGTGTTGTTTCTATCACACTGAACCTTCTTCATGGGATCTCCAATCACAAGGGTTGGGTTACTTCCGGACGTGACTCCCTTATGGGCTTAAACTCATTCCCCTCGATGATTTATTATGTCAATTAAGGACTTTAATTTATCATGTCTCTCTTGAAAAATAATTTTATACCATCAATTTGTAACTATTTCTGCATATTTGCACATCTGCAAAGTCAACTAAAAACTTTTTCAAAAAGGTCAATAACACATTTAATTATAATATGAAAAACATATGAAATTTAGAAATTAACTTCTAGTAACATGCTTGAGCAAATGCATCCATTGAACTCGTACATTCACGTGCAGGTCTATAATTCAATCTGTACACTTTGCTCAAAATGTCAGTTTCATGATAATTATGAATAATCATGGATAAAGTACATATATTCGAAATTTTTAATACCTCCACATTCCAAGGATTTTTAAACGCTCCCACTTGGACAACATAATTGAACACAATGATACTCATATATCATAAAACATTAGACAATAAGAATTAGCATAACCATAAAGTATCAAATATGGTTTAACAATATTGATCTAAGTAAACATGCCTTCATAGTAATGAAATTAGCATTGGATACAAAATATTTGCAATTTTTTACTTCCAAATTAGATAAACACCATGTCAAAATTTAATCAGATCATAAACTAATTTTAAAATATAGTACATCAAATATTCCGCAAAAAAAATATTGTTTCGATTAAACACAATTACCTAAAAATTCTAGCAAATATAAAATATAGCCCAAATTCATCGTTCGCCTGCAATCAATTTAATAACTTAAAATTATAAGGGCTCATATAAAATTTAAAATAATTAAATGCCAAATTAATTAATTTAATTATTAAGATCTAAAGCTTTTGAAACTTAAATCAAAATTGATTGCACTACACAGAAGTATTATATGTTATTCTAACGCCAATATAAGAGTTACATATCTAAATTAAAAATAATAAAATCACTATTATTCATGAGTTACAATTAAATCTTTTCTAAAATATTAATTAAGCACATTATTGAGAATTAAATCTTTTAACCATTTGTACAAAATAAAATCATAGAATTTTCATGTAAACAGTGTAATCCAGCAAATTCACTTGCATGACAAAATAATAGTTTTGGTTATAATGTACAATGACAATATCTCACTTTATATTTAGACTAAGATTTTCTTATTTTTGCAGTATAACTATCCACATTAAAATTAGAGGGAGCGCCAAAAATATGGCAGAAAGTGCCATATTTGGTTGGAATTATGAAATTAAAAATCATTAGACCGATATTTATAAGTTGTTCCAATTGCAGCCAAATGTATATACCATTTGAGCCACAGAATTATGTTAACTATTCACTTTAAGCTCTGACCAAGTATGAGATTATAGCCATAAATTACAGCTAGACTCATAACTCAAAACCTTGGATAATACAAGAAGTTGATTGAGTTGATTGGGTTTTATAAGAAATCTCATACATCGAACTATATACTTTTTTGTTTCTGTTCAAATGGAAATCATATATAGATATTGACATTAATCAAATTTTGTACCATCGGGATTTCAATGCAGCTTATATGAAATCTTCAACATATCGGTATTAAACTTTCTAACACAGATATATAGCATAACATATTTAATCATCATGAAGACAACAATTATTACAAGTTATTAGTCAATAGTCGATTAATCTAGGATCTAATTAAGTTTCAGATTACTGTGCAACAAGGCTTTGTTATCATAAGTTCAATCACCGTCTCTTCTTAAACCTTTGAGAAAACAATTGTTAGGGATGTTTTTTCACTTTTACCGGATAGGGAATGGAAAATATAGAAACCAATACTTTCTTAGCCCTTAACTTTAAGTGACATAATGTAATAGTGATCCTCAAATCACTCTCACAAAGATGAAAACGATGTTCTTAGAATCCAAATTACATCTTGAATTAATCTAATCAGTTTCCTAGATTCTAATATGCTTGCACCTTCGAGTCCACTACCATGCTAAATCCAAAATAGAGTATTAGCTCCAGTTTCAAACATCTCCATCACATTCTAATACTAATGAGAATTCCTCCACCATTCATACAAGAAAAAATTTCTAATTAAGATTTGATGTATTAAGAACAGTCGAACAGAATTCGCTATTAATCCAATTTCACCAAATTCTCCACAATCCTTTCCTGCTATGATGATTTACTTCAAGTATTCATCTGAAGACAAAGCCTCTTTGCATCTCTATCATCAAAATCTTGAGAGTGAACTACTCCAATTCACATTATATATCTAAGTTACAAGTGTACGAAGCATTATCATCTACACAAAAATCACGGAACATGACTTTAGATTGTTGGAAAAATAGGTGATTTGAGTGTAGGTATTTATCAATTAACATAATTAATTAAATAATATAAACATAACATTAATAAATATAATTCAACTATAATTATAAATATAAGAATTATAGATAACATGAGCATAAAATATAAGTAGATAGAGTTAGAAATGCAAGCATTTGGGAGTCATGGATGTTGTCATAAAGTCGTGTCGTCTCCCCTTCATGCGGTTTTTTCGGCACTACAAGGCTCCAAGATGAAAGACATGTGGCTGACGGTCGGTTCTCCTTCTATGAGCACGACCATAAGGAGATAAAGAACGAGTCTTTATCGAGTTGCCAAAAATATAAAAAAAAAAAATAGTATGAAAACAAAGAGAGTATTTTGGTTATATTCTAGTTTTCATCACAAGTTCCATCATCTTCATGTTATGAAAATCAATCTCTTTTGTAGGTAAAGTTTCACCCCCCCCCCACCCCCCCCCCCACCCCCCACACATTAAACCACTCAAATATAACTTAAATTTTAATATTAATATTTTTAATATAGTATTAAACCTAAAAACTAAAATCTAAACTGAATATTAAAATTGTATTAATTTAAAATTTAAAAACTTTTAATTTTATGTTACAGATTCATGAGTTTTGACAACGTATTTATCATTTGCGAATTCACTAAATTTAAGAATGTTTGTTGTATTTGTTAATTCCCTACAGTAAATTAGATAAAATAATAGACAAATAAACCATGTCTATTTTTTCTAATCAATGCTAATCTTATTTAGTTTATGAATAAACCATGTCTATTTTTCACAGTACTGCTAATCTTATTTAATTCATCATACTAAATATATTCTAACAGTTTAATGGGAAATTTTTCTAACTTGTCTATTTGTTTTTTAAGTAAAAATGAAATTTTCTTTAGGCTAGAAGTTTTATCAAATATGGTTACTTAATCATGTAAAATGACCGTAGTGCCATTTAATTAAAATGTTTTGTAGGCAATATAGAAAAAGTCGACAAGGAGGACTAGAGCGTCTAAATAAACTTAAATAGTTTGGCGATGATGTCTAGATAGTTTAAAGTTGTGCAAAAAACGAGAGTATCAAAATGGACTAAAAATTCTCGTCGACTTTGCCAAGTTGAGAATCTTCAGATTGCACGAAGTTTGTGCCAAAAAAAAAAAGGAAAAAAAAAAAAAGAAAGAAAGAGAGTTGAGTGGACTAACAATTCTCGTCAATTTTACCTAATTTGACAAAAATGACTAGGTGATATGAGATTAGTGCAAAAAGAATTAAGAAGAAGTTGATCAAGCTTGTAAAGAGCAAGTAATATGTTCAAAAACTAAACATTATTAACAAACTCAAATAGTAGATACGATTCATTTTCTTACTTTTAGGGTGTCATATATATCGGCGAAGCTTCATGTTGCTTTTATTTTATGTATTGCACATTTTATCTAATAAAATTGAGGAAATGTCCTCAATGATATCCCTATACTTTTAAGGTTGTAGAACTGAATCATGTGACAACGAGACCAATAATTCGAAATGAACAAGTTAATTGTTTAATTGTATGAACTCTCCATATTTCATCTTCCATTCCAAGTGCTAAACTTTTATCTCCCTATCTTTTGTACTAATGGCATGATTGGACATACTCAATTTTGATTTAGTCATTAGTTACATGTTTTTATCTAAAATAATTTTCACTTTTCGAAGTAAAAACTTACATTTTTAGAAAGTAAGTCAAAATGTTAAATTTTAAATAAGTCAAAATGGGGTGTATATTTAAAAAGAAAAGTCAAAAATTTTATTTATTGTTGGACTCAATAGTGGATTAGAACTTGGGGTGTATATTTAAATCTAGATTTAAAAAGTTGGAGGGTAAGACTTTCTAAAAATATGAAGTCTTAAAATATTCCATATATACTTTCCAAAGGTCCTTAAAAGTCTTCGAGTATCAAATCAAGACTTTCTCAGTCATTAAAATTGATAGGCTGTTCAAAATGTAAGTGACTTTTAATAAAAAAAGTGCAAATACAAAATCTTACAATTTGTCTCGCACTCACTTCCAAGAATTTTAAGGACTAACAAAAAAAATAATCTTTCAATCTATGATTTCCTTTTTTTTTTCCTCTCTTTAATATTTCTATTTATTTCCTCTTATGAGTGCTAGAGGTATGATAAATAATTAATATTTTTCTCTGACTTCTATGTTAATATGCTCATTTCTTTTTCTCTCATTTCTTTTTCTTTGTTTCCCCACTTTTTCCTATTTTTTTTTTTTTTTCCCTATTCGTAATTAAAATTTCTTACAAGGTTTCCCTCTCTCTTTTTAATCTTTTTCTTCAATTTTTCTACAAAAAAAATCAATAGCTAAATTTTAATAAGACTTTATAAAAAAATATTAATTTGTAATTAATTTTTTTATATATTAATTGATTGTTTAATTTCATAACTTTCCACATGTTGGGACATAATGATAATACTGAACATTATAGGTGTTTTTTTTTCCATTCATAATTACTTCTGAAATATTATATTTTTTGTTTATTCAGTTAATTGAGATGACTTTTTTTTATATATATATAGATATGTAAAATGTTGACGTCGAAAATTGCATGAATAAAATTCAAGCCAACTTGAGATGTAAATAAGAACTTTATTGATAGTAATCTCCAAATTACAAGAATTAATTGTGGTTGTTTCCTTTCCTTTCTATAGGAGATATTTGAAAAATATGGAGTGTCTTCTTTTTCTCTTTTCCTCCCGCCTTTTATAGGGAGAAATCTATATGCATTCGTCGTCTTCCCATTTTATTAGCTACATTGTCGAGCTGAGAAAGTACATTACTAGCACGCTTGGATTGGTTAACGAGTTCGGCATGTCAAGTCATCATGAGTTAACCTTACATGTGGTCCCTAGAAATTAATGAGTTACTTAGGGAAGGAAGCTAAAGCATATGATTGGTAGATTTGGTGGGCACTGATGTAAGACTTTCCATATGTCACTTGTCGATTGACTGTTTATACAATATGTAAGAAATCTTTAATAATTTTGTCCCCTTAAACCTTAGTAAATATCGTCATCCGAGCTAATCTCACATATCTGAGCTCACATTAGCTCAAGCTTAATGCATATCACAAACTGTACTTAACGACATCGGAGGTCAGATGCCAACATAACATATAATTTTGTTACTACATGTTCTAAATAATTTGATCAATGGTTCAAGATAGTATTACATTGTATTGCAGAAATAAGTAATTTAATAAAACAAGAATGCAATAAGTTTTATAGGCATATAACTTTATATAAAAAAAAATCTAAATGAAAATGAGAAAATCTATACATAAAAGTCTTTAAATAAAAGTCTATAGATCTACAAAACGCGTTAATCGAATTTGTAAAAGTGAAAATTACACCCACACCTACATTTAAATATTCAATTCCCAACATCAAGTTATAACTATTTTTTAAAAAATCAGGTTGTAATTATTATTTTTAATTAAAAACATATATAATTATTTTTCAATCCCTCAAGTAACAACGATACCCACCTAAACCCTAAAAATCTCACCCAATTCAACATACCAACCTATCATCCTCTCTCACACATGTTGGCGCGCAATACAGCAAAATCAACGGCGCTCACCTTCTCCAGAGCAACATCATTGCTTCATGCAGGGACGATCGACTTCTCCAACCACCTTCTTCAAAGCAACGTCGTCGATCACTTTGTCCAGGAGTTGTAAAAATCTAGTTTTCTCATTTCTATGTCTTTTCTGATTTTACAGTGGCTGGAGTTAGGAATTGATTTTTGGTGTATTGAAAATGCAGATGGTAGTGGCTATAGCGCTCCGAGTTCCGTTAACTCGGATTGTCACGTCATCGTCTTTTGCCCTAATTTTAATAATCAAACTTTGCGGAAATAACCTAATTTTTAAAATCACATCACATTCATAATGGTAATTATCGTCGGCAATAAAACTCCTTTAAATAACTTAGAATAATCGTTTTAAAATTTAAATCTCAAATTTTTGAAATAAACGAAATAACAAAGTATGTTAATAGTGTTCAAAATGCGAAAATCTTGTAAGTAAATAATTACGACTTTCAATTCATGCCACCACTGGCCATCACACTCGATCATCTCTGAAATCTGCAAATATTATTAAAATAACGGAATGAGTATTTCGAATAAATATTCAGTAGACTCATCGTCGATAATTAATTTACAGAATAATTGAACACATAATTATGCAAAATATACAGTGATATCATCATCATCATCTTTGACTCATTTTCTTTCAAATCATAGGGTGTGGGTGGTCTCGTCTCATACATTTAAGTACATAAGTTATGCATAATATTATCATCTTATCTCATAAGAGATACTCGTCTCTTCTCATGCATTAAAGCATACAAGTTATGACAAGCATAACAATATCATATATCTTATATGATATATTCTCATATCATGCATTAAAACATATAAATCACGTAAATTCACATAAAACATGCAATTATAATTTAAAATATTTAATGGTGACGAGTCTACCTCAAACTATCTTGAGTCACATAAAAAGTGGAGCATAAAGTAATCTCAAACTCTTAATCGTCCGTACGTTTCGTCTAGCCAAAATAGAAAATAAGTTTTGAATTAGTATTTCGAAACTTTAAAGTTTTAAAGTGATAAAATAAAGTTCAGGGGCTTAATTGAAAATTTATTAAAACTAAAAATAAAAGTTTAAGGGCTGAAATAGTAACTTTTAGAAGTTATGGACTAAACTGTAAATTTATTAAAATTGAAAATAAAAACTAAAGGCTGAAATAATAACTTTTAGAAGTTAGAGACTAAACTGTAAATCTATTAAAGCCGAAAATAAAAACTAAAAACTAAAATAATAACTTTTAGAAGTTAGAGACTAAACTGTAAATCTATTAAAGTTGAAAATAAAAACTCAAATGGCTGAAATTAAACTTCTATAAATTAGGGACTAATTGAACATTTACTAAAGCTAAAAATAAGATTTAGGGCTGAAATTTAACTTTTAAAAATTAGGGACTAAACTGTAAATTTATTAAAACTGAAAATATAATATTAAGGACTGAAGTTATAACTTCTAAACTTGGGGACTAAATTGAAATTCCTTAAAACTGAAAAATGAGAATTAATGACTGAAATTAAAACACTTAAAACTTTGGAATTGAAATAAATCAATTTAAAACTTGGGGGCTTAAAGGTAATTTTCAAAAATTAAAATAATTAAAATTAATTTCTATTCTCTCTCTCTCTCTCTCTCTCTCTCTCTCTCTCTCTCTCATTTACAGAGAGAGAAAGAAGAGATGAGAGGGAGAGCGACGAGAGGGGAAGGGGGCTCCGCCCCTTCCTTCGCATCTCCACACCGACCGACGATAGGTGGTAGCGCCACCCGTGTGGTGGCGCCGGTGTAGGTGGGTAAATGGGGGGTTTCTATTTCTTGATTTTTGTGGTTTTGGGGGGTGAAATGGTGGCTTTGAAGTGGTGGTTGAGCTCGGTTTTCGGAGCGATGGTGGTTGTGGGTGGTGTTGAGGTGTGGAGGTCTCAATTTTGGGGAGGATGTGGTGGTGTTGGTGATTTTGAGGTGTGGATGGCGTATGGTGGTGTTGGTGGTTTTGAGCTTGGCTCTCGATTTGGTGGTTTTGAATTGTTCTTGAAATTTGACCAAAAGGCCCGTGAAGACTTGCTCGAGCACGAAGCCTAAACTCATTTCTCTTGAGTTGCTTTAGCTTCTAGTTCTAGTATTGTTGTCTTTGTGATTTGTGAAAGCAATCTGTGAATTGCATTGTGAATTGATTCCAGTATTGCTGTGTGAATTACTTTACGTTTGCTTCCAGCATTTGTGATTCTGTCATTCTGAATTGCTTCTAGTAATCGAAAGTTGTGAATTGCTCAGGGGATGAGATTAGATTATTAGAGTTTGGTGAACTTAATAGAGAGTGTTTGACTTGATTTTACTTGATGCTTGATTTGGGCTTAATTTGCTTATGTTTTTGGTATTGAGTTATTGTAAAACGATATCAAAGTATGAAAATTCGCGAGGAACAATTATAATTTATAAACTATACTATTTTTAGTATTGTTGTTATACTGTTTTATATTTTTATCATCATTAAATTCATGACCAAAAGCTTAAAGTTCGGGGTTGACTAAATTGTGCCCACGCTAAACCAATTTCCTGGCTCCGCCCCTGCGACCATAGGAAGATAAAGAACGAGACTTTATCGAGTTGCCAAAAGTATAAAAAAAATATATAGTATGCAAACAAAGAGAGTATTTTGGTTATATTCTAGTTTTCATCTCAAGTTCCATCATCTTCGTATTATGAAAATCAATCTCTTTTATAGGTAAAGTTTCAACCCCCACATTAAACCACTCAAATATAACTTAAATTTTAATATTAAGATTTTTTATATAGTATTAAACCTGAAAATTAAAAACTAAACTGAATATTAAAATTGTATTAATTTGAAATTTAAAAACTTTTAATTTTATGTTACAACAATCTCCCACAAGTTTTAAAAATTCAAAATATATAATATATAGTGGCAACGTTATACTGCTAATAGGTGTAGGTGTCTTTTGGACTTGAACTTCACTTAGTGATTTTTCCATTGAGGGAGCCATAATGGACTAAGCCTTGAATTAGGTCCCTTTAGCCAAATTTCAATTGTCCCACACACAGTATCGATTTAGACTTAGTTAGTAGCGGGTAGCGTTGTTAATGGTCATGCGCTCTTATCTTTATTCTAGTAAGAGTCTCTACGGAATAGCTCAATCTCATAGCCACATCATTATGACAACTTTTACATAGGTGAGTCTTCCACAGGTGCGTGTGACCCACACATCGCGAGAATTCCCGCCTCGATACTCGTTCAGGGTTAAACCCTTCCTATCATCACATTATTATTAGCACTATCACCATAGGAATGAGCACACATAATATAGTGTTATTACAAGTCACGCAGTGTGTGTTGTTTCTATCACACTGAACCTTCTTCATGGGATCTCCAATCACAAGGGTTGGGTTACTTCCGGACGTGACTCCCTTATGGGCTTAAACTCATTCCCCTCGATGATTTATTATGTCAATTAAGGACTTTAATTTATCATGTCTCTCCTGGACAATAATTTGATACCATCAATTTGTAACTATTTCTGCATATTTGTACATCTGCAAATTCACCTAAGAACTTTTTCAAAAAGGTCAATAACACATTTAATTATTATATGAAAAACATATGAAATTTAGAAATTAACTTCTAGTAACATGCTTGAGCAAATGCATCCATTGAACTCTTACATTCACGTGCAGGTCTATAATTCAATCTGTACACTTTGCTCAAAATGTCAATTTCATAATAATTATGAATAATCATGGATAAAGTACATATATCCGAAATTTTTAATACCTCTACATTCCAAGGATTTTTAAACGCTCCCACTTGGACAACATAATTGAACACAATGATACTCATGTATCATAAAACATTAGACAATAAGAATTAGCATAACCATAAAATATCAAATATGGTTTAACAATACTGATATAAGTAAACATGCCTTCATAGTAATGAAATTAGCATTGGATACAAAATATTTGTAATTTTTTACTTCCACATTAGATAAACACCATGTCAAAATTTGATCAGATCATAAACTAATTTTCAAATATAGCACATCAAATATTCCGCAAAAGAAATATTGTTTCGATTAAACACAATCACCTAAAAATTCTAGCAAATATAAAATATAGCCCAAATTCATCGTTCACCCGCATTCAATTTAATAACTTTAAATTATCAGGGCTCATATAAAATTTAAAATAATTAAATGCCAAATTAATTAATTTAAGATATAAAGCTTTTGAAACTTAAATCAAAATTGATTGCAGTACATGGAAGTATTATATGTTATTCTAACGTCAATATAAGAGTTACATATCTAAATTAAATAATAATAAAATCACTATTATTCATGAGTTACAATTAAATCTTTTCTAAAACATTAATTAAGCACATTATTGAGAGTTAAATCCTTTAACCATTTGTACAAAATAAAATCATAGAATTTCCATGTAAACAGTGTAATCCAACAAATTCACTTGCATGACAAAATAATAGTTTTGGTTATAATGTACAATGACAATATCTCACTTTATATTTAGACCAAGATTTTTCTTATTTCTGCCGAATAACTATTCACATTAAAATTAGAGAGAGCTCCAAAAATATGGCAGGAAGTGCTACATATGGTTGGAATTATGAAATTAAAAGTCATTAGACCGATTCAATATATAAGATATTTATAAGTGATTCTAATTGCAACCAAATGTATGTACCCTTTGAGCCACATAATTATGCTAACTATTCACTTTAAGCTCTAACCAAGTATGTGATTATAGCCATAAATTACAGCTAGACTCATAACTCAAAACCTTGGATAATACAGGAAGTATATTGAGTTAATTGGGTTTTATAAGAAATCTCATACATCGAACTATATACTTTTTGTTTCTATTCAAATGGAAATCATATATAGATATTGACATTAATCAAATTTTGTACCTGTCGGGATTTCAATGCAGCTTTACTACCTATTTCACCCAAAATAAACATATATGAAATTTTCAACATATCGGTATTAAACTTTCTAACACAGATATATAGCATATCATATTTAATCATCATGAAGACGACAATTATTACAAGTTATTAGTCAATAGTCGATTAATCTAGGATCTAATTAAATTTCAGATTACTCTGCAACAAGGCTTTGTTATCCCAAGTTAAATCACCGTCTCTTCTTAAACCTTTGAGAAAACAATTGTTGGGGATGTTTGTTCACTTTTACCGGATAGGGAATGGAAAATATAGAAACCAATGCTTTCTTAGCCCCTAACTTTAAGTGACATAATGTAACAGTGATCCTCAAATCACTATCACAAAGATGAAAACGATCTTCTTAGAATCCAAATTACATTTTGAATTAATCTAATCAGTTTCCTGGATTCTAATATAATTGCACCTTCGAGTCCACTGCCATGCTAAATCCAAAATAGAGTATTAGACCCTTCGTGCGGGTTCTTTCGGCACTACAATGCTCCAAGATAAAACACATGTGGGTCACAGTCGGTTCTCCTTCTATGAACACGACCATAGGGAGATAAAGAACGAGCCTTCATCAAGTTGCCAAAATTATAAAAAAAAATTATAGTATGAAAACAAATAGAGTATTTTGGTTATATTCTAGTTTTCATCTCAAGTTCCATCATCTTCATGTAATGAAAATCAATCTCTTTTATATGTAAAGTTTCACCCCCCACATTAAACCACTCAAATATAACTTAAATTTTAATATTAAGATTTTTAATATAGTATTAAACCTAAAACTTAAAAACTAAACTGAATATTAAAATTGTATTAATTTAAAATTTAAAAACTTTTAATTTTATGTTACAACACTATTTACAAGATTCATGAGTTTTGACAACGTATTTATCATTTGCGAATTGACTAAATTTAAGAATGTTTGTTGTATTTGTTAATTCCCTACAGTAAATTAGATAAAATAATAGACAAATAAACCATGTCTATTTTTTCTAATCAATGCTAATCTTATTTTGTTTATGTATAAACCATGTCTATTTTTCACAGTACTGCTAATCTTATTTAATTCATCATACTAAATATAGTTTAATGGGAAATTTTTTTAATTTGTCTATTTGTTTTTTAAGTAAAAATGAAATTTGTTTTAGGCTAGAAGTTTTATCAAATATGGTTACTTAATCATGTAAAATGACCGTAGTGCCATTTAATTAAAATGTTTTGTAGGCAATATAGAAAAAGTCGACAAGGAGGACTTGAGTGTCTAAATAAACTTAAATAGTTTGGCGATGATGTCTACATAGTTTAAAGTTGGGCAAAAAAAACAAGAGTAAAATGGACTAAAAATTCTCGTCGACTTTGCCTAGTTGAGAATCTTCAGATTGCACGAAGTTTGTGCCAAAAAAAAAAAAGAGAGAGAGTTGAGTGGACTAACATTTCTCGTCAATTTTACCTAATTTGACAAAAATGACTAGGTGATATGAGATTAGTGCAAAACGAATTAAGAAGAAGTTGATCAAGCTTGTAAAGAGCAAGTAATATATTCAAAAACTAAACATTATTAACAAACTCAAATTGTAGATACGATTCATTTTCTTACTTGTCGAGTGTCATATATATCGGCGAAGTTTCATGTTGCTTTTATTTTATGTATTGCACATTTTATCTAATAAAATTGAGGAAATGTCCTCAATGATGTCCCTATACTTTTAAGGTTGTAGAACTGAATCACGTGACAACGAGACCAATAATTCGAAATGAACAAGTAAGTTAATTGTTTAATTGTATGAACTCTCCATATTTCATCTTCCATTCCAAGTGCTAAACTTTTATCTCCCTATCTTTTGTACTAATGGCATGATTGGACATACTCAATTTTGATGTAGTCATTAGTTACATGTTTTTATCTAAAATAATTTTCACTTTTCGAAGTAAAAACTTACATTTTTAGAAAGTAAGTCAAAATGTTAAATTTTAAATAAGTCAAAATGGGGTTAATATTTAAAAAGAAAAGTCAAAAGTTTTATTTATTGTTGGACTCAATATAGTGGATTAGAACATGGGGTGTACATTTAAATCTAGATTTAAAAAGTTAGAGGGTAAGACTTTCTAAAAATATGAAGTCTTAAAATATTCCATATATACTTTCCAAAGGTCCTTAAAAGTCTTCGAGTATTAAATCAAGACTTTTTCAGTCATTAAAATTGATTGGCTGTTCAAAATGTAAGTGACTTTTAATTAAAAAAAAAAAAAAGTGCAAATACAAAATCTCACAATTTGTCTCGCACTCATGACTTCCAAGAATTTTAAGGACTTTTACAAAAAAAAAAAAAAAATCTTTCAATCTATGATTTCCTTTTTGTTGGGAAAAATAGCATATTAGAGTTGCCAAATCACATCAACAGATTTAAAGGGCTCACAATAATCACAATATAAAACATCATAGATAAACATGAAAACTGAAAATGACAAGGAAATAAATTGGAGCTTTTCTTCCCTTGTACTGGCCGAAAGTTTAGGCTCAGGAACACCCCTCCACGTTTGCAAATCACCTTCCAGAGAGAGTATAAGAACCGATCAGAACCTCCTCTTACTTGACTTGGATCATCTATTCAAGAATCTCCCAAATCAGCTAAGTTTTCAAGCCCTAAACCGAAGCTAACCCTCGCGAGAAACCACCTCTATTTAGCTGCTATTTCAAGCCTAAAATGTAACACAAGATTCTCTCAACAAGAAGCTAAGGAAGGGAGAAGAAACAGACTCAACAGAGAAGAAAGAAAGAACCCAAAGTCTCCAAGAAGAAAGTCACCTCTTTTTTAGAAAGAGGAAGTCTTGCCCGATTTATGAAAGTGGCATGCCTATTTGTAAGAGTCTCAAGGAAGGAATCATTTGAATTCAAAAGTCATTGTCCAAAAAAATATCTCCACAAGAATAGATCTCCACCATTGGTTTAATATAAGAGCCACAAATGGCACAAGCCTGATAATTAGGAGAACCACACAAAGCCTACATCCTTCACCTTGTTCTCATAACACACTCTCTCGGTTGCGAATTTGCACATGAAAGAACTGTTCATCATCATCGCCCACTACCTGCAAGAAAAATTAATCAATGTCAATATGTAACAAAGATGAGCACAATTTAAATTCTCCTACTAGTAGAATTTTTGTCCTCATATTAGAGGGATTCCTATCAGTATGGATCTTAACAAGTTCAACTTCACCTTGAGACAGTTTCTGACGAATAAAATGATACTTCACCTCAATATGTTTTGATCTTTCATGATAAACGGGATTCCTACAAAACAATAAAGCACTTTAACTATCAGTAAACATAATAGGTGTATCATGCATGAAGTTTAATTCTTTTAAGATCCCTTTCAACCAAATACATTCCTTAACAGGTTCAGTTATGGCAACGTATTCTGCTTCAGTACTAGACAAAGTAACTAAAGGCTGTAGCTGAGATTTCCATATTATGCAATTATCTAGGGTAAAGAAGTATGCCGTGGTTGATTTCATACTATCTTTATCACCAGCAAAGTCAGCATCAACATAGCCTTTAAGAGTCAACTTCTCAGATCTTTTCTTATACACTAAGCCTAGATTTAAAGTCCCAACCAAATACCTCAATAGCCATTTCATACTAGCCCAGTGCGGCTTACCAAGATTGGACATAAATCTACTTAGGAGACTCATGGAAAATGCAAGATCAGGTCGGGTAGTAATCATAGAAAACATGACATAACATATGACATTAGTATAGGGAGCATTTTCCATTTCTTTCAATTCAGAGTCAAATTTAGGAGAATGAGCATGTGAAAAGTTCATATAACTAGCAAGAGACACATTCACAATTGTTACTGTCTTTCATTCAAAATTTTGTCACAACTTTGTTCAAATAAGCTTCTTGTGAAATAGTTAACATATTTTTAGCCATATCCCTTGTTATCACCATCCCAAGAATCTTTTTAGCATTCCCTAAATCATTCATGTCAAATTCAAATTTTAAAAGATTTTTCATTT